>CAXKVI010000004.1:13348533-13466924 GCA_964058755.1 Campiglossa producta | reverse complement strand
GAGACACCTTTACCAAGTGATTATTACTTTTTTGTTTCACTAATCAGCTCATTAAATCCATTTACATTTTGAGATAGTAGACAAATAGGAATAAAATCTAAACTGATATGTAAATTTAAAAGTTTTTAACTTCATCACTCTGTTCATAGTTTACAAATCTGGACCTAAGCCAAAACGTCAAATTTCGTTTAATCGAAAATCTGTTTAACTTACGAATTTCTATGAAAATTTTAAGTAGAGAAGTTAATCATCATCTCATACTTTTGCTTAGACCTGGAGATTGGAGAATATGTTGGATATCAACTTGAAAACTATAATGTTTTTCAAAGGTTTGGGAAAAAGTTGAGTCATGTTTGCTGGGTTCCCACATTTAAAAAAAAAAAAATCATAAAATGTCGCAAAGCAGAAACCTAAAGAAGGAAAAATAATCAAAATAATTACTTAAAACAAAACTAAAATCATTCTCATCCTTTTAGATTTTAATCTGTTTGTGAGCAATGATCAATTAGCCGTTTTCGCAGTATCTGCCTTCACATATCACAAACACTGGTGCTGCAACCACAAATCCCACTAAGTGTTGGTTAACATTTTGAATCCAAAAATGTAAAAAAAAATAAAATTTTCTACAATTTGCCTCAAAGAAAGTTCATTAATTTTTTTTTTATATAATTTTAGTTCAATGCCACCAATTTTTTAATGCTGTAAAAGGTATTATGCAATGCCTATTGTACATAATTGCTCACCTATGTACACATGTACTTGCGTATTGGCATTGAAAAATAAAGTAAAAATCAGCGAGTGAGAAAAAAACTTTTGGCTGACCACCAAAGGTGAGCAAATAGAAATTAGCAGAGCGGAATGAGTGCCTTTATTTTTTGTACATTTCTTTAGAAGTGATGATCATGACCGTAGAAATGGCTCTCGAATGTGTACAAAAAATATTTGTTTTTATCTCTTCGCTACTCAGTTTAGTGTTTTTGTGAGCACTGTGGGAATCATTTTAAAAAGTAGTCGGAATAGATTTTCTTTTATAAAATCAATGATGCCAATGACCCACGACATTGTTGGCCTTCAGAGAAGCGTCAATGTTGTTAGAAACAAACTCAAATGTTCTCTCATATAGCCATCTGCACAGATTTATGGGGCACTTTCTACAAGAAACTTAAATAATTATTTTTTGTAACAGAGCTCTTCTTTCTATAACAAACATAATTAGTAAAAAGTAGCAAAAACGAACCATAATTATGGGTTTTCTGAATATCTCAACTGTAGCGCTACCTAGCCACCCTATATTAGAAATGTGCGAATATTTAAACTAAAGTTGTACTTTTGAAATTTTCACCATAGTTCAGGTCGAGATGATAATGAAATGTAAAGGGAAACAATTTCGATAGGTGGCGCGTTGGTCGCTATATTTGTAAAAATCGTATTTATTGCCTGATTTGGGTCAAATTCAGAACATGTATTGCTAACATTAAAGGAAGTATTTTCTCCAAAACCCCGCTAGATGCGCCAAGATCGGGTAATAAAAAGCTAAAATCGTATTTCATGGACCGATTGGACTGATATACCAGTGTGTCTAAAAAAATTAAAATTGTACCCGAAAAATTGCATTTCCGGAGATTTTGCATTAGAACTAACTCAACGTTGGGCTGGGGTCTGAAAATAGCACCATCTTTCAGGTTTCTGTGACAATGTATAACAAAAATTCTTGTACATAAATAGGTGGCGCGCAGGTTGTTGTTGTTGTAACGAGGTGTAGCCCTGCCTAAATGTCAGACAGGGTCACCTCGAGTGTATTGCTCTTGGCCGGGTCGATATAAGAAAACGGTCCGGGTCGTTTCGGCACGATGGGTACAGCACAAGTACTGGTACCGTTCTCGTAGATCCGGCAATACAAGAAACTAAACTAGCCGTGCAGGCTATGTAGGTCATTCTCCCCACTCTTGTCGAATTCCTTAACGCTCGGAACTTGACATTGTCGCCAGCAAAGTCCTCGGCGACATTATTCACGACTTGGACAGCGCAAGTGGACATGGAGTTAAAAATTTACATAGGTGACGACAAACAACCTACTGTCTCCCACCTCAAAATCTTAGGGGTGACTTTCGACACCATTCACACTTTCGGTGCCTATCAACAAAATCATGAAGTCGCTAGTCGACAGTACATGGGGAAAAACAAAGAAACGTTGCTGGCAACTTATAAGGGGAATTGGTCGGACGATCCTGAACTATGCATCGCCGATTGAGCTAGCACCGCCTCCCAGGACAGAAAGGACACATTTACGTAAACATTTTGATGAGATCCACCAGATCGCCGTTTGATCCAGAGGTTCATGTGCAGGCCCTGGAGCACATCCATGAGACGTCTGTTGTCTCCCATCTTGAGCTCTTTCCGGTGAACGCCAATTTGCATACTCGAGCACCAGGCGTTGCTGACGAGGAATGTCATCTTCCTCGAGAGACAAGGATCACTCTGGCTCAATTACGTTCTGCATACTGTAGCAGGTTAAACTCCTACTTATCCAGACTGAACCCCGAAGTGCCGAATGTGGCTCGTCTCCTCATAACACCAACCATTCACCTGCTCTGCGGAGCCCACTCTGCTAACGCCCATTTCCCTCTGGTCCAACCCTTTTGAAGCTGCTAGTTTACTAGGGCTCCCTTTAAGAGATATTGATGACAATTTAGGCTAAGGATAAGTACACATTACATAAACAGAGATCCTTTGCTGATGTATCCACTCCGATGGATGTAAGCCAAGTTGAAAGAGACTTTCGTAAACTTATTGACTCTGTCTTTGGTCGTTACATTTCTGCGGAACGAATTTTCCAGCGGAAGCCGCGGGCATTTAGAAAAGGAGGCGATGCGCGAAGTATCAATCCAATAGACCCCCGGAGAAGAGATCTTAAGGATGGTCGACAAACACCAACTGGCCCAGTGGAAACAGTACCCAGAGTTAAGCAACCCCTTCAACGGTGTAAGCAAATTATAGGCTACGGTAAAAGCTCTATCGAATCCTACAAAATACAAGTATAAAGTGGACATTAGTTTAGTGACAAGTTAAAAAAAAACCCAAGGTATGCGGGAACCTCTTCTGTCGGCACGAAAACACATGAACAACGACATGTCTATTGCCGTCACTGCATTCGATGTTGCCTTTGCTTTTGCTATTTTTCGTGGTAAAATAATTTCTTGTTTTCCTTATACAAATTTGCTGCTGCAATAGCAAGAGGTTATCAATTACTTGAAAGTATTCCGAAATATTAAAACAGCAATTTACATGAACAATGCATTTAATGATTATAAAATATATATTATGTACTATAAGATAATTACATGACAGTTTAAGAACAATGCATATGTATAAGTATGTATGTATTTAGCTAATTTTAGCGTAAAAGCTAATAATACGGCAATTGCTTTTGAAAAAAAAGTTTTCTTAAATCAATACATAAATACTTAAATCACTCTATTTAAGAAAAAGTTGATTATACTTTCTTTACTAATGAAACAATCTAGTTCAAACGTACCGTATTAAAATTAAATACATACATAGGTTTTTGAAAGCGTCTGATATGCTAGGTATATAGTAATACATCTAATGCTTTTGTAATTTTTTAATAATTTTTTTTTGCCAGCTAGGAATGTATTTATACAATGAGTACAGAGGTAGAGAAAATGAATATACAAAATTTAATACATAAGCTATATTCTAATTTATTCATACATCGAAAGACGAGTGATCAAGAAACAACAAAACAAGGAAATTCTTCGAAACTCGTAAATTTTATTGATTGGCTCTTTTTAGACGACATTTACGAGTTCAAATGAACTGTCCTAACATAATTGAAATTTACAAGGTTGTCGCTTTAGTCAACATGCGACAATTAATAGGTACAACTAAACATAATACATAAGAAAATTTAGAATTAAAACAGAAAAAATGCACAATGCGTTACAGCTGTGTCATCGCCTAGCAAACCCCACACATCCTCCATGCCATCATCTACTTTTTACCCAGCAACTTATTAATTTCCTTATTTTGTTTATTCATTTTCAGATCGACATCTTCAATCTTATAATTCATATTGTCCAATAGCTCATTTTGAGATTCAATTTCACCACCCAAATCGGTTGCAAGAAACTTTAAACGCGACAAATTATCGCACATTTCATCCAAATTGGCTTCCAATTGTGTTGAGAATGGATTGTTGCGACGTTGTGCCTTCATTTGCTCGCGTTGTTTAATTGCAGTTGAATCTTCGCGAATACGACTTATAGGATGATTATCATAAAATTCTGTTGGTGACCTGGCACTTGTGGGTGACATGAACCTTGGCGATGTATTTGTACTGTCGGCATAACCACCACCGCTGGCGCCCATTTCTAATGGATCCATCGATTGTGAGCCCAATTGTTGGCTAGTTGTACGTAGTGGCGGTGTAGGTGGTGCCTCACGCGTACCAGCCAAATAGTTTTTCAAACCACCAAATACGCTTTTTAAACTATTTAAATGCCGTTGACTAAAACGCAGCGTTGAATTGATTTCATCCAATTGTCTTGATGTCTTCTCCAGCTGTTCGCGTTGTTTGGCCAACTCGTATGCAGTCGCTTTGCCAACCTCCTCCGTTTCATAGAGCAAACCTGTTCGGAAAGAAAGTGGTATTTGAATATGGTTTAACAAAAACTAAAATTTTTCATAAATTCATACTCAAGCTTCGTTGTGTCGAGTCCAATGAACGCGCCTCAATTTCCCTACGTCGATCTGCGTATGTTTGTTGTGGCTCATCAAATGGATTTGTGCTACGCCCACCCATAGCACCACCCCCATCGCTTGCACCATATCCATAACCATAGTCGCTGCCATATGAAGATAAAGGACTGTGGCCTCTTGTACTATTCAAAAATATATCATCGTCTACATCTTCGAGCTTAACATCGTTTATATCAAAATGATTGTCCACTGGCTGGAAATATTTATCGGCCATGACTTCCTGGTTCGCACTGTTATCGCTGGGTTATTGTTATGCTCGAATTTGGTTGGCTTTGTTTTTTTATTTCTTACTTGGAATTTACGTTAATATACCTCTGGTTATATTTACTATCAACTTTATATCTTTTTGTTGAATTAATGCACCGTAATTTGTGTTAATTATGATTTTTCTTTTGTCCACAAAAAAATTTACTTTTGCACTATACTCCCCCTTGTCAAATGACATTCCAAAAACAAAATTATTTGCACAGCTGATCGTCGTTGCCATACTATGCATTTTTTCTAACGATGGATACTCAGTTCAAATACAACAAAAATGAAAGAAATAACAAATTAAAAATATAAAAAATTAGAAATTGGAGCTATGCCTTATCAAAAATGACTGTGGGCAAAAATATGCATCGAAATATGAAAATACCAAAGCAAAATTCGATATAAGTCGATAATTCGAAAAATTTCGAACACTAGCACCTTCAACATGAGAAAAAAGGCGCCTCGCTGAAAAAATTACCCACTTTTTATCCTCCTCTTTGGGAAATGCGACCCAGTAATTTCCTATGATTTTATCCGGGATTTCGGTATTATCTCAGATACCGTCCGAAAAGGTTGGGAACCATAAGACACGTTTTGACCTCGGTATAAATAATTCGAAAGCGTAGACTAGATACTCGGAAAAGTTTTCGTCACATAAATATCACAGTTCACGTCCCAGTTCCAGGTTAAATTATTTTTTTTGCTAATAACTTTTAACTGAAACAAAAAATTTTATTTCCTTTTTCGGATTCCTGAAATAGAAGTCTTTTGATACCTTCCCCGACATGTTTGAACGTGTTTCAGCAGTTTCGTGGGATTATACTTATTTAATTGCTGTGATTCTGGGATTTTCCGGGATCCTGAAACACCGGAATTGGAACAAATAAAATCTGAAGCTTTCGGGGATAAAGCGATTAAAGCTGATAGCTAAAGTCTTGGTTTCCTCGAAACGCTATATAGCGCTCGTTACATTGCGGTGAAGTACGTTGTCAAAAATATTGCCATGTAAAAGTAATTGGGTGTAAACTAAGAACCCGGTGAAGTTCACCGTAATGTAATATAGGGGCAAACATTCAAATATAGCGGCCGTCATGACGATGGCAATTTTTCGTCAACGTTTTTTCCCACCGTCATTGTCATAGCGGTGTCAATTCAATAAAATTCTTCAAATTCAATTAATTGTTTTCAAAACAAATATTTTAAAAATATAGAAAAGAAAAAAAATAAAAGTGGCCGCAAATTTTGCAATTTTAAATGGATTGAATTCACCGCTACTTGCATGTAAGTTTACAGAAAAGCGGCCCTGCTAATGATGGTGAGCAAAGCTACCGCTATATAGCGAACGTTACATAGCGGTACCGCTTTTCGAGGAAACCAAGCCTTAAGAAAAACAATCTTGCAACTATTGAAATATATTGTGTTATTGATTACCCTGGCCTTGTGAGTGGACTGCCATCACCAATTGACATCCAAAAGAAAAAAAACAAGCTTTCGGGGAGAAGAAATTCGAATGAGCTGAGGGATTACCCCCTGCGGGTTAGGGGTTTAGAATATGCCCTCGGGCATACCTGTCGTAAGAGGCGACTAATATGCACATAGGTAATTGACGTGCTACTCGATGGTTGATCTACGGATATGATGCCTCTCACCTCTCATTACCCATCTTCTCCTTCCTCACGGATGGAGGGATGACATGACCTAGTCATACCAAATCGCTACCACGACAGTCGGGCAGTACCGCAAGGGAGTACCGGGGTCATGTCCGGCCAAGGACTGTCAACTTCGACGTCACTCCCCAAAACCTTCGGGGAGTATTTTGCTGTTAACAACCACCACAGCAACAACAGCTGAGGGATTCGAGATTCCCCGGACTCGATTTACACGAGTCGATTTTTTAACGGTCGAACGAACATACCTAATGTTTTTGCAAACATTTTTTATTAACACTTTGTGAATATCCTCATTGCCGTCAAAACTTGACATTTCAGCTGCTTTTACCAACACTGTTTTGGCGCCAAACATTTCATTTTCACAATTAATTTTTGTACTTGGAAGAATTATAATTTACGCTATTATTAATCTAATTAAAGCACAAAACTGTTGACGAGATGGTGTGGGAACGTAGCTCCTTGCGTTATGCACACAATGATGGCTTCACCGGTCTCACATACGACGAAGAAGGTCAAACAATTATTACCTGCGGAGCTGATGGCGATATACGCTTGTGGAGCGGCATAGACGACGATGACCCGCGCTCCAAGTGTCTTGGTGAGTTTGTGATGTGTATTGAACAAAAAAACAAACGACTCTTGGCTGCCACCGATCGCAATACCGTGCAAGCGTACACATATCCAGCATTAGAGAACGATGGCACGCTCTTGCGTTTCACTGCGCCAGTAACTTGCATATGTGTACATGAGAAATATATTGCGGCTTGCTCGGATGACACCAATATTAAGGTGCTCAAAACGGATGATAGCAAAAGCGAACTACATTTGCAAGGACACGAAGGACCGGTGCTTTGTTTAGCTATTTGTGATAGTGGTGAGCTGTTGGCGTCCATAGCTGGCGATGGACAATTAAAAGTGTGGAATCTTGAACAAGGAGGCAAGGAAGTGAAAACAATAAGCGGTCTACCAAAAACGAATAGCTTCGAAACTGCTGAACAATATGGTGCGCTTTGCTTTCAACCACAAGCAAGTGATACGCTGGCTTATGTGCAAGGCAAGGAGATAGTTGTGTTGAATACAGAAACATGGGAAATCAAGTATAAGCTAAGTGACGAGCGCATAAAAGGAAATTATACTTGCTGCAGATATGCAAATCTAGGCGTTTACCTAGCCGCGGGCTCCACAAAAGGTGAGATTAGTGTTTTCAATCTAGATTATAAGAAAGCGCTAGATGTAGAAACGCCTACAAGCGAAAATCAGGCAATAACTTGCTTGAGTTGGAATGGTGCCGGAAAAGAGTTGGCGTACTGCGATGTCACCGGGCAGCTGGGTACGATTTTTGATACGGGCAAAAACGCTGGTGGTACGTTCCTTGATGGTGAAGCAGATGAGGTGGACTTTGGTGATATTGAATTCAATGATGGTGGTGATGCTGATGATGATTTAGCGAGTGCTAATGGTTTGGGTGCAACTGATGGTGGAGGGGATGATGATGATGATGGCATTTCAATAGAGCGTCTTAAAAATCAAGTCATGCGTAACACAAATGGTTACGCTGACGCACAAGATGAAAATACACGCGATTCAGTAGCAAAATCAGCACACAGCGATATTGAGCCACCACAAGTGATTGTGAAGACTTTCAAGCAACAGCCAGCCTTTCAACCGGGTGCAACACCAACACATCTGGAACATCGTTATTTGGTTTGGAATGATGTGGGCATTGTAACTGCACATACAGAGGGTGCTGATGGTGCGCTTGATGTAGAATTTCACGATGCCAGCATACATCATGCGCTGCACATACCCAATTATAGTAATCACAATATGGCCAGTTTAAGTCGAAGCGTTTTGGCACTGTCTGCGGAAAATGCGACGAAATTGGTTTGCATTGCGCTTGCTGCATCGGGTAATAAGGAGTGGTCTGTTACATTTCCCGATTGTGAAAGTACTGAAGCATTAGTGGCTACCAATAAATTGGTTGCTGTTGTCACTAGCATGTATTTTCTACGCTTATATACCGTGATGGGAACGCAACGTGAAATAATATCGATACCTGGTCCAGTGGTGGCATTGGCTGGTTATGATGAACGCATAATGGTTGTTTATCATAGCGCACCAGCCGGCACACAGCAACAACATTTGAGCGCTATGCTCATACAAACGGCTGGCATGCAATTGCGTACACAACATTTGACTCTACCCCTAACACCAGAGCGACGCTTAACATGGTTGGGCTTTTCCGATTGTGGTTCACCAGTGTTTTCCGATTCGATGGGCTTACTGCAGTTATATAGTCTTAAGAGTCAATGTTGGTATCCCATTTGTGATACGTTGAAACAAAGTCAAAGCGTTTCAAATAATTACTTTGTGATTGCTGTATCCGAACGCAGTCAAATCATACAAGCGGTGCTGTGTCGTGGCACCTCATATCCCATGACCAATCCACGTCCCATGACGCAAGAACTTACAATGCAGCTACCTATATGCGATGCTGATGTGGAGAAATCCGAATTGGAAGATGCTTTAGTGCGCGCTTCTGTCATGTCTATGGATAATGCTGAGAAGACGATCAAGGAAACGGCAATCAAGCTGTTCGCTTTGGCTTGTCGCAGTGAATTGGAAATGCGCGCCAAAGAACTTATTGAAACTCTTGGCTGTCCGGACTTGCTGCTTTTGGCCATCAAATATGCTACCAAGCTGGGTCGTATACATCTATCCGATCGTTTATCTGAACTTATGCCACAACTCGAAGAGCAAAATCAACGCGCCAATCAGGAATTGGATGAATTTCAACAGCATCAAAATGTCACACTTTCACCGATGATGTATGCGCAGCACAACAACACCTTTTCTAGCGGTCTAACGAATGGCGGAAATCGTCTAGCCCCAAAAGCTATAGGCTTAACACAAGCTAGGCGTGCCTCCTTGAAACGTTTTGCTGTATCGAACTCGCCTAACATGTTTGGTAAAAAATCCACAACAACAGCAATTGACACACCCGAACGTGTCTCATCGCCAACATTGTCTGCTATGGAAAATGATGCTATGGAGACGCAAGAAAATTTGCCCGACAAGACTGCAGACAAGTTGGAAACGAGCGTGGACGATGTGAAAGAAGTGACACGCACTCCACTCAATGCTGTTAACCCATTTGCCGCCAAACGTAAACACTCGGAGCTCGATTCAGCTAATAAGGGTGGGGTTTTAATTAATGGTGGAAAGTTGAAGATTGCTAAAAAGTAATCAAAAATCATCGTATGTATTTCATTTTTGTATTCAAACAATTGACTTAGGTTTTTAAGTATTAGTATATTATTATCGTGTTTTAAATAAACTGACTTTGTATTTAAAATATCATCACTTTTTTAACTTCTATTGTAGCACAGAGCCTCTAAATGTACTTGGTGACATCACTCAGAAAAAAATTAGGTGAACAAATTTACATAATGTTAAATATTTAGATATGTATTAGCCGATTCAAGCGAATTTGTCTTTGAAACTTACAAAAACTGACCATATAAAGGATTTTTTTTAAATATTTTGACTACAGCGCCACCTAGCGGATTTCTTTTTTGCAAACCAATTACTCTAAAATGGAACAGGATTGGATAAAAAGTAGGATTTTGTAAATATAGCGCACCCAGCGCCACCTCGCGGAAAAATATAGCGTATGCCGAAAGGACTTATCCGAATTATAACCTAAAAACTTTATTTTATTTTCCAATTGAAATTTTTAAATAAAAAAAAGTTGTAAATTGTTTTTTGCGGTTCCATAAGTGAACATTTTCTTCAGACGGGGCATTCTCGTTGAAAATCGGTATGATTTTCTAATTTTACGTTTTATTCAAAAACGCCCTATCTAAGAATGGATTTCAATCACGCCGTATTTCCAATTTCGATTAAAAAACTCCCTATTTCAGCTGATTTTTCTTCAAGTTAGGGCGTCATTGGAACTCATTCTCAGATAGGGCGATTTGAAAAATATTTTCAAATAGGGTTATCTTCCACTCAGCAGTCAATATATACAAAAGATTAAACCATTTCTTAGGGTGAATTGTCTTAACAAAGGTACTAGAAATTCTTACTTTTCCAAACGGAAATTAATGAATCCCGGGCCTCCCGCATCATTTTTTTCATTCTAAAATACCGAGACTATTCAAATCCTGGGCTTTCGCGATCCCGGAAAATCCTGAAATCGCGTGATTTGAATAAATATAATCTCGCAAAACTGCTGCAACATGTTCAAAAATGTCGGGATTTAACTCTCAGCCAGCAGATCTAAGTACGTTTTACCGATCGTATATTTTTCAACCTTTTTTCGTATCCGAAAACGGTCTGGAAACTACTGATAGAAACAGTGATCACAAAAATATCAAAAAACTAATCCAAAAGCATCAGAAAATTATCCCAAAAACATTAGAAATCGTATCAGAAAACGTGTGAAAAAAAAGACATCCGTTTCGTTTGCATACTTTAGTGGGAAAAAGGATAGGGAAAGTTCTTTTATAAGGATAGGGAAAAGTACTTTAAATGGACCATGAAAACCTGAAAATATACAGTTTTTGAAAGATTTTTTTCCATTTTCAGATGTGCTTACGGAAATTTTTCTGGATGGGCTAACTCGAAACCGGAAATTAAGTTTTTGTATCAGTGAAAAGTTAATGACAAGAAAAAAAATTTTTTTGAACGGTTCTAATCCCAAAACTCGGCCTTGGTCCATGGTATTTATATGCAGAAGACTTTTCTCAGTTGAAATATCTCTTGACAGAAATAAAATATGGAGTATTCGTTTTAGGATTACGCAAACCGAGGTAAAAACGCGACTTTTGCTACTTCTTCCGACCTTTTTGAACGGTACTTGAGATAATCCCGAAAAATCTCGGGTACCCGAGATTGCCATTTTGAAATCCCGGGATTGTCAAAAAGCTTTGGGATTCGTTGTCTTAAAGGCACCCCTGGTTTCCTATGATTGAAATTTTTCCCCGAATCATATTTCTCGCTTCAGAAAATAATGGGAGGATTTTTTTTTACCGGGAATGAAAATATTGGAGTGAAAAATTTTTTCGTGTGAATATTTTTAAAAAAATCTGGATCCGTACCACTGTGCGTTGAAAAGCAATTTTTAACTATAGTTGGCAACGCGTTGAACAACCATAACAAAAAACAGCTGTTATAACCGCACTCAACCGTTGAGTGCAAATTGTTACGAGACCGAACAAAATTGTTTTGCAACTTGATTTTGCTATTAATTAATAAGTAAATAAGAGTAATATGTTGAAAAACATTCAGCAATTAAGTATAAAGCACCTGCTACTAGGGAATAAAGTGAATTTGCATAAAAACACAAAATCGAGAGCAAAGTGGCGCTGCCTCCACACTAGCCATTACAGCACGCAACCAGCATATCAAAATATATTCGATAGAAATGCAAAAAGGTTACAAAAGGAACGTGCAGCACGCAGGTGAGCATCAAAGAAAATCCTCAATTGCAAGTTCACTTACGCTTTCTTTTTTGCAGTCCCGACGTAGAGCTCTATGACTATCTGAAGGAAGAAGTTGGCTTCCGTTTGGCCGACCGCATTTTAGATATAAAACGTGAATTTGGTAATGCCGCAGATATTGGCTGTAGTCGTGGTTTTCTCTCCAAACACATTATGGCCGAAAGTGTGCAGCATTTAACATTATGCGATACGAGTCCCACAATGCTGGCACAAGCACAAGGTACACCGGGATTGAAAATGACCAAATTGGAAGTGGATGAAGAGCAATTGAATGTAATGCGGATGATGTGAAATAGGCTTTATGTACATTGCAAATATTAAAATAATTTTTCATCCCACAGTTTCCCGACAGTTCCTTAGATTTGGTCATATCCAGTTTGAGTTTGCATTGGGTTAATGATTTGCCTGGTTGCTTTGCGCGTGTAATGAAAAGTTTAAAACCCGATGGTGTCTTCATAGCATCGCTATTCGGTGGTGATACATTGTATGAGTTACGCTCAGCGCTACAATTGGCGGAAATCGAGCGCAAAGGTGGCTTATCGCCGCATATTTCACCTTTTACGCAGGTACGTTACATGAGCATTTATGATAGTATAGTATCTAAAGTAAATTTATTTATAAAAACAGATTCGAGACATTGGTGCATTACTGAATCGCGCCGGTTTCACCATGCTTACCATTGATACCGATGAAATTGTGGTAGGATTTCCCAGCATGTTTGAGTTGATGTGGGATTTGAAAGGCATGGCGGAGAATAATGCTGCATTCAATAGGCCAGCGCATATTAGTCGGGAAACACTGTTGGCAGCAAGTGCGATTTATAAGGAATTGTATGCAAAGGTATATTTTTATAACTACTTTTTTAGGTATACATTTTAATAGTATACTTATATATTGACTTTATAAATTTAATTTCTATTTTAAAGGACGATGGCGTAACCGCAACATTTCAAATAATTTATTTTGTTGGCTGGAAACCTGGTCCAAATCAGCCTCAACCCTTGGATAGAGGCAGCGGTAATGTTTCACTAAAAGATTTGGGCAAAATTATCGAATCGGGAGGACCTAAGAAGACTGCATAACACGATTGTAAAAGCGCAATTACAAGTACTACATAACACAGTTGTATTGTATATACATTGTACATAGGGTTTTATAGCTATGATGTCTTCAGAACAGAAAGTAATATAAAGGGAGTAAAATAAGGATACTAAAGGGAGTAAAATAGGGATACATTACTCGGCGGTTCGATCTGCGCAATCATAGACCAGGGGCCTTATCATGTAATTCGATCCGAAAGAAATTTGTTTCGAATTTGAAAAGAAATGTATGAGATTTGACAGCTTTCGCATAGCATTTGCTGTATAATCGAATTACATGATAAGACCCCTGCTGGGGTGGATTTCCGTAATTCGAAATCCAGCATAAACGAGTGTAAAATCATCGTTTTCGCTTTTCGTAGCACAAAATGGCTATTTTTTTATATGCAGTCTGATGTCGAACTCCAAAAAACGAGACAACGAGCGTCGACTGTCGAATTACGGAAAGCCATCCCTGCTCTTAACAACATTCACACCGGATCGATCTTACCGGGGTGTAAGAGTAGGTCGCCTCCCCGTTGGTGCACCCTGGGTAACGCTAAATGACCTACATGGCCTACATGGCTAGTTTCTTGTATTGCCGGTTCTACGAGAACGATACCAGTACTTGTGCTGCACCCATCGTGCCGAAACGACCCGGGCCGTTTTCTTATATCGACGACCCGGGAAAGAGCAATACACTCGAGGTGACCCTGTCTGACATTTAGGCAGGGCTACACCTCGCTACAACAACAACAACAACATGCCGCTGTCTAGTCTCGGCTTGTGAACCCGTTATTAAACCACCTGAAATATCTGAAAAATATAGCGTTTTTGCAAGACAGACTATTCAGTATCTGTGACTCAACTTCGATCTGGATAAAGTAACCGTAAAGTATAATATCGTCGGCTAAGAGTGTAAACGATTTTTTGATGCGGTTCGAATGAGTAGCCGATTTTGCAGTTGGCAAACAAAAGAAAATCCTTAAAATAAATATACAAATATCAAAATTTGTTTGATGATAAAAGCTGCTAAATCTAACATATAGAGCTTCTGTTGCACTGAGGTGAGGGAATCGTGACGCGTTAGACAGGGTCACTTCGAAATGTATTGCTCTTGGCCGAGTCAATATAAAAAAAAACAACCCGGGTCGTTTCGGTACGAAGGGTATTGTACAGGTACAAATACCGTTCTCGCAGAACCGGCAATACGTGAAACGCTTTTGTTGCACTGTTACTGTTCTATTCTAGAGTATTACTTTCTGGGTCTAAGTCAAGGTAATAGTCAGCGAATATGATTTAATTTTTGAAATTTCAATAAAATAAGTTCAATTATAATAAAATAAAATGAAATATTATAAAATAAAACAAATTAGTAAAAAAAAAAAAAACAAAAAAAAAAAAAAAATTATTTAGGCAGGTTCTGCAATTCACTTCCGACTGCAATTTAGTGAACATTTTAAAATTTCTATGTAGTTTGACAAAATTTTCACAAATTTTACTCGGGAGTGAATTGCCAGAACCTGCCTGATTAAAATGAAATATAATAAAATAGATTTCCAAAACAATCATTAATAGGATGACGATGGCAATATACATACCTACCAAATTGCACCACTTAGGCCGCGTCAGTCAATCATTTATTTCTTTTTTATGTAAGTTCGAAATTTTCGAAGTTATACAAGTTGTTTGGTGCAACGCCTATTTTTCAAAAAATTATTAAGAGAGGACTTAAGCCGCGTATACAATTTTCCAAAAAATTATTAATGAGATGACTTAAGCCGCGTCAGTCAATAAATAATTTTTTTCTATGTAAGTTCGAAATTTTCGAAGTTATACTTGTTGTCTGGTGCAACGCCTATTTCCAAAAAAAACTATCAATGGAATGACGAAGTCAATAAAGCTCCTAAATCAAACCAGTTAAGCCGCATCAATCAATGAAGCACCTCTTTTTTATATGTAAGTTCGAAATTTTTAAAAATTAAATCAATGTTGCGTTTTGAGCGCCACTAGTCAATTGATTATTGAAAGTTGATGGATAGACTACATCTTAAGCAGTAAAAAAGAATCATGAAAAACTCTGTACATATTTTTTTTTATTTTAGCAAATGCTATTGTCTTTATTAATGACTTCAAAAATAATATTGTTTAATTATATAAATTTTTTTTTATAACTAAACCTTATTATATATTTGCATACATATCTGTATATATAATTAAATTATATGCATATAAAGTGTAGCAGTTTTTTGTTATACAAATGCTTTTTTTTTTGTAATAATATAGTTTGCAATTCATATTGCTTTTGAAAAAAAAAAAATTTAATTAACATTAGCGAGTATCACTTTGGTTAGATTTTGTGTTTTATTTTCATAAGCTTGATACATTTTTTGAAAAATCTAATTGCGGTGTTTCATGTAATTCGAAAAACTTGTGAAGATTGGCAGATTATAGTTAAAAAAAAAAAATTAAATTTAAAGAAATGCTTAAAAAATGTGTATTTGTTGACTCCTCTCACTTACTAAGTGCTTTTTAATATACATAAGTAACTAAGAAATTATTATATAACTTGCTTAAATGTAACATTAAATATTGGTTTTGCATATTTTTTGGCTTACGTTACTAATATTTGCTTTTTACATATTGACATTTTTCATTCTCATTATTTTATATATGAATATGTGTTTTTTTTTTCGATTATAAATGGACGTAATTTATTGAAAATGTTTGTTAATCAGTAGTGTCACTTGCAGCGCGTTTTTTGCTTTTTTTTTTTTTTTTTTGTTTAATTTATTTTATGTATTATTTAATAATAACATTTTAGTTTTTGAACTGTGAACTATAAATATTTTTAACTCTCCTGTATTTCAAATTCTTGTGCAACACTTTTTTTTATGACTGCGTGGAAGAACACCCTGGTTTAAAATGGGTTTCATAAATTTTCAGCTCAGAATTGGTTTGAAGAATGCCCTATTTTGGAATTTGTTTCAGGAATCCCTTTCTAAACGAGATTCAATACTGATTTTTTTTTGTTAAATTTGGTATACGAATTTTAAATGCAAGGCATGTTTGTTGTCGTGTTTTTCGAACACAGAATGAAATATGTATATGGCAAGATCAACTCTTTTTTCTGGGTCTTGCACCAAACCAACTTTTTTTTAAGAGATTGAGACATACGTCAAAAGAAAATCCTTTCGTCCCGTTTTTCGAAGCTAGCCTCCAAAATTAAGTTATTGGCTTTCGAAGTTCAAAGTTGGACCTTTCGAAGATTTGGTTTTTTTTTAATTAATATATTTTCAAAATTGAAAAGTGTAAAATTTGGACGTAGCCTTGATTTGCAAGTTTATGTAAGAAGAAATATTATATACATAATTGAAATCATGCGGCTTTTAATTTTTTCGAAGTTCTTACTTTGTCCCGCTATAACATTTCTTACATACACTTTTAAATGGGCCACCAATCAAACATGAGAGGTAAGCAGGCCACGCCTACATTATTGTCTGTTAAGTTTTTTAAACGAAACAATTAGAACCCCAAAATTCGAACAACGAACTTCGAAAGCCCATATAAGGCTGACTTCGAAAAACGGGAAAATCATTTTTTTTTACTTATGTCTCAATATCTTTAAAACAGTTGAATTGGTCCAATAGACAACCGGCTGATATACAGTGTAAAAAAAAGCGATATCCACAGAAAAATTTGAAAATTTTTGTAACATAAAATTTCAAAATTAATATCTAAATTTTAGCGTTACCCATAAATACTTCTTACTTTCTTATTTTGCGTTTGGAAAGCGCTTTTAAATGCTTAGCCCTAACAAAAATTTAGGAATTACTAAATTGCTCTTGCACAACAACAAACTCCTCCTGGATAATTGGATCATTAGATGAACGCATATGATAGATACCGTTCATGTTTGGCGTCATTGTATGTTATCCGATTTGTAACGTCGCCACAGCGCCAACAGCTCGACTTCCTAAAGGCGATCTTGGCGGTGGTGGTGGTGGTGTTGCTCCAGCAGTGGTCCTAACTAATGTTGGTTGATGTGTTGGCGTTAATGATGGAGTTGGAGTGGGTGTTGGTGTTGTTGACGGTTGTGGAGGAAGTGGTGGTGTTGCTGATGGTGACGCAAAATGTTTGGTTGGTGTGACCGATGGTGAAGATGTGGAAGTAGATGTCGCTATTGTTGTAGCACCGGAAGCAACGGTAGCCGTTGTTATGGATGTGCATGACGACGTTGATGTGGCCGCAGATGATGCAGCGGCAAGATTAGCTTGTCGTCAGGTAGTGCTCAGGTGTAGTATATCACGTTGTGGCGTATTTTGTAAAGCATTTGCCGTTTTTAAGTGAATACTTTTTTTTAAAGAAAATTTAAAGTAAAAGAAGAATATAGAGAAAGGTGTTAATGATTTACGAGTTTATATGATAAGTTTATAGGGGATAAAAATTTCAAAAAGGAATATTTTTTTTAACGAAATTGCAGAGTAAATCTCTCAAAACCTTTTGGAGAGTTTCTATCTTTGGTGTTAAAAGAAAGCTCTTTTGAAAAGAAAGCTTTTTTGAAAAGAAAGCTTTTTGAAAAGAAAGCTCTTTTGAAAAGAAAGCTTTTTTGAAAAGAAAGCTCTTTTGAAAAGAAAGCTTTTTTGAAAAGAAAGCTCTTTTGAAAAGAAAGCTTTTTTGAAAAGAAAGCTCTTTTGAAAAGAAAGCTCTTTTGGAAAGAAAGCTCTTTTGAAAAGAAAGCTTTTTTGAAAAGAAAGCTCTTTTGGAAAGAAAGCTTTTTTGAAAAGAAACCTATTTTGAAAAGAAAGCTTTTTTGAAAAGAAATCAAAAATTAAGAGAGGAAAAATATTTACATAAAATATCAAGTTAAAATTACTCACTTATTGTCCTCCAGCGAGAATGTTTCCGATGAACCGTGCGAAGCCACTGAAGTACCTGCAAGCGAACTTCGTATTGAATGCGAGTCCTCGGGTACGTTTAGCGTTACTAGCATATTATGTTTTTATTTATGGGTAATTTTGTTTATTTTCAATGGTTAATTTAATTGTTGTTGTGATAGTTTTTTTGTTTTTTGTTTGATTTTTGTTTTTTTTTTGTTTTGCAAAAAAATTTAGTGATTTTTTTTTTTAATTTTGAAATTTTGAAAAGTTTTTTGTGTTTGTATTTAGTTGTGCGTTTTCGTCCAATACGTGTTTGTTTTTTGTTTTTAAAACGGATCATGAGCACAGTTTTTTTCGAGTCAAGCCAATATATTGTCGTGAAATTATTTACAAATACAAAAAAATACCAATTTTTTATTAATAAAATTTTATTTAAAAAAATGTTTTTAACTATTTTTTGTTGTTTTTGTAATAAAAGTGTCAAGCTACTTTTTAAAGGAATTTAGGTTTGAGAAATGTAGGTAAAAAAGTAAAAATCAAAGTTGGGAAAATATCGAGCCCTTAACGCAATTTTTGAGCAACCAAAAAACATATCGATTTTAAATAGATTACACTATGGAAGACTAGTATTTCGCGTCATTTTTTTGTTAAACTAAACACGGTTGCCACATGCAAAAAAAAAAACTACAAAAATCTGAAAAAACCTACCAAATGAAAAAAATACTTCCAAATTTTATTTTCAGGTACTAAATGTAAAGAAACAAAAATGTATTAAACATTTTTTTTTAAGATTAACCAAAATATTTGGCAGTTCCATCAATTCGAAAAAAACTATCAAATCAGAAAAAAACTACCAAATGAAAAAAAATACTACCAAATTTTATTTAAAGGTACTTATTGTAAAGAAAAAAAATGTATTAAATTTTTTTTTAAGATTAACAAAAATATTTGGCAGTTCCATCAATTCGAAAAAAAACTACCAAATGAAAAAAAAAATACTACCAAATTTTATTTTCAGGTACTAAATGTAAAGAAACAAAAATGTATTAAACATTTTTTTTAATCAAAATAGTATTACATACATGTAAAATTTAAGATTAACAAAAATATTTTGCAGTTCCATCAATTCGAAAAAAAAACTACCAAATCAGAAAAAAACTACCAAATGAAAAAAAAACAAGTAAGGAAAGCTGTCTTCGGCTGTGCCGAAGGCTATATACCTTTCATGAATAAGCGTCACGATTTTCACTGTTCGATCCCCAGTACAGCCTGTTTCAATTTAACTATATTTACTATACACATTACACATCTTTGTTATAATTTAAAAAAAACTTACAAAATAATAGGATCCGAGTTATCGGAACAATCGATTGTATGGAGGCTATATATTATACGTGTTCAATTGTACTGACTTACACTATACACATTACATATGTAGAAAGTACTAAAGGTGAAATATTTTACGTTCCTAACTTTTTAAATGCGGAAGTATTGGCCAAAAAACCTTATATCGGAACAACCGGTTGTATGGGGCTATATGTTATATTTACCCGATCTTCTTGATTTTCCTCTACACACTACAAAAATTGAAAGTACTTAAGTTGCAAAATTTTATTTTCTTAACTTTTTAATTGCAGAAGTTTTGGCCAAAAAACCTTATATCTGAACAATCGGTTGTATGGGGGCTATATGTTACATTTGCCCGATCTTTTTGATTTTCACTATATACACTACATAAATAGAAAGTACTCGAGTTGCTAAATTTTACGTTCCTAACTTTTTAATTGCAGAAGTTTTGGCCAAAAAACCTTATATCTGAACAATCGGTTGTATGGGGGCTATATGTTACATTTGCCCGATCTGGTTGATTTTCACTATATACACTACATAAATAGAAAGTACTCGAGTTGCAAAATTTTACGTTCCTAACTTTTTAATTGCAGAAGTTTTGGCCAAAAAACCCTATATCTGAACAATCGGTTGTATGGGGGCTATATGTTACATTTGCCCGATCTGGTTGATTTTCACTATATACACTACATAAATAGAAAGTACTCGAGTTGCAAAATTTTACGTTCCTAACTTTTTAATTGCAGAAGTTTTGGCCAAAAAACCTTATATCTGAACAATCGGTTGTATGGGGGCTATATGTTACATTTGCCCGATCTTTTTGATTTTCACTATATACACTACATAAATAGAAAGTACTCGAGTTGCTAAATTTTACGTTCCTAACTTTTTAATTGCAGAAGTTTTGGCCAAAAAACCTTATATCTGAACAATCGGTTGTATGGGGGCTATATGTTACATTTGCCCGATCTGGTTGATTTTCACTATATACACTACATAAATAGAAAGTACTCGAGTTGCAAAATTTTACGTTCCTAACTTTTTAATTGCAGAAGTTTTGGCCAAAAAACCTTATATCTGAACAATCGGTTGTATGGGGGCTATATGTTACATTTGCCCGATCTTGTTGATTTTCACTATATACACTACATAAATAGAAAGTACTCGAGTTGCAAAATTTTACGTTCCTAACTTTTTAATTGCAGAAGTTTTGGCCAAAAAACCTTATATCTGAACAATCGGTTGTATGGGGGCTATATGTTACATTTGCCCGATCTGGTTGATTTTCACTATATACACTACATAAATAGAAAGTACTCGAGTTTCAAAATTTTACGTTCCTAACTTTTTAATTGCAGAAGTTTTGGCCAAAAAACCTTATATCTGAACAATCGGTTGTATGGGGGCTATATGTTACATTTGCCCGATCTTGTTGATTTTCACTATATACACTACATAAATAGAAAGTACTCGAGTTGCAAAATTTTACGTTCCTAACTTTTTAATTGCAGAAGTTTTGGCCAAAAAACCTTATATCTGAACAATCGGTTGTATGGGGGCTATATGTTACATTTGCCCGATCTGGTTGATTTTCACTATATACACTACATAAATAGAAAGTACTCGAGTTGCAAAATTTTACGTTCCTAACTTTTTAATTGCGGAAGTTTTGGCCAAAAAACCTTATATCTGAACAATCGGTTGTATGGGGGCTATATGTTATACTGGTCCGATCTTGTCAGTTCCGACAAATGATTCCTATATTACAAAATGGTGGCCACATACAAAATTTCAGCCAGATATCTCAAAAATTGAGGGACTAGTTTGCGTTCAAACAGACAGACGGACAGACGGACAGACGGACATGGCTAAATCAACTCATCTCGTCATCCTGATCATTTCGGTATACTTATTGATGGGTCTATCTCTTCTTCTTCTCATATTTACAAACATCGGACCAAAGTTATAATACCATTTCATGTTCATGAAAGGTATAAAAAATACTACCAAATTTTATTTTCAGGTACTAAATGTAATATGTAATATTTGGCAGTTCCATCGATTCGATATGATACCTTAGTAAAAAGACACTACCAAATCAGAAAAAAAACTACCAAATCAGAAAAAAAACTACCAAATTCAAAAAAAGTAAATAAAAAACTGCCAAGTTTGGTAGAAAACTACCAACTGTGGCAACCGTGGCTTCAGGATTATCAGCATCGCGTGGCATTTTGTTGGTTACATTAAAATTGCACTAAGTGCTGGATATATCGTCCCCTTTTTGCGTTTTTATCGTAAACGCCAAAACCCAAATTTTACAGGAGACCATTTTTTAAATTTTTTTTTATTTTTTATCATTTATGAATTGGTGGATACGATAAAAAAGATAGCCATTTTTTGACATAACTGTAAGGATTTCAGCTATAATTTTTTTCCAGATGATGCGCTAAGGGATGATGTACAAATTTGCATCAAAAAGTAAATTTCGAAAAAATGGTGGTTACGATAAAAACGCAAAAAGGGGACGATATGTATGTACTTAGAGGTAAGTGCGTCAATATGTTAGTACAGAGTGGGGTGTAAGTACGATAGTTTACTATAATTTATTATAATAGGGGCTGTCAGAAGTGTGGATCCTACGAAAAATGTATAAATGTTCGAAAAATATGTTTTTGAAAAAAAAAAAAAAAAAGAAAATGGCAGCAAGGCAATGTGTTTTTAAAGTCCAGTTTTTTCACAAGTGCACCACCTTTTGGAACAGCTTCATTGAAAACTAACAAAAATTTGTATTTAGAGGTTTTTTGGGGTCATGGAATCTATTTGTGACACTATTTTTTATGTTTTGAAGGTCAGCAGAGAGCGCGCGGCTTCCGTAGCTTTTTTTTATGTTATCGCATTTTTTCGAAATCCACTAAATTTGGCATTTTTAAAATGCATTTTCAGTAAAATGTGGAGTCCAATTTTTTGGATTCTCGTAGCAATGTTGCAGCTTTTCGAAAAAAAAGTTGTAGAAATCCAAACAAATACCACAGAAGCGCCCTCTGGCGGCCCTTAAAGATAAAAATAGTGCCAGAAATGGATTTATCGAGCCCAAAACATCCATACTAAGCAGGTTTATAGTATATATACACCGCACCAAATTTGGCGAAAAATTGCAAATTTGGCGCTTTTTTCATACAAATCTCATTTTCCAAATTTGGAATTCCATCACATTTGACCTCATTTGTCGAACAATACAATCCACAAAATAACAACCCTGCCTGTGTTCCAAATTTAGAACTGCCCAGCAAGAACCTCAATGGGTAATTGACGTGTGATAACTTTTTCACTATGCACAGCTATAAATAACAATTTCAACTTCTACCAAGAAAAGACAGAAGCCTTCTTGGCTCGTCTTTTATTATTATTCTACAGGTGTTTAAAACATCACCGTAATGCATTTTCTTTCGGTGGCTTTCTGTCCTGGTAGAAGATTCTTGCAGGGAAGGTTAAGTCAAATTCAAATTTGCCAGTGTAAACGGTGTCGAACTGGCTTATTTGAATTCGCCAAATTTGATGTGGTGTAAATGTACTATTACATTGCATCCGCTACATCCAAACAAAGACGAATTAGACAATGGATGCCACAGAGTGGTGTCCTATACTCGACACTGTTTAACTTCTACCTATCGAAGATGCCCCCACCACCAGAGGGCGTCACCATCGTTTCGTATGCCGACGACTGTACAATAATGGCAACGGCGAAGGGTCCCCATACTGATGAACTCTGTGCGAAAATCTGCGATCTTTCCAGGTTTTTCACCGAGCGAGATCTAACGATATCACCGACTAAATCTACGGCGACACTCTTCACGACATGGACGCACCAAGTGAGAAACGAATTAGACATTTACGTTGATGGCACTAGGTAGGTAGGTAGGTAGGTTCAAGTGGCTGCCGCAGAGGCACACTTAGGCCAGTTTTGAAGGCCCGTTGTGATACCACCAACACAAGGAAAGTCAGCCCCGGGACCCAGCCATATGGAAAATCCCTGAGTTGTTGGGATTTTCCACATAGCAGAATCCCGGGACTGACACTCCTAAACCGACACCGTTACTCCTCCTCGAACCACTTAGATGACTTTATGAAGCCCATCAAGTCCTTTATGTCCAGTTCCGCGATCTGGCTTAGACTATCTAGGAACGGAACTCCCAAAAAGCGCCTTCTCACGCCGCTTAAAGCCGGACAGTTGCAGATGAGGTGTTCCACCGTTTCCTCCTCCTCATCATCTTTGCAACTCCTGCAGCATCGTCGGTAGGGCACACTTAGCCTTTCTGCATGCCTACCAATGAGGCAGTGACCGGTTAATACCCCTATCAATATGCAGATTTCCCTCCTAGTTAGGGTATAAATGCGTCTAGACCTTTTAAGATCCCATTTTGGCCAGGTTTATTTCGATATCCGACACCCTGGGGATTGCAGCCATCTTTCGTTGGCTTGACGGAGTGTGTGCTCCTTCAGCATTAGTTTGCATGTGGCAAACGGCATACCTAAGCGCTCTTTATCCCGAAGAACCTGCTTGGTCGTGCCCTGCCTGGCAAGCTCGTCTGCCTTACAGTTTCCCTCAATGTCCCTATGTCCCGGGACCCATATGAGGTTTACGCGGTTCTGTTGGGCCATCTCCTGAAGAGATCGACGACAGCTGAGCGTCAGTTCAGAGTTGAACGTGTATGAGCCAAGGGATTTGATTGCCGCCTGGCTATCGCTGAAAATAGTGATATCTCCTCCGATAACACGTTTGCTTAACCAGGCCGCGGCGTCCCGGATTGCCGAGACTCCGCCTGGAAGACGCTACAATGATCAGGTAGTCTGAAGGAGAGTTCAAGGTCCAAATCCCTTGAATAAACCCCTCCTCCAACTCTGCCGTCCAACTTCGAGCCGTCGGTGTATATGGAAGTGCCACCATTTGTTTCGGGACACCAATCCGTCCTCTCCCAGTCTTCTCTGCTGGGAATGTTTATTTTGAAGCAGCTATCCCCGACTGTAGTGGTCGCACAACGATCTGTGCTTAGAGGGAGAAAGCTGTAAGATTCCAGAATACTGGAGTGTCCAATAGTACCCGCACCCCAACTGGAGGTTTCTCTTAGGCGCAGAGCTGATGCCGCCGCTGACCGAAACCCTTCCAGATCAAGTGGCAAAATGCCCAGAATGGCCTGGAGGGCTTCGTTGGGCGTTGTCCTTAGCGCACCGCTTATACAGATCATATTGGATCTATGGACTTTCCGCAACAGATTCAGGTATGTTGTCTTGCTCAGTGCCGGCCACCATACGACGACTCCATACAGCATGATTGGGCGAATGATGGCCGTGTAGATCCAACTGCATACTCTAGGGCTGAGCCCCCATTTTTTGCCAATGGCTCTTTTGCATGTGTAAAGAGCGATGCAAGCTTTCTTCTGGCGCTGAAGAACATTCTCCTTCCAATTCAATTTCCTGTCCAGAACTATGCCCAGAAACTTGGCCTTATCCGACAAGCCCAGGCGCGTGCCATCTAGTTCTGGTAGGCTTAGTGGCGGTATTTTGTACCGGTTGGTGAAGAGGACAAGTTCCACTTTCCCCGGGTTGATACTAAGTCCGCAGCGAGAGGACCACCTCGAAACCTCTCGCAGTGCTACTTGCATCAGGTCACACAGAGTTTGTGGGAACTTGCCTCTGAATGCAATAGCTAAATCGTCTGCGTATGCCACTATCTTCCCGCCCCCCCAGCTTGTGTCACGTAGCAACGAGTTGACTGTGAGGTTCCATAAAAGCTGGGAAAGAACACCACCCTGGGGCGTTCCCCTTGTGACATAGCGTGATAACTCGACCGTACCAAGTGAAGAAGCTATTTTCCTTCCTCTTAGAAGTTGGTCAATTAAACCAGTTAGAGGTCTATCTACGCCCAGATTAGTTAGAGCGGAGTTGATCGCCTCCGGGCTTATATTGTTGAAAGCCCCCTCAATGTCTAAGAAGGCCACGAGACAGTAGTCCTTTTCACACAGCGATTTCTCAATGACAGATACTAGGCTGTGCAGAGCAGTTTCTGTTGATTTACTCTTGGTGTATGCATGCTGATAGCTAGAGATAAGGTTGCTATCAATAGTCGTTGAAAGGTAGTCGCTTAGTATCCTCTCAAAGGTTTTGAGTACAAAGGACGAGAGACTAATCGGTCTGTAATCTTTTGGCTCGTAGTGGGATGCCTTCCCAGCCTTAGGGATAAACACTACCGTGGCGCTTCTCCAGGAGCCCGGAATGTGGTTGAGAGCCAGGCAGGCTGTGAAGAGAAATACCAGCCATTTAGCTGATGTCTCCAACGTGTTTATAAGTTGCGCGGGGATAATCCCGTCCGGCCCGGCAGCCTTATACGGTTCAAAGCTCTTAACTGCCCACCTTACCCTTTCCTCAGTGATGGGTATATTTACTGCCAGGTTTGTTGCAGATGCTAGTGGTGCGTCATGCAGATTCCCCGGAAAATGTGTATTCAAGAGCAGCTCAAGGGTTTCCTCTTCCGTGCTGGTCCAGGATCCGTCAGGTTTTCGCAAATAGCTGATGGCTGTTTGACTTTTCGAGAGAACTCGTCTAAGTCTCGCTGTATCGTCGACCTTTTCGACGCCAGTGCAGAAATTTCTCCACGAGGTCCTCTTCGCCTGTCTCAGAGCTTTTTTATAGGCCCTTAGTTTAGCTTTATATTCGTGCCAGTGAGGCTCAGAGCCGAGGGTCTTGGCCTTGTTAAATTGTTTCCGGCATGATTTGCGGAGCGAGTCCAAATCGTAGGACCACCAATGTGGCCTGTGTTTACCGCGTGGTTTTGGCACTGGACAAGCCTGTCCTAGAGCATTTGAGAGCGCCGATGTAAATGTAGTAACAAGATCCTCCAGCTCCTCTACTGATGAGGGGGCCTGTGAGGGCAGTACTGGCAGGTCTCTGTCTAATATTTCATTGTGTAACTGCCAATTAGTGTTACGTGGATTGCGCTTCATAATAGGTTGTTCTACAATAAAGTCTAGAACCATTTCTATGTAACGGTGGTCGGAGAATGAATGTTCTTCCAGAACCCGCCATTTTCTGACCCACTCATAAGCGCCTTCACTACAGATAGTGAGGTCTATGACCTCCCTGCGGGTCTTAGTGATAAAAGTAGGCTCATTACCCACGTTGCAAATTACCAGGTTAGTTGTTAAGAGGTAATCAAACAGAGACTCGCCCCTGGCATTGATATCGGAGCTCCCCCATTGGACATGGTGAGCATTAGCGTCCGCTCCAATAATAAGATTACCTGTGCAGAAATTTGACACCAGGTCTTTCACCTCCGTTTGTGGTGGGGGTTCTTCGGCGTCGTAGGGCATATAGACCGACGCCACCGTCAGGCGGGTGCTGTCGACCGTTAGACTGATAGCGGTAATATCACCATTGGTGTAGTTAGGTAGGAGAAAGGAGTTCAACTCAGACTTGACCAAAATACACGTTCTGACTTTGCTCTCCTCGCTGGCTCGAATGAGCTTGAAGCCCTTAGTCCCCAATCCGCAGATTCTCGAGCTATTGACCCAGGGTTCTTGGATGAGGACCACATCCACGTCGCCTTTAGAAAGACGACTACTTAAAGCAGCCGAAGCCACTTTAGATTTGTGCAAATTAATCTGAAGCACCACCAACATGAGAGCGCACAGACTTCCCTGCCGTCCCCATATCGTCGAGGTTTGCTCCATCCCGGAGGTTGCCTATCAACGACGAGTTGTTCCGATTAACTGCCCGATGTGGCGTTGCAGGAGTCCTGCTGCCTGTAGCGTTAGATGTTAGTCGCTCAGCGATGGCTGCTACCACCGTGACGTCGAGGACTTCCTCGTCCTGTAGGCTGTCCTCCATCTCCGAGTTGTTCACAGCACTATCGCCAAGGGACGTGGCGGATAACATGCTTTCCGCATCGGAATCCTCCGCTTCCTCTTCTGGTAATAAGTTTTCCGGTTCCCCCGGAGCAGCCGAGAAGGCAGCGCGCTGAGCATCACCACGATATACGTGGATAACGATCTGGCCTACGCTGTAGTGTACTAGGCCATTGCACCTTTTGAGGGGCTCGATTGACTCTTTATTCATGGTGAACACCACCTGTCTGTCGGGCCCTACCGCATCCCCGACCAGATTGACACTCCAGTCATGCGTTGGGAGGGACGGATTCATTAGCCGTAGCATCCCGAGTATTCTCTCGGGTTCGTCAGGGATGGCCGGAATCCACGCCCTTGCCCTTGGACGAGCTGGAATGTCCTTCCAGTCGACGACCTCTATCTTTGCGCCCTGGTAGACTTCACCCAGTTTAGCAGCTGCTGCCTTGTACAGTGCTACGGTTTTTGCATCCTCGCATGCGAGTAATTTAATTTGACCCTGGTGCCAACCCGCATCCGTTACTCGTGCCGAACTACCCGGAAACTCCGGAGCAACGTTGAGAAGAATGTTGCCGAGTTCATTTCGCACGTAACGCCACCGGTCCTTGGGGATGGCCAGACGGTCATTGCCTCGGTCAAGGACGCCTATAAGGATCCTGTCCTTGGTTACCTCAGCAAAGCTTAGTTTGCCCGCTCCAGAGGTATTCTGATGCCGCTTGGGCGGGGGAATAAACTCCAGATCCGATCTCTGGCGCTTGAAAGGGTTAACTTTTAACCTCTTTGGCATGTAAGAATTTTGGAAATCCGGTATCACAGCTTTCGCTAGCTCTACAGATTTACTGGAATTCGGCGACAGTGATTCCTGCGGTACCCCTTCATACCTCTTCAGGATCTTTGCAGCCAATCTTTTCTCGTGGTATGTGAAGCGGCGGGGAGATGTCTCCCTGGAGTGCGGACCCGTAGTTGCCATCGCGGTCGCTCTCCTTGCCGACATCTCAGTTGCAGCTTCCTTCTCCTTCGAAACTCCGAGGCCAGGTCGTGAGACCGCTGCCACAGACGTAAAGATACTGGTTTTCATATCAGCGGTTGATGGGAGTTTAGCATCCGCCGTTGTCCGCTTAGCTGCGTTGGCAACCGCACTGGTGCTAGCTCCCATCAAGTCAATCTTATTCGATAGAGGGTTGGTTGACCGACTCGTAGTTGCCATCGCTGTCGATCCCCCC
Source organism: Campiglossa producta (assembly GCA_964058755.1). Classification (NCBI taxonomy): domain Eukaryota; kingdom Metazoa; phylum Arthropoda; class Insecta; order Diptera; family Tephritidae; genus Campiglossa; species Campiglossa producta. The sequence continues at coordinate 13,438,292 of CAXKVI010000004.1, read as the reverse complement.
CTTGATTGTGGAACGGAGGTTGTCCTCCGGCGTTGTTGTTGCTTCCTCGCCTGCTCCTCCATAGCTCTCCTTTGCTGAGGAGTGAAATTTGGCGGTGTTTGTTTTTTAGATTTTTCGTTTTTATTCAGGTTATTCGAGTTCATCTTGTTCGTACGACCCATCGCCGGACAAGGCCAGCTTAGGGTCAAGGGAAGAGTAGGGGAAAATGTGTCGTCCGCCGCGGCAGAGCCCCGTACCGCGGTAAGGCCATGCTTACTCTCTGAGGCGACCCGGTGTCAGAGAGGCTCCGTTCAAATACAGCCACGATTTGCCTCCCGGCTGCAAACGTCCAATGGGCACGGTTTCGCATAACACCCTGGATTGGGAGGGGGAAGATCTTTGTCGTCGCGCCAGAGAGGCTAGGCTGCTCTCGTGATGAAGTGCCGTACGGAGCTATGATCACAAGGGCAGCGTAGCCCTGTGGCTATCGACTTAAGCCCTCGTACCGCGGCAAGGTATCCGCCCTTCACGAGCTAAGCTACCAACTGTCAGCCACACAAAGTTATTGGGGGTGACATTGGATAATACTTTCTCATTTGCTGATCATGTGTCTGCAATGGTCTCAAAGGCACGAGGTCGCAACAAGATCCTCAAGTCACTTGCCGGCAGTACTTGGGCAAAAGATAAAGAATCGTTGCTGACTACATATAAGGCCATTGGCCGACCAGTCCTTGACTATGCTGCACCCATATGGTCGCCTAACGTGCATAACAAAAACTGGACAAAGTTACAAGTCTGCCAAAATACTGCTAACAGCACTGCTACGGGATGTCTTCTCATTTCTCCTGAGTCTCACCTCCATCAAGAGGCAAAACGGCTCAATGTAAGAGAGCACGCGGAAATGCTGAGCAGGCAATTCCTTCTGAACTGTCACAACCGTCATCTTTTGGACACAGACCCGCCCCCCGAGAAACATAATGAAACATCTCTGTAAGCATTATGACGAGATCCGGCATCATATTACCTTGCCGTTTGATCTGCGGAATCATAACCGATATCCACACTGAGTCGGTTGATACCTTTGTCCGATCTCGGCCTGTGAACCCTCCCAGTCTTCTACCCGATATTGCTAAAGAAGAAAGCAACTTACTAAGGGAGACTAGAGTTACTATGGCCCAGCTTCGGTCTGGATACTGTAACAGGTTAAACTCTTACTTATCCAGACACCAATGACACTATTTTAAACACATGTCCCCTAATGACACTCTACATCTTATTCACTGTTCAATTGAACCTACTCTTCCAACCCCTCTGTCTCTCTGGTCCAACCCTTTTGAAACTGCACGTTTCCCTGGACTCCCGTTAGAAGAGCCTGATGAAGATCTTCGGAATAATCATGCACTCTAGGCAGGGCGAAGCATTGTTAACAACAACAACAGCCCAAAAATCCCCAGATAAATATTTTGGCTACTTTTCAATACAGCTGTTCCAAGGGTTTCTTGGGCAAAAATGACCCGTCCTAATATATAAACATTGAATTTTTAAATATAATTTCAATTAATAATACAATTTTTAAAATTATTATTCTGTGCATGTATGCTAAGTCAAAAATGCTTTGGATGCTGTTAATCACATCATACATAGTACATATATATATTTTGAGTCTCAAAAATCACTTACTAACCATGCAGAGTGATTAAAAGATTTATAAAAAAAAAATATTAATTATATTTTTATCATGCGGCTAGCAAACATGCGTTTAAGATTTAAGAAAATCAGTCACAAAATTTTGAGAAAAAAAAATATTTCAAGATGTCAGATTATTTGAGCGCTTCAGTGGTTTTTCGAAAAAAATCGGTATTTATCCTATCGATAACACTACTCGACAAATTTTGATCAACTTTAATCTCCAAGAGTAAAATAGACCTTTACCCTAAAGTAAAATTTTCTCCTGATTCCGTATATCACTTTCATTTTGATGTGGCAGATCTTGTTTCCGAGATATCGAGATATTTTTCATTTTTTCGATTTAAGCTGTTGGAATTATATATTCTACTAATTCCCATAAACAATTTTTTGCTTTATCTCTATAAATATCTTAAGTGGTTTGGCAACTATGTCAAAAAAACGTTCAAAAAAATTTCAAAAATAAACGAAATTTTCTTTACAAAATTTCAGATTTAACCACTTTCAAATCTGAAAAATTCCATGGACGAAAAACAGTTAGTCCTCCTATGTGGTTGGTAATTTAATTACGCCAGTACAACATTGTGATGTGCCCTTCACCTTATAAGCCAAGTTTTATTAAAAAGCCCTCAATCAAAAATTTTCTATTATTACTCGACAAGTTTTCGAAAAATTCCATAATCTTGACATTTGATAAATGATCCCTAATAAAATTTTCTGCTGATTCCGAATATGTAATCGTTTGGTTTAAAAGTAGAACAGTTTTCAAGATAACTTGAGATTTCAGTTTTTGAGATAAGGGAAAATTTATGGTGATTTCGTTTCATCAAAAAAATGCGCATTTTTGTTACACTCTTCAATTTTCAGTTTTCGTTTGCAAAATGAAGGTAAAACGTCAAATATGATATGTTTTCGTTTCCTAAAAATGTACACTTCAAGAGTGTAAAAAACTCACACTTTTTACCCTCTGAAGCTTTGACAGGGTAGCTGGTTGCACTGAAAATCAGGTGACGAAAATTTTATTTCATAGATAAATTTGGTGAAATAAATTGGATTTTGCAATAACAATTATATATGGGTGAAAAACGAAACCTAATTATTCAAGCACATAGTATAGCAAACGGGGCAGTGTTTTATGTTCGTTTTATCGATAACAGGTTCATGCAGAACGGGTATACTTTTATCACATCTTTATAGTGTTCTGTGCAAGAGTGTAAACATGTTCAACGTGAAAGTGTACATTTTTTTCGATGAAACGAAATCAGCATTAGAGTACTGATCTGTTAATAGTTTCGCTATTACCTTCTCGATTTTTATGACATTTGATTTCGTTTTGAGGAGATGAAATACCCTTTTTAACCAATGCCAAAATAATTAAAATCGACATTAAGGTGATTGAGTTATTACGAAATTTTTTTTTCTATCCAAATTTTCAATTCTCTTTCGACCAACTGCTATACCAAGGACTTCCGGGATAAGCTATCATAAGGGACTTTGGTTGGTTCCTTCTTTGAGAAGCATAAAATGTAAAAAAAAGGGGAAAACTAGCAACTTTTAACACACATTTTAAATAATTATCTCAAAAACTGAAATTTCAAAATATCTCGAAAACTATTATACTTTTAAACCAAATGTATAATTTAACAGTTTACACCGAAAAAAGAGAAATACTAATTTTTTATTTTCACCGATATCTCGGAAACTAGATCTGCCACAGAAAAATGGATGTGATATTCGGAATCAGGAGAAAATTTTATGTACTCTCATTCTTGAAGATTTTTTTTGTCGTGTAGTGTAATTATCGCCAACTACTTTGAAGTAAAATAACAAATGTCTTTACTGTTCATAATTTTATTAACTACTAATTTTCAGATTTCAGTACATTTTTTGTATTATTTTTTCATAAAGCTGATAAACTACATAAATAGCAGATGGTAAAATTCAAAGATTTTTCATTTAAACTATACAAATAAATTTCAAATTACTTTATATGTATGTATGAATATATATTTCATATAGTATACGGTAAGTAATTTATGCGAATTATAGAATACAGTAGCACTTACTTCATATTATACATAAGTTATAAATAAATGCAGAAATAAAAAATATACAAACATATTTAAGTTTTTCGTTTTTTTTTCAATAAAGTAAAAGTATATAGTTCTTGATAAATATCATATAGGTATAAAAAGAAGGTATACGAGTAAGCAGGAATAATAAGGATTTTGAAATTATTCGATTAATCGAATGTTCGAGCATTCGAGTTTCGATTTAAGTCCGATTGTTGATCGATTTTCACTATTTGATTAGTTGAATTTGTTCGATTATTCGAATAATCGCCACTCAACGATTCGAATTTGACCAGTCGAATTTTGAAAATCGACTGCTGGAACAATCGAATAATTTGAATATTCGATTAATCGATTTTCAAAAGCTCTAAGGAATAATTTAGGAATTATATAACTCGAAAAAAGATGTTCGCGTAAAAGATGTAACCGACTTCTGTCTAACCGACAGAAATATTGATTTTTTCTTAATATCTCGTCATAGAAATTATGTTTACAATTAGGTAGAGGCATGAGTAGCCCGTTTATGTAACTCAATTCGATCGATCATCTCGACTTAAATAGTCGATTTGACGTCACACTAATTTTTTTGTTTTTGTAAAAAATTCAATTTTGTCGGTTATTTTCTCACTTGCGTTTGAGGTAGTGAACAAATTTTTTTTTTTCTTTTTAATTTTGAATTGAGTCGAGTGTGACGACAATTAAAATCGATAATTTTATCGATTTTTTTACAGAAACGGGGTACAGCTGTAAAATATTTGTTGCTCTGGTGAATACTGTAAAAATATTGAGACGATTGGATAGATCAAATGAAAGATTGTGCCATCGATAATTTAGTAGCTCTATCGCAAGGGAGAGGTTTCATCATCAACTGAATTAACTCCTATTGAAGAATAGGTTTTAAAACAAGAGAATAGCATTATATTGTAGCTCGAGCATGTGCATTAGGGTGGTTCTTATAATCAAATGTACTATCTTTTCCAGTCTCACCCCCCGCACAAATTTTTTTATCCCAATTAGAGATGGTTTAGGCGTGCCGCAGGGGGGGCAAAGCTCAGTTTGCTCTATGGAGACTCAAAAAATAAAAGTGATTTTTCTTTTTATCTAATACTCGAAATCGATAGTACTATGGTTGTTGTTGTTGTTGTTGTAGCGAGGTGTAGCCCTGCCTAAATGTCAGACAGGGTCACCCCGAGTGTATTGCTCTTGGCCGGGTCGATATAAGAAAACGGCCCGGGTCGTTTCGGCACGATGGGTACAGCATAAGTACTGGTACCGTTCTCGTAGAACCGGCAATACAAGAAACTAGCCATGTAGGCCATGTAGGTCATTTAGCGTTACCAGGGTGCACCAACTGGGAGGCGACCTACTTTTACACCCCTATGGTCGCAGATATCACATGGAAAATCTGGTTCCCAAGCCCAAGGCGTGCCGCAAGGGGGGGGGGGGTCTGAACTTTAACACTTAAACCCCCTGCGACACGCCTTAGGCATTACCAATCGAAACCAAATTTTGTATGTGATATCTCCGACCATAGTGCTATCGATTTTGAGTATTAGATAAGAGGAAAAGTCACTATTATTATTTAAGTCTTCATAGAGCAATCTGAACTTTGACCCTCCTGTGACATCACTAAACCATCTCCAATCGGGATTTAAATTTGTGTGTGATATCTTCGGCTATATTATATTATACCACCCTAATGTACATATACATAGGTTATTTAAATAAACAAAAGTAATCGAAAAAATCAGTACCGTTTTTACTATTCAATTAATATCGATATTTCGATAGTTATGTTTAATGTAATATGCAACATGGAGCTAAGGGAATGTTTACACTAGGCAATAATACGTCTGGTAAGTAAAATAAAGTGAAGATATTTTTCTGAGAAAATTGGAACATTCAAAAAGTAAAAGTGGTAGAAAGATACACAATAACGCCCTTATTCATAAAAATATTATAAGTTTATAAAGTTTTTCAAAATAACAAATTTTTAATTATAAGAACTTATGTACTTAATAATTTTTTTTTTTTTTTTTCATGAATAAGGTGGTAAATGTATTGCGATGTTACACAACGCCAATAATTCAATGGTATAATTTTAATAAAGAATTTTTCTATAAATATTTATGCATATAACTACAGATAAATACAGTGATATTTTGGCAAATATATATTTTTTAAACATTTGCATATGTTATTAAAAATAATTCTCTTAAAATGTCATATTCAGTGCCGAATTAAAGAAAAAATGAAATATTATTTGGGAGTGATGGCGTTTTTTTTTTCAAGGGAAACTTTAAATTTACCTCAGCGATAAACACAAATTTTCTAAACAAAACATATTTTTATCGGGCAGATGAGGGAACTTTTCACAAGACGTATAAGTAGTTGAAACATCGATTTTTCGGTATATCGATTTTTTTGCAGATGGACATACATACTTATACACTAGTTCATTCAACCAGTCTTACAGTTTTGCAAAAAAAAAAAAAGATGAGAGCAAAAACTGTAAAGTTAGAACCAATGAAGCTTAGTCATAGTCAAAGCAGGTACTAAAGTTAGAGTCAGCCTTTTGACACAGTTTCCAATGGCCTATCTGTCAAAAAAGCGCACTTCACTTTATCTTGACTATGCTATGACTACGCCCAAATATTTTTTTGTATTTTTTCTATTTAACTTTTTTTTTTCAAAAAGTGGCTCACCTGTTGGAACAGCTACATAGTTGAAAAAGTGTTTAGAATCGAGGAGTCCATTTCTGGTACTATTTTTATCTTTTGAGGACCACCAAAGGGCACCACCGTACTTTTTTCGGATTCTAACGGTTTTTTGTTCGGAAATCCACCAATGTGGCGTTTAAATAAAAAAAAATGCAGAAGCGCCCTCTGGCGGCACTACAGAAAAAAACCATTATGCCAAAAATAAATTCCTCGACCCTCTGAAAGCCAATAATCACATTTTGGCGAGACAAAAACTGGCTTTCTTTAGGTGCGAATACGAGTTTTATAAAAAAAAAAGTTTGCAAAAATTGTTGGCGCGTTATTTATCTTGGACCTATGATTACTTGGACGAAAATATTTTAAATTACCCAAATGACCAGAATCGTGAAATGCCTTTAATGCAAAAAAAAAAATGTGACCCCCGTATGGACAGTACCATTATTTTCCTTTAAAAATGTCTCCGATGTGTCACGATACGCATGTTTCTGGGCGGAGTTTTTAAATAGTTTTTTGTTTATCAGAACTTATACAACAACAACAACAACAACAACAACAACAACAACAACAACAACAACAACAACAACAACAACAACTAGAGAATTAAAAATTTCATGAAATTGTTATTGATTTTTTGAGAATTGGTTGGTTAATGAACTAATTAGTTCATTGAACTAGTTCCAAATTTCAGATGAATTACTTGAACTACATATGTAAAATTTTCGTCAAATTTATAGTATTTCCTGAGAATGTGAAAATACCGAGAAACCAAAACCGCGTGCTAAAGTAAAGTCAGTGCCAGCCAGGGCTAGCCATGTTGAAAACAAATTACAAATTAGTGCTGTGCACTACCAAAAATGACTGTGGGTAAGAGTAGGCATCGAAATTAACAACGCATAATTCTATAATTTTCGACACAAATTAGTAACTCCAACACGGGTAAAAAAATTGCCCACTTTTTTATAAAGTGCTTCATTTTGGTGAGCTAGTTCGCAATCTCTGATCACTATAATGAACTAAAATTCCCAACTCTACAAACGATAAGACCGAAGGGATGACAGCGAATATTGGTTGCCCTTTTCAAAACAATAGGGTTGGCAACACTGTTAAGAATACCCAACAAACAAACAAAAAACACGGAACGCTATCGAATAGCAAAAAGTTTTCACTGAGTAATCAAACGTCGGCAGGGAATATGACATTTTGTGGATAAGTCTTAAATTATTTCATGTAGAAATTTTAATTTATGTTTTTAAACATATTACATATGTTTAAGCTACATATGTAATTTAATTGGCATATTTTGAGAAGTATTTGATTAAAAATATTTATTAAACATAAATACATACTTTAATAGATAAAAGTGGTTTAACTAAATTCTTCATAATATTTTTTATTGTTTATTTTAAAGTCGAGTATTTTGTACGCTCAATTCATCGTCGTCAATGTCAAAATTTTCAATAAAATCTGACGGTAAATCATCAACGTTCGAATAGTCAACCTCAACGTCGGTATGATTTTGTAACATTGTATGGCTAAAGTTACTATAGCTATTACTGTGCCTATAATTATTATGACTGTAACTTTGGCTATTGCTGTGGCTGTGACTGTGACTATGACTGTTGTTTTGATTGTGACCGTTATTTTGGTATGCATTGTTGTGGTCAATGTCATTGTACGGTTTATTATTGGTGGTGACAACAAATCCATTACTATATAGTGAATAACTGCTAACAGCTGGTGAGGTGGCTAAACTAGTTATACTTCGATACGTTTTCACTGAATATGCATCACCTAGAAGAATTTAGGGCGTAGAGATAGAAAGAAAAACAAAATTGTGTGTTGTTTGGTTTTTATTTTAGCAAAGAAACAAAGAAGAAAGAAAGAAAATAAAGTAATATTTATAACAATATAATCAATCAACATTAACAGTAATAAATATATTAAATAATAAAAAAAAAATAAAAAAATAAAAAATGTTTCCAGCGTTTTGACGACATTAAAAAATAAAATCAAATAAAACACAATATATTCTAAGTAGTACGATTACGAGAAAACGCCAAATGGATAAATACAAATGAGTTATGAAGTTGTAGTTAAATTGAAGCTGTATGTAAAAGTTGACAGAATGAGATTAAAGAAAATAATAAAAGCTGTAGTAATGGATCCATTCAAGTAGCACCAGTAATCCAGTAGGTAGTATGTTTGTAAAAATATAACTGTACAAGTAACGGTTATGTTATTGATGTATGTATATTCTTAAGTAAAAAAAATCGTGTTTTATTTTTATGTAATCAACAAAGATCGGAAAAATAGATCAAATCAAGCGCCTGAAAAAAAAACTGAAAATAATTAAAACAAGTAAGGAAAGCTGTCTGCGGCTGTGCCGAAGGCTATACACCTTTCATGAATAAGCGTCACGATTTTCACTGTTCGATACCCGCATTCTAAAACAGCAATATTTATGAAATTTCACGTTCCTACCTATGTATATAATTACAGGAGTTATCTACCAAAATCCGTTTATCGGAACAATCGATTGTATGGCGGCTGTGTGAAATATTTATCCCATCTCGATGATTTTCAACATCGCTATTTCACATATAAAATAGCAATACTTACTCCTACCTCTTTAATTACAGGAGTTATAGCCCAAAAACCGTTTATCGAAATAATCGATTGTATGCTTGTATTGTATGTAATATCGGCCCGATCTTGCTGGTTCCGACAAATGATTTCTATATTAGAAAATGGTGGCCGCATACAAAATTTCAGCCAAATATCTCAAAAACTAAGGGACTAGTTTGCGTTCAAACAGACAGATAAACAGACAGACAGACGGAAATGGCTAAATCAACTCATCTCGTCGTCCGGATCATTTCGGTATACTTATTGATGGGTCCGTCTCTTCTTCTTCTCATACTTACAAACATCGGACCAAAGTTATAATACTATTTCATCCTCATGAAAGGTATAAAAATTGGTTAAACTGTGGCAATGATTTTAGCATAGTTTTAGGCATTTGATTTTGAACTATTTTCCGAACTCTAATAATCAAATTTTGGAAAGTGGTACGTATTTATTCCCAAAAATCAGCGAAATGTGTCACAGACTCAAGCCCCAATTACATAAAACTTTGCAGGTTTCAGTTTCATACAAAGTTTGTGGAACGTAAAGTGAGGCGAGATTTTGGCAAATGCTCAAAGCCGAGGCACGCACCTATCAAAGTTTCACAAAGTTTTATGTAACTCGGGCTTTACAATTAACACCTTAGTACACATCGTCCATGCCTATGCAAAACTACCTATCTACCAGATGCAAAAACCTCCCAAATGACGAAAGTGACAAAAATGAGATTTGGTAACCATGGCTTCAAAGCATCGAATTTCATCAATAAAAATAATAAATTTCCCATTCCAACAAAAAATTACCCCAAAAAAAAAACAATCGACTGCCACCGAAACCGTAATCGTAACCGATTAAAACCGATTCATTTTTCAAAACCGAAACCGAAACCGTAAGCGTTATCTGAAAAAGAACGAAACCGAAACCGTTTTAAAAGCCGGAACCGGTTCCAAACGGTTTTGAATTTTTTTAATGTCTATTTTATTTTACCAGGGTAGCCCTGAATAATTTTCATGGAAGATGGTTTAGCAAGTTTACAAAAGACACGTTTTGACCTGAATATCAAAACTCCGGAAGAGGAAATTGAGCTATAGTCGAATGAAGCCATCGAAAAAAATTTTTAGTGGCCCGTCTCAGAAAGCATCACTCATACTAATGTTTCATTTTAACATATTTCTTAAACAAAAAAGTAGAGGTAATTTCTTAAACTTATTTTGAAAAAATTGTTTCCATAAATAGCGGGAGTAATATATATATTGGGGAAAATCCATCATGGCCACCGGAGTAAAGTTATAAAAATTCAGAGATATTTTGCATTTAGGTACATATTTGAGTTTTGTAGAAGCAACATTGTTTAGTGTGTTTATTTGGAACCCGAAAGAGGAACGAAACCGAAACCGAAACCCGTTACAAAACCGAAACCGGAACTTTATTTTAATCGGTTTCCATACCTTGAATTTGCAAAACCGTCTATGGCCGAAATAATCTCACAAAAAACCTAATTCACTACTTGAAACTTTAGTTCAGTTCTAGGTTATTCAGGTAAATATCATGTGACAAAAATTCAGTTGCAAGATTATGCATAGGCGTAAAAGAAAATTAATTTTTTTGATCTCCTGTAAAATTTGATTTTTTTCAGATAGGGGGTTTTGCAGCTGAGATAGGTGGTTTTGCATAGGCATTGACGATATATTAAATTTGAATTGGCTGCAAAACTGCATTCTCTAAAAATTCTTAATTTTTTTTACTAAACCCGAATACCACGAACGTAATTATTGGTAAAAAATAAATATTATTTAGGAAATAAAACACGTACTTTTTTCGTAAAAAAAAAATTCGCGGAAATATGTAGGTATGTAGGTATAAGTAATTGGCACAAAAATACTTTTCCCTGATTAATATTAAAAAATATTTGTTCATTAGTAAAAGCGATTTACATTTTATAAGCGGGTTGTTTTCATTAAAGATAAGAATAATACCCGATAAACATTTTCCTTAGAACACAATTCGAAAATAATTGGAAATAGAAACCCTTCTCTTCTTTCTCCTCTCTTGTGAAAATTTCCCAGTCTTCAAATTAAAAAAGGACCACCTGGGAGGATTCGAACAGAGGTGCTCTACCGACTAATCTACGGCTCACACAAAAATTTTGTGATTTAAAAAATTTCCACAAATAAGTCAGACAAAAAAAACGGGTAATTTTTCTTCTCATTTTTGGTACTCGTTCGTTTTTTGTTGCAAGTTCGTTCTCAATTAGTTTTTTTTTTTTTTTTTGATATCTCACTTTATTTTCGAACGTTCGAAAATGTTTATTGGGCGTTTTCAAAACTATTTATACGTAGTTAGTTTTGACATATTATATAAATATATGGGTACTTAATTTTATTAATTATTTATACCTAAGTGTTTATTTATAATAAATGTATCTATACAAAAATCACAAAAAAAGTTTTTAAAATCTGACCGATGACTTCCTGGAAATCTATCTAGTTCCGATATCTATCTAACTAATCAAGACGGAATTGATCATAGGATTTCGTGAATTTTAGGTGTGGTAATTGTGCTATAATTTTGCAACATATTGGCGTTTTTGAACTTCATAAATAACACTCTACAGCAGCCGGCTGGGTATGGGACCTGACCAGCCCATTTGAAGAGATTAAGACATAAGTAAAAAAATGGCGTTCCACGTTTTTCGAACTTAGCCTCCAAAATTTAGTTACACGCTTTCGAAGTTGGATGTTCGAAAGTGGTTTTCTAATTGTTTTGTTTAAAAATTTGAAAAAGGCAAAATGTTGGCGTGGCCTCCTTGATTGATTGGGGTTCTTTTTCTATTTAAAAGTGTATGTAGAAGTGCTATACACGGCCAAAGTGAGATCTTCGAAAAAATCAAAAGTCGTATATTTTTAATTATATAATATTTCCTTATACATACACTTTCAAATTAAAAAAAAGTACACCAATTAAGTAAGATGAGCCAGAAGGACACGCCAACATTTAAACTTTTTCGATTTTTTAAACAAAACAATTAGAAAACCAAATCATCGAAGGGCTCAGGGTGCACCAACGGGGAGGCGACCTACTCTTACACTTAACTTCGAAAAACGGTGAACGCCATTTTTTTACTTATGTCTTAATATATTCAAAAAAGTTGGTTCGGTCCCAAGGCCAGAGAAAAAGTTAATTTTGTCGTATAGTAAACTAAGTTAAAATAATAATCAGCCCAATTCTAAATGAAATTCCACACGCACTTTGTTCCCTCTCCCATTGCTCCTACTACACTATACGGCAAAATCGAACTTTTTTCTGGGTACTGGACTATTTAAGAAATTGAGACATTAGTAAAAAAGGAATTTCTCCGTTTTTTAAAGTTAGCGCCCCAAAACTTAATAATTCGAAGTTCAAAATTGGACACTTCGTTACTTTAGTTTTCTAATTGTTGTATTTAAAAAATTGAAAAAGGCAGATTGTGAGCGTGGCCTTCATGCCTCTCTTGGTGGATTGGTGTGTGTCAGAAAAAATATTATGTATGTTATTACAAATATGCGGCTTTTAACTGTAACTTTAACTTCGAAGATCTGACTTTGGTCTGTATAACACTTCTTCTTGCCTTTTTTTCAATTCTTTATATACAACAATTAACAACCCAGATTACGAAAGGTTCAATTTCGAACTTCGAAAACACAAAATTTTTAAAGCTAAATTCGAAAAAACGTAAAATCGTGTAGCACATACCACTTTGGTAATTTTTATCGAGCGACGGAATTGCTGATAGACCCCAAAATTTATAATCGGCTTTAATTTTTAAAAATTTATAACAATTTGAGTGGAACAATCGACATACCTAATAAATCTTGTTAGCGCATCGAAATCAAGTTAGTAAAGATAAAACTAATCAAACACATATTGTAAAGTTAAATAGTTTTTAGTTTTTCTACAGAAGTAATATTTACAAATTAAGATATTCATGGCATGATCATGTGAGTACACATAAATATATATATATCTACAATACTATATCAAATTGAGTACTAAATGTGTGAGTGAATAGCCGTGATAGTTAGTTGAGAGAATAGAATATAGTTAGCATACTGAGTAATGAGATTTTTTAAGTAAGTATATAAAGAAATTTGATGAAACTTACCGGTAGCACATTCGGACGTCTCATATGACATTGTTGATTGTACTTCAACTGCATTTTGTTCAGATCTGAAATAAATAAATTAGTATTTGTAAAAGTTTTAAATAAGATAAAAAATAAAAAGTATAAAACTCATTATTTTTAATTAAAAAAAAAAAATAAATAAATAAGTAATAAAAAAAAATGAAAGTAAAAAATTCGGCCAAAATTACTGGCCCAACTTTCATTTCAAAAATAAGATTACTCAAAATCACCGCATACATACCTCAATATCACATCGGTTATAACTTGTTTCTCCGTATCGGTATATTCGGAACGTCGCCGACCGATTTTCTTCTCAATATTTGCCTCTACAAATTGTCCCAATGGTCGTACGGGGAATTCATTCGCTTTTGGTGGTGGCGCTGCATCCAATTTCAATTCTTTTAATTTTCTTAGCATACGTTCGAGTGCCTCGATTACGTAATCGTCGTTGTAACCGAAATTTTTATGCAATTTTACTTGTAAATATTCAATAATTGAGTCCATATCATTTAAACGCAATAAATCGTGTTTATGTAAATAAAGTATAGTGACAGCCATTGCGGTAACAGCGCGCTCACCTTCCAGGAGATAAATATCCCAGACACGCAAAGCTAAACTAAATGGTATCTAGTGGAATAGAGAGAAAAAGAGAGAGGAGTTCCATATATCGACCAACATTTTTTTGTTGTAAATATCCCAGACACGCAAAGCTAAACTAAATGGTATCTAGTGGAATAGAGAGAAAAAGAGAGAGGAGTTCCATATATCGACCAACATTTTTTTGTATGATAAAAAAATCAGATGAGTGGTAACCCTGAAAACTGCCCTAAGGTCAATAGGTTTCTGGTCAATATATTATAACTTTAAACGATTGATTCTAAGACTATCCACTTTTGGGTTGCCACTTGAGGCGCTTTACAGGGTTACCACCTATGTCCATTTGAACGGTATTTTCGGCGACATACTAAGAAAAATATTTTCAAGTAAGGTTGCCACCTTACCACAGTATATGCGGTACTATCTCGAGAACCGCTAGACCGATTGGATTGAAATTTGGCATAAAGATAGTATTATTAAATGGGGTTTGCCACTTGGGGGTATTACAGGGTTGCTACCTATATCAATATTTTTAAATTATGGAGCAAGATATGCCAATTTGGGTATCAAATGAAAGGTTTTTTCGGCGACATAGCACCTAAAATATTTTCAAGTAGGGTTATTTTGGGATCATATTTGGATTATTTTCGGATCATTTAGCGGTCACTTTGGGATATTTTTGGGGTCATTTTCGGATCATTTTGGGATCAATTCGGGATCAGCTTGGGATCATTTTAGGGTAATTTTGAGAAAATTTCGGGATTATTTCTGGGTTATTTTGGTTAAATTTTGGGAACATTTAAGGGTCTTTTTGGAGTCGTTTTGGGATTATTTTAGGATTAACCTGGGATTCTTTTAGGGTCATTTTGGGATAGTTTTGGGGTCATTTTTCGGATCATTTTTGGGTACATTTAATAGTCTTTTTGGGGAAATTTCGGGATTATTTCTGGGTCGTTTTGGGTTCAATTCCGGATCATTTTTGGAACATTTAAGGGTGTTTTTGGGGTCGTTTTGGGATCATTTTAGGATTATTTTGGGATTATTTAAAAGTAATTTTGGGATCATTTTGGGTAAGTAAAGTTAGCGCTAAATTGATAGCACCGAGGAAGCTCGGCTACAAATAAATAAATCAAATAGATGGCCACCCTGCCTGAAAATATCTTCGTCGGTATTCGTCCGAAAATACCGTTCGTCTACCCAAATGGGCGTATCTTGCTCAATATTAAAATAAAAATAGAGATGGGTGGCAACGATGTAAAAAATCCGAAGTGGCAGCACACTAGTAGAAAGTCTTAAAATGAAGCATACTATTTCTAAGTCAAATTTGAACCAAATCGCTTCAGCCGTTCCCGTACTATATGTATATATTTTGTGTACTATATATAGTTTTTATAAGGTTGGAGCGACATCTACTTTAAGCTAAACACACGAATTTCACTCTCCAGAAGAAGTTTCAATACATATCTATGAAACACATTGTACTTACCCGCTCTACAAAAATCACAAAGAACCATTTGATCGAGTATAGTATGGCATCAACATTATGTTTTAAAAAATGTTGATGTAATTTACGCATCATTTTCGATAATATACGATCATGATGTTCCAGGAAACGTGTCAATTTAGGGAAGCCCTCAATAAATAAACCATGCATAGCATATTTACGATCGATTATCAATTGATTGAGCGCCCAAAATGCCTCTTCCTCTTGCATATACAATAAAAGGACACCAGCTAAACATGCCATCCCCTGACAATAGCCCAATTCTGGATTATATATACTATAGGCATTTAGTACATTAAATAGCGAGCATTGTTTAACGCTATATCGTTGACGATAAGCGAGATTATCACGAAATTGACGATTCACATCCGAATCAATTTGTCGCACCTCAGTCGAATATTTGCGTGCCAATGCTAACATTGAAGCATAGGTATCACGATTTGCAGCTATTAATTCATCAACATTCAGTAGCTTTTTCCACGCTGGCCAACGCATACGATCCGGTATACCTTTGAAGACACGTCGTCGCACTTTCTCATTGTTTGGATTCCAATTCGAAAGCATTTTTACCCATTTTTTATCACGTTCCAATTCAATTTTGGTACGTTGTAGCTCCTGTGAGTCGCGAGTTTCGGGTAGGCGGGAATCATGCATGAAGCCATATCTGCGCGGTTAAAAAAAGCAGAACAAGAAATAAATTATAAGTACCTATGTAGATAGTAACTGTGAGAAAAAATTTAAAATGCTTAGTTGGAGTAAGCAGAAAAATTAGTATTAAGAAAATATAGAATAAAGAGACCTGTTAATGGTAGTGTTTATGTTTGTATCCAAAAGAACGTATAGTTAAGGCGTGCTTCATAATTATAAGGCCAATAAGGTAGATTCACGATTTAAGACGTAAATAAAAATGGAATCCAAGGACTATCAAACTCTGCTTTCCAACTCAGTGGATCGTGGCCCCTTCGGACGGCGCCGATAAACAATCCTTCTATAGTAAAATAAACAGATATACGATCGCTGCTCCTAAACCGAATAAATAAGATCGTGTCTCACTCCTTTAGCCAGATAATTCATAAGGGACGGACTTGGTCTATTTTGGAATCAGCGTTAAAACCGAACTGAAATCTATTACATAACTTTAATTAAAGTCCTTTCTCGACAAACAAAGATTACGCTCTCACCTCGCATCTGTCCTGATATATGTATGGCTTGGAGTTGTGGACAATGTCGAAAGAAGTTTCGATAGAAAAGTTCTCCGAAAAATGGAAGCTTTCTCTTGCGATGCCAACGGCGAGATATCGAAATTTAACAATGAGCTATGTAAGCCTCACATCGCACTCAAAGCCAAAGGCTCCGTTTGCTGGGTGATGATATGAAAATTTAGAAAAAATCTCTGGTCCCAAAAACTTTGCTATCGACACCAGAATTCGTCAGCAAACAAATTGGTAAGACTGAGATAGAAAACAAGTGGGGAATGACTTTTCCTTGCTCAGTTTTCCAAATTAGCGACAAAGGTAAGCATAAGATGGTCAAACTGACTTTATAATGATGAAACATACACATATCATACTGGAAAAATAAACATGTTTGCTTGCATTTAAAGGGTTCATAGTAACATAACGGAATGTGATACGGAAGAAACACAAAACAATGCCATCAATGGGAGACGAAAGAGGCACACGATACTTTAACACGCAATTTGAATTATTTTTGCAACGAAAGAAAAAATATTTAAGTAAAAATAAAAAAATAAAAAAAAATACAAAACAACTAACTATTGTAGTTTGCAAAATTATGCGCGTATCTAAGGCGCTTGAGTACCTAGTTACTCATCAAAAGTACACACTTTAAGCTAATAGTATAAATGGTGGAATGACGTGAAAAGGCGTGCTAGTAGAAAAAAAAAAACGAATTGTAACTAATTGCCTCAAGTGGATTTTCGTGTCCGGAGCACAGTGGGGAGTTTCAAGATATTTGTCTCAAAATAAAATAACTCATCTTGAGCAAACATATAAAACGGGCGATCTTTAAAGAAATGGCGTGTTCGAAAATACAATTTTTTTTTTGACACTTTCGGACTTAGTGGAAGGATCTATACCTCTAAGTATATGGGTGTTTCCCAGCGGAAATTTAAATTTTGTATGAGAGATATGGAACGATTACTTACAAAAAGTTTTCCTTATCCTTACTTTCTGTTGGTTTTTAAGAGCTCATTACTTTCACCTTTAATTTATCCTTAAAGGTGTTGTACCTTAATATTTGGCATTTGGCTGAATGTCATAAAAAAAATTTAAGAGCTATACATTTTTGCTTTTGGCAATTAATTAGCAATAAATTAGCTACTAATTATGTAAAATTTTCAACTTAAAACGCCAATTTTTCGCTGATGGTTTCGGTAACTTCATTCTTATTTTAGCGCAGAATATCATTAAAAAAAATTTGAAATTTGTCGCCGTTCAAATAAGGGCCGCTGGTTAAGACAGCGACATCATACTATATAAGCGCCTGCAACATGCTTTTAAAGGCAGCAGGTTCCTAAATATGCCCATATATAATAAACGGCCCAGTTGTTGTTTCTTGCTGAAAATTCAATAAATACGTTCAAACGTTACGTCCGCAACGCCAGGAAATGTCCATATATAAGATGTTGGTAGAAATAGTTGAGTGCTTAGAAATGGAATTTCTCAAACCTTAACATCTTTTCCCCCAAATTTGAAGCCATTTTTAACAGGTTCAATAGCGTCAGAGACATTTCTTTCTACACACAAACAAATTACTCACTTCCAGCAAAGACGTACAAAGTACTCTTATTTCCTCTTTTAAATGGAATATTTACGTCTAAAAATATTCAAAGCATTGGATGTAATAAAACAGAAATAATGAGAATAGATCGGCAATTGGTTATTTGCCATGCCATTAAAACATTTTTACTAAGTTGTTGAAAAACACGCCACAGCTTATGGGCGCAAGGAATTTGTAAATATTTCTGGAGGTGTACACTGTACAGCATTGTTGAGGCGATTCGTTAATGATGCCTTGAAAAATATACGCATTTCCATTTCAGCTGAAGTTTGCGTAGTCTAAAAAAAGTTCGCTAAGGTGGTGTATGTATCATTATTATTTTAAATACGAAATCCTTTCTACTTTTGTTTCGGACTTAGTTCAAACTTCGGAATAATAAAATCATTCGAAATTTCATGCAAGTAGAAAACGCCTGGACCGATATTGATGATATTTTGTGTGCACTTAAGTGGGCTCGAGAACGTTTTAGATTCGCAATAAAGCAAGGCCGCGGCAACACTGGATGCCCCTGCGGGTTGGGGGTTTAGAATATGCCCGAGGTAGACATACCGGTCGTAAGAGGCGACTAATATTCATATAGGTAATGGCGTGCTAACTAAAACATACTAAGCAGGGTTGCTTTGAAAACGTGCTAACTCGATGGTTGATCTACGGATATGGTGCCCCTCACCTTTGAAAACGTGCTAACTCGATGGTTGATCTACGGTTTCATTACCCGTCTTCTCCTTCCTTACGGATGGAGGGTTCCAATGGTCGCACAAAATCACTCCCGAAACAATCGTACAGTACCGCAAGGGAGTACCGGTTCATATCCGGCCTAGGACTTAACAAAAACAACAACACCAAGAACAAAAACAACACTGGATGGGGATAGTCAATGTTTTCAAATGCACTAGAGTAAGAACAGTTGTTGTTGTAAGGTTTTTATAACATTTCGCAACTTTTCGGTACCATTTCGGGATTGATTTTTATGATGATTTCCGAACTTTTTAGAGTTATTTTGGTAAGGGTTTCCGTACTTTTCGGTGTTGTTTTCGGGACCAATTTGAAATTATTCAATTCAAAATTTATGGAATGTTGTCGGGGCCACTTGCAAAACCTGTCGATTTTTTTCTGGTATTTTTTTGGGGCCAGATTTTATGTAAATGAACAAATCAGTGATTCCAATTGGTATCAGTTGCCTTCAAAAAGATCTAACTGGATTGCCTTATACGCCTTTATTGCCAAAAATGCCACAATACAAACCAGTCTTTACCGTAAATTTTGCGGTTTGACCGTATAAAATTCAACTTTTAGCTATGCGCTTTTAACCATGTTGTGAAGGTTATGACTTTGTTATAGCTGTTAAAGCTTATTGCAGAAAAATGATGGTGCGAACAAGCACTAGAATGAATATAGGGCGCCGGCAAAGCGACAAGAACAAAAGCATGTTTGCCTTAACACATGAAAAGCATTTGGAAAAGAAGAAAAAGTTAGAATAACAAAAGCCAAAAAGAACTAAAACTTGTTTAAACTTTTGTATAAATTTAAAAAAGAAGCAAAAAGTCAATTACATACATACAAAAGCACTAAAAATAATTGAAAGGTCAGCTAACTTGTGAGATCAAATAGCTACTAGAAAATACTCAATATTTTTATATCTAAATACTTTAAGCACTACTTTGCAGCGTCCATACTCACTTGTCTGTAATATGATAGATTTCAAATGTAGGATTCTCCCAAGGGTCCACCTTATTCGCCGGGTCCAAACCTAGTGAATAACGATTGAAAATCGCTTCACGTTCATCGGCTGCACGTTGCAGTAACGCCTCTTGTTCATCCAATGCTGTTGTTGTTGTACTCTTGCTATTGATATTTTGGCTTATTTGTGTGTGTGGTGCAGTGGGCGCATCACCTCCAGCTGCTGGTGCCGCAACTACTGCTGCGGGCACCACCCCAGTCGCGTTGCTGCTTGCATTTATGTGCGTAGTCGTTGTTTTTGCGTTTGTTGCTATTACTATTGTATGATTATTGTCGGCGGCGGGTGCGATTGCGGGCGGCGGCGGTAAGCTATTTGTCGTCGTATTATTCACATTGCTGCTTGTTATGATATTGATATTGGCGCTATTGTTGTGATTATATATTGTGCTATTATTGCTATTGTTGGTAATGATAGTGACGCTATTAGTATGCATTGTTGAAGTCATGTTGACAATATGTTGTCGATTTTTTGTATTGTTTATGGTTTATTTCTTCTTCCTTTTCTTTGATTTGTTGACTTTTGACTTGTTCTGGGCAGGCAGCAGTCCGTGTCCCCGAGCTCTACAAATTTATTGGATACGCTTTGCAGGGAGTTACACTATTTATGGGTGTATTTATCACACAAAGACCCGAATTAGTAACGATGCTGTGAATGAAGCATCTTTTGGTCCATTAAAATGTTTGCTGCCATGGCGTATACATAATAGGTCACGCTCATACATATCTGTTTAAGTGCCAGGATTCCATGTTCTCTTTACCATATTTCCACAGCATATATTTTGCGATGCCTTATTTAGACCACTTTGCCTAACCATTCATTGAAGTCCATAAGCAATAAAACCATACAATTTTGTATCAAGCAAAAATAAAACGAGAAATATGACGCCCCCGCTTTAACGTTGTCCACGCATCAATAATCAAGAATTTACTAACGCTCCAATTGTTTTCCAATCAGATCAAGTTCAACAATCATATAACCATAAAGAGCACGTCTTTGCACGCACACTCAACGTTTCGCCCAGCTATGAGCTACCGCTATTTTGTTAAAAACTTTAATTAATTATTATTGCAAATGAACTCTTTTGCAAATAGTAGATATAAATTTAATATTTTCTTATCGCTTCCACTTCCTTGCTTTGCTTTTTCTTTTAATTTTTCTGTTTTGTACTGACACACAAACACACACTCGCGAATTCATTTACACACACGCCGTCATCAAAATTACTCCTTCTCGCCACTCGTTCTTTGTGCTTGGCCTGCAGACCACAACTTTCATTAAATTCGTTTTTTATGCTTCACACTTCATCGATTTTAATTTTATTACACTTTTAAAAATATTCTGATATATTGCGCACATTTCAAATTATTTATTTTAAACTATTTACACAGAATTTTCAACTTTTACTAAATTTTTTCAGCACTTTCCCCAACGCAAATCGGAATAAGAAGAATAATCGAATAGCGTTGACATTTAAATTGACAACCAGTGCTGTGTTTTCAAGAGTTTACCCAGCAAGCCTGCAGCGCTGCTAGCCCTGCACAACATGCAGGGATACATGTGTTCGCCGTAGTAGAAGCTAGTGTGTTTACATTTTTACTGCGCAGGGTTACTGCACATCTATTTCAGGCTTTAAGGCTCATTTACACGAGTCGACTTTTTTTCGTTCCACCATGTAAATAGCAATTCGATCGATTCACACCTTATATTCGATCAGAAAATCTACTCAAAGTGGAAGGAGAGGGTTCAAAAGACGTATTTTGGCCTCAGGATCATGAATCCGGAAGCTCTTTTCTAATATATTGCAAGTTTTCATGTGGATGCTGTCCTTAAAAATGCACAAAAAAGTGTTCTGCGTAGAATTAGTGGCCATGACGTAGCCGGTGTTGGGCCGCATGAGGGTTAGTTTCTATAAGCCCGGGCAAAGGCCCCGCCCCCAAATTGCGATCGTGTTCGGGTCACTTTTCGGTTTTTTTACCATAAAGACTCATTTACACGGGTCGATTTTTTGGTCGATTTTTATCGAACCACTTGTGTTAAACCCTTAAATACAAGGTGAAGGTCGATCGAATTGCTGTTTACACGGTCTATTAAAAAAAAGGCTAGAAAGAGGGACCCGTATAAATCATCCTTTACTTTTCACTCAAACAAAAATTTAAAAAAGCGCTTCGGGATTCGTAATCCTGAAGGCAAAGCACGTCATTTAAGCCGTCTCCCATAATTTTTACCTAATTTTTTAGAAGCTGGGAGCTAAAGGAAAGAAATTCCCGAAAACGTGACAGGTGGAGATGAAAAAACATATCGTGTAAAGCCAACTTTAGCTGTCAGTATTGCTGTACGCATTAGCTGTAGGACCCCTACCGGACATTTCCTATACACATTTATACATGAACCATGTTTTTGTTGTTGTTATCAGCTAAAATACTTCCCGAAGATTTTGGGAAGTGATGCCGAAGTTGACAGTCCTTGGCCGGATATGAACCCGGTACGCGGTGGTACTCCCTTGCGGTACTTTCCGATTTTCGTGGTAGCAATTTGGTATGACCAGTGGAACCTTCTAGGTCATGTCATCCGCCTATCCGTGAGGAAGGTGAAGATGGGTAAAGGCTCATTTACACGGGTCGATTTTCTGGTTGATTTTTATCGAACCACTTGTGTTCAACCCTTAAATACAAGGTGAAGATCGATCGAATTGCTGTTTATACGGTCGATTAAAAAAAAGGTTAGAAAAATCGACCGTGTAAATCATCCTTTGTGCGAAGTGAGAGGCATCATATCCGTGGATCAACCATCGAGCTAGCTAGTCATTATCCATGTGCATATTAGTCTCCTCTTATGACCGGTATGCCTACCTCGGGCATATTCTAAGCTCCCAACCCGTAGGGGAAATACATGAACCATCTGTTTGGCCACTGGCAGCTCATCGTATACTCAGTTCTGAGTTGAACACTCACACATTGAAATGCAGCCCTATACGTGCACAAATGTTTGCATAAGATTTTTCACCATCGCCTTAGATATCTCATCACAATTCTGATGGTTCATTACCTCAGAGAGGGGCGTACAATGAATGGTTACTGACCATACAACTGTCCGGTAGCGTATATTGCAAACAAAGCGGAGCTTAGCCTACGATGGAATTGTGCTTCAGCGCAACACTTGACACCTACAATCGTGAAAATATGGTTGGCAGCTCTACAGCCGGCAATAACAATGATTGTTCGTGTAGCGATTCCGAATTGCCCATAAATGCCCATAATGCTATTATTTCTGGTAAAATCACATAAACAACTAGTGAGGTTGGGTATCAGCGATCAAGTACAAACAATCAAAAGAACAAAGACTTTTTGTACAACGCCGAAAAATAAACAAAGCGCCATGAAGTAACAATTTTGCAATTAATTAAAAATGTTTAGTCAAATTAATAAATAATTCTCCTCACTACAGAATAAGTGTCGATGGCTTGCTGGTCTACTTTCCCTACGACTACATCTATCCAGAACAGTATGCATACATGCTTGAGCTGAAACGCACGCTGGATGCAAAGGGCCACTGCCTGTTGGAGATGCCTTC
Source organism: Campiglossa producta (assembly GCA_964058755.1). Classification (NCBI taxonomy): domain Eukaryota; kingdom Metazoa; phylum Arthropoda; class Insecta; order Diptera; family Tephritidae; genus Campiglossa; species Campiglossa producta. The sequence continues at coordinate 13,414,834 of CAXKVI010000004.1, read as the reverse complement.
GGGCACAGGTAAAACAGTTACGCTACTCTCCCTAATTGTTGCCTACATGATTGAACATCCCGATGTGATAAGGAAATTAATTTATTGTTCACGTACGGTGCCGGAAATTGAAAAAGTTGTTGCTGAATTACAAAATCTAATGAAATACTATGACACAGTAGCGGCAGAGCCGCATGGCTTATTAGGACTTGTGCTGAGTTCACGCAAAAATATGTGCATACATCCCGAAGTGAGCCGCGAACGTGAAGGTAAAGCGGTTGATGGCAAATGTTATAGTCTAACAGCAAGTCATGTGCGTGAACGCAATGAAGTCGATCCGGAAAATTCGCCAATATGTGAGTTTGTATGGTATTACGATAACTGATCATTAAAATATCTAATTTAACATATTTACTTCCCCGACAGGTCAATATTATGAGGGTTTCACTTTGGAGGGTAAAGAATCAATGATGCCTTCTGGTGTTTATAGTCTTGATGATTTGAAAGAATATGGACGCATGCGTAATTGGTGCCCATACTTTTTGGCACGTTTTGCCATTTCAAATGCGCATATTGTTGTTTACAGTTATCATTATCTATTGGATCCAAAGATTGCTGAAGTTGTCTCTAAAGAGATGACCAAACAATGTTGTGTTGTTTTCGATGAGGCTCACAACATTGATAATGTCTGCATTGATTCGATGAGTGTGAAGATCAATCGGCGAACTGTGGAGCGGAGTACGACTGCATTAAATAATTTGCAAAAAACTTTGCAAGAGTGAGGAAATTGTTTGAAATGACAAATTTTTGTATATTCATTTACATCTTTTGCTTTTCAGCATGCGTGAGGATGACGCAAATCGTTTGAATGAAGAATATCAACGTATGGTGCAGGGTTTAAAAGATGCTCATGAACAACGCGAAACTGATATGGTGATGGCTAACCCTGTACTGCCTGCGGATATTCTAAAAGGTAGTTTATTAGTTTGAAATGTTGCAAGTCTTCCCTCACCTAAATGCTCAATGTTGCGGAGAGCACGAAAATGCTAAGCTGACATAAACCAAGACATGTACAACTATCTGTTAGTGATCCGCCACCCAGAGACATTCACGCTGAGACTGTAGACGTCTCTGTAGGTCTCGCCATGTGAACTCCTTTATTAAATTCCAACCACCATAAATATCTGTAGAAGAGAGCGTCCTTCCCAGGAAGATTCGAGACACTTTAGCTCAACTTAGAGCTTGATACTGTAACAGGCTAAAGTCTTACCTATCTAAAAACAATCCTACCATACCATATACGTACCCCGCATGTGTGCCTCTCTTCAAGTTTTGATTCTCGCACTTCCATGAGAAACAAAAGGTGACGCATAACCTGGTGAGAAAAATGTCTCATCACCCGGAAACAAATACGCCGCAGCAAGTGATGTGATAAAATATCAAACCTCGCATCACCTAGTGAGCCGGATGCACATCATTCGGTGATGTGATATCCGTAATTTTGTTCTATAAACTGCCTAAAAATGAATCCTTAGCTCCGGTTGGACATAAAAAATATATGGTGTCACATCACCTAGTCATCAAGATGGCACATCACCTTGTGATAATGTGACATCATTAGCCTAATGATCAGAATGTCACACATTTAGCCTACAAAACTTTCACATCACATAATGAGTTAAATGGCACATCATTAGCCTACAAATCTTGTGCACCAGGTGATGCGATGTCTATACTTTAGTCTCATACATATCTTTGAAAAGATACAAAAAAAATCGTATCTCCATTTACCAATCGTTTGGGAATTGATTGCTATACAAGACACTTACCAAACCTGGCAACTGGTAGGATTCAAAGGATTCATTGCCTTAACAAATATTAATTTGAATCTAATTCAACTAACTTTTTTTTTTTTGCCATATCTCTTCTTCTCTTCTAGAGGTCGTGCCTGGCAACATCCGTAACGCGGATCATTTTCTCAGCTTTCTGCGTCGTTTCATTGAATACATCAAAACACGTCTACGCGTACATCATGTAGTACAAGAATCGCCGGCCGGTTTCTTAAAAGATATTGCATCAAAAATTTGTATTGAACGTAAGCCGTTGCGTTTTTGTGCTGAACGTTTGGCTAGCTTGTTACGTACGCTGGAAATTACCGAAATGCAAGATTATGGATCGCTTATATTGGTATGTTATTTGTAATTAATTAATCATTGAAATAAATTATTGATTATAATTTTTTCTCGACAGATTACACATTTTGCTACGCTGGTTTCCACCTATACCAAAGGTTTCACAATCATTGTAGAACCGTTTGATGATAAAACGCCTACCATTATTAATCCTATATTACACTTCAGCTGCTTGGATTCGTCTATAGCTATGGCGCCGGTTTTCAAACGCTTTCAAACAGTTGTTATAACATCAGGCACACTATCGCCTATGGATATGTACCCGAAAATTTTAGATTTTGATCCAGTTATAATGAGTTCATTTACTATGACGCTAGCACGTCCTTGTTTGTTGCCAATGGTACACGTTACGAACCTCGCCCATATCATACATTCAAAAACCTTAATTAATAAGCAATTCTTTTCATTTTCAGATTGTATCCAAAGGCAACGATCAAGTGGCAATCTCGTCGAAATTCGAAACGCGTGACGATACTGCAGTCATACGCAACTATGGTCAATTACTGGTGGAGACAGCCAAAACAGTACCCGATGGCATTGTATGCTTTTTTACATCCTATCTCTATCTTGAGTCTGTCGTTGCGTCGTGGTATGATCAAGGCATTGTAGATACTTTGCTGCGTTATAAGCTGTTATTTATAGAGACACAAGATAGTGCGGAAACGAGTTATGCGCTTATGAACTATGTTAAGGTAAAGAAATGAGCTTGAAAAAAAAATGAGAAAAACAAATTCCAAAAATTTTATTTTTTGTTGACTCTTCAGGCTTGCGATTGTGGACGCGGTGCTGTCTTACTCGCTGTTGCGCGTGGCAAAGTATCTGAAGGCGTCGATTTTGATCATCATTATGGACGCGCTGTACTCATGTTTGGCATACCCTACGTTTACACACAATCGCGCATTCTCAAAGCACGTCTCGATTATCTGCGCGATCAATTTCAAATACGTGAAAATGATTTTCTCACCTTCGATGCTATGCGTCATGCGGCACAATGTGTTGGACGCGCGTTGCGTGGTAAAACCGATTATGGTATTATGATATTCGCTGATAAACGTTTCTCGCGACAAGACAAACGTAGTCGTTTACCCAAATGGATACAGGAACATTTAGTTGATAGTTTTTGTAATTTAAGCACAGAAGAATCAATGCAAATGGCGCGTCGTTGGCTGCGACGCATGGCACAACCATTTACGCGCGAAGATCAATTGGGTATATCGTTGTTGACTTTGGAGCAATTGGAAAATTCCGAAAAAGAGAAGCTGGAGCGGCAGGCGCAAGGCAAGGAGGGTGTAGGCGGTGAAGTGATGGAATTGTAGATGGAGCTAAGGCTGTGAATGAGGTGAACGTTAAAAAGAGAATAAAAAAACTTTAACAAAATAAATGCCTGTTTTGTAAACAACTTGACAGCTGGGGGTATGCGCCTGCCGGTCAGGTATTGTTACTACGGCAGCCAGCTACAAAAACTTTAGGGCGTGTTTAACCAGATCAACAGCAGCAGATATTTCCAGTTTTAAGCCACTTGATTACACTGTACTAAATATTTAAAATGTATACCAGGGGCACATTTTAAGTGATTTTGTGGATAAAAAAAAAATAAATAAAAAAAAAACAAAAAAAAAAAAATAAAATAAAATAAAAAAATAAATAAAATAAAATAAATAAATAAAACAAAAATTAAGTAAAAATAATGTAAGAGTAAAATAAAAATAAGGTAAAATAAGCATTAAATAAAATTAAAAAAAAAAATAAAAAAAAATTAAAAAAAATAAAAAAAATTAAATAAAAAAAAATAAAAAAAAAATTAAAAAAAATAGAATAAAAGAAAAAAAAAAATTAAAAAAAAAAAAAAAAATAAAAGTTAAATTAAAAAATAAAATAAAATAAATATAATAGAATAAAAAATGAAAATTAAAAAGAAAATGAAATAAAATGAAATAAAATAAAATAAAAATAAAATAAAATAAAAATAAAATAAAAAAATAAAATAAAATAAAACAAAAATAAAATAAAAACAAAATAAAATAAAATAAAAAATAAAAACAAAATAAAATAAAATAAAATAAAATAAAATAAAATAAAATAAAATAAAATAAAATAAAATAAAATAAAATAAAAATTAAATAAAAATAAAAATAAAAATAAAATAAAACTAAAATAAAAATAATATAAAGCTAAAATTAATATAAAGTAAAAATAAAATACAAATAAAATAAAAATAAAATAAAAATAAAATAAAAATAAAATAAAAATAAAAATAAAATAAAAATAAAATAAAAATAAAATAAAAATAAAATAAAAATAAAATAAAAATAAAATAAAAATAAAATAAAAATAAAATAAAATAAAAAGAAAAATAAAATAAAATAAAAATAAAATAAATATAAAGTAAAAATAAAATAAAAATAAAATTAAATAAAATAAAAATAAAATAAAATAAAAATAATATAAAAATTAAATAAACATAAAATAAAAATAATATAAAAATAAAATAAAAATAAAGTAAAAATAAAATAAAATAAAATAAATATAAAATAAAATAAAAATAAAATAAAAATAAAATAAAAATAAAATAAAAATAAAAATAAAATAAAAATAAAATAAAAATAAAATAAAAATAAAATAAAAATAAAATAAAAGTCAAATAAAAATAAAATAAAAATAAAATTAGAATAAAAATAAAAATAAAATAAATTAAAAATAAAATAAAATGAAATAAACTTAAAACAAAATAAAATAGAAATAAAATAAAAAGAAATCAAATTTAAATGAAATAATGTAAAATTAAACTAAAAAAAGGTGAATTAAAAAAAGTTATTTTAATAAAATTCAGTTGAATAAAAAAGAAATAAAATTAAGAAAAAAAAACAAATAAAATTAAGAAAAAATAAAAATAAGATGAATTAAAATAAAATAGTAAAATAAAACAAAATTAATATAAAAAAAATTAAGTGAATACATATAATAAACTAAAATAAAACAAAACCAAACAAAATTAATTTAAATAAAGAAAAAATTTAAATTGAATAAAATAAATTAAAAACAAACTTTAATTTTAAAACTTCCAAATGTGTGGGTCCCTGCTAAATTTATACAAGTGCAATAATTTTTTTAAATTAAAAATACTCTTAAAAATAAAAACCCTAACAAATCATTCGTATTCGACATCCAACCAGCTGACGTTGAAAACACACAAAAAAAAAAACTGGACATGCCTGATTTGTTTTGCATTTATCTTCCGGTTTGCGGTTGCGGCAAGCAGCAGATTTCGATATTTCGGGCAATGCATATGCCTTCTATTTATTTGTTTGAAATTTTTTATTTCATTTTAATCATAAGTTAGTAGCCGCATGCGTAATGCCGCTCAACTATTGTTGTAGTTTTGTTGTAGCAAAAATTAAACACAAACAAAGTGCTAATGACATTGGGCGTTTTTGTGCAATTCCGCTTATCTGCACCTTTCCTTCCGCGCAATTTGTAGAAGCAATTATGAAGTGTTTTACTATTTTAACCTTACTTGTATTTAGCATAAATTGGAATTGATATGCTGAATCTAGTTTGGTATATTAATAATATGCTATTGTTGTTGTTGTAGTAGCTGAAATGGGCTCTACAAAGAGACTCCACAAAATCTGTGCCGGTGTGTCAGTGCTTGACCGTATTTGAACTGCTTAGAATTTTTGCAAACTTTAGCTATATATGTATGTATATTGCATATAATTTTTACAGGTGTGGTCTTAGCTGCGATTTTGTACGAAAATATAGTATTTCCTTGGCTAAATTAAGAAAAAAATCAGTGCAATCGACCAATTATTAAAACAAATATAAGCCAAAAAAAATTATACTTCATATATGCTACCTTTGCTACTTTGGATACACGAAAAGTTTGTGTGCTACAGCGTTCTACACCTTCTTGCTATAATAAAATGAAAGTTTGGAATATTTTCTATCGATTCCAGAAAAAAATGTTCGCTCATATTTGCCCCGCTTTGATTTAATGGCGAAAAATCATTTACAATTTTCATAAAAGTGACATGACGTATACGTAACGTTTTTTCAGCATTTAATAGATTGGTGCTTAAGTTAAATGTCCATATTTTTATTCTCTGTGGTCTTTTACATTCATTGTATGCAGATATAATTTTCAGCCGAATATCTTTCAAGAACATTTTGAGGCAATGCAAACTCAAAAATTAGATTTTTTTACGTCCTTTTTCGATCAAAATTTTGGTACATTTTTCGCCGATCAATTTTTCCATTAAATCACAAAATACTCATTAAAAAATTGCTTTAATGCGTAACTGTATTCAAGATTTGTTTCGAGTCTGCAAAAAAAAATTATAATAAATTAAAAAAAAATTAAAAAAAAAATTAAAAAAATTTAAAAAATTAAAATAAAAATAAAATAAAAATAAAAATAAATAAAATAAAACTTAAAATAAAATAAAAATAAGATAAAAATAAAAAAAGTTATAATACCATTTCATGTTCATGAAAGGTATAAAAAGAAAAATTAAAAAAAAAATTAAAAATATAATAAAAATATGATAAAAATAAAATAAAATAAAAGTACAGTAGAATTAAAAAAATAAAAATAAAATAAAAAATAAAATAAAAATAATATAAAATAAAATAAATAATACCTATAATTATAAAATAAAAAAAGTAAAAACAAAATAAAATAAAGTAAAAACAAAATAAAATAAAATTAAAACAAAATAAAATAAAATAAAATAAAAATAAAATAAAGTAAAAACAAAATAAAAAAAAAATAAAACAAAATAAAAATAAAATAGAAAAAAAAAAATAAAAAAAAATAAAATTAAAAAAAAATAAATAAAAAAAATAAAAAATAAAAATAAAAAAAAAATTAAATAAAATAAAATAAAATAAAAAAAAAATAAAAAAAAAAAATAAACAAAAAACAAAAATAAAAAAATAAAAATTAAAAAAAAAAAGTATAAAAATAAAATAAAATAAAAATAAAATAAAAAAATAAAAATGAAATAAAAATAAAACAAAGATAAAATAAAAGTAAAATAAAAATAAAATAAAAATGAAATGAAAATGAATAAAATAAAATAAAAACTTAAGACCAAAAAAAAATTGTGCTAATTAACTAAAAATTTTATAATTATCTTGTAATTTGCGATAATTATTGTGGTTGTTGCTTGTAATGATTTGTGTTGTAGCTATCGTCATCTCATACGCTCAAACATACTACATACATATATAAGTATTATAGTATTTGCGAGCAATATTTGATTTTATGACTCATTTTCTTACACGGTTAAAAAAAATTAGCCTAAATTTTGAACCCATCCAAAGTTTAAGCGATTTTTTAAACATTTTTTTTTTAATAAAAAAAGTTTAAAAAGAATTTCAATTTCTTTTAGTTTCGATTTAAGATCTAAATGAAAAAGCAGTCTAAATTTTTTTTTGGTTTGTTGGAATGTAATTGAATTTTGCCCACAAAAACTTGATGTGCGATGTAGCTCAGTGGTAGAGCAGGCTATGACTCCTGAACGCTTTCGTTCGAATCCTGTTAAGTGCCATATTTTTTTATTTTTATGTTATTCTTGAAACTTTTCGGTTTAAAGTTAAAACTTTTTGGTTTGAAAATTAGAACTTTTCGGTTTAAAATTTAAATATTTTGGTTTTAAAATCAAAACTTTTCGGTTTAAAATTAAAATATTTTGGTTTTAAAATCAAAACTTTTCGGTTTAAAATTAAAACCTTTTTGATCTACAATTTTTGCTTTGTTTTCATCTATTTTTAAAAGCTTATTCAAGATTGAATTCTGCCAGTAACATTTATGTGTGCGATGTAGCTCAGTGGTAGAGCAGACGGGCATGATGAGGGGAGTCTTGGTTCGAATCTCCGCCAACGGACAAAAAATTTATTTTATCTTTATAATTGAATCCCGATTTATTTAGCCAATTTTCTTGAAAACTGGTCTAGATTGAATTTGAAACCATATTTAGTTTGGTCATATACATATGTAATCCAAAAAAGTTTAAAATCTAGGTTAAAATTTTTAACCATGTAACCAACAAAAAAGTTGATACTAAATCTTGGTAATCAATCATTCAAAATTTTGCATACAACTTTAAAGACACTCTAATGCAAATAAATACAGCAATTGCTCAGAAGACCAACTATGTACATAAATTAATAACTTCCATAGGTTTCCACAAAAATTCCTCTCATTCAACAAAATAATTGCATTACCTACTTTGTGCACCCCCTTGGCGTATGAGTAACATTAAATTGTGAACATACAAATTTTTGTTACTCATACGCAATGTTGAGCACATTTAAGCAGAAACATACATAGGCACACGCGCTCGGAAAAACCGAATATGATTTCTCTTAACTTCTACCTTAAAAGATTCCCTTCAAACTTGTTCCGCCTTGCGGTTTAAATAAATCATTGAATAAAAACAAAACACAAACATACACAAAAATGGACTTATAAAATACGAGAAAAATAATGAGAGTACTAGGTACAACTGAAACTAAAACTAATACCAACAACTAAGAGCAACGTCAAGTGCTTCACTGTGAGCGCCTTGGTAAAGAACTGTTAACTGTAAATGAATATGAGAATAGTGAATGGCTCAGTTAACCACTCCGCTGCCTTGGTAAGTGGATACAGTGTAGAGAATTTGATAGCGGAACTCACCCTATGCGGCTAATAAATGAAGGAGAGTGATTTGAGGTGTTTTTGGTGTATAGTATATTTGTGTTTGTAAGCTGATTTAGGCAAGCTTTTTTATGTTTGTGTGTGCGTATTTTTTGTATACATACATCATAACATGTCCTATAACATATCATAACACACCGAAACAAAACATTCTATGCAATGTTATGTTAAGAAGGAACCAGTCGAAAAAAAATCGGGATTTCTCTCTGTGTGACATATGTAAACAATATGGCACGATGTTTTGTTACGTTATGTTATGATATGTTATAGAACATGTTATGTTTTATAACCTTATGCTATGTTTTGTCATGTCATGCCATATAATATTTGATTTGCTAGTGACTCTCTTGCTCCCAAGTGAGGAACGAATGTCAATTTTTTTTACTGTAGAGTCGACATCAACCAGTTTTTAAAAGGGTATTCAATAGCAAGGACTTATAAACCATCCTTCAATGATTCCATAAATTTTGGATGAAAATCAGCTGTTCCAACTACCCTTTGGAAATCAATGTTTACAAAAAAAAAAAGTTACGTATACGTCATGTCATTTTTATGAAAATTTTAAGTGATTTCTCGTCATTAATGCAAGCAGGGCAAAATTTTTTTTCCAGGAATCGATACAAAATATTCCAAACTTTCATTTTATTATAGTTAGAAGGTGTAGCACGCTGTAGCACACAAACTTTTGTCCATCCAAAGTAGAATAGGTAGCATTTATGAAGTATATTTTTCACTGGCTTATATTTGTTATAATATTTGCTCGATTGCGCTGATTTTTTATTTATATTTAGCCAAGAAAGTGCTATATTTTTGTACAAAAATTTGTAAAAAAAATGTCAACCTCAGAAAAGAAATAATTATTAAAAAAAAAATCGATAAATAAATAAAAAATCGATAAACGAAAAAAATCGATAGACAAAAAAAAAATAAAAAATCGATCGGCAAGAAAAAATAAAAAAATTTATAAATAAAAATAATCGATTAATAAATCAGTAAAAGAAATCGACAAATGAAAAAATGAAAAGTCATTAAATAAAATAAATCGATGAATAAATTAAACTAAAAAAATCTTTAAATAAAAAAGGCCAAAAATAAAAATATCGAAAAAATATAGAAAATAGACAAAAAAAAATACCTAATAAATAAATGAATAAAAAAAAATTAAAAAAAAGATAAAAAGATATATAAAAAAAATCGACGAAAAAAAAGTAAAAAACTCGAAAAACAAAAAATTTAAGAAATCAATAAATAAACTAGTAAAAAAATCGTTGAAAATTTGAAAAAGTTAAAAAATGAAAAAGAAAAATATCGATAAATAAAAAATTTAAAAATTAACAAAAAATTGATAAAGAAAAAAATAAAAAAAAATCGACTAATAACAAAAATAAAAAAAAACGTTAAATAATAAAATTAAGAATCGATTAACAAAAAAAAAAATTAAAAATTTGATGGATGAAAAAAAAATTTAAAAATAAAACAAAACGATCAATAAATTAAATAAAAAATAAAAATCGATTAATAAAAATGTCGATAAATAAAAAAATAGATGAAAATAAATAAAAAAATAGTTAAATAAAAAAAAACGAAAATAAAAATATAATAAAAAGGACAAATAAAAATTTAAGAAAATCAATAAATTTAAAAAATTTAAAAACAAAAAATAAAAGAAATCAATGAATAAACTAGTAAAAAAATCGATAAAAAGGCTAAAAAACGATAAATAAAAAAATCGTAAATTAAAAAAAATCGATAAATAATAAACTACAAAAATATCGATTCATAAAAATACGATAGACAAAATCGACTAATAATCGAAAAATCGGAAAACAAAAAAAAAAAATAAAAGGAAATGAATAAACTAGTAAAAAATCGATAAAAAAACGATTAATAAAAAAAGAAAGGTAAGTAAAAAATCGATTTAAAAAAATTCTTTAAAATTAAATATAAAATAAATATCGAATAATAAAAATAAAAATCGATTAATAAAAATAAATGTCGATAAATAAAAAATCGATTAATAAAAAATAAATGTCGATAAATAAAAAATAGATAAATAAAAAAACACATAATAAAAAACGAAAATAAAAATGTAATAAAAGGACAAAAAAAAATTTAAAAAAAAATCAATAAATGAAAAAAATTTAAAAACAAAAATGAACAAATCAATGATTTTTTTTTAACTTTTATTTGTCCTTTTATTACAAACTAGTGAAAAAACGATAAAAAGGCTAAAAAAACGATAAATAAAAAAATCGTAAATTAAACATAAAATCGATAAATAAAAAACTACAAAAATGTCGATTCATAAAAATACGATGGACAAAATCGACCAATAAAAAGTGAAAAATCGAAAAACAAATATAAATAAAAGGAAATGAATAAACTATTAAAAAATCGATTAATTAAAAAAATTATTTACAATTAAATAAAAATAAAAATCGATTAATAAAGAATAAAAATCGGTTAATATAAAATAAAAATCGATTAATAAAAATAAATGTCGATAAATAAAAAATCGATTAATAAAAAATAAATGTCGATAAATAAAAAATAGATAAATAAAAAAATACATAATAAAAAAAACGAAAGCAAAAATATAATAAAAAGGACAAATCGATTAAAAAAACGATTAATAAAAAAATAAAGGTAAGTAAAAAATCGATTTAAAAAAATTCTTTAAAATTAAATATAAAATAAATATCGAATAATGAAAAATAAAAATCGATTAATAAAAATAAATTTCGATAAATAAAAAATCGATTAATAAAAAATAAATGTCGATAAATAAAAAATAGATAAATAAAAAAATGCATAATAAAAAACGAAAATAAAAATTTAATAAAAGGACAAAAAAAATTAAAAAAAAAAATCAATAAATCAAAATAATTTAAAAACAAAAAAAAAATCAATGAATAAACTAGTGAAAAAAACGATAAAAAGGCTAAAAAAAACGATAAATAAAAAAATCGTAAAGTAAACATAAAATCGATAAATAAAAAACTACAACAATGTCGATTCATAAAAATACGATGGACAAAATCGACCAATAAAAAGTGAAAAATCGAAAAACAAAAAATTTAAGAAATCAATAAATAAACTAGTAAAAAAATCGTTGAAAATTTGAAAAAGTTAAAAAATGAAAAAGAAAAATATCGATAACTAAAAAAATAAAAAAAGGATTAACGAAAAATTGATAAACAAAAAAATAAAAAAAATCGTTAAATAATAAAATTAAGAATCGATTAACAAAAAAAATTAAAAAATGATGGATGAAAAAAAAATTAAAAAATAAAAAAAATCGATCAATAAATTAAATAAAAAATAAAAATCGATTAATAAAAATTTCGATAAATAAAAAAATAGACGAAAATAAATAGAAAATAGATAAATAAAAAATACATAATAAAAAAAACGAAAATAAAAATATAATAAAAAGGACAAATAAAAATTTAAAAAAATCAATAAATAAAAAAGGAAAAATAAATAAATAAAAAAGGTCGAAAAAACAAAAAATAAAAGAAATCAATGAATAAACTAGTAAAAAAATCGATAAAAAGGCTAAAAAACGATAAATAAAAAAATCGTAAATTAAAAAAAAATCGATAAATAATAAACTACAAAAATATCGATTCATAAAAATACGATAGACAAAATGGACTAATAAAAAGTGAAAAATCGAAAAACAAAAAAAAAAAAAATGAAATGAATAAACTAGTAAAAAATCGATTAAAAAAATTCTTTAAAATTAAATATAAAATAAATATCGAATAATGAAAAATAAAAAACGATTAATAAAAATAAATGCCGAAAATAAAAAATCGATTAATAAAAAATAAATGTCGATAAATAAAAAATAAATAAATAAAAAATACATAATAAAACTATAAATAAATAAAAAATAAAAATTAAAAAAAAAATCAATGAATAAACTAGTGAAAAAAACGATAAAAAGGCTAAAAAAACGATAAATAAAAAAATCGTAAATTAAACATAAAATCGATAAATAATAAACTACAAAAATATCGATTCATAAAAATACTATAGACAAAATCGACTAATAAAAAGTGAAAAATCGAAAAACAAATATAAATAAAAGGAAATGAATAAACTAGTAAAAAATCGATTAATAAAAAAAATTATTTACAATTAAATAAAATATAAAAATCGATTAATAAAAAATAAATGTCGATAAATAAAAAATCGATTAATAAAAAATAAATGTCGATAAAAAAAAATAGATACATAAAAAAATACATAATAAAAAAAACGAAAGCAAAAATATAATAAAAAGGACAAATAAAATTTAAAAAAATCCATAAATAAAAAAATCGAAAAACAAAAAATAAAATAATAAAAAAAATAAAATAAAAAATCGATAAAAACGATAAGTAAAAAAGTTGAAATGAAAAATAAAATCGATAAAAAAAAACTACAAAAAACCGATTAATAAAAATACGATAGACAAAATAAGAATAAAAAAATCAATTAATAACAAAAAAAAAATTATGAAATAAAAAACCGATACACCTCGTTACAACAACAACTATAAAGAAATCTTCGAACAAAAAGTAAAAAAATCGAAAAACAAAAAATAAATCTATAAATAAACTAGTAAAAAAATCGCTGAAAAAGAAAAAAAAAAACGATTAATGAAAAATAAAAAAGTACAAAGAGAAGTGTAGATAAATAATCGATAAATAAAAAAATCTATACATAAAAAGAAATTTCTTTATAAGACTGCATCAATGCGTTGTCATGCAGTCTAATAACCGTAACCGTAACCCGGAGCCTGGTAATCTTTAGAGAAGAACATTACATAAAAAAAAAATGAGCTTTGCAGTTTTTTTGGAGCTTTGCAAAAATGTACTGTGCAACATTGAGAAAAAAAATAACAACAACAAAAAAAGCACTAAGAACGGTAATTGAGAACTAACAGTGTGAGTGGATGTGTAACAGTAACTTTGAGAGCCAAATGCTACAACAAACAATTAGGTAAGCTCACACCACAAAGTAATAAAATACATGAACATACTGGCAAAAACCTCGTAAACAAACAAACGTTGCTTTGTGCGCGCGTAACCAGCTACAGAGCAGGAGGCGAACGCGAATAACCAAAAGCCAATAACAACAACAACAACAAGAAATTAATAAAAACAAAGAACAAAAGTCAAGCGCACACAATATAACAACAATCGAACAAAAACAAAAAGAGACTAAAAAAGAACTTTCGATTTTTCATAATAAAAAGGTTTCCACTAAAAGACGAGCCGTTTAGTCGGCTATCGATGCTCTGAGGAAAGTGAAACGCGACACGCCAAAACAGCAAACAAAAAGCATTACTCTTGAAAAACAAAAAAAAAACAAAAAAACCTACTACATACGTTAAAAAGCGTCGCATAGCAAAAATTTATAAAAATTAAAAAAAAAAAATCGAAAAATTGTTTTCGCGCATTCAACTCTAGCCCACACAGTATTTCACAAGAATCATTTTTTTTTTTTCTTATCAATTAAACTTTTGAAGCTGCCATAACGCGTAAACCGTTTTTCCTCAACTTTTTTTTAAACTTTTTTTTCAGTTATTAGTGTAAAAATTTAATTTTATTTTTTAAGTTAACTTCTTTAAAACTAAAAAAAAATGCCGCAATTGAGTGAATTAGCTAACCAACAACAACCAAATAGCCATGCTAATGGTGCACAGCATCAGCAGCAACAACAACAACAACAACAACAACATGACCAACATGAGCCATTGTCGTCACAGCGCCATTGTGAATCGGAATCGGCAAGCAACGGCGAACAGAAACATCAACAGCAACAGCTGATGCAGCAGGCGATGACACCCAATAAAAATTCACTACAGTTGGCGTTAACAGTTAATGGCAACAACATAAATGGCAAGAAGGCTGAAAATAGTGAAAATGGTGAGTGTAAGAATTTTTTGATTTACATAGCGCTCACTGACTTTAATGGTGTCATAACTCAAAAAACTTGATTTTTCAGAAAAGATTTTAAAAAATTTTTAATCGCCATTTTTTTATCTCACCCGCTTAGTTTACTACAAACACAGTTTACACGGCTAAAAAAATGAACCTAAATTTTAAACCCGTATAAAGTTTAATCAATGTTTCAGACTTTTTTGTACAACATTTCAAACCGTACAAATACCTACAAAGATTTTCAATTTTTTTTTGGTTTCGATTTAAGATCTAAATAAAAAAGCAATCTAAATTTTTTTTTTTTTATTTGTTTGAATGTAATTGAATTTTGCCCACAAAAAATTCATGTGCGTCATAGCTCAGCGGTAGAGCAGTCGGCTGTGACTCCTGGGCGTTTTCGTTCGAATCCTGCCAAGTGCCACATTTCTTAAATTTTTTTTTTATTCTTAAAACTTTTCGGTATAAAATTAAAAATTTTTGGTTTGAAAATGAAAACTTCTCGTTAAAAAATTAAAACTTTTTGGTTTGAAAATTAAAACTTTTCGATCTAAAATTTCAACTTTTGGGTTTGCAAATTCAAATGTATTTTTGAAAGTTTATTCAAGATTGAATTTTGCCAACAACATTTATGTGTGCGATGTAGCTCAGTGGTAGAGCAGACTGACATGATGCGGGGAGTCTTGGTTCGAATCCCCGCCAACGGACAAAAAATGTATTTTATCTTTAAAAAATTGATAAAACATTTCTGGTTTGAAACCCGATTCAAACTGGTCTAGATTGAATTTGAAACCAAATTTGGTTTGGTCATATATGTAGTCCAAAAAAGTTTAAAATTTAGGTTCAAATTTTTAACCGTATATAAAAAAACACATTTCCGTACTATATATATAAAATTCTAACTCGAAAATTTTGTTAAAGCTAAACAGCCGATTTCCTGGCCCGATTTTTTTCATTCAAATTTTAAAATATCATAATCCGGCCACAATAGGACACAGACAACCTTTTTTTTAATTAAAACAATGCTAGACATGAATGACAGCACCCATCAGTTTTTTCATATTGCTCCTAAGAAAGCGATGGTAAATCTTGGTGTAAATATAAATCAGGTTGCATTTACATCATGATTTAACATATCGTTCTTGGGTTTGGGGTTGCGACTGGGGAGAGCGTTAGGGTAAGGGATAGGGTTACATGCAGGAATTTTAAATTAGAAAAAACTTTGCGAGTACGCATTCGTATAGAAGAATTAGTTTTGGTATAACAAAGTGCCAATTTTAAGTGCCTAAGCTCTAGGGGTTAACGTTGATCTTTGGCGATTTTTTTTTTCATAAAAAAGGTACACGGAGAAAAATTTTTTTTTTTTTAAATGTAGAAAAATTTTTTTTTAATCTTAAATTAATAGAAGAAATACATATGTGTTTTAAAGAGGCTCATTATAAATACACACACAGTATATATTAGGCCGTCTATGCTAAACCAGTACGCATGATTCCAACTTTTTTTCGATGTTTGGAGAAATGTCATCAACTTCAACTTGTTTTTCAACATATTTTTCCAACATACTTTCCAAAGTTGGATTTAAGTTGGAAACCCATTTGAGCTCCCTTGGTAAGTGTTTCTTAAATGTTTACACATGGCAACACTATGCATACACTATGCGTATGTATTTGTAAGCTGATGAAATGCCTTTGAAACGGTAGCAAATCAAATCATAAAATGATCTCGAATTGCAGGTATAAAAAAAATGTTTGTAACTTCAACCGACACGTGCACTCAAATGGCATTGCGGCTACTAATTGCGGTGAAGCTATCGATATCATGTTGAATCGTAGCATACTACTGTAATCATAGTTATGCGTCATTAATTTATGTAAATTTTCTGGTAAATCCATTTTTATTCAATATCATTGTTTTAGCCGCAATAAACAACTTTGCTTTAGAATCTTTCTCTGAAAAACTCCCAAAAATCGTTTAAATCGAATAAATTCTTCGATGAAAGAATATTTCTCAAAAAAACGTCTAGCAATAGATTAAACAGACAGACGGGGTCAAAGTTCAAAATTTCTAGAATTTTTCTCTAATGAATGTGAATGGATAAAAATTGACCGTGGTTTTGATTGAATTAACAGATATTTTGGTTGAATCACAGATATTTTGGTTGATATGACGTTGTCCTGGCAAAAATTTATTTGCCTGCATGTATCCCTATCCCTCATATCCCGTACCCCAACCCTTTCCCCAGTCCCAACCCCAACTCAAGACCGTGATGGTAAATCATGATGGTAAATAACGAAGTGAATATAATCTGTTTTATATTTAAATCAGGATATACCATCACTTTCTTAAGGGCAACATGAAAAAACTGATGTGTGCTATCATTCATGTCTAGAATTGTTTTAATTAAAAAAAAAATGTTTCCGTTCTCCTATTGTGGCCGGATTATGATATTTTAAAATTTTAATGAAAACAAGCTGGCCAGTGGATCGGCTGTTAAGCTTTTACAAAATTTCGACCTAGAATTTTATTGTAAAATTTTTCTGGAGAGCTTGGGTTCACCGCCAGAAAGAAAACTGCACAAAAAAGTTACTCGGGGGCAAATATCCATATTTGAGGGCTTTTTTTTTGGATTTCTCTAAATTTTTTCAACTCTTGACTTTTCGTCATCATTTTATGACTTTTTTAGGGTCATTTCAGAGTTTTTTTCAGGTTTATTTTGACACATTTTCAGAATTATCGTCCCTCAAAATTTTCTAAACTCCCATCTCTAGTTAGCATTTTCTGATTGTTTTCAAACTAGAACGAAAAAGACAAAACGTGTTTATAACAAAAACAAATTTTGAGTTTGAGAGAGAGAGAACATAGTTGAAACAAGTAAGGAAGTGTAAGTTCGGGTGAACTGAACATTCAATAGCCAGCGGTAATTTTTAGAACGGGATAAGGCCTTAGGAGGATTTACCTAATTTCCGTTACCGAATTATTTCAATTTATATGATTTTCGATATCGAAAGTGAGCATGGTTGGAGGGCGATTTTATCCAATTTCATCAGATATACTACCAACGATACTAGTATGCCTTGTGCCAAATTTCATCATAGAACGATCAATTAATCAATTTAAAAGTTACGACCAGTCCAATTTTCAAAAAATCCACCCTTAAAAGTGGGCGGTGCCACTCCCACTATAAAAAATGTATGGAGAAATCATAAGAGGATGACCAGGGTGCTTCACCTATGAAATTACATCATTTTAGCCATTTCAGTTACCGAGATATGTCAATTTGTGTGATTTTCGAAATTTTCGATATCGAAAAAGGGGGCGTGGTTATAATCCGATTTCGCCCATTTTCAATAGCAACCTACCTTGGCCAAAGAGTAACCTGTATATAAAATTTCATGCAAATATCTCAATTTTTACTCAAGTTATCGTGTACACAGACGGACGGACGGACGGACGGACAGACGGACGGACATGCCTGAATGAAATCCTCTTTTCAAACTAAGAACTTTCATATATGGAACTCTATATCTATCTCGATTATTTTGTGCCGTTACAAACTACCGTTATGTGAACAAAATTAATATACCCTTGTACTAGTACTAGTACGCTGGGTATAAAAATAATTTTTGGAAACAGTTTGAGTTGTATATTGTTGTCCGAAATATGATAATTGACATTTCTAGAAGATATTCAAGTTAAAAATACCCATTGGTTATATGGATTGATACTAGTTGTGAACTAGTTCACCACTTGACAGATTTGACTACCAGGTATAAACATGAATAAGTACTAAAAAATGTATGTACACATACCAATACTTAGGTATATAGAGTGTTTATAAGCCGTCTTTAGGCAATGATTGCGGTCAATACTTGAGCGGCAATTAATTTCATTAACATTCTTAACAAAATTACGTGTTTTTTTTTTTAAAGTACAAAGAGGCCTTTTTTGCACGGAAGACAATTGGTATTCCATTTTGTTTTCAAACAAAGTTAGATGCGGGTATGATTCATTTTTACATACTAGATATACAAGAAATCATAAGTAGTATCGATGCGTTTCACATAATTAGCCCCTTAATTTTACCAGAACAGAGTTATCCCTGCCAACCAGCGCTAGCCAAGGTGAAAAAAAATCATAAATTAGTGCTGTGCAATACAAAATTTACTGTGATGAAAAGTAGGCATCGAAATATCACCGCATAATTCGATAAATTCGATAGTTCCACAATTTCCAACTCTAACTCAACATGGATAGAAAAGGCTCCTCGCTGATGAAAATTATCCAGCTTTTTGGGAAACGCGACCTGGTAATTTCCCAGGAAATTATCCGAGGATGGTTGGCAGGGATGTATACTAGATTGGGTCGATTTGTATGGACGCAAGTTAACCCATAGCGCGCCATCGATTTTTCGATAGGTTTTGGGCTCAGGAAAAAAAGTTCGAGCCTGCGAAAGTTCACTTTTTTGATTTTTTTTCGACTTTGATTTTTAAGGTTTTTTTTTTTCAAAAAACTCTTATTGCCATCGTTTTAATTTTAATTGGATCACGATATATGAGACAAATTCGTTTTCATCGAAAACATTTTTACATGTATGCTGAAAAAACCCTTAAAAATGACGAAAGGGTAAATTTTTTGACCAAAACACTCCCCAAAATCGAAGAAAAAAATTTTTTTTTTTTTTTTCAAAAAGAAAAGCGGACATTTCTGAGTCGGAAGGGTATAAATGAAAATTTTAGAATCAAATGAAATTTGTTTTAGTAGGTCATGAAGAAACCCTTCAAAAATCGCAGGCTCTAAAGTTATTTTTTGCAACTTTTTTTCCCGAGCCCAAAACCTATCGAAAAATCGTTGGCACGCTATGGGTTATTAAATCGGCGCACCCTAATGTATACTACAGTAGGTATAATAAGTATACAGAAAGGCTATGGGAACATACCCTTTAAACTGAAATCCGCTATAACTTTGACAACACTACAACCACGAAACAAAAAATTGCATAAAGTGTAAAGCTACATTTACACTGCACCAAATGCGTCACTTTTGGCCAAGTTTTTTCGAGACCGTTCATCCACAGATTGAATTTGATCACCAAATTAGGTCAAATTAAATTAAATTCATCTAATTTGGCAAACAACTTCGCCAAATGCGGGTGCAGTGTAAATGTATTATAAGGCTTAACAATTTATGCTAAATATCGATATTCAGCATTATTATTTATTTCTATTGCTTATTAATTGCTTACTTATTATTGCAAAATTATGCAAGCTACAGTTACATAACTTAAGTTTTTTTTTTGGCATTCACAAAAGAACCGTACTTAAAAAGTTCCAAGCCAGTGACTTGATTAACCTTAGAACTTTTTTTAACTCCAATGTCATTATCAAAGCTATAAAGACAGAAGGTCACACGAATGCAACCTTGCTTGTTTAGAACCATGGAAATTCATGGTTTAGAATAAAAATAACGGTAAATTGTAGGGTTGCTTTGTGGTTGAAGTTTTTCCGCTACACTTGTTAGGCATTGTAATTATCGATAATTGTTAATGATATATGTATACATAAATTCCCATACCTACATATATTTGCAAATTTAATAATATGTTCAATGTCAATTTGACGCCATCAATTTGAAAGATTCAATTTCATCTCAAACATAGAAGCCTCTCACATGGTGCACACGAAAAAAAAAAGTAGCAACAAATGGCTGTAATCGATATGAATATGGGTACTTGTGGTTTATGTGCACTTAGCCAAATGCTTAACCACATACCTATGTAAATACTCGTATCTGTAGTTTGAGCATAACAATGGCTTACTGTTCATGTGTAACTAGTACATTAATAAAAATATTATTACAGAAATAAAATTAGATTTTTCGCTGTGATTCTAAACAATTTCTATTGGTCGTTGAAATATGTAGTAAAAATTCCGAATAAATAATCTGAGACAACTGAGTTACATTCCAGTAACACTCATTTAATTTAATATACTTTTGTATAAATAGAGTTAAATGTTAAAATATGAACAATTTATTACTAGTAATTTGGATAGACAAAAAGTTTGTATGCTACATTGTGCTACACCTTCAAACTATAATAAAATGAAAGTTAGGAATATTTTCTATCCATTCCAAAAAAAAAACATTTGCCCATATTTGCCTTCCTTGTTTTAATGATGAAACGTCTTTTAAAATTTTTATAAAAGTGACATGACGTATACGTAACATTTTTTTGGTAGCGAATGTGTGTGGAAAAGAATAACAAATACTACCTTTTAGAATGCTTTAAGAAGAAGCACGAACTATTATTCATTACAGCAAGTATAGGTTTATGTGTTCCAGGAAAAGTGATTTATATAAATATAGATGTTATGACGGTATGAATACCAATGAAAAGATGTGTACTGTTCAGTGGCGGATCCAGGATTTCGGAAACAGATTCAAGATATCACTTATGTAAATCGTTTAAATAGTTACCGAGTGCGTAATCGAGTGTGTGATTTTTTATGTATTTCTTGCTTAACTTTTACCATATTTTTGTGTAATTTTTACTATATTTTTTTGGGTAATTTTTTACTATATTTTTTGTGTAATTTTTACTATATTTTTCGTGTCATTTTTTTTTACTGTATTTTTGGGTAATTTTTATCATATTTTTTGTGTAACTTTTACTCAGTTTTTGCGTAATTTTTTTTTATTGTAAATTTTACTGTAGTTTTTGGGGTAATTTTTACTAATTTTTTTGTTTAATTTTTACTTTATTTTTTTTTGCGTAACTTTTGATGTATTTTTTGTGCAATTTTTTCTATATTTTTTGCGAAAATTTTACTGTATTTTTATTTTTTTTTTGAAATTTTACTGTCTCTTTTGTGTAATTTTTACTATATTTTTGGCGTAATTTATACTATATTTCTTGGATAATGAAACTGAAAACCCCTCCCCTTGGATGATCACGAAGGGAGGGTTTTAAACCTGAAACCCCACCCGTGGATCCGCCCCTGCTACTGTTCTTAAGTAAGTTTCTAAGGCTAAGTGTAACTTCATATCAATCCCGATTTTTTATATCGTTACAAATCGCTACAGGGATGGGCATTATTTTATTTTTGAGTGACGAAAAATAAAAAACAAAGTTTGATTCCTTATTCAAAAAAAATTGAGTGATGAGTGATCGGTTAAAAAAAAAAAAATAACCATTTTCGGGATTACTTCGAAACTGTTTCGGGATTATTTCGGAACTGTTTCGGGATTATTTTGGAACTGTGTTGGGAGAATTTCGGGACTGTTTCAGGAAATTTTCGAAATCATTTCGGACCATTTTTGGGATCATTTCGGAGCTGTTTAATAATTTTTTTATTCGAAGTGGCCCAACCCTGAATCGCTATTATCTGAAAAAAGCAATAATAGCCGACATACTAGCACAGCTGGGTATACAAATTTAAAAACAAAATTTTGTCAGAACTTTTTTTAATAATACAAGAAAACTCCCCACCAAAACTCTTTCAAATCGTTAGCGACTGACTTCAGTTATCTAACAATTTTGACATGGAAATGCCCATTTATCAAGTATAACTCAAAATACACAATAATCAAAAGAGCCAAAACCAAAGTCAATTTGCTGGCATTCAGCTGCCCGTTATTTTATTGCCAATATATAAAACCGTTGTAACCTAAACTGGTGTTAAATAAAAAAAAAAATACAACAAAAACTATTAAACGCGACTACAAATTGGCCGTCAGCTGTTGCTTTGCAACCAGTACAAGCAACAACAACAAGTTGCTAATTATTCCAAGCGGCGCATTAACGAGCAACTAAAATTACTTAAGAAAAGACAAATGCAATAACAACAAAAAATAAATCAAAGGAATGAAAAAAAAAAGTTAAATTAACCTTCAAAGAATTTCATGTGCGCCGCACAATTTAAAGTAGTTCACTTGCACGCAACCATTATTGGTATTAAATTATTGTAATAACTGTAGAGTATTCAACGAGCGGGTTAGGAGTTTAGAATAAGCCTACCTCGGCATACCGGTCGTAAGAGGCGACTCGATGGTTGATCTACGGATATGATGTCTCTCACCTCTCATTACCCATTATTTCCTTCCTAACGGATGGAGGAACGTAGAAGGTTTCAGTGGTCATTCCGAATCTCTCCCGAGACAGTAGGACTGTCAATTTTGACATCACTCCCTAAAACCTTCGGGGAGTATTTTTGTCGTTAACAACAACAACAGCAATTAGTTAGAACGATCCAATCTAGGCCCAGTTAGTTAGTAGTTGAGAACATACTACCAGCTATAAGATATACCTGCCGTGAGAGTCGACTAGATCCACACTCCCATTCGGGGATTAACGAACAGGTGTGAACGACTTTCAGAAAGGTTACACTCTGCTCATTTCCTATATCCTCCATTTTACTGGAGCTGTAGTGCTGTCCGTTGGAACACGCTTAACACCATTGAAAGGTTAGGACACTCCAGCAGTCTTCGATTTCATTCCGGGTCGACCATATTTACGATTTTCTTGTGACTAATCCTGGATGAACTCATTTTGGGCAGTGGGCAGTAGTGAACTGGTGGGCAGTGGTGAACTGGTGCACGGATGGGTCTAATTTGGAAGTGAAGTTTCGAGAGGTTTTCTTTCAGGAGCTTGATGTAAGGCTCAAACTTCAACTGCTTAGTCTTAAAGTCTCTTTCTGCTCATTTCCTATATCCTCCATTTTACTGGAGCTGTAGTGCTGTCCGTTGGAACACGCTTAACACCATTGAAAGGTTAGGACACTCCAGCAGTCTTCGATTTCATCCCGGGTCGACCATAGTTACGATTTTCTTGTGACTAATCCTGGATGAACTCATTTTGGGCAGTGGGCAGTAGTGAACTGGTGGGCAGTGGTGAACTGGTGCACGGATGGGTCTAATTTGGAAGCGAAGTTTCGAGAGGTTTTCTTTCAGGAGCTTGATGTAAGGCTCAAACTTCAACTGTCTAGTCATTAAAGTCTCTTTCAAATGGAAGTCCCGATAGATGGAATGCTAGAATGCTATCCAGAGCATAGGCATCATTCTACCCAACTATCGCGCCGATCTCTGGATTGAAATTTGACCAGGGGGGTAATCAGGATAGATGACAGCCGATCGAATTTTAAATAACCAAACACGTAATGAGCTTTTATTATGAAATCAATATCTAGAGAGATTTTTAAATTTTAACATAACAATAGCCCAGCTGCAAATTCCATTCGAAGGCGGGACATACAGCAGAGTGAAATCATTAAAATCGGAGGAAAATACCAGCAAATTACATAAATGGCTGATGTAATTTAATTTAAAATTTCATCAACGTAACACAGTAGACAAAGTGATGATGCTGTTACCACGAAGCGCAATGAGTGAGCGCAATAGCAGCACTCTCTTCTCTCTTTTTTTGGTGCTCCGCTTTCTTAGCAAGAATATCTTATTACTATCAGCGTCCTAAGCAGTAGTAATCTTACAAATCCCATATCTTAGAAGATATGGGGTCATCTAGCAAAGTTCGAATAAGTCGCTGAAATATCTGTCGACTTCCCCGAGTTATTCCCAACTCAAAGCTCCGTCGAAATAGCTGATAGACCCCTATATAAATATAGCCTAAATATTGTTTATAGCGCGATTATTCATGTTTGTATTTGCGCTATTGCAGTTTTTGTCATAAAGCAGCGCTGTGTTACCCACCACTGCCATTTATTAATACAGAAGTACTTTTATTACAAAAATCAAAAAACTGTCCGTCAATTAGTCGTGATTCTGCACAATTTTTTAACATTCGTTCAGGCGTATGATCTGGTTTTCAGACTTCAGTTACTCCTAATTACCCAACTCTGTTACGCTTAAAGTCGTGCGTCTTTTCACTTCAATTGTCTTCTTTCAACTTTTACTCTTAGTCAGTAGGTCATTTTTTTTTTTTTTTTTTTTTGTTAGTCACGTTTTTATTTTTTAATGATTGATAATTTCAATGTCAATCTGTAAGACGTTCGCATCATACTGTACAGTACCTGGGTGACCGAGTTTGGTCGGTATTTTCGATTTTGTTCAATATCTCCAATATGCTTACATCATGACTGTTATGCGGCTGAAAGTACTTTTGATTTGATACCCATATTGACATACCTTGCTCAATGTTTAAGAAAAAATTAGATAGGTGGCAACACTATAAACCGCCCCAAGTGGCAACACCCAAGCAGCCCAAATGTTCCCAAAATTACCCTTAAATGATCCTTTAATGTTCCCAAAATGATCTTAAAATGATCGTTCAATTACCCAAAAATGGTCCAAAAATTATAACAAAATGATCCAAAAAAGACCCTTACATGAAGCCAAAATGATCCGAAAATGACTTCAAAATTATCCCTAAACGAACCCAAAACTATCCCTAAATGATCCCAAAATGATCCTAAAATAATCTAAATATGATCCAAAAATTACCGCAAAATATACAAATACAATACTGTAAAAAGGTAACCCTGGTCGGAAACCCTACTTGAAAATATTTTATTTGGTATGTTGCCGAAAATACCTTTTATTTGGCATATCTTGCTCCATAATTAAAAAATTCAGATAGGTGGCAACCCTATAAACCACCCCAAGTGGCAACATCCAAGTGGATAGTCTATTTAGAAAAAAGATACGTGGACCGAAAAGAGTGTGTTCGATGATGACGATGCCTGCAAGAGAGAATAAGCTCTTGGTGGGGAACTTCAGAAAAGTGATCGGGAAATACTTTCCTAGGAGTGGAATTCAGACTAATACATTGGCAATTATAATTGTTATTTAATTATTTATTATTTCTTATATTTAGCCCTCTCTTTTTGCCGATCACTGCTTTAGAAGTACCCCATGCTGTTTATTGAGCAAAGACCACATCTTAACAATTATTATATCCGGTGTGCATGCTTTTCTTACTCATCGCAATTATTAGATCATAAAATTTGTCTAATTACAATATGAACAATGTTCTTCCTATTTTAATACAAATTTTTGTAATTCAAACACCTGCTGACTTAGTTCAAATTGACACCAAATACTTTCCACATATCTATTAAAAAATTCAACTGACATAGTAAAATATGAACACTAGTTAACAAAGTTGAAAAAATACTTGAAGTTAAGGTGATATGGGAGCAGCTGTTTGAGTAGGTCACTTTCCTCACTCTTATTTCGAAAGTGATCAGCCGAAGTAAAAACATGAAATTATAAACCTAACCAATCCACGGCGTTAAATTAGCTATTTAAATATCAACAAGTAAGGAAGTTCAAGTTCTGGCGAACCGGACATTAAATACGCAGCAATAGTTTTCAGAACGGGATAACAATATTATAGGCCGCAGGAGGATTTACCTAAGATTTTATGCTATTTTAGCTATTTATCTTACCGAATTAGGTCATTTTCGAAATATTCGATATCGAAAATGGGCGTGGTTGGTGCGCGGTTTTATCCAGTTTCAGTTTAGGTATACTCCCAACGATACTAGTAAGCTTTGTGCCAAATTTCATTGTTTTACCGTAATCAGTTTAAAAGTTACAACCAGTCGAATTTTCAAAAAATGCCTCCCGATTTTTTCCCATTTTCAATAGCCACCTACCTTGGCCAGAAAGTTACCTGTTTACCAAATTCCATGCAAATTTCTCAAGTTATGTCAATTGGTGTGATTTTCAAAATTTTCGATATCGAAAAAGGGGGCGTGATTATCATCCGATTTTGCCCATTTTCAATAGCAACCTACTTGGGCCAGAAAGTAACCTGTGTACCAAATTTCATGCAAATTTCTCAAGTTATGTTAACTTATGTGATTTTCGAAATTTTCGATATCGAAAAAGGGGGCGTGGTTATCATCCGATTTCGCCTTTTTTCAATAGCAATCTACCTTGGCCAGAAAGTAACCTGTATACAAAATTGTATGCAAATATCTCAATTTGAACTCGAGTTATCGTGTACACGGACATACGGACGGATATGCCTTAATGAACTTTTTTCAATCTACGAACATTCATATATGGAACTCTATATCTATCTCAATTATTTTGTACCGTTACGTAGTACCGTTATACGAGTATGTATAAAATTATAATACCCTTGTACTAGTACTAGTACGCTGGGCTACATAGTGTAATTAATTCTGGGGAATCCCGTACCACATTTGTGTGATATACATATATATTAGGGATGTGAAAGAGTTTTGGTTCAGATACCGAAATGTTGGAATTTCCGATTGATTTATAGATTCGATTGAGTTTGCGGTTCTTACTTTTTTAAAATTCGAAAGTACTTTAATACTTTGACTTTGACATTTTTGACAGCTATCACAGTTATGAGGTAAATATAATTTGGTGAAAAATCAAGTTTGACGTTATTTCATTCGACTACCGACTTCTGATTCGATTCCGATTTCTATACAGAAAATGTGTGGTTCCATTAAATTTATTTTCGTAACATCTCGAATCCAAGTCAGAGATGGACTCAATTTGGTCGAATCATGCCGTTTTAAGAATTTTTGAATTGACCATTGCTTGGATACTCTATCAGATCCCGATATCTTACTTTCATAACTATACTGAAAATACTTGTGTACTATCATTGTTAAAAAATTTTAATAGCTCGTCATTAGCGATAGTTGTTACAGCAATTGCATTTCTTTTTAGAATAAATACATATTAATTTAATATTATTTTAATTTACTGTTTGTCCATAATTATAATCGTGAGTTCAACAAAGCGTGCCAGTAATTCCTTCCGAAAAATAACTTTTTTTTAAATAGTAGGGGTATCCGCTCCCATAGACAAAGTCCTGTATAGGTCAAAGGTCACCGCAAGGCCAACTTTTCCACTTTTTTATCCAAACCACATCAGACAAACCACATCAAATAATTACCTACATAAAATTCCCAGACATGTGATACATTTTTTTTTAAACCATTCAAAGTCTTTCATTTGTAATTCAAATTAATTCGCATGCAAATCGTAATAGAAAAATACATAACAATTACTTTTTTTTATTAAAACTCTTAATATTCAACTTTAAAGTTGTCTTGAAGATTGCATAATTTTTTTCTTAATGCTGTGCATTAGAGCGTATCACGGTGTAAGGAGGAAAAAAAAGTTGAAAATGTCCCCCCCCCCCCCCCCCTTTTTAAACACTTACCTTATGAGGCTTTCAAAAAAAAAATTTTTAATTTTTTTTGTCACCCTGTAAAAGCAGCGAAATTAGTTTTTTCTATAATTTCTATATTTTACGTTCGATTTTCAAAAGTGATACATTTTTAGAAAGGTATTCACCAAGGCAATATTTCATCCATAGAAACTTTTAGCCCATCATGCCAAGTTCAGATTTTATTCTCTCTTTACTAAAACCAACACCCTGTATTTGAAAAAAAAAAAAATTATTTCCTGAAAACTAAGAAAAAAAAAGAATATTTGTCTGCATACAATGAGGAAATAAATGTAATGCATTTATGCTAAATCTTTCCTTGACTCTAATTTTCTGTAACGTTTTCGGCTACTTAGTTTAGCGAATATATGTATAACCTAGGCGTTCCTCGTCGGATACTTCTGTACAATAATCACTTACTACGTGAACAAATCGCTTAGTATTTTTAGGATGGCATAGAAAATCTAAGGCTATATTTACTTTATTCAAAAATTTTTTTTTAATACAGGGTGTTGGTTTTAAATAAATTTGAATAAAAACTAAAGTTGATGTCGCAGGTTAATGGCTTATATGGACGAAATATGACACGGGTTAAAACCTATACAACAATATATTGCTCGTTGAAATCAAAGACGAAATAGAAAAGTTATAAACAAAAAACGAATTTCGCTGTTTTACAGGGTGCCGAAAATTTTTTATCCCCATTTTTTAAATCACCAACAAGTAAACATTCGAACCAGGGGGGAACATTTTAAACTTTTTTTGGCGATGTGCTCTACTGTGCATGTCCATTAGAGTGGACCAAAAAAAAAAATTGGAATTAAAAACCTGAAAACAGAAAACCATATGAATTTTTAAATCTTGTTAACCCTGACGAAAATTTCCCTTTGAACTTTTTTGTGGGGAATTTGATTTCTAACAAAACTACACAGAAAAAATTGGTACTGGTAAAATCAACAGTCTCGAACTGTTACCCTGAAATTGACCAAATTCTGTTGAATTGACAAAATTTTCAGCGTTGCCGTTTTGTGGGGAATCTTTAACGCTTGTGCGTAATTTTCGGGGAACATGTGAGTAATTTAGAGAAATGCAAACGGCAACGCTGCAAATTTTTGCTATTTCAACGGAATTTTTTGTTGAAATAACTGTTAATTCAACAGTCATAGAACTGTCAATTTTTAATCAACAAAATTTGGTAAAACTTACAGAATATTAGGTTAATCCAACAGCGAAGGAACTGTCATTAAAAAAAAAAACTTCTGAGAATCGAACCAGCAACCCCTAGAAGAACAAAATAACAGTTTAACTGTTAAAAAAACAGCTTAACTGTTAACTTAAGATTAACAGTTTCAATGCAGTTGAATCAACAGGTCTACAATCAAGACACTTTAGTCTTGTACATAGCCTTGGATTTCTAGTTGATAAAAAAATTCTTATTGTAGTCCAGTATATTTTCTGACTAGTTTGTCGTTTCACTGCTGGGTATTTTTTAATTGATTTGGTAAAACCCTATAAGTGTTGATTTCGTTTATTATATCCTCTAGTTGTGTATCCTTTGAGAACTTTAACAGTCAATGACAGCGAATTATTGTTTATTTTTGTCTCCTTATGTGGTTTCTTGGGAGTAATGTACGTTACGTACAAACACTTTTGTATTTAGAGATGGAACAATGAAAGTGCTGACTAAATTTTATTGAAACTTTTTTCTTTGAAAATAATTGATTATTTGGTTCTGGATACTTTTTTGTAAAGTATCGATTATTATATAAACTCTGAAATTGGCCTCTACAGAGGTCAAAATCGGTGACACTTTAAGGTATTCCAAGCAAACGCGGTGGGGCAGTTTAATTGGTCTTTAAAAAAAAGTTGGATGGTCTGAGCTTTAACCGGTGCTACCGCAATAGCGTGGTAGGCCTAAGTCTTCTACCGCACCCATTCTAAACTATTCTAGGGATACCTTTTAGTTAAGAATTAACGGCAAATCGGCTTTATTCTCCCCTTTCGGGCTATTAAGACACGAAAAAGTAGGAACTGTCGGCTGAAAAGGAAAATTGTGAAACCAAGAAATTACGCAATTCCTCAAGGGGCAAAATACTACTCCGAAAGAAGATTTGAAAAAATCTTTGAATAAAAAAAAATTTTAAATTAAAAAATAGTAAAATATTTTTTAAAAATTAAAATTGAATAAAAAATAAAAAAAAAAGTTTTTTAGAAAATTTCAATTTCCCAAAATATTAAAAAAAAAAAATTTTTAATATTTACAACGAACCTTCGGGTGATGAATTTTAGGTTAGGAATCTCAGATATGCTACAAAAAGAACTTTGAAATGCACAATTACATACACGAAAATGCGTAAGCAAAAAATG
Source organism: Campiglossa producta (assembly GCA_964058755.1). Classification (NCBI taxonomy): domain Eukaryota; kingdom Metazoa; phylum Arthropoda; class Insecta; order Diptera; family Tephritidae; genus Campiglossa; species Campiglossa producta. The sequence goes on along the minus strand of CAXKVI010000004.1, from coordinate 13,384,486 downwards.
TTTGATAACCTTGAAGAACTGTAACAATGAAGTGCCAAGCAAATGGCGTGAATAGTCTGCAAAGTGGTTGATAGAAACTGTAAGTTAGTGTAGGTGTTGTGAGAGAATGAAATATGTATGTTTACTTACTATCAAAATACAATGCCAACAATGCTAGTGGAAAAACAACTCAAATAAACATGTATTATGGCATGAGACAAACACAACAAAAGAATACTAAAATGTGTTTGAATTATAACAAATCAAAAAGCTCAAAAAACAAGTAAATAACTACAAATTGTAGTGTGGAAGAACACTTAGACATCTAAATTGGCTAAATCAAAGTTAAGAGATTAAGATTTGCAATAACAGTGGCTGCTGTTAAGTTATGCTGTTATCAAAGAATTTAAATTTACATTCTTTGCTGTTATGCCATTAACGTTGCTCTGTTATCCTCTGCTGCTGGAGGCTGCCTGCGTTTACATTGAATTTAACAGCAGTATGCTATTCCCACACCACCCAACTGGGTTGGTAACGGTGCTTGAGGTCGCATACACACACATTCATATATTTTAACAACAACATATACATATTCTCATCACAACGCGCTCTTTTGCTTTGCTGAAGCTTTGTTAAAAATTTATTAAGCTTTGCTTTGCATTTATCTGTGTTTTCAAAATGTTTTATTTTTTTTTTTTAATTTTTTATTTTTTGTTTTTCTGAGTAAATGCTGCGCAGCATCACATTCAGAGTAATCTCACATAAGTCGTCAGTGCTTGACGGTATTTTAAAACGTGAAGGTGTTTTTGAAAACAATCAGTGCTCGCTCTCGCTATCTACAAGTCATGCTTGTGCCGTCAAATTAAAAATAAAGAAAAACTTATTAAAAAAAGAATGAATTAAAAGCTTTTTGGCTTGCTCAAATAAGTGTATATATGTAGTAAGTTGTGAGTGGTTTTTTTTTTTTTTTTTGTGAGTGCGTGCAAATTTTAGTCTGATTTTGATATGTGAGTTTAAAAAAGAAAAAATAATTAAAATTGCAATTCTTGTATAAAAGCCGACCACAGCAGTTCGCACGCAAATTATTTGTTTTAAATATTTAAAGCAAATACACGCGTAAACACCGCTCGCGCGATTAGTGACAACAACTACTTACAACAAAAAACACATTAGTGACAGTGTAAATTAAATATTTGTTATAACAATAAACAAACAATTTTTTTTATTTTTTTTTTAGAAAATTAAGTGCAATAAATTTTGTTTACAGTGTACTTTGTGGAAATTAAAAAGATTTAAACTCTAAAAAAATTGAGAAATCTTGTAAAACAGTTTATAAAAATTATGAAAATAAAATAAATAAAAAAAGATTAAAAAATTTAAAAAAAATTTGAATTTCAAAAAAGTTTAAAATTTTAAAATATTTATTTCAGTCAAAAAATAAAAATAAAAAAGTTATTTTGAATTTCCATAAATTTAAAAAAAAAATTTATTTTGAAATAACAACAATTTTAGAAGAAAATAGTTTAGAAAAATAAAAAAAATTTTAATTAACAAAATTTTTATTAAATAAAATAGCAAAAAAAAAAAATATTTTAATTTCAAAAAATTTGAAAAAATAAAAAAATCTTTGAACTAAGAAATTTATAATCTTTTTTTAAATTAATTAAATTAAAAACTAAAAAAAGTAAAAAAAATATATTAAATTTTTTTTTAATATCAACAATTTGAAACGATATTAAATTTACAAGAAAAATTAAAATAATATTTGAATTAACAAAATTAAAAATTAAAAATTTAAAAATTAGTTTTAAAAAAATAAAAAAAATATTTAAATTAACAAAATTTTTATTAAATAAAATAGCAAAAACAAGTTATTTTGAATTTAATAACAAATTTATAAACTTTTTTTAATTAATTAAATTAAAAACTAAAAAAAATATATTCAATTTTTCTTAAATATCAAGAATTCGAAACGATATTAAATTTAAAGAAAAATTAAAATAATATTTGAATTAACAAAATTAAAAATAAAAAAAAATAAAAATTTTAAAATTAAAAAAAAATTATTTTTTTTTTTGAAATTAACAGTTTGAGATGAAAGTAGATTAAAAAAATTATAAAAATATTTTGAACTAACACAATTTAAATTAGAAACTTTTTTTAAAATAAATTAAACTAAAAACTAAAAAAAATATTCATTTTTTTAATATTAATTTTGTTTAAATATCAAGGATTCACAAAAAAAAGAAAAAAATTAAAAAAAAATTAATTAAATAATTTAAATTAAAAAAATTAAGTTTGAAGAAAAAAATTAAAATAATCTTAAAATTAACAAAATTTAAATTTAAAAAAATTTTAATTAAAAAATGAAAGAAAAAATTATAAAAATCTAACACAATTTTATTTTCAAAATAATTTTTTTAATTAAATAAAAGAAAAAAATTTTAAATATATTTAAACAAAAATGAGTTAACAAATATTAAAATTATAAAAAAAATTGATAAAATTTTAAAATTAAAAATAAAAATATTTGAGGAAAAAAATTAATAACAATAAATAATCTTAAAATTAAAAAAAATTTAAAATTGGAAAAATTTAAATTAAAAAATGAAAGAAAAAAATTATTTTGAATGTCCAAAAGATTGAGTTTAAAAAAAAATTATAAAAATCTGTGAGCTAACACAATTTTAAATTCAACATAAAATATTTTTTAATTAAATAAAATTTAAAAATAAAAAAATTGTTTTGAATTAGTTAACAAATATTCAAATTAAAAAAAAAATTTATAAAATTTTAAAATTAAAAACAAAAATCTAGTTATTTAAATTTTACAAAAAACTAACAAGTCTTGTTAGAAATATTTTTGAAAATTGGAATTTTAATTAAAAAAGGAAAATATATTTTTAATTTCCAAAAAATTTTTTTTTAATTCAACAATTTGACACGAAAGTAGATTTAAAATAATTCTAAAAACCTCAAACTATAACAATTCAAAATTAAAATATTTTTAAATAAATTAAATCAAAAGAAATTAAATTTGAAAAAAATTAAAATAATCTTAAAATTAACAAAATTTAAAATTGAAAAAATTAAAATTAAAAAATTAAAAAAAAAATTATTTTGAAGTCCCAAAGATTGAAATTTGAGACGAAAGTAGGTTTAAAAAATAATTATAAAAATCTGTGAGCTAACACAATTTAAATTCAAAATTAAATTTTTTTTAATTAAATAAAATTTAAAAATAAAAAAATTGTTTTGAACAAAAAAAAATTTCTAGAAAAAATTGAAAAGTTCAAAGATATTTATGCAAACAAATTTCTTATTAAAAAACAGCAAAAAGCCACAAAAAGTACAAACCCCTTAAAAAATAATAAAATTAAAACAAAAACTTCAAACATTTTCCAACTTTGAAAATGAATTTTACACGTCAACTCTCCGAAATGAGTGCCAGTGAACTGAATGAAGCCATTGACGATACAAATTTCCCACAAGCTCACGCCATTTCACGTGGACGCAACAATAGCGTCTGTTCGTCAAGTTCCGCATCTGGTATAACTCCACTAATGGATCGTGCACTTTCACAGTCAGATGATGTGTCAACTGTCAACACGGCTGTGACAGCTATCAAAACGAGTGCTATCGTTAATAACAACTCTGGAGTTAAGGATGCTGTAATTACAACACCACCACCTCAACCACCCGTCACCTTTGTTCGTCCTAAATTGATGTTGAAAACGAACGGTATTATACCAGAATCGGAAGCGGAAGCACCAATGACACCAAAAACACCACGCACATCAACAACACCAGGTTCGTGTAATCATAACATACTACCGCAACTCCTTTTAACAATGTCCTACTGGGAAAAATATTGACTGTTCCTTTCACAGTCAAATAGTCGACCGGATGACTGTCGTATGTTGTTTGGGTTTTCATATAACATACGAAAATAAATTATCCGGGCGCCAAAATGTGTATATGCCTTAAGGCTGATTTGAACGGGTCAACAAAAGATCGACCAGGAAATCGACCCGTGTAAATGAGCCTTTAGCAAATGTTCGTAGTTCGCAAAAGAACGGTAGGAGCACCCAACTGGTGGAGAATATAGGAGTTCAATCGCCCCAAACTATTGTCATATCAAGCTTTTCGAAAGTAGCCATCGAAAAGCTCTTTCCTTTGGTCGTGCCAATATATATACAAAATAAAATAACAACAAAATATTGAATTTCACTTTTTATCAGCTTAGGTGATAAGTGTTGGAATGAACTAGGTACTAAGCTCGTATTAGAGAAAGCTTGACAGAGATAGGGTAAAGAGATAAGGATTTTTTGTTTCGAAGTGCCATGATGAATGAAACGAAATGAATTTTAGAAACAGTGAGAATAATTGAAAGTTCATAAATACTCCGAGAAGCATTTTAGCCGCAGACTCTAAGACCTAGACTCTCGAAGACTCAATGCGGTCACGCAGACAAACTTGGCCTCGCATTAATGAGAAGCAAACAAGGTTCATCATTAATCACAAGCGACCCTCTCTGGGCCCATTGATTGGTATACTGACGGGGAACTGTCCGATGGGTATGGGTGTCACGACAAGAGATTTCTGCCGCAGCTGTAGGAACGAGGAAGAGATTGAAAGTATTGAAAAAGACGACGTACTACACTACATCGAAAAGACGGAATGACCTGAAAAATCTGACCTCAGATTCGGATTCAGCACACCCAAAAGCTCTGAACCCGGTGGGATTTTGAAAAAATTCAATTTTGTTGTACAGTGTTATTAGAGGAATTTTAATTTCGCTCTTGCCCTGATTTCACGAAATTTCATATATTGCAAAAAATCCCTTTATCCCTTTAGAACTCGAAAAATCGTTAAGAAAGTGATAAATCCCCGAAACTTGAAACACTGTTATGTATATCTGTAGCCCAACAAACATTTAGGATGAAGAACGATAAGAAACGGTTTGATTTTAGGCCGAACTTTCGCAATTTTATTGGTGTGTTGTGATTCATGGTAAAATTCAAACACACCTAATGATTTAATCAATGCTTTAAATCTAATTTAATTCTATTATAAAATTCTGTAAGAGCTGGCGCCATTGAAAAATATAGGGGGTATTCACCAAACCTGTAAAACACCTTATAAAGCGTGTAAACGTATTTTAATATTTTCCTAATTTTTCCAGGCCATGAAAATTGTACATTTCATCATGATCTCGAACTGGATCACAAACCACCTACACGCGAAGCACTCTTACCCGAACTATCACGCTCTTATCATATGTTATTGAGTGGACTAGGTGAGAATCCGGAACGTCAGGGTTTGCTTAAAACACCCGAACGTGCTGCAAAGGCTATGCTATTCTTTACGAAGGGCTACGATCAGAATTTGGAAGGTAAGTGCAACTTATTTTTTTTTTTATTAAACATTTTTTTTTTTGCATAAACCTACTTAAAGCTGTAATTTGCTAGTTTATTTGTAAAGCACATAATAAATAATGCGCATAGATTTAAATAATTTTATAGGTATTTAAAGCAGTCTGATTGATTTCATTTGTTTTACTGTTATTCTTTGTTTACTCTCTATCGCTCAGTAGTTTGTTTCTGACACCATAACAGAATTTTTTTTATTATTCAAATTAAGAGTTTTTTATAGTTATTTTGGGGCAAAGTAGCAACTTTGTGCTTGCAAACAAGTTTTGTTATGCGCAAAGTTAATTAAGCTAATTTTTTTTTATTTTGATAAACAAACTGGATTTGGATATTGAGATGCAAATAGATTGTGTTAGAACATGCTGTCAGAAGTTTTAACTGAATTTTTCTTTGAATGTCATAAATGACCAGCATTCTTGGACTACATAGTTGTCGATTGAGCAAATTAAAAGTCAAAATTCTACTAAAGCTAGGGACCAACTTCGGGTTTCACGTGAAACAGCTGTCAAAATCGGTACAAAATTTCTTGTCGTGAAATAGTCGTGAAATTTCGCTTGTACCTCACGGCAAAGTAGTACTAAGTTTACGACCTGAAAATATTGCGCAATAGCAACATTTTTTTCACGACTTTTAAAATGATCCACGTGCGAAAAGTGGCATTTGTTGACATTGACCCTTAAAATCAGAAAAATAACAGAAGAGAGATAAATAAACAAAGAATTAATGAAATAAAAAAAATGAAAATAGCTAGCAACATTTCACAACAAGCCAATTGCATGTTGCTGGGGAAATTCCACGACAGTGATGTTAGTACCTGGCTTAAAGTTGTGGGAAAAATCCTTTCACAATAGGTAAACCATTTCCGAGTGGTAAAATGAGGGACTGTGGAATTATGTTTTTCTCATAAAGCTGGTTACTTAGATCGATTTTGACGTAAAATCGCTGTCAAAATCAACCTAACTTTTCTTGTTGTGAAAAAGCCGTACTAATTTTAAATGACATGAACAACTGAAAAAGTGGTGAAAAAATGTTGCTGGAAATGACGTGAACATTTTAAAAAGTGGTGAAAATATGCTGCTGATATCATATTACGCAATATTTTCACGGCGTGAACTTAGTACTACTTTGCCATGAAGTGCTTGCGAAATTTCACGGCTTTTTCACGACCGAAAAATTTGACAGCCATTTCACGTGAAACTCGAACTGAGTTCACAGTTTTAGTACCCAACTTTTAATCAAGATCGAAATCAGCTACTAATCAGTGTCGGCTCTGATCGATAATACTTAAAAATCGTACTATCAAATAACCCTACCGCAAAGCTGTTTGTTACCACTCATTGGATGCTCCGGTCTGAGGTAATGAAGCATCAGAATTGTGATAAGGTTTCGAAGGCGATGGTGAAAAATCTTATACAAACATTTGTGTATATGTAGGGTTTCATTTCAATTTGTGAGTGCTCAGCTCAGACTTGAGTATACGATGAGCTGCCACTGACCACACAGATTTTTGTGTATTAGTGTGCATAAGAAACGTCCGGTAGGGAACTGATATGTCATTGTACCTTCCCTGTCGGAACACTACTTGTAATTATAGTACGTAATGCAAATTTGGATGTGCAAACACAAGTCATTAGCTTTTTAAGATTAAAATAAATTAATAAGATACACTAATAAGACTCATACAATAAATTTAATTTGCAATCACCTTTAATTATGTTATTAGCTCGACACAGGTATTAGATCGCTGTTCAATAATACATTCAAACAAAACTTCCCTGGTTATTAAAGATTGCATTAGATTTAGATTTGAAAGCCAATTTTCCTCAGAACTACATTAGCTGAGTCATTTTCAATTTTCTTAATGAATTACTCTAAGCTTTCAGCAAAAAAACCCAACGACCGTATTTACCTTCAATCAGTCTCTTCTTATTCTTGAGAATTTCTTAAAATTATTGACATTTAGTTCTAGTTTTTTTTTTCCTTCTTTACGCAATATTTCGCACTTTGTGGTGGTGTTTCCCTGCCAGCGACTAATGTTGACTCATCCATGTTAAACTGGTTGATGAGATGTCAAATAAAAAATTCCCACTTACTAAAATAAATCAGAGCGTAAATTATTATGTAAATATGTTAACGTGCGATTTTTTGTAAATAAATAAAGTGCCAAGTAGGTAGCTTTCATAAGACAAGTGTCTACCTTGCATGAAAGTAGGTCTTTTGCACGCAAAAAGAACGCAAGTGTAATGGAAAAGTTAATAAAATACTGGTTTATGTGGTGACAGCTTCGAATCGTAAAAAGCTGAGAAAAGTACGTTTTGAGTAATTACCGACTATTAATAAAGCGGAGTGACAGCTTAATTGACAGATTGAATGACTCGGTATCATATAAATCATGGGCAGTGAATCTTAACTGCAGTTCCATAGCCATAAAAGTCGGAATCCGGCTACCTACCTACTTTTTTTATACATATGTTCTTAAACAAATCTATGGTTACTTGTCAGCTTTTTTATATGGATATAGCTTTAATTAATTAAAGCCTGTGCACTTATACACTTTTATTTTCATTTTAATAGAGAGTGAGGCCTTAAGTGTTCATTTTTTTGTTTCAATTTTTCAAAGTACCTTTAACAACTACGAACAAAGCCGCCAAACTTTCGTAACCCATTAACAGAGTCTTTGTTGAAACTTACTATTTGCCCTAAAGTTTAAGTTGACATTGACAACTTGACATCCACAAGTTGGTTGGTTGGTCAAACAATCAACTACATTACGGCACATTAACTTTGAATGATAGCTCGAGTGGGCATAACTAGCTGGCTTAAGTACTCACATACACACATTCATTCATAAAGTATAAGAAACATAAGAAGAATATGAGAAAGGACCAGGCATTCATAAGTGAAAATTAAATCAAATAAATAAAAGGATACGAGAGTACTTAAAGAAGAACGCAATGGTTTCTCACGCGGAAGTGAAAAAAGGAATGGGTAAAGGCTGACGTTTTGGGGGTTCAAACCTCTCCTATTGGCCAAAACATAACCATATCTATTCTGAACATAAAATACTTGGGAGATTATTCCCTTTTGTGGGAGAGGTCACAGGGAGGTGAAGCGTAGTTAATGAAAAGGGCCATGGCAACCAGATGAAGCCCAATGAAGTAATTTCGCGTTTCACGTGAAATATCTGTCAAAATCCATACACATTTTCTTGTCATAAAAAAGCCGGGAAATTTGACTCGTACTTCACGGCAAGTAGGTACTAAGTTCTCGTTTCACGTGAAACAGCTGTCAAAATCCATACAAAATTTCTTGTCGCCTTTTTTCACGACCTTTTTAATTGTCCATGTCATTTAAAACAGTGCGAAAAGTGACATTTGTGGACATTGGCCCTTGAAAATGGAAAAATGACAGAAAAGAGATAAATAAACAATGAATAAATAAAATAAAATAAAGAAACGAAATTTGCTATCAACATTCCACGAAAAGCCAATTGCATGTTGCTGGCGAAATTCCACTGCTTTGATGTTAGTACTTGGCTTCAAATGACATGGACAATTAAAAAAGTCGTGAAAAAATGTTACTCGCAATATTTTCAGATCGTTAACTTAGTACTACTTTGCCGTGAAGTACAAGCAAAATTTAACGGCTTTTTCACGACAAGAAATTTTGTAGTGGGTGAAATTCAATCACTGAGCCTATTTTAATTTCATTAGTATTACTTTTTCGATTTCCCTACCCCATCTCCTTAGAAAACCCAACAAGTGGTTCGAAATGGAAAAATGTGTATCAGCCACCCAACCATGGTACAAACAGCTGAAAATATTCAACTACTTAGGCGCTCAAAGGGGGCAGGACAAGCACCAAGCAAAAGTGCAAAATCAAAGCACACCCTTTCAAAAATCAAAGACATACTCTGCGTCCTTATTCTCTTTGTAAATATGGAGTATGCGCACTTTCAGGATGCTTCGGCTAAAAGAGAACGTAAATTTGTTAAAAAAAAAAAACGGAGTTGTAGAGAAGATTTAACATAGAAAAGCTCCAACGACGAGTGTAGACCTATGTACACTACCTGTAGAAGCTATCAAATTGCTGGTAAGCAATTGACTACATTCAAAAATTATGAATTAAAACGCCATGTCTACCGTGGGGAATCAGCTAACACCCTTTGATAAGTGTTATTGGTATATTGTTCTTGGAGTAGGTATGAGATACCTATCTATTCAGTTTTACTAATTGATAGATGATTGTGCGCCCTAAACTGGCCAATACGAAATATGTTTCCAAGATACTTTCTAAAAGAAATACAAAATTCTCTGCTAACCAACAGCGGACACAATTTTGGAAATTCACTGGGTCGCGATTACCAAAAAAATAGGATAAAAAAGTGGGTAATTTTGTTCAGCGAGGTTCCTTTCTACCCATGTTAAATGTGTTAATAATGAAACTCGCGGAACCAAATTGCCCACTTTCTTAACACCTTTGCTGGTTAACAGAGACGTTTCTGGCGAAATGTCGATTTTTAGTTTTTACCAAGAACATTTTTTAAAAAGGGAATATAAATTTTTCTTTACTGAACGTGAATACTTTCTAGGAGGAAGGAAAAAATACCTGGGCTCGACATTTTTCTTTTTTTTTTCTCGATACCTACCCTGCCAACCCGGGCTAGCCATGTTGACAACAAAATCAAAAAGTAAAGCTGTGCAGAACAAAATTGCCCACTTTTTTATCCACTTTTTTGGTTAGCGCGACCCAGTAAATTTTATCCGCTGCATTTTAGCATTTTCTAAATCAGCTACATTTGTTATTTGCTCCTTTTTTTATTGAAATTTGAAGGTAAAGAACTTTCACTTCATATCAAACTCAAATCAAAAATCACCAATTAACTTGTTTAACACGTTTATTGAATTGTTATATTTACGTCAACATGCATACTTGAAAAACGCATTAATTAGAGTAAAAACACACGACACAAACTAATAATTCTAAAAAAAAAAGCATCTTCTAAAATCGCAGTCTCGTTGAAATCAAACTGGTTTTATAAAAAAACACGCACATTTTCAATAATTTAGAACAGTTTCAAGCATCTGGCGCCTAAACTAGTTTAAGCTTACGTTTTTATACCATAAATGGCACTAATTTTCAAGTTTTTGATTCATATTTTTTTTTTTTTTGCAAAAAGTTTAGTGCAATTGCACCAACTAAAATTGCAGGTTTCGTGAAAAATAAATAAATTATGTACCATAAAAAAATGTTTATTGTATACGTATTTTGTTAAATATCATGCATACCAGGCATTTTGGGAATAACGAGCTAACTAAAATCTGTGGAGTTTTGACAAAACAACTTATTTCAGAATTGAAAATGTTTCAGGAGAGCGAAAACCCATAATTGATTTAGTACCAAAAAAATTTAATTATGTTGACAAAGTTATGCATAGCGAAGAAGTAAATCCTATGCAAGAAGTAAATCCTATATCGAGATAAGTTGTTTTGTCAAATCTACACAAAAATTAAATTTTATTTAATCGATAATCGATTTATAGTACATTTACACCGCACCAAATTTGGTAAATTTGGCGAAAAATTGCAAATTTGAAGCTTTTTTCCATACAAATCTCATTTTCCAAATTTGGAATTCCATCACATTTGGCCTCATTCGCCGAGCAAGAACCTAAACGGGTAATTAACGTGTCATAACTTTTGCATTATGAATAACAATTTCATCTAGTTTTTTTATTACCCTGCAAGTGTTTAAAACATCACGGTTTACAATTTTCTTTCGGTGGCTCTGTGTTCTGGTGAAAATTCTTGCAGGGAAGGTGAAACCAAATGTAAATTTGCCAGTTTAAACAGGTTCGAAATGACTCATTCAAATTCGCCAAATTTGGTGCAGTGTAAATGTACTATTACGAAGTCAAAAGGAAAAGATGTCAATATTGGTAACACATCACCAAAAGTCGCAACACTGATACGGCCCTTTATATTGCATCAACACTCAGCAAAACTTTTGCCTCGTTATCATTGTTAAAATCTATTTTAAGTTCAAATACTCTAAACAATTGTGAATGTGTGTATTGTGCCACTATGCCCATACCTATAAAGCTAATTTGCCAACGGATTTAAATATGACTCCGTGGCGCAACGGTAGCGCGTCTGACTCCAGATCAGAAGGTTGCGTGTTCAAATCACGTCGGGGTCATCACACGGATTCTGTACTCCTATTTTTAAATCTTTTTTTTGTTTTTTTTTTATTTTATTTTTATTAATCGACCCAAATATTATTTGATTTTATTTAATAATTAATTAATTGTTTATAGATATTTCTTGCAAATTCGACGAATGCAAATACATACATACATATGTATTACATAAACATTAGGGTGACCAAAAAATCGAATTTTTTTACAAGCATCGGACCAAAGTTATAATAGATACCATTTCATGTTCATGAAAGGTATAAAAAAACTAAAGGCGGCGATATACCAACAGACTATCATGACTAACGAGATTTTTATCGAGCTTCTCTTGACGGAGAGAACTTTTTTACTAATAACAAGACACAAACAAGAAAATCGAGGAATGATTTTGAACTTGTTTGTTGTTTTGATAAACACTAAAATAAATAGGAAAATGTTTTCTCAATAAGAACATGTTTTCCATCTGGAGTATGAAATTTGAATCTTTGTTCGAAATTTAAAAAAAATGCAGGAATGTTGAAGAACACGTTTTCTTCAAAATTTTCAATCGCAGTTTTTGTTATTGTTTGTCAAAAAGAATAAAGTTTCCTTATTTTTAAGATATTTTCTTAAAAAGTACATTTTTGAAAATATTTACTTGTTTTTTAATTTTTGGAAAATTTTTTCTTAGTTTTTGTTTTTTTAATAAGAAAAAAACTTTTTTGATTAATTTCAGTGAAAATCAAGTACATTTTTAAAATTTCTCAAATTATTTACTAATTTGGGATTGAGAAAATATTTTTCTAGATTTGAGAAAAATATTTTTCTCCATGTTCCAAAATGTGAAGATGGGTTTTTTGGAGTGGAGAAATTAATTTTTAATTTAATTTTTTAAATTTTACTTTCTTAAAACGCTTCCTATTTCAGGCTATTTAAAAATTTAAAATCCATGTAATAATAATTAATGATTATTATTTAAAGTTGTTTATTGATTTAATATTCAATGTTCGATGAATTCAATAAATTACAATTAACAATTTGTAGTGAAAATTAGATGATTAATTTAGAATTGAAAATATTCAGCTTAATAATTCAACTTAAATGACACGACTTGTGCTGCTTAACGCCCGACAATTCTCTCTTCGACCTTCAACTTCAACCACTGAATAACGATTTACACGAATCGATTTTCTGGTAGATTTTTGTCGTTCCACTGCGTTCTACCTTCAAATGAGCCCCCTAAGGCACAAGTGGTATAAGTCCAAGTTTCTCGAACTGAGATATTCAAGGTTTTGTGTTGCAAACATATAGGGGGTACCCTTGATTTCACAAGTTAGTCGTGCTAATTATTTGGTTTCTATGGGTGCTAGGAGTTACCCCGTTAGCGTGTTATATAGAACACATTTTCCCCTACATAGCGTCATGCCTAACTAAAAAACGAAAACTGGGCTTATACCACTTGTGCTTTAAACGGCTCAAATGCAAGGTGTGAATCGATCGAATTGCTATTTACACGGTGGAACGACAAAAATCGACTATAAAAATTGACCCGTGTAAATCAGCCTTAAGAAATCCAACTTTGAAAATGTGGGTGAATCCAAAAGAAAGCGCCCTCTGATGGCCGCCCTAAAAAGGTAAAAAATAGCGGCAGGAATGGATTCATCGACCCCAAAAATTCTCAGATACACATTTTGTCTAGTTTTCAAGGCGAGTCAGTTCTAAAAAGTAGCTGACTCGAAATGCATTTTGGAACTAGGTACATATGATTTTTTCAGCAAAAATGCCTCTTTTTTTAAGATTTCTTACTAATAACTCTGAGAATGGATAGAACTTCGAATTTAAAAAATTTTTTATTTTGTAAATTTTTTTATTTTTATAGCTTAAGCTTAATATCCCCATAAAAAAAAAAACAGTAAAAAGTCCATATAAAACGCGAAAGACAATTTTTTTTTTCATGTTTTCTTTTTCACTATCCAGCTAAGTATTCAATTTTCTCAAGAATACCCCTATATATGTGTCTCACCTATCTTCTATCCTTTTATAATTTAACTTAACTAACCTTTATTTATTTATTTTTTTCATATTCACATCAAACTGTCAACTTAAGATTTTATTTTAATACATATTTTAAACTGGCGTTTTTTTGTCTGGCCACTCTAATGAGGCAACGAATCTTCAGATTACAAAAATTTTATTTCTCTTAAAAATTCTCTTTAGTCATTAACGCTCTCTACAATCTCGACTAAGCTTTTGTTGAGCTTTATAAGCTTTATTTCCTCTATATCTCACTTTCAATCAGCTTGTTTCACTGGCCAACGCTTCGGCTCTAATGTGTCATTTGCGCTTCTTTAATTATATGACTCCGTGGCGCAACGGTAGCGCGTCTGACTCCAGATCAGAAGGTTGCGTGTTCAAATCACGTCGGGGTCAAATTGGACTTTCTGGTTTTTTTTTTAATTTTTTTTAGTTTTTTTAATTTTTCATGATATGTTATCATTTTCGTACAAAAAAAGTCTGGGAAATGTATAACAATTAATTGCTCATATTCATATCTGTTTATGTTGAGTGAGCGAGTGTGTGAACGGTATTACATTTTGCTATCCGGTAATAGCGTTGCCATATGTATAGATTTGTTATCAAAAAGATGACTAGTTCGGATGTGCTAACCGCCGTATTTTGTAATAATACATTTACACTGCACCAAATTTGGCGAATTCAAATGAGCCACTTCGACATCTGTAGAGTAATAATAAAAGAAGAGCCGAAAAGGCTTCTGTCTTTTCCTGGTAGAGTTGGCCCATTTTCTTAAAAAAAAATTGTTGAAATTGTTATTTACAGCTGTGCATAGTGCAAAAGTTATCACACGTCAATTACCCATTAAGGTTCTTGCTGGGAAATCCTTAATATGGAACACCCGCAGGGTTTCTATTTTGGGGAACTGTGGATTGTATTGTTCGGCAAATGAGGTCAAATGTGATGGAATTCCAAATTTGGAAAATGAGATTTGTATTAAAAAAAGCGCCAAAATTTGGTGCGGTGTCAATGTACTATAAGGCATCACTCACATTGACTGAATTTTTGATGACGTATAAATCGAGAGCGACAAAATTTCAAAAATCAACAATATCCATTACAAGAAGGCGACCTATCTCCTTCCATTGACCTTTTATACGTCATCAAAAATTCAGTCACGGTGAGTGATGCCTTACAAAATACGGCGGTTAGTTCAAAATACATGCTCAAGTCAATTGTGTTATTCTCAGCTTGGTTGTCATCTACAAACTATGTGATGACCACTGCAATGACAATTTTTAATTATAGGATCACGTGGAATTGGGGTATAATAATTGTCAGTAGTCACTTCGACAAGCTGTCCCAGCGACAGCTTTCCCTTGCGGTATTGCCCGAGTGTCTCGGGAGTGATTTGGTGTGACCATTGGAGCCTTTTAGGTCATGTCATTCCTCCATCCGTAAGAAGGTGGGCAATTTTGTTGTTGTTGTTGTTGTTGTTAACAATGCATTGCCCTGCCTAGAGTGTATGATCATTCCGAAGATCTTCATCAAGCTCTTCTAACGGGAGTCCAAGGAAACGTGCAGTTTGAACAGGGTTGGTCCAGAGGACAGAGGGTTTGGAAGAGTAGGTTCAATTGAACAATTGAAGACATGTAGAGTATCATGGGGGGTCCTACCACATGGGCAGGGCATGTGTTTGAAATTGTATCATTCAGTCTGGATAAGTAGGAGTTTAACCTCACACTGTATCCAGACCTAAGCTGTGCCATGGTGACTCTTGTCTCCCTTGGTAAGGTGCGTTCTTCTTCAGCAATATCCGGTGGAGGACTGTTTAGAACGGGACTCACAGGTAGAGATCTGACAAAAGTGTCTACGGACTCGGTGTGTATGTCGGTTAGAGCCCGCTTATGATTCCGCATATCAAACGGCAAGGTAATATGATGCCGGATCTCGTCATAATACTTACGGAGATGTTTCCTTATGCCTCTCGGGGGCGGATCTGTGTCCAAAAGATGACGGTTTGGATGTGCTGGCTTGTGGCAGTTCAGAAGGAATTGCCTGCTAAGTATTTCCGCGTGCTCTTTTATATTGAGCAGTTTTGCCTCTTGATGGAGGTGATACTCGGGAGACATGAGGAGACAGTTCTGATAGCGGTATTTTGGCAGACTTGTAACTTCGTTAATGTAACTTCGTAATGTTAGACCATAGGTGCTTATCGTCCATATCCCTCAAAATTTTTGTATTTAATTTCAAGAATGATATTTTTTTTATTTTATGCCAAAATTATCGGTATACATATTCTGAACTGGATTTACGAAGATTATATATTAGTTGAAAAGTCATAACTTGCATAGGATCTTATAAAACATTTAGTTTTCTATGCAAAATTTTTAGGATTTTATATAAAATTTTTAATACCAATTAATGTGTGCTATAAATATAAGCTAATTCGATTTATTGTCAACTACTTCCTTATCTGGAATTTTTTGCGTATTTCTATATTTTCCTTTGCACTTTTTCCTTTTTTGGTTTAATTTTCCGAAGTTGGCGGAAATTTTAAGTCTTATGGTGACTCCGACCGTTTTGAGAAGCTGTAAAGGTACAAATACCCTATGGGACTTTGCCAGTGACCATTCTTTAAAGCGTGAATGTGCAATAAGCCTGCGCGGTAAAAATTTAAACACACTTATTTGTTCTATGACAAACGTGTTCAAATCAAAATTCAACGCACCTCGCCAATATTGAGTATCGAAAAACCCAACAAGTAAGAGCAAGCCAAAAACCATATGACAAAAAAACAATATTTTTTTTCGTAAATGCATTTATTTTGTATTTTTACATGGAACTGCTAGGTAAATTTTCCTGCACGTGGGTTTACAATACGTTCAAGCAGCAGTAAAAATAGCAGCGCTGCAGACAAAATCGCTGCACACGTATTCTAGGCATAAAAAAAGTTTCCTAAAGTATTTTTAATCCTGTCCAAAAATTTGTATTCTATAAGTCTCTCGCTTACTTTTTAAATATTTACCGCCACCTAGGAGAATATTTTCCTTTTTCGAACTGATATATTCAAATTTCACAAGTGAGTTTTGCTATTTTTTCGGTTTCTGTTGGAGCTAGGAGTTACCCCGTTAGCGTTTTATATAGAACACATTTTCTCCTACATAGTGTCATGCCTAACTAAAAAAAAGCGAAAACTAGACCTCAGGCCTAAAGGTAGAGTTATCTGGGCATTATATATTTTTTTATTTGCAAATTTAGCACTTTTTTTCATACAAATCTTATTTTCCAAATTTGGAACTTCAGCATATTTGACCTCCTTACACCAAATTTGCTGAACAATACAATCCACAGTTCATCCAAATTAAATAGCAACCCTGTGGGTGTTCCACATTTAGAATTGCCTGGCAAGAACCTTAATGGGTTAATGATCTGTGATAACTTATGCACTATGCACAGCTGTAAATAACAACTTCAACTAGTTTTTTTAGAAAATGGGCCAATTCTACGAGGAAAAGACAGGAGCCTTCTTGACTCTTCCATCATTATTACTCTACAGGTGTTTAAAACATCACGGTGATGCATTTTCATTCGGTGGCTTTCTGTCATGCTAGAAGGTGATTGCAGGGAAGCCAAATGCAAATTTGCCAGTGTGAACGGTGTCGAACTGGCTCATTTGAATTCGCCAAATTTGGTGCAGTGTAAATGTACTATTAATGTAACCACCGCTTTGTTTTCGTTTTAATTATATTGGATACTAAATTTATTTGAATGTGGCAACGCTGTTAAAACAAAATAATTTCTATACACATGTGTCTATACACAAATGTATTTGCCGGTGAGGGGTATTTGTACATACAAACGCTTGTATAGCACATTTGCGCACGTATTCAAATATGACTCCGTGGCGCAACGGTAGCGCGTCTGACTCCAGATCAGAAGGTTGCGTGTTCAAATCACGTCGGGGTCACACAAAGGAATTTAATCCTGTTTTTTATTTTTTAATTAAAACAAGTTAATTGATTTTAATTCTAATTTTTAAATATTTTGGTTTGCCAAGGAATTTATTCCGTTTTTTATTTTTTTTTTTAATTAAAAAAAGTTAATTGATTTTAATTCTAATTTTTTAATATTTTCGTTTCCTTCCTTTTAGATGTTCTCAATGGCGCTGTCTTCGATGAGGATCACGATGAAATGGTAGTCGTTAAAGATATTGAAATGTTTTCCATGTGCGAACATCATATGGTGCCATTCTATGGCAAAGTATCAATTGGTTATTTACCATGCAATAAGATTTTGGGCCTCAGCAAGTTGGCTAGGTAAGATGAATAACATAAAGCTAAGTACTCAGCTCGATAGAAAAGCGAAATAAAAATTCAATTTGAAAATTGCTCTCATTTCGACTGCTGAAATTTCAAAATATTTTTCAAAAACGCCCTATCTTGACATTTTTTTCAATAACGCTTTATTTCAAAAATAGGTTGAGGAACGCGCATTCTGATTTGGGCATTCTCAAGCTAATTTTGATATAGAGCATTATTTAAAAAAAAAGTATGAAACAGCGTTTTTCGAACAAATTCTGACATAGGGTGTTTTTGAAAAATATTTAGAAACAGAATGATCTTTAAAATTGAATTTTGTAAAGATCGAACTGTTCGAAAACGTTGCTTTTTTTTTGAAACAAAAAAATACAAAAAATATTTTTTCGTAAATTTTAGAATTGTGGAGATCTTCTCAAGGCGCTTGCAGGTGCAGGAACGTCTGACCAAGCAAATTGCAGTTGCAGTCACACAGGCTGTACAGCCAGCTGGGGTTGCCGTTATAATTGAAGGCGTGTAAGTAAATTATCTACGTTCAAATTTATTTTTGTTTCACTAATTTGAAACTCCTGGGGGCCTATTAGCTATTAAGTCGGAACGGAAAACTCGGGAGAAATCACGAAATTTACCGAAAACCGTTAAACAATTTCGATAAATTTCATTATTTGTATCGAGTTTCACGTTCCGACGGAATATCCGATAGACCCCTCGTTAATCCTTTCAAAAAAAACAGTAGTATTTGTCGCTAACCCAGAGCACACCCTGTAGTTCCATTCGACAGAAAATTTGTTCGCTTTCTAGTGATTCCGTCTCGGTAGGACGTGCCAAGACAATAGAGAAAATGTAATAGAATCGAATTTTAGAAAGTTATTTAATAGGATTAATTTGTTGTTTTATCATCGAAAAATTATTCTTAAGCGGGCTACTCACCTGCCAAGAAATGCCTCAAGAAAAAAACGAGCATATATTTCTTGTGCCTGGTCAAGAAATTTTGACGTTTACCAAATTTTCCATTTTTTTGCAAATTACTCTTATAAAAATGTACAAAATATGTTTAGCGAGACATGTACTCACCTTTTCCGTGAATCTGCACGTTTACCTCAAGAAATATATACGAGCTTATTTATTTCTTGAGGTAAACCGGCGTTGCCAACTATCGAAAAGTTCTGTATTTTTTCTTATGAACTGAGTATTGGCTCAAGAAAATTTGACGTGAAAAAACGTTTCTTGACCATTTCTTGAGCGTTTTTTTATATGGAGTTTGACATTTCTTGGCAGGTGAGTAGCCCGCTTTAGTGAATAAAGCGGGCTACTCACCTGCCAAGAAATGTCAAACTCCATATAAAAAAACGCTCAAGTAATGGTCAAGAACTGTTTTCACACGTCAGATTTTCTTGAGCCAATACTCAGCTCATAAGAAAAAATACTACAATTTTCTATGGTTGGCAATGCCGCTTTACCTCAAGAAATAAATATGCTCGTATATATTTCTTGAGGTAAACGTGCAGATTCACGGCAAAGGTGAGTAAATATTTCACTAAACATGTTTTATACATTTTTATAAAAGTAATTTCCAAAAAAATGGAAAGTTTGATAAACGTCAAAATTTCTTGACCAGGCACAAGAAATATATGCTCTATTTTTTCTTGAGGTATTTCTTGGCAGGTGGGTAGCCCGCTTAAAGAGTGAAGCCATCTCTGTTGGCAAAAACATTGGGCGAAAAATGTTAAGTAAAAAATTGGAAAAAATAATAATAATTTCTTGTGAAATATTTTAACTTATTCGGCTCACTATTTCAATTATTAAGACAAAAAGTATTTACATCATATGTTAAGAAATGCCATTATCGAATATATTCTAAAGTGAATTCGAATGAATCACAGGGCACCGATGTGTATAAGAATCGATTTTTGATTTTCAATAGAACTACGGAGTAATGGGTCAGTTACATAAAGCTTTATTTTGACTTTACCTCAAACTTTGACTTTGACAGAAAAGTTCAGTATACGTATTTGAACGAAGCATGGCAAATTGGAGACCTCAAAGTTGAAGCAAGGTTAAAATTTGGCAAACTCTCAAATTTTGCTTGCTTTGCTCGCTTTGACAACCAGATGTTGATGACTTCGCTTTAATTGAAGAATAAAAAGTTTGTGCAAATAACAATTAATTCATTTATTCTCTATTAAATTAAGAAATTGACCAAAACACTCCGAATGCAAAGAAATAAATAACGAAAACAAATGTATAAAAGAGAAGCGTCAAGGCGTTCATTGTAGCATACCTCTGAAGTTGGACGCAAAGTTTTGAGGTAGCAAATGTCAGGCGAGGTTAACAAAGCTTTATGTATTCGACCCTTAAGGGGCTCCTTTTCTCAGAAAACTATAAAGGATGATTTACACGGGTCGATTTTCTGGTCGATTTTTATCGAGACACGGTCGATTGTAAAAAAGGTTAGAAAAATCGAACAGAAAATCGACCCGTGTAAATTAGGCTTAAGGGAAAACTATTTAAAGCTACATTTACACTGCACCAAATACATCACTTTTGGCCAAGTTTTTTCTAGACCGTTCATCCGCAGATTGAATTTGATCACAAAATTAGGTCAAATTAAATTAATTGGCAAACAAATTCATTCTGCGGACAAACATTCTCGAAATAACTTCGCCAAAAGTGACGCATTTGGTGCAGTGTAGATGTAACTTAAGGGAAAACTAATAAAAAATGCAACGATTTTTCGTTTTTCCAACATTTCTTTTCTTAACTCTTTTCAGTCATATGTGTATGGTGATGCGTGGCGTGCAGAAAATCAATAGCAAAACTGTTACTTCAACAATGTTGGGTGTATTTCGTGATGATCCCAAAACTAGGGAGGAATTCTTGAATCTGGTTACCAGTAAATAAGTACTACACAAGGAAATACTTCATCATACTCCAGTGAAAAGAAATATTTGTTTATAAACTTATATAAAGACGGAAATTTTATAACCAATGCTGCTATAAAAAAAATTTTAAAGAAACTACTAGATACTCATACATAGGTTTTGAGGAAAATGTTGTAAATTTGTCATCGAAATTGTATTGTACTTACGAAAACAGGACGACAGTTAAAAAATTAAATTAAATTTGAAAAAATTTTTTAGAAAACTCAAACAAAAATCAATATACATATAAAAGACATATGTATAAAAAATATATATTTGAAAAAAAAAAAAATTAAAATATTAAAAGCTTTAAATTACAGCAAGTAAATGCTATCACGTGCTAATTTTTTTTTAATTGCTGCAACGAAAACTAGGTAACGAACTTTTGAATTTTTTTAAATAATAAAAAAAAATTGTTTAGGAGGATCATTAAAAAATCTTATATTTAAAAAAAGTTAAGTTTTTTTTAAATAATATTGGTTTTTTTAGCATTTAAATACCCTTTCTCTGTTGTATGGGGAGTTTTTGAACACTCATTCCGGATAGGTTGATATTCCACGCACCTATCAATATGATATGGGACTAAAAAATGTATGATTCTACCAAGAAAAAGAAAAAAATACTTGCCATTCATAAGTTATCTAAAGAAAAGGAAAGTACATAAATAATTAAAGATTTTTTTCTAAATACGAGTAGGTATCAAGTTATTGAATACTTTGAGAAATATGTTAACAAACAAAATCACCAATAAACATTTACTGAAAGAAAAAACGAATTTTTAACAAAATATATACTAAAGTCAAAACTACGATGAATGATCAACGCGCCTTTGGCAGCTGCAAATCGTTTAGGGAATTTACACGAGTTTTCATAGAAAATTTTTGAAAGAAAAAAATAAATAACAAAATGTTATGTGGTTTTACATAAATATACTAGTTTTTTTAAGAGAAAAAAAGTAAGAAAAAAATACTCAGAATAACAACTAACTATTTTTTGTGCTCTACTTAACATTTATTTAGTACAAAATAAAATTTGTATAACGCAAAAAGGCTTTTATTCCAACTAGAAATAATATATACATACATACATACATCCACGCTTCGAGACATTCGCATATACAAGCCATATATATGTTTATATATATGTATATATATTATGTTATTCATTGTTGTAGTAATTGTTCAAAGTCATTATAAAATTGTAAAAAATTATATTCAGTACAATATATTGCATGAGATATGTATTTGAAACTATATACAATAATAAAAATAAAGTTGTTGTTACAAGAGCAAAAGGTGA
The DNA here is from genome assembly GCA_964058755.1 of Campiglossa producta. Classification (NCBI taxonomy): domain Eukaryota; kingdom Metazoa; phylum Arthropoda; class Insecta; order Diptera; family Tephritidae; genus Campiglossa; species Campiglossa producta. Next base: position 13,362,348 of record CAXKVI010000004.1, on the reverse strand, counting down.
TTTTTTTTTGGAATGACCCTTTTCCTTTATTGAAGGTGCAATAGTAAGTTAAAACTTGTAACAGCGCTGCGTACTAACCCTAAAAAGTGTTAGCCGAACTGGTTACTTTTCAAATCAATGCACCTTGGATCATGACAGGTTCGAAATGACTCATTCAATTTACCAAATTTGGTGCAGTGTAAATGTACTATTAGTCGAACCGGTTACTTTTCAAATCAATGCCAAGGTGCATCAGCTGTATAGCAGTGCTGCCACTGTAGAAAGGTAAGGTGGGGGTTACTTGGCAAGACCAATTTCAAAATTTCAACTTTTTTTTATAGCAGATCGTTTGAATGTCTGCAAAAATATCGTTTCGACAAAAGAAAAAACATTCAGTGTAACTGCACTATACATATGCCCCTGCTATCGATAAAACGAACACAAAACACTACCCTAATTTTAAATGAATAAATAGATTCCTTAAGGGTTATTTACACGGATCGATTTTTCTAGTCGATTTTTGTTCCACCGTGTAAATAGCAATTCGATCGATTCACACCTGCCTTAAGAGGCGACTTATATGCACTTGGGTGATGACGTGCTAGCTCGATGGTTGATCTACTGATGTGGTGCCTTTTACCTCTCATCACCCATCTTATCCTTCCTTACGGATGGTGGGATGACATGACATACCTGTCAACAACAACAGGGATGCGGTTTGACTCCGATTTCAGTTGTCCAAAAGCGAAAATTAAGTAAAAAATTTGTTGGCAAAAACCGAAAATTTTACACGGCCCCTCCCTAAAAGGGGGGCGTGACCAATGGTATCAATGTCCAAAACACCTTTCTTAGTAGACGGTCTTCGGCAGCGATTTGAAGAAAGTAGTCTTAGCGGGTCCAACGTCAGCATTTCTGCCCAGTACCTGGTTTCAGTAAAGGCTGGTTTTCATTATGTCAAATGGTGTCAAATTTAATCGACTTTGCTTGCTTATTTCGATAAAGTCTATAAAAGTTGTCAAAATTTTACCTAATGAAACCCAGCTTTAACTTTTTAACGAAGTTCGGTACATAAAAATTTTTAAAATTTTACACAATTTTTTGTACAAAAATTGTCGAAATCGATGCTAACGAATGTCGTTAAAAAGTTACCCTACCAACCAGCGCAAACCAGGGTGAAAACAAAATCACAAATTAGTGCTGTGCAATACCAAAAATGAGTGTGGCGAAAAGTAGGCATCGAAATACCAACGCATAATTCGATAAACTCGATAGTTCCATAATTTCCAACCCTAACTAGCAGCTTCAACATGGCTAGAAAAGGCTCCTCGCTGAACAAAATTATCCACATTTCTATCCAGCTTTTTGAGAAACGCGACCTGGTAATTATCCAAAGATGGTTAGCAGGGTTACAGAAACCAGGTACAGAACAAACTTCTGACTTTTCGTAACACCCTATACAGATCCCAAAATTGCGCGTGACCCATCGTATTTGAGCTGGAATTATTGGTGATGTTTGTCGTAACGCTGTAGTCGTATCCAATCAGCTGATTCGACCAACCTTATGGGATTTAATGCAATCGATTATTGGTGCCATATCGTAACGCTAAGGTCGTAACCGGATCGCAGCCAACCAATTGGTTTTTGGTTTTCCGCGGTAACGATAAACAGCTGATTACCTTTTTGCTTATTGCTTACAAGTTTTTGCAGTCAATCAGCTGTTTACGGTTACCGCACCAATAATCGATAAAAATGTATCGCATAGGGTTGCGTTAGGGATACGACTACAGCGTTACGACAAACATCACCAATAATTCCAGCTTAACCCAGCCAAGCAGCGCTAGTGCTATGCAATACCAAAAACCACTGTGGGTAAAAGTAGGCATCGAAATACCAACGCATAATTCTATAGTTCCATAATTTCCAACTCCAATTAGAAGTTTCAATATGGATAGAAAAGGAACGCCGCTGAACAAAATTGTCCACTTTTTTGTCCTCTTTTTTTTTGGGAAGCATGATCCAGTTATTTATTTCATAGAAATTACCCGAAGATGGTGAGCAGGCCAACCAGAGCTAGCCAAGGTGGAAACAAAATCACAAATTAGTGCTCTGCAATACCAAAATTGACTGTGGGTAATAATAGGCATCGAAATACCAACACACAATTCGGTATAACTCGATAATTCGACAACTTCCAACACTGGTTAGCACATTCAACATGCGTAGAAAATAACCTCGCTAAACAAATTACCCACTTTTTTATTCTCTTTTTTGGTAAACACGATCCAGTAATTTTCCAAGATTTTAACAGCTGCTAGTTTGCAGGGGGTATTGTAATTTTAATATCCCGAAATCGGTATTATTACAAAATTACACAACACACGTTACAACTACAACAAAAATACGTAAAAAAGTATTTTGGTCGAGGTGGCAGCTCCACTGAATACCCACTTTTTCTATTACTGCGAACATGGTTGCATTCCTGCTAACAAACTATTGTGAATCTTGCTATTGCTTCTACGAAATTTTGTGCAGTAGCGTTGATCGTGTGTGAAGAAATTTTCTATTGATGAAATAATTAATAAAACCAAACTAAAACTTTAAATAAATGTGTATTTATTAGATCAAAAACTTTGTGCAAACAATTTATAAGCGAACTACTAAGCTTTACTTGTGTGTGGACGAGAAGCAGCAAAAGTGACGAAAGAATACTTAAAAGTGCGATATACTCTTGCAATTGTTGACAAAAATACTGTTAATTAGTGTATGTATTTAACAATAAAGTGGCATTGGGCTAGTAATGGATATGCTTCAAAGTGTTTATAAGTAAATAAAAAGCTAACAATGGATAAATACTAAATTAAACTGGATTTAAAATGCATTTAATTTGTGAAAATTTCATATAACATTTGCTGTAAATTGGCTACACGAACAGCGAGAAACGACGACGATTGAAAACGAATATATTTCGCGCTGTTGCCGCTACATGTCGCGCTGGTATACATAACGTGTTGTTGTGTATTTGTTGCAACAAGCAAACAGAAACCGACATGCTTTGCTGTGGCCCGTAATGTGCGCTACTGTGAATCCTTGCAAGTATTTGTGTGTGCATGTCGACAATTTTCCATAGCGGCTGTAGTCTATTGTGAATGCGTTCGTTTTTTTTCCGCTGTGGTCACGTACTCTCTTCTTTCGTGTGCAATTAATTTTATTATAAAAAGATTTTTGGCACTTTTAATTTGTAAAGAATTTGCGTAAGACATTTGTTTATCATAGAAAAGAAAGAACAATTCGAAAATGATGTCGATTATTCGCATAAAAAGCAAAATGGTAACAGCGTGGAAAAATGTTTAAAGCGATGCAATTAACCCTCGATTGACATTGATTTGTGGTAAGTCATTTTAGTGTTATCTATTTTTCTTTTGCTATTTTTAAATACTATTATACAAAATTTTACTTGTGTAATATGCATTTTTAACGTCTAGTTTGTTTGTTCGTATCAAGGAAATTTAATTAATGTGAAGAAATTCGCAATCGATTTGTAGCAGTTGAATTATAAAGAGGACGACCATACAAATGTCACGAATTTTTTTTTGTTTGGGGTGCGAGGTGGCCGATATCTAATTAGTTGTTTTATCGCTATCTTTAACTAGTGTTTATATGAGATAGGGTATTTGCATTTTATTTCAACTCTTTTTTTTTATTTACTTGCTTTCTAAGTAATCCTATTAAAGACTGCAAATTTGCTGGTGGTCTGTGTGTGTAGCGCAATTGTGTTTTCATAATCCCCAAGTGCTCTTCATTGGCCAAAACGCCAAGCCCCTTCTTTTAATTTTTTATTTATTTCTTCTTTGATTTGTTCGCTTTTATTTTTTGCAATTTCGTAGTTCGTCAATTTGTTGGTCTTATTAGGCAAGCATATACAGTGATGGAAGAACGAATAGGAACAGGTTGCTATCATCACTTTTTTCGATTAAAACCAAAATGGTGGACAGGTTAGCACTAAGGCATGTTCTAGTTGTTAACGACAAAAATACTGCCCGAAGGTTTTGGACAGTTGAGTGATGTCGAAATTGAAAGTCCTTGGCCGCATAGGAACCTGGTACGCTCCGGTACTCCTTTGCGGTACTGCTCAACTGTCTCGAGGGCGGTTTGGTAAGACCAGTGGAGTCCTCTTGGTCATGTCATCCCCCCATCCGTAAGGAGAGAAAAGATAGGTAATGAGAGGTGAGAGGCATCATATCCGTAGATCAACCATCGAGTTAGCACTAAGGTATCGCATCCCGAAGCTATTTCGACAATCTCGGGTTAAATACCCTATATTTTTCTTTCACGTTATAGTTGAATTCAGAAGGATGCTCTGCACATACATATGTAAATACTATGGGTCTCATCCCAATTTGGAAATCGGACCTGGTAAAATGATTGGTTTTCTGCCAATAACTTTTCACTTAAACAATTATGTATGTAATTACATTAATTTCAGCGTCGGATTATTGATATCGAAATGGAAACTTTTCACACCTCTCGAAATTTTTGGAATTGTTTCAACAGTTTCCGGAATTAAATTTTTTGCAGTCCCAGGATATGATCGGGGTTTTCGGGATCCCGAAATCCCGAGATTCGAATAAAAATAATCCCGGGATTTTTGTGGAAAAAATTACTCTAGGCTCTATGCCTTAGCACAGTTCAAGACTTTCCGACGAAACAATCTGTTTCAACAGTTTTAGACCAAAACGAAAGAATTGAGAAAGTTAAAGAGATGATTGGTGAAAGGCATGTAAATATCCAGCTTGTAGGTGAGTCGAGAGTGCCTTGAGTCTCCCTTGAGAGGACGTATCTAAGTCCCTTGCTCTTGTTGTTGTTGTTGTTGTTGTTGTTGTTGTTGTTGTTGTTGTTGTTGTTGTTGTTGTTGTTCTTGTCCTTGTTGTTGTGGGTGTTGTTGTTGTTGTTGTTGTTGTTGCTGTTGTAGCGAGGTGTAGCCCTGCCTAAACTCAGACAGGGTCACCCCGAGTGTATTGCTCTTGGCCGGGTCGATATAAGAAAGCGGCCCTGGTCGTTTCGGCACGATGGGTACAGCACAAGTACTGGTACCGTTCTCGTAGAACCGGCTATACAAGAAACTAGACATATAGGCCATGTAGGTCATTTAGCGTTACCCAGGGTGCATAAACGGCTGTGTGAGATGCTGCCGGATCACATCAAAGTGCTTATGGAGATGTCTCCTGTTAATGTGCCTGAATGCGTAACGGCGGCAAGCAGTTATCGACTGGGATGATTTGTCTTATGAAAGCAGTGAGAAAAAACTACATAGTTCGAACGAAGACTTTCAAAAAAATATTGGTTACATTTGGACTAACAATCCTAAAATCACATACAAAATGTATCTAAGTCCCTTGCTCACATTTCAGATTTTGAAAAAAAAACATTCGAAAAAGAAAAGTGTTAATTTGACAAGCCGTTTGTCGTAGATCTACACAGCCCTTTAGAATTGAAACCGTTAATACATTACGGAGTGTCTTCAAAAAGGTCTTCGGTCTTTCCTACATAACCATGATGGTAGAACTCTATTCTGGCCGGATTTAGGTCCAAAAGATTACATCAAGACAAGCTGCTAAAGATTCTGAATAGTGGTTCTAATAAGTAGTCAATGGCTGTATCTTTGGGTGTGAAGCTACATACAAACATACCTGTGCAAAGATAAATACATGCGTTTTTGTGTCTCCTTTGCAATGCGGGTAACTTTTATGAAATACACGTAGATACACATGAACTCATGGTTATCCTAGTACTGACAAAGCTTTCGGTTAAGGGCAAATGTTGTGAAATTCATGAAATAAAAATTAAGGACTTGTTCATACCAATAAAGGATTTTTATCTCACTATAAGATGGTATATCCCCTCACTTTGGCCATTGTGATCAGGGTCTATACGATATTAATTCAAGTTTTTGTGTTTTTAATTTAAGTTGTATTCTCTCAAAGAATGCTTAAATTATCTTGTCATCATTTAATTATTGCTAGGAATGTCTGCCAATCCATTCAGCTGTTTACTACTTTTCTAGACTAATAGAAGTTTAATTCCAAACGAGTCTGGCTACCCGAAAATGATTTATTTCGAACCTATTGGATGTGGAGTTTAGTCATAGATACTTAATATCAATTAAGACCTTCAAGGCCATCCCATTACAGCCATTTTGACGTACCGGCATGTCTTCAGTTTTATCTGGCCAAGGGCTCCTATGACTTCTCTTAGAAGAAACATGCCAATTAACATTTAGTTGTTTAATACTTAATGATATTTCTTGTGATATTTTTAATAATTTCGCTCATAGAATTCCATTTTACTATTTACCTTAATTTCAAAACGAAATGGGTACTTAGGATATTGTTTTCGATCAGGATATTGTTGGCTCAGAAAAAAACTCCACCGCGTAGACAATCGCGAATTTATGTAAACAAACAGAAAAGGAAAATGTGTTACCCGTAACAGTTCACAATAGATTTCCGTTTACAGTGCGTGAATGTTAAATTATGCTATAAATGAACAGTTTCATTCATACATGTTGCGTACGTTTTTGTGGAACCCAAATAACAGCTGACTGCCAACGGTTGCGGCCGGTTTACATCGAACTTTTGTTTTCGCTACGATATGACAGATATGTCAGACTTCAAAGTTGACGTAAAAAAATAGAGCATAAAAAATAAAATAAAAATAGAACAAAAAATAAATAAAAAATAGATAAAAAAATAAATGAAAAATAGAACAAAAAATAAAAAAGGGAAAAAAACTTATATATATACAAACAAGAGAATAAAAAAAAAATAAATAAAAAAAAAATAAAAAAAATAAAAAAAAAATTTAAAAAAATAAAAAAAATTAAAAAAAAAAAAAAAAATTAAAAAAAAATTAAAAAAAATAAAAAAATTAATTAAAAAAAAAAAGTCACTACAGTGTTGTGAGTTCGACTCTCACAATGCCGGGAAGAAAAGTCCTTGAAGAGATGTAACTCCAGTATCATCGAAACATATGTCGGCTTGTCTGGTTCCTGCAGCGCGTAGGTAAATTTTTCTCAAAAAACACATTTTCAAAAAAAAAAATATATAAAAATTAAATTAAAAAAAATGTAATAAAAACAAATGACAAAAATTAAAAAACTCAAATTAATTGACCGAGGAACCGTGTTCGAACCACCGTCATCGACCACACACATGGTAGTATAGATGATTAACACCTGCGCTACTGCGATATCTCTTACGGCGCTGTCAAATACTGCTAATAAGATTTTTTGTTTTCACCACAGTTTTATGATTGGAGACATAGGTGAATTTTTTCTGACTATCTGTAACAAAATATTTGTGACTGTCTCTCACAAAAATGGTCTCTAAGGAAAAATCTGAAATTTAGTGACTTGAAATAAGACTGAATTACAGAATGCAACTATACACTTAGATATTTCGTAAAAACGTATTTTTATGTAAAATATGTTGAAAAATTTCCAAAATTATAAATCAGCGTAACTCTAGCTATCTTTTATTTATTATTTATCAATTATTGCTCTTTCTCGCGCGCTCGTTTAGAAACACATTAGTTTCTTATCGTATACAGGGATAGTGCGAAGAGTTCGATGAACTAAAAAGTAAATATTTATTTTCTAAAAAGACAACAAAACAATGAAATAGAATAGAATTTGGTTCATAAGTATTTACTATTAGAATCTGGAACGGCTGCAATGTATTTTTTTGGCTATCACAAACACAATTTGTTTGACAAGCAACCCTTAATAAGTTAGACGATGAAGAAGTACAACAAAATTGATAAAAAGGTGGTGTGTTTTTGACTTTCTTGGTGCTTTTCATATATTTTCCTTAGAGGTGCCAAAAACCACCTTGACCACAGACAAAAAATTACTTTATAATATAACTTTTGCACCCCAAGAGACTCGTTTATTCAACACAAACAATTCGTTGACTTGTCGGGACTTTAGATATTGAGACATATTTCCAGATGTGGTTGGTTTTTATGGGTGCTTACTTTTCATACGTTCAACCCTTCCCATGATCCCGTGAAAGCTGTAATTTTTATTTGTTAGGATGATATAGTCTTCCAATAAGAACTACATAGTTCACTTCCACTTACTAAATAGCCAGTTTCGTTTTAGTTGGATTTTTTCCATACTTGTCAGTTTTACTGTCTGGTGTAAACATGTCAACACATCTGCAAACCCAAAATAAATTAGAAACTTGTGTTATAGTAAATGCAAAGAAAAGCACTTCTTTATTTATTGAGAATATTTTTATTTCTTATGTTCATGCATGAACATTTTGCGGGCGGGCGGAAAAGTTAATTGTGATTTTGTCTTTAGACTTACATTTATGAATGAAATAAAATACTAAAATGCATATTGCAAGAAGAACTATTAAAATTAGTGATAAGTGTCCGCTATGATTTTTTAAACTCAAGTTGCTTATCTTAAGTTCATTTTTTGTTAAATGGTCAATCTCCCTTCTTAGTTTTTCCAACTCCCTTGTGCTGCTTATGTTGTTAATTTGAAGTGGAGTTATTTTGTCCTCAGAAATTTCGTGAATGGCTGTGGCTATTGGATCTTGTGCTGGGTTGACTGATGCTTGTAATTTGAATATTTGTAACCCAGATAGCGTTATATCTTCGTGCCTGGCAGTGCAACCGGATTTGATAGAAAGTATTCCTTGGGCTGGAATTTCCATTATCTCGGTTTTGCTGTTACCGCAGTCCAAATGTAAAGTGGAATTTTTAAATACTTTGTAAATCCACTTATTCTCTTGGTATAGTTCTGCCCATAAGGGAGTGTATGTTGTTTCCTCATATTGGCAATTAGCTTGGCTGCCTTTTAATAGTGGTGATAGTTCGCAGGTTTGATCCAGAGCAGATTTCCATGGTGTTTTCCCTTTACATATGAGATGGCTGTTCAAACTTCTGGTGCACTTATTCAGTTGTGCTTGGGAAATCAGAAAATATAGGTGAAGCCCAAAATTGTACACTAGAAAATCATTTTTTTGTTTAATCTTTATGATTTTTCCTTTGTGCTCGAATGGAATTGCTATCATTTTGTATATTTCTGACGATTCACTGTGCATAAGTGGTATTTCTGCCTTAATTACCAGCTTGTGATCGAATATCATTCCATTTGCTCTCATAAGGTTATATACATCTCGTAGTTGATTGTCACCTTGCTGTCCAGGTATTTGAAGTTTTGATGGAAGTTTTTCTCTTATGAGTACCAACTCCTTGTTCAACTGTGTGGGAGTTATGAGAGTTGGATTAATTCGTCCGTGGTTCAAGTCTATCAACAACTCAATTATGGATTTTTGAATAGTCTCACATTCATTCAATAAAATCGTAACTTGAGTTACTAATATTTGAAACTGGATGGCCATTTTATCTCTGTTAATGTTTTTTATTAACTCTGAGTGAAATCTGTTGATTTGTTTAGTTATTTTAGTAAATTGCATATTCACCTCATTTACATTTTTATTTATTATGTTTGCCGTGGAATTAATTAATGAAACTTGTGCTTTTAATCTTTCTTTTATGCTATGCTGGTTATTTAGTAGTAATCTGAAGTTTGATTCAATTAGCTCTTCGCTGTCAGCATCCATTAGCCCAAATAGCATATTATAAATAGAACCAATCCATTCAAAGGGAGCCCTCCGTTGTCTTTTATTAGACACGATTAAATCGTGACTACTTTTTATCGCTTCATAACGCCTTCCTAGTGACAGGGATATAACGGTGCAGGCTTCCTCGAAATCTGATAGCAAATTACAATGATTTTTTATTCGATGTAGACAATCTGGCATCATTTTCATCTGCTCAAAATATGAGTGGAGGTCATAGTAGATTACCAAATCCCAATTTGAAGTTATGACGTCCATCTTTCCTAGTGAATCTAAATAGATTGCGGTGTTATCTGGAAGTTGAGCAACAATTCCATTGTTTCCTGTTTGAGAACCGGCTGCTTTCACTACATTTTTCGATGTTATGCAAAGGAGAAACATAAGTATAAGCGAAAATATGTTTTTATTTGTTATGTATTTCGGAGATTTGTTTGACCTCACTGTAGTCAATACTCGGGCGTTTGTTTCATCCGTTGATTTTTCCTGATTGCTGCCTGACGATGTGACTAAAGGACATAATTTATGGATTGGTCGTTTCAGCACACTATTCTGTAATTTGAGCGTAACCACACGAACTTTTCCATCTAGTCCAGGATTACATTCCATAACTCTACCAAGCGGCCATTTAGCTGGTTGAGTATTTTCGTCCTTTATTATTACAACATCACCCTTTTTTAAATTTTGCTCTGATGTTTTCCACTTGTTTCTTTGCTGAAGTGTGTGTAGGTATTCCTCTTTCCAGCGTTTCCAAAAATCACGCTGAATTTTTTGTATAATCTTCCATTTGTTTAAAGTGGATATATTTATGTCTGACTCTGGAGTTGGTATGGATATCAGTGGTCTCCCAATAAGAAAATGACCTGGAGTTAAAGCGTCTACACCGTTTTCATCATTTAGGGCATATAATGGGCGTGAATTTAATGATGCCTCAATCTGTGCTAAGACCGTAGTCATCTCCTCAAAAGTCAGTTTTGTATCTCCAATTGCCCTTTTTAAGTGAAATTTCATGCCTTTTATATCAGCCTCCCATATTCCGCCAAAATGTGGCCCTGCCGGGGGGATAAAATGCCAAGTAATCGCTTCATTAGCTAAGATTGGTGCAACTTCACAATTTTGTTTTATTGCTTTTTTAAAGTCATTGTCGAGACTTCTGCTGGCACCCACGAAATTAGTTCCATTGTCGGAGTAAATGTGTAAAGATTTCCCTCGTCTGCCAAAAAATCTTCTCAAAGCCGCCAGGAATGCTTCTGTTGATAATTCGCTGACTGCTTCCAAATGTATGGCTTTCGTCGAAAGGCAAACGAATACAGCGATGTATCCTTTGAATGATTTTTGTCCTCGACCTTTAGAACACCTCATCTGAAAAGGTCCAGCATAGTCTACTCCAGTATATGTAAAAGGACTGGATGTAGTAACTCTGACCAATGGAAGATCACCCATGATCTGTGTTGCAGCAGTTTGCTTGAATCGTATGCATTTACAACAGACACGTATACAATGTTTCACTGCATTTTTTAATCCGACTATCCAATATTGTCGCCTGATGACTGCTTCTGTTAACCGATTCCCACCATGTATTGTAGCGAAGTGAGCATCTTTGATAATTAATGCAGCCAAGTATGATTTTGGTAAGATTATTGGATGCTTTTCGTTATACGGTAGCTCTGAATGTGAAAGCCTGCCTCCAACCCTTATTATGCCATTTTTATCTAAAAAGGGATTGAGGTTTGCTATTTTGCTGGAACCTTTGACTGTCTTTCCATCAACCAGTTTGCTAAATTCTTCTTTAAAAATGTTCTTCTGTGTTTGTCGGATGATGATCAATTTAGCTGTCTGAAGCTCCTCAGTCGATAGATGCGAAAACTGACGAGTTTCCTTTTTTTTACAAAAGCGTAAAATGTAAGCTACCACTCTTTGTAGTTTTAGCCAACTTGAATATTTGTTAACTAAATTATCCATAAAAGAATTTTGCTGACTCGATGTTAATAAAATCGTTGCTTTGTTGCATTCGTCTCGCTCTTCTGTTGATGAAAGCCACTTGGGTCCGTTCCACCAAATGTCCGTATTTAAAATTTTTGGAGATGGAATACCTCTTGATGCTACATCTGCTGGATTATCCTTTGTGTTAACGTGTCCCCAGGCTGCCTGTGGTATAAGATTTTTAATTTCTTCCACTCGATTTCTAATGAATTTATCCTTGTTTTTCGAATTTTCAATCCAGCCCAGGGTTATTGTTGAATCACTCCATGCAAAAGCCATATGATTCCTTGCAATAATAGTGCAAACTTTATTCATTAATTTTGCTAGTAGATGAGCAGCACAGAGTTCCAGCTTAGGTAAAGTTTTTCGATTTTTAAGTGGATTAACCTTCGTTTTTGCAGTTAACAGCTTTACGGAATTCCCAACCTTTATGTATACTACTGCAGCGTACGCCTTTTCGGAAGCATCACCGAATCCTTGAATTTCTACTTCAGATTCCATGGTCGTATCAATCCAGCGTGGAATACGTACTTCTTCCAATACGCCCACTGTATCAATAAACAGCTTCCATTCTTTTTGTAGATCATCTGAAAGCTGTTCATCCCATCCAGCTTTTTCAATCCAGAGTTTTTGCATATATAATTTCGCAACGACAGTTATCGGAGACAACCAACCCAATGGATCAAATATTTGTGCGATTTGTGACAAAATACTTCTTTTTGTAATTTTCTTCGGCATTGATAAATTAATTTTGAACTGGAACTGATCATTATTTGGATCCCAGTATAGCCCAAGTGTTTTTACTGTTTCATTTTCTTGAATTTGAATAATTTCATTTTCTCCTATGGTAGTGATATTTTTGGTAATACTGTTGCAATTTGACAGCCATTTCCTCAAATGAAATCCAAACAACTGGAGATGATGGCTGATTTCTTTCTGGATCATAATACATTGATTAACCGAATCCGCACCAGTCATAAGATCATCCATATAGAAATCTTCCTTGATGATTTTTTGTAGCCAGCTGTTCTCATTTGAGCACTTGTCAGCAATTTCAAATAGTGTCCGCACTGCTAAATATGGTGCTGAAGCGGTACCATATGTAACTGTTGTCAACTCATACTCCTCTATTTTATTTGAAGGATGTTCCCGCCACAAAATTCGATGATACGCTTGATCTTTTTCCGAAATTTTAACCTGCCGAAACATCTTTTCTACATCAGCTGTAATAACTATTTTCCATAATCTCCACTTGAGGATGATGTCAAATACGTCTTTCTGAAGTTTGGGTCCTGTCAACATGATGTCGTTTAGACACTTCCCATTTGAAGTTTTTGCTGACGCATCAAAAACAACACGAAGTTTTGTAGTTAATTTATCTTCGCGTACAACAGCATGGTGAGGCAAATAGTATTTTCCATTTACTTTCTCGTTTGCCCTTACCATATGTCCAAGATTTTGGTATTCGTGAATGAATGTTTTGTAATCATTGCCAAGCTTTTCACTCTTTTTGAATTTAGCTTCCATGGATAGTAGCCGAGCAACTGCTTGATTACGAGAGTCACCCAGCTCCATGTCGTCTTTAAATGGAATTTCCACAATAAATCGCCCATCTGTATCTTGTTTAGTGGTTTTCTCGAACCTTTTCAAACATACTTCATCTTCTTTTTTAGTTTCTTCATCTTGCTCTTCCTCCAGCTCCCAGAACCTCTCAAGGTTGGTCACTGCCGATGTAACTTTGCCTGGTTTCTTTTGATTAATTATTCCGGACAAAATCCAGCCAAACTTTGTAGCTTGAGCAAGAACTCCATTGTGTTTTTTAATGCCTTTTTCTATTATTTTTCCGAATATATCACCACCAATCACCATGTCAATTCTATCAGCTTTGTTGAATAATGGGTCAGCAAGAGTGTAGTTTCCCCATTTTTTAAAGTTGAACCTGAAGGATTGATCAGGTTGCGCAGTTGTAAGAGTTGATAAAACTATGGCATTCACCTCTTCAACGTGCTGGCTCAGAAAACGTGGCGTAATTTGCACTTTGACTGTAAACTTTGATTCACCAACCACAACATCTCCTAGACCATGAAGTTTTGTCATCACTTTTTTCCTCGGCACACCTAATATCTGCGCTGCCTCTTCTGAAATAGAGGATATTTGCGACCCTTGATCAATAAGAGCCCTTAGTAATATATGCTCACCATTT
>CAXKVI010000004.1:13001033-13343533 GCA_964058755.1 Campiglossa producta | reverse complement strand
AATTTTTGTAAGTCTAGCAGCTGATAATGCAGGCAAGGTAGTTGATCTTTAAAATGTTGATGATCTTTAATGTTTTTTGATGATCTTGGGTGTTTGTTGATGATCGGTGTGGCCACACTGCTGAGTTAAAGGTGAATATTTACTTTTTTTTAAGGAAATGAAATAAAATATAACCAAACTAAAAAAAAAAAATAATTACGAAAAGATAAAAAATAAATAAAAATAAAACATAACATAAAACCAAACAAAATAAAAGAACTTACTTAAAATAACCGCCTCAGAGATTTTGCCCGCACCAAAATAAGATATAACAAAAAATAAAATAAAAAACAAACAAAATGAAACAAAGTTTAATAAAAAAAAACAAATAGAAGCAAAAAAAAAAAAAAAAAAAAAAAAAAAAAAAAAAAATAGAACAATATAAAAAAAGTAAAAAAATAGAAGCAAAAAAAAAATAAAAAAATAAAATAAAAAAAAATAAAAAAATAGAAGAAAAAATAAAATAAAAAATAGAAGAAAAAAAATAAAATAGAAAATAAAAGAAAAAAAATAAAATAGAAAATAGAAGAAAAAAAAATAAAAAAATAGAAGCAAAAAAAAAAAATAAGAAAAGCAACAAAAATGAAATAAAAAATAGAATTAATAGAACAAAAAATAAAAACAATAAATAAAAAGCAAAAAAAAAAGAAAAAAATGAAACTACATATAATAAAAAATAAATTAAAAAAAATTGAATTGAATAAGCAAAATGTAAAACACAAAAAAATTAAAATAAGTTGAAATAAAAAAAAATTAAATAAAACAAAAAAAAAAAGAAAAAAATAACATAAAACAAAAAATATAATAAAAGAACAAATTAAAAAAAAATAATTGTTTAAATAAAAAAAAGAAAAAATAAAACAAAAAAAAAAAAACTAAAAAAAGATAAATAAAAAAAAAACCTAAAAAAAAATATAAAATGAATAATAAAAAAAAAAAACGAAAAAAAGAAAAAAAAACAATATAAAAAAAAAGCAAATTAAAAAAAAGTTTCATTAAATAAGCAACATGTAAAATACAAAAATAAATCAAATTAAGTTTAAACTAAAAAAAAAAAATAACAAAAAAGCAGAGAAAATATGTAAAAAAAATAAAAAATATAATAATAGTAGAAAATATATTAGTAAACGGTGTAGAAGGTAAAATGCAGAAAAGAGGAGAGGGTAAAGAAAAGAAAGATAGATATAGAAAATGAGAGGAAAGTAAAAAGGAAATAATTAAAAAAAATTTCATAAAAAAAAATAAAGTTTTGTGGTTGAATTTCGAGTCTATGCCAAAACGTGAGTACAAAAACTCCGTTCTTTTTGATTCGTTTCGAGTTCGGTGAGATAGAGATCAGTGTCCCTTACTGATGAAAACATGTACTTAAACTCATATACTTAAGTCACTAACTGCCCATGATTATCAATCACTTTCAAATTGTTTCAATTTCACAGCTATTCGTATACTTTTTGATACATTGTTTCCGAGTTTGATTAAACTCACGTTATTTTGAATGAACATATGTAGGCACCCGTATTTTCGTATGTCCGTTACGCTGGGGCAAAACATTTGGTCATTAGTGCTGGTTGGTACGTGCGCTTTCGGTTAACAGATGTGTTTAGTTTCTTTACAACAGCAGTTTTCACACAAATTTTTATAACAAACATTTATACCTGTGTAATACAATTCAATTGTGACAGTATGTATGCTTTATTCATTGCTTGCAACATCATCTGCTCCTTTTTGCTACGATCCTTTTTTTGGTTTTTTTATTTTTATATCCTTCGATACAACAATCAATGCAACAGCAGGCGTACCAAATTTCTTTCAACTTCCTATTGCGATGAATTGAGAATTTTTAGTTTTTTTTTTCATTTGTTTTTCGTTTGTTTGTGTGTACACATCAATTTTTGTGTACTTGGTAATATTTGTGCTTGTTCTTCTTCTTATTTTTCTATTTTCACTGCTATTGTTGTAGGTACTTATTAGCCTTGGCTTTATATCACATACAGTGTCTCTAAGCAAAAATCATGAAATGCATTTTTGTATCGAAATTTCAAATTCTTCTGAAATTTTTACAATTTAACAAATTTTAAAAATAAAAAATTAAAAATTAAAAAAACTGAACCAAAAGAACAAAAAAATAAAAAAAAACTGAGCTAAAAGCAAAAAATAAATATAAAAAACTAAAATTTACATCAAAGGAAAAAAAATAAAAAAGTTATAGGTAAAATAAAAAAAAAAAAAATTTTAATAAAAAAATTTAAAAACATAAAACAAAAAAAAGTAAATAAAATGAAATTTCAATAAAAAAATTTAAATAAAGTAAATTTAAATAAAAAAAATAAAAAATAAAACAAAAAAATTAAATCAAAATAAAACAAAAGAAAAATTTAATCAGAATAAAAAAACAAAAAATTTAAATCTGAATAAAGAAATTTAAATTAAAAATAAAAAAAAGTTAAATTAAAAAAAAATGAAAAAAATTGAATTAAAAAAAAAATAACATAAAGAAATAGAAATTAGAAAAAATTTAAAAATTTTAACAATTCCTTTAAAAAATGTAAAGTTGAAAAAAAATTAAAACAAAAAAAAAATAAATACAAAAAAAATACAAAGGAAAAAATTAATACAAAAAAAAATACAAAGGAAAAAATTAATACAAAAAAAAATACAAAGGAAAAAATTAATACAAAAAAAAAATACAAAGGAAAAATATAATAAAAAAACTATAATTGAAAAAAAAAAAATGAAATGAAAAAAAAAAAAATTAAATGAAAAACAAAAAAAAAATGAAATGAAAAACAAAAAAAATGAAATGAAAAAAAAAAAAAAAAAAATGAAATGAAAAACAAAAAAATTAAATGAAAAACAAAAAATTAAAAAAATAAAATAAAAAAGTATAATTTCGTTTAAAATTTTCCGAAAATGTTTCTTTTTATAAAATAAAAAATTATGAAGTCTTAACAGTGAATTTAAAACTCTTGCGTAATCTTACAAATTAAAAAAAAAAAAAAAAAACAACAGGAATAATTTTTATAAAAATTTTGAAATTTCCATAATTTTTTTTTTCGTATTTTTTATAAAAGCGCTCACTGTACGCCTATAAATTTGGAACACAGTAAATATGTACAAACCTTAAATAAATACGTGTATACTCAGGCGTATATTTGCTGTCAGCCAAACAGCCAATGACCGACCATCAGCCGGCTGTTCCGCTTATCCTGTCGGCAAGCTGCGTTCTACTTCACTAGTTTCATACATACCAAAAACACACACATCCATATCTATGTAAATGCATACAAGTTTTTGTTTGTCGATCCTGTTGGCAACCGAACATCTGTCCATTTTTCGTTACTCGTACGCTGACGAAGTTCATGCACTTTTATAACGACTATCGCTCTGTGATCCTTCACAAAACTTGCCTTTTATGCTGATGAATTATATTATTGGCGTCCTTATTTGTTGTCGTTTTTTCGGATCGTTCGTGAGTTGTTTCGTTTTTGATATTTGAATTTTTTCTTTTTTTTCAACTCTAGTTTTTGCTTTCTTGCAAAATGTACGTTTCCCAAGCCTCACGAGAACTCTTGCGATCGTAGATACGTTTGCCCGGTGCAAGTCTCCTACATTTCTGTCTGGCCGGCCTGTTCCTTCGCATTGCTTTGCGTTTGTGTACTTTTGGGATCCGTTAAGGCGTTGTTGGGTCGTTGACGTTATTATTTTTATTCAAGCGTTTCATTTTTATATTCCTTCAAAGTTGGTTATTAATCCATATGTCTGCTACTCTTTGCGTCTACTTATTTTCTCATTGGCTTCGCCTCGTCTGTAGCCAGGTAGTTGCCTGACCGCCCGCTACTTTGGTATTTCTATACAGTCTGTGGACCCTTTTATTCCATTCTTGGCGGTTTTATTTTTTTTTCATTCTTGGCGTGTGTAAATAAATATCCATCAGCTGCTCCACATTTTTTTAATGCGATGCGGGCAGGTGATGATGAGTATGTTGAAATGTATGCATGAAGAAACTCTTGTTTGACTAGCATCTGTACTCAAGTAAGATACAACTTCATAAATTTCTTAGGCGTTCAAGTAAGCCTCCATCGGCGGTAGCAACAAATGTGACGTGCTTACGCACAGCTCATCCATGCAGGAATGACAATGTAGGAGCACATATGCGATGAGTTTGCCTTTAATAAAACGGCACCTTACTTGACCTAACCCAGTATTTGTGATGTGTATTTTAGTGGAGGCACATCTTCGTCAGCATTTGGTGGTTGTTTATTAGTATACGCTCTTAACTTATACTCTTCCTACCCTGACCTACTAGCAAATATGTACTTTGGAACACCCTTAAATTTGCTTTGCAGATTTTCATTTGCTTATTTTTTCTTACGACGAGACTCTGTCTAGACACATATCGCCCGTGTGGATATTACATGAGTAACCTACTTTTACGCACCACTGACGTCATTGACACTCCCACTGTCGCACAGGCAATTTCGAACTTCCCCGAAATCAGCTGTTTGTCGAAGCCTACAAGCATTTGTAGTTCCATGCCCCCCGAACCATTCACTTGTCTATATATTTAAATGGGTAGACTCCCCATGTTCCAACTATATACAGTGGTGGTTTTATAATTGGGAACGATGTATTTTGTAGATTTTTGTTTAGGTTAGTTTTACATAAATTAGTGTCAAAACTATAGTAAAAGATACTAAACAAAATTTTAATTAAAAAAAAAAAAATATTTAAGTTGAAAAAAAATTTGTATTAAAAAAAAACTTAAATTGAAAAAAGAACTTAAACTGAAAAAAAAAAAATAAAAAAAAATTAATTTAATTTTCAAAAAAAAAATTGGAACTGCAAAAAATAAAAATTAAAAAATTGTAAATAAAAAATAAAAATTAAAATTCTAATAAAACAAAAATTAAAATAAAAATAAAAACAAAAAAAAAAATAAAATAAAAACAAAAAAAAAGTTAGAGAAGATAAATAAGAATTAAAGAAATTTTTTTTTTAAAAGAGTTAAATAAGATGAAAAAATTAAATTAAATATATATGCTATAAAATTGCTTCCAATTATAACGCCAACACTGTATACTCTTGATTGTTTATATCAGGGTGGTGTTGTGCTCTGATGCACCGACACTTCCACTGGCACTAGAGTCACTAGCACTGGTTGTTTGGGTGGTTCAACATGCTCTGGTAGCCTTGTCGCTCCGGTGGTGGCACAGCAATTTTTTTAGGAACCCAAACAACCACCAGTTCCCAGAGTGTACTTGTTTGCTGGTAACTGTTTCCACCACCAACTTTGTTGGCCATTATTACAGAGCAGAAGCAGTAGAAGCAACCACCACGAGCTATATGACAGTAGACACTGTTGTAAGAGTAATAGAAAAGTGGTGGTAACAAAGTGGCACTGGAGGCTAGAGACCACCGGAGACCTACTAAAATGCGTTACTCACATAGTAAAGGGTGGAAAATAAATGAGCACAACAATCAGCAGACACTTGTGTGTCTACTTTTTTAGGTGCAAGGTCGTTCGTTGGCATTCACTTGATGTCGTCACACCTTACCCCCCCCCGAACGCCAACGCTGCTGCTTACAAGGGTTTGACATGGCACACAAAAGGCACATTTTCCGCATTTACTTTCGCTTAACTCTAATGTCTATGTGAAAAAAGATTGTTTTTTCCCCAAATTTTTTTTCGTTGCAGTCTGCGCCCAAAAGTGCGTAGTGGGTGTTATAAACGCATTGGGGTTTTCTCCAAAAAAAAATTATTTTTTATACCCATAAGGTCAGCAAACAAATTGTGGCGACCTTGATTTGTTTCGTAAACAAAAAAAAAAACATACGTTTAACCACCAAAATACAACCCGGTGGCACCTTTTTTATTGCCATGTCTGGTTGGTGGTTGCAATTCACCAAGTTGACTCTGGCGCTGTATGGAATCCACATGGGTAGTTATTTTGCTGGCTGTATGGTATACCGGCCGGCTAGGTTGTTGCTATCTAAATACTACGTCCTTGAAGCCATCGTCATCATGCTCTTCAACGTGGTCGTCGGTGGTGGCCACCACTTTTTAGGGGTTTCTTCTTATCGTTCGACGACTCTTGGATTTGGTGGTAGTTACTTAGTTGGTAGATTTTACAATTACTTAACACATTTCATTCATAAAAGTCGGAATTTCGCTCTCATCATATCGCGCATTCATTTCATGCCGATACTGTTTGGAATATGAGCGTTGTACTACTTACATACCAATATCATACATGTTGTACTATATATAAACAATTTTATCAAGTGCCTTGTTTATTTGTTTTTGCCCTTGGACAATCAGGTGTAATTTTATGTCTCTGAGATTAAGGGTAGATCTTGTATGTTTTTGAGGATGTTTTTGTCGGTTGTTGTCTGCTGTCTGCTGTTTGTTGCTTGTTTATTTTATGTTTTTTTGCTTGAAAATAGTAATGACCTAATTTCTTATTTGACATAGTAAAAGTGGTTGCTTTAACAAAACATAAATAGTTGTATTGGACAATTGTTTGGCATGTGCCGACTGAGTTTAGGAATTCCCTTTATTTTGATTTTGATTTGGTGGAGTATGAGTCAGGTGGCATTGCTACTAATTTCGGTGGTAGGTGGAATGGGAACCAAATAAAGTTTTTTTTTTGTGATTTGAAATAACGATGCAATTGATAAGGTTGGATGAAAATGCATTTAAAGTTGCACATCATAAATAATTTATTTCTTTGACAAAAGTTCCTCGCCATTTTTCTCTTTAAAAAAAAAGGGGTTTAGAGCGTATTTAAAATCAATCAATGAATATGAAGCTTCAAAAATATAACATATTTCATAGAAAAGGTAAAAATATTTAGATAAGCATTTTCTAAAATAAAGCAAACCGAAACCATTGCTGGAAAAATTGCTGGAAATTTATGAGAAATCCTGAAAAATTATTACAAAAATTGCTTACAATCAGTTCAAGCAAATAAAAAAATAAAGAAAGTCGATAAAATTTTTGTTTAGTGTAAAAACTATATTATACGATACTAAATAAATTTCAAAAAAAAATATTAAATGAAAAAAAAAAAAATTAATTGAAAGAAAAATTTAATTGAAAGAAAAATTTAATTGAAAAAAAAAAAAAATTATTGAAAAAAAACTAATTGAAAAAAAAAATTAATTGATAAAAAAAAATTAAAAAAAAAAATTTGATTGAAAAAAAATTTGATTAAAAAAAATTTTATAAAAAAAAATTTTATTAAAAAAAAATTTGATTAAAAAAGACTGATCCTAAACAATACTACAAAAAGTTTTCGAGTTAAAAAACTAGTCATAACAATTTCATTGAACCCTAACCTAAAACAAAACCTGTTTTGAGAGTTTGTTTTTTGAGGAACCCGAAACTGGTTTCAACTTCGAAAAGAATTAATTAACACAAAAAAAATTACTCCGAAAAGAAAACTGCTCAGCCAGCAGAGCAACGTACTTTTTACCGATCGTATATATTTTCCATCGTTTTTTGTTTTCGAAAACGACCGGAAACTATAAACGGCTGGGCTGATTTACTGTTGGTTGATTTGTTTTTAATTTTTCGTATCCAAAAACGGTCCGGAAACTATCCTGCTGGGCAGATTTACTGTTGGTTCGTTTTTCACAATTTTTCGTAACCGAAAACATCAGAAATCGTATCCGAAAACATGTAAAAAAGAAACGTATGTGTTTTTTCGCATACTTTAGTGGGAAAATGGATCGGGAAAAGTACTTTAAATATAGCATGAAAACTGTAAAATTTTTTTGCCAGATTTTTTCCCATTTTCAGATACGTTTACGGAAACTTTGCTGGCTGGTATTGAATAAAAAGAAAATGCTCCGAAAAAAACCTCCGAAACAAAAAAAAAAAATCCTCTTTTGATTTCGAAAAGATTATCGCTGTGCGAATTATCTTCCGATATTTTTAAAAGGAAGGCGAAACAATTTTCTACTCCATAAACAATTATCTCGTTAAATAAATACTCCGAAAGAAATGTATCTACTCCGAAATTGCTCCTTAGGTCACTGGGAACATAGATCTTATATTTGTATATAGTTTAGAACCAATACGCAGCTAATCAATGAATTATAAAAAAATGTTCAATTCATTTGAGTCATTATCTAGCATAACTGCTTTATATCTCAACAAAACTATATATGGCAAAACTCATTAATGGCTATGTGTGAATAAAATCCTTTCTTAAACTGAGCAATAAAAAACTTTACAACTTTTTACTTGCATATCCATGTAATGACTCCTTCCACAGCAATAAAAAAGTCCTTTTGAATTCGCCAACTTATGCTTCAAACTCACTTTACCACTGTCATACAAGTATGTACATATGTACTTAGTAGCGAGTACGTCCGAAAAAAGTGTACATATTTTCTAGTTTTCATAGCTTCATAATGAAGCTCCTTAAAAAAGTTTTTCATCCTACTGCAGTTGTCGTCGTCGTCGTAAAAATTAAAAGGCAAAGTGTAAGAGAAAAATGCAAATGGTGGCCGCCGCATAACCATAAATAGGATAAAAACGTTGGAGCGCAACAACGTCGCGTATGTAGTTATGCATATATAATTTCTTCACAAAATGGCAACGGGAAAAAGAAATGTAAAGAAAATGATAAAAACTTAACTTTTTGAGTTATGCGTCGCAGAAAGAAAGGAAATGTTATAGACGCTTGAAATCCGCTCGTTAGCTGCAGCGATTTTTTTTTTTTTGTATGGTTTGGGCGCAAGGAGAAGAATCATAAATTTACGAAGCAAAGCATTAGATACTAAGCATGAATTCGAAAGAAAACAAACATAAAAAGCAACACCCACTTAGCGAGTTTATAGCCAGCCTGGCCCGTTCCACGACTGCGCAGTGCTCATCATACGTATGTAGTTTTAAAAACTTTTTCTGTATACTAACGCATTTCTAAACTGCACTGATGTGTGGGATCTAACAATAGTTCGCTTATTTTAACAGACAAAAAAAAAAATACTTTGCCATACCGCAAACTGCGCTAACTACCGTGGAATCAGCGTTTTGAGTATATCATTTAAGATTCTATCAAGCTATTGTGCGAAATGGCCGGGTCCCGGGACTGACTTTCCTAGTGTTGTAGTATCACAGCGAGCCGTTCAAAACTTGCCTAAGTGTGCCTCTGCGGCAGTCACTTGAACCTAACCTATTGTGCGAAAGACTGAAGCCGGACGTAAAGCTATCTTGTCCTATACCTTATCCTATACCAAATCTTGGAAAAAAATTTCAAAATCCGCCTTCGACAGCAATAGAGTTGCCTCTGTGTATGCCGCTATGTCTGATTGTGGTTTCCCTGCCAAACTTATACGGCTATGCAAAATTACGCTTCACCACACCACCAGCTCGGGTAAAATCGAGAAGGACCTTTTCTAGGCATTCGAAACTAAACAAAGTGCAGAAGCATGGACACTGACAGCATCCGATGGACGTGCTAACTCGATGGTTGATCTACGAATATGATGCCTCTCACCTCTCATTACCCATCTTCTTCCTACTCCCGGATGGAGAGATGACATGACCTAGAAGGTTGTACTGGTCATACCAAATCGATACCACGACAGTCGGGCAGTATCGCAAGGGAGTACCGCAGCGTACCGGGTTCATATCCGGCCAAGGACTGTCGGTTTCGGCATCACTTCCTAAAATCTTCGGGGATTGTTTTTGCTGCTAACAACAACAACAACACAGCATCCGATAAGTCGGTTTTGGAGTATTTGAGAGAAAAATTCTTCAAAAGATTTACACAGTAAAAAGAAAAGTCTAAATTTAATACCAATTTGGTGTTTATATATAACAACGCCGAAAAGTATTAAATTAATACCATATTCCGTTTAATTGAGAGAAATAGTATTATTTTGGTATTATTTTAAGACCATTTGGACTAATTTAATTGCCAAAATTGAGAGAGAGAGAGCGATTTAGTATTATTTTGGTATTATTTTAAAACCATTAGTCCAAATTTGATTTCCAAACTTTTTCAGGGTCTTAAAATAATACTACATATTTGGTATTAAATTTAAAAAAAGTAGTCTTTCATTTTTTACTGTGTATGGACCCCTAAAAGTTGGCTATCGCGAGTACCGAAGAAGGGAACTAAAATCCAGCGGTTTGTTGTTGTTGTTAGCAGTACTTCGCCCTGCCTAGAGTGCATGATCATTCCGAACATCTTCATCAAGCTCTTCTAACGGAAGTCCTAGGAAATCAGCAGTTTCAAAAGGGCTCGACCAGAGCAAAGGGATGTTAGAAGAGTAGGTTCAATTAAACAGTAAAGTATCATGGGGGACATTCCACATGCAGGGCATGTTGTTGAAATGGTGTTGTTTAGTCTGGATAACTAAGAGTTTAACCTATTACAGTATCCTGACCCAAGTTGGGCCAGAGTGACTCTAGTCTCCCTTGGTAAAGTGCGTTCTTCTTCAGCTAATTCGGGTGGCTGACTGTTTAGAACGGGGCTCTCTGGGCGAGACCTGACAAAGGTATCTACCGAGTCAGTGTGAATGTCGGTTAGAGCCCGCTTATGGTTCCGCAGATCGTGTGTGTGTGTTCTCACGAGAATGAACGAAGATGCTCCGCTGCAGAAGGTATTCTTATCGGCCCCGTCGGTGGAAGTAGAATAAGAGGTTGACGACCGCTCCCATGAAAGGACCAGGTAGAGTCAGATCTGCGAATACGCGGTGTTTCCAATTGGCGCTAGTTGGCTCATCAAAGAACCGACTGACGAAACATGTTGGGCGGTAAAAATCCTTAGTCCCTTAGATGGCTATTTTAAGTAAGTAGTAGTTGATAGATAACCTCTTCGTAAAATTACAATAAAAAGTCAAGAGTGTACGAAAGGGCTCGAGAAAGAATCGGATATTTCAAAAAATATTCGATTACTAAGCAAACTTTTGTTAAAACTGTCGCAAAAGCCTCACATCTAGTGGGTTTGTGTGTGTGCTCGATGAGAAGAGGAAAGAAGGCATATATAATGAGTATTTTAAACAAGTAATTGGATATTGCTGCGACAAAGGACACGCAGAGCAAGGAAAGAGAGTACCTAGGTAGCTGAGGAGCCTGAAGAGGAAAATAATCAAAAGAGAGAGCGAGTGTGAGTCACGAAATATAGAGGACAAAAAAGTCTCATACGATTATATGGGAAAAATGCACACACACACCCAACTTCAACGGGCGTCCAAAAGAAAGAAAGAGAGAAGAGATATCCTTTAACTGAGCTTGCGCAGTAGGGAGTTGGGTGTTTTTTTTTGATGCAGCGCAACAAGAATACAAAATAACGTTTCAAATGTATGAAGATAGAAGTAGAAAAGCAGTGAACAAGGCCAAAGCATAAAACGGCAGGCCAACGAATGTGTTGACGAAAGGACAACGAACGCTTGGAATATAGGAACGGAGCTGTGTTCCTTAACAGTCAGAACACTGTCACATTTGGTTTAGCGTTAAGGAAAATGCTTTGAGCGCATTAAAAACGACTATTCGTGTTTTGTCGAGAGCACAGTTGGTGATGATTTCAATGACTCTGACACAATACAGCAACATAACATAGTTGAAGGGACGCATGCTCCTTTTTTGTTGTATATTTATTCGTTTTTCTTTTTTGATTTGCGCGTTTTCCGTTGCTGCTAGGTATGATGGTTTTCTGCTATATAATCAAATATGAATATATGTTTGTTTGTATTGTTGGCCACCTCACCAACTGACGTATTTCAACGACGATTGCGCGACTAGAGCACTGTGGGCTGAAAGGTCTTGTCGTATTGGTAAAATTGCTGATAATAGTTACACCCAACTTTTGCGCAAATTAACAGTGTTTCTGTGGGGGTTTGATGGCTTTCACAAAGTCATCTAAATGTTTCGAGAAGGACTAACGGTGTCGGTTAAGAAGTGTTAATCCCGGCATTCTGATATGTGGCGAGTCCCGGGATTGACTTTCCTAGTGTTGGTGGTATCACAAGAGGTCTTTTAAAACTGGCCTAGGTGTGCCTTTGCGCCAGTCACTTGTACCTAACCTAACTATGAATTTAACTTTTTCACGCCATATAAATACGTCTGCTCCACAGTACAACCCAAGAAGCAGTGTGCTGTGTGCCGCGAAAATGAGAATCATTTGGCAAGTTTGTTCTATCATAAAAATACCTTTCCAAAGGTTCGTTAAAATTTGTGCGCGCGTATGTTATTGATGAAAACATATTTGCTACGCGTATAGTTGTAATAAAATATGTACAATATTTTATACAACTCACACTGCTGCACATAAGTTTCATTTTCATTTAACATTCCCGTTTCAATTTATTTTTTTGTCCTTTTTTCGCTGCTTGCCATTTTCTAACAGCTTTTCTAATATGATTTTATGTGTATTATTGTTTTTTACTATTTTTATGTATGTATGAGCATATGTACATATGTACATATATAAAACCGTCGTTGTTGTTAATTTTTGTCGTCGCGCACATTAAACTCGCAGCTTTAACGACAATTCAGGATAATGACTGTCGGGATTAAGTGTCGTTAGTTATGCGCACATGTGACTTTCGCATCACTGCACAGTGAGAATTTTTTTTGTTGAAGGATTCACAAAGGGATTTTGATTCAAACTTTTTTCATTTTTTATAAAAAGAAAAAAAATAAATAAAAAGAAAAACAAAAAAAAAAAATTAAAAATAGAAATAAAAAAAAAATTAAAAATAGAAAAAAAAAAGTGAAAAAATTAAAAAAAAAAATTAAAAAAAAAAATAAAAAAAAAATTAAAAAATAAAATTAAAAAAAAAAATTAAAAAGAAAAATAAAAAAAAAATTTAAAAAAAAATTAAAAAATAAAATTAAAAAAAAAAATTAAAAAGAAAAATTAAAAAAAAAAAATTAAAAAAAAAACGACAATAGATAAAAATAAAAATAAATAGAAAAACAAATAAATAGAAAAAAATAAATAGAAACAACATTAAATAGATAAAAAAAAAAAATAATAAATAGAAACAAAATTAAATAGAAAAAAAAAAATAGAAAAAAATTAAAATAAATAGAAAAAAAAAATAAATAGAAAAAAATAAAATAAAAATAAATAGAAAAACATAAATAAAAAAATAGAAAAAATAGAAATAAATGGAAAAAAGATAAAAATAGAAATAAATGGAAAAAAAGATAAAAATAGAAATAAATGAAAAAAAGATAAAAATAGAAAAAAAAATAAAAAAAGATAAAAATAGAAAAAAAAATAAAAAAAGATAAAAATAGAAAAAAAAAAAAAATAAAAAATGGAAAAATAGAAAAAAATAAAAAAAAATAGAAAAAGATAAAAAGTAGAAAAAAATAAAAAGTAGAAAAAATAGAAAAAAATAAAATAAGAAAATAGAAAAAAAAAAATAAAATAAGAAAATAGAAAAAAAAAAAATAAAATAAGAAAATAGAAAAAAAAAAAATAAAATAAGAAAATATAAAAAAAAATAAAATAAAAAATAGAAAAAAAAATAAAATAAAAAATAGAAAAAAATAAAAAAAACTGAAAAAAATAAAAAAAATAGAAAAAAAAGAAAAAATAGAAAAAAAAAATAAAAAATTGAAAAAAATAAAAAAAATAGAAAAAATAGAAATAAATAGAAAAATTAGAAAAAAAATAGAAATAAATAGAAAAATTAGAAAAAAAATAAAAAATAGAAAAATTTAAAAAATATAAAAAGATAAAAATAGAAAAAAAAATAAAAAAATAGAAAAAATAAAAAATAATAAAAACAAAATAGAAAAAAATAATAAAAAAATTAAAATAAATAAATTTAGATAAAAATAAAGTTAAAATTAAAAATAAGAAGAAAGAATGTAAAATAAGAAAAAATTAAAATTACAAATTAAAAAAAAAAAATTTAAATTAAAAAAAATTTAAAAAATAAGAAAAAAAAACTGAAAATTAAAAAATTACAAAAATAAAAATAAGATTACTGAAAAAATCAAAAAAAAAAAAAATACTAAAAAAAATTAGCAAAGAAAAAGATTTGTTTTAGGTATGTAAAATTTATTTTTTTGTTTTCTTCATATTTTTATCTACATCTATCTTGAAATATTTATCTGTTTTTACTCGCCTTTATTTTTTTTATATTTTCATTTAAATTTTACTTATTATTGCAATTTATTTTGATCTCTGTACTATCTTATCTTTTTCCATCTGTACCTTATCTTCACACCTAGTTTTATTTGTATCTATGTATAATTATCACTACCTATTTTTTCTAATTCCATATTTATCTTTCAACTTATCTTTATCTCTATCTAAATGCAAATTTATCTTTATTACTACCACTTCTGTCTACAAACTTTTAAAGTGAGCACCTCATTTACCCTTTTCCCCCACAGTTTTTTTCTCACAGTGTACTCATACATCAACTCATTTGCTTCAACTACATTTTGACTGCTGTGTGTGTGGCATACAATTTTGATTTTAGATAGGATTTCGCAATAGTTGTTGGCTGTGCTTTTCTTTGTTAGTGTCATGCCGCAGCAACAACAATAACCAGAACAAATGAAAAAAAAAAACAACCAACTGCAAAAACAAACAAGCGAAAAAAGCAGGCGAATGCCATTTTTATTGGTATGTATTTCTTTGTAGTTGCTTGGCCGCCCCTTCCCAAATATTGTCGGCTTCATATCTGGTTTAGACAGACGAAATACTACGCAAACATACAACCATATCGAAATACATACATACATAGTGCATAAAGGGAAAATTTAAATTATTGCATGTGCACGTGAATCTTGTTGGCTTTTAACAGCACAAATACACACACGTACACCATGAAAAATTATATACCAACACATTTTTGTAAATTTGTATGTATTCACTTCGTCATTTCTAACGTCATTGCGGAAGGGACGCCATCTCCTGCCTATGTCCTGTTATTCTATAACGCCTCACTCGCCAATATATTTTTTGAATATAACAATTTTTCGAATTTTATGTGGCTCTATGTAAGTATTTAGTTGGGTTTTCTGTGAGTTTATAATGTTTGATTGCTGTTTTCACTTTTATACCCAATGCCCTATGCTGGTTTTTGATCATAACTAGATTAGAGTAGTACCACGTTAGGGCGTTCAATTAAAAAAATATAAAAATATAGAAAAAATATTAAAAAACAAAGATAAAAAAATATATAAAAATATAAAAAAATATAACAAAATATAACAAAATATAAAAAATAAAAAAATAAAAAAAAAATATTAAAAAAATATTAAAAAAATAAAAAAAAATATTAAAAAAAAAAAGAAAAAAAAATAAAACAAAACGAAAAATAAAAGAAAATTAAAGCAAATAAAAGAAAGAAAAGAAAATAAATAAAAACATTTTAAAAAGAAAGTAAAAAAATTAAAACTAAAAGAAAACAAAGGAAAATTAAAAAAAAATAAAAGAAAACAAAGTAAAATTAAAAAAAAATAAATAAAAAAAAATAAAACAAAAAAATAAAAAAAAAAAATAAAAAAAAAAAAATAAAAAAAATAGAAATAAAAAAATTAAAAAAAATCCTTATCTCCTTGGTTCTTGGTTCGATGATCAACAATAGGTGATGAAAAATTTCTAAACACAAAGCCATTTCATAAGTGCCCTTGAGCAAGGCTGAAATTACGTAATCTTGGTGGCTTGTAATTGTTGTTGCTTTTCCATCTTTTCCATAATTTAAGAAAAATTATTCACAAAACGGTAGAAAATCCACCAAATTTTCAAAGATAAAAAAAAAAATAAAAAAAATAAAAAAAAAAATAAATAAAAAAATAAAATAAAAATAAAAAAAAAATAAAAAAATAAAAAAAAAAAATAAATAAAAAAAATAAAAAAATAAAAAAAAATAAAAATAAAAAAAAAAAAATATAAAAAAATTTATAAAAATTAAAAAATAAATAAAGAAATAAAAAAAATATTCATAAAAAAAAAAAATAAAAAAAAAAGATAAATAAAAAAAATTAATAAAAATAAAAATAAATAAATAAAAAAATTAGAAAAAAATAAAAATAAGAAAAAAATGTAAATAAAATAGAAAATTAGAGAAAAACAAACAAACAAAAAATTAAAAAAAGAAAATAAAAAATAATTTTGAGAATGATTAAAAAAATTTAACATATAATTAAGAAAAGAATTCTAAAAATTTAAACATTAAATAAAAAGAAAAATTAAAAAAAAAAGATAAAAGTTAAAAAAGAAAAAAAGTTAAAAAAAATATGAAAAAAAGAAAAAAATATAAAACAAGAAAAAAATATAAAACAAGAAAAAATATAAAAAGGAAAAAATATAAAAAAGAAAAAATATAAAAAAGAAAAAATATAAAAAAGAAAAAATATAAAAAACAAAAGAAAAGAAAAAAATAAAGTGAATCAATTGAAAAGAAATAAAAAAAAATAAAAAAAAATAAAAAAATTAAAAAAAAAATTTAAAAAAAATAAAAAAATTAAAAAAAAATAAAAAAATTAAAAAAAAAAAATTAAAAAAAAAATAAAAAAATTAAAAAAAAAAATTAAAAAAATAAAAAAAAAATAAAAAAAAAATAAAAAATTAAAAAAATAAAAAAAAAATAAAGCAAAAAAAAACAAATAAAACAAAGAAAAAACAAATTAAAAAAAAAATATAAAAAAAGGAAAAATACACATATCGCTCATTTGCTGCAACATCGTCATAACTAAAAAACCCAAATTTTGAGTTAACATCACTAATATATCGGAAATAATATGTTTGATCAACTGGCAAAGTTTTATATCCGAGGTTTTAACATTTCACGCAGCATCGCGCTGGAATTGATTACTTATCCCATATAAGTATACAGCAATTCAAAAACTAAAAATGTGTTTTCTGTAATATCACATTTTTTGAGTTATGACGACGTTGCAGCAAATGAGCGATATGTAGATATTACATAAATTAAAAATATGGGATTAGAAAAAATTATTAAAAAAAAAAGAAAAAAATTTAGGTGATATTGTCAATCTAACTTCATCATAGACAGATGGTGGAACGTTGTTTCATTAGGAATTTAGGTGTATCTAATTTATCATCATAGTCACTATTAAATCATTTAAAATAAGCTTGAAAACCCCGTGTCTATCAACCTAGTACATATTTGCATATTTAGGATTATTCCACATATTATCTAGAATTTATAGATGGTGTGAGAAATTAATTTCGTCGGTTTTATGCAAGTTTTGTTTTTGTTGACCTCCCCCAAAAAACGTGCCATCAAAGCAAATTTAGCTTTCTTAGAAAAGGATAAGAACCTAACACATGTTGTTGGTATATAAAAAATTCATTACCACCCAAAAACTTCTAAATTTCTTTGTATATGTATGAATAGAAATACACATACGTGTTAGTGTATGTGTGTAATATTTTTATATACAAATGAACTTTCTTGTTTTTTAGTGATTATTCTCAATTCTTTTATTGGTTTGTTGACGCTTTTGTTGTTGGCCACATTTTTGGTTTGTAATGCCCGCGTTCAACTCTTTCTGCCAACTCGTAGTTATGTTGTTGTTGTAGTTCTGTCACTGGCCAAAAACCGCAAATTGAAACTGCTAAGAATCGAGAGCGGGGGAAAAGTAAAACGATTGGAATAGGTAAAAAGAACTTGACAACGTTTTGTTAACGGAATTCTTCCATATATTTGTGTAGCAGAAGTATTCAATGGCTGTAACGTAATTACAGTGTACTTGTTCTTGTTGTTTTTGCTACTGCTGCTGCTGCTGCTTCTACGTCTTCCTGCTCTTTGCAAAAGTTTGTTTTTAATTTTAGCCCTTTCTAAGCTTGAAAACTTTACTCACTTATTTACTATTTGAAAGATATGTATTTATATTCGTTATATTTTTAATGTTTGGGATTTTTGTAAGCGCTCATCCATGCTTGCATGTGTAGATCTTCGGTGTGGGCGGCGTACTTGAGATGGTGTGAAGACGACGGATGTGTATTTTTTGGTATTTATATATTTAGAAAAATTTTGGTTTTCAGTTTTTTAGTGATATTTGTTGCAACTGTACTTTTTTTTGCAGAGGACTTTGGCGTTTGCAGCAACCAAAAATATTTTGGAGTAGGTAGGTATAATAAGTTCATATGTATAAAATGCGCTTGGGAAGGGGCCTTGTGTAAAGAAAAATGCTTAATGTTAATTTAAATATGGCATGAAAGGACTGTGGAAGAAAGGGACTCAAAGGTTGTTGTGTTGAAAGTGAAGCTTTACTTTGCACGACGTAACATTTCCTAAAAAGGGAGGGACCTAAGTATTTTCATCCCCTTTAGTCTGCTCTCAAAATCGGGTGCCCATATAAATACCTTTAGTATTAGATCTTCTGTTGGGATGTACAATAGGCGCCAGAACCACTGGAAAAGTAAGATGAAAGACTTTTAGATCATGATCTTTATCGTTTGCTACAAATACATCTACTGATCACCACTGCTCGTCAAGTGTGGAATTTACTTCTGTGCGCTCGAGATTGGTTTAGATTTACAATCCGAACCTTTGGATGATGTGGACTGGGCACCTCCAATACAAATTAAATTATTCATAGTGGAATATTTATCTCTATAGGACGGGATACGAGCTTTACGCAGACCTGACCATACAGCGAATTAAAGCCCAAAGGCTGCGCTAGCTGAGTCATGTTATGCGAATGGACGAAGAAGCCGTAGCACAGAAGGGTTTTCTGTCGACACCCCAATTCGCCACAAAGGAAGGGGGAGGCCTCGAATGAGATTGAAACAACAAAGTGAATGATGACTTGAGCTCCGCTGGTGTTTCCAATTGGCGTCAGTTGTCGCTAAATAGGAACGAGTGGCGTGCTTTGATACGAAACGGCCAAAAGCGCTTAGGCGGTTAAGCGCGAATAAATGATGATGAGACCTGGTTGAATATACTTTCTAGATTTTTACCATCAGTTATTGGCAAGCCAAGATTAAGAAGGGGTTAGGATGGGGCCTTGCACCTCCCATACAAATGGGATCTTTGAAACCACAAACTATTCCGTCGGAGATCCCGGTGCGAATAGTTGTAATACATTCCATAGCGATCACATCGAGTTTATCGAAATGCACTGTCAAGCGAAATCGATTAAATTCTTCCATATCTTCTACGTTTTCTCCCTCCTTGGCATCATGGTAGCCACCTGAGTTCAGCATTCTAAGAACTGTGGCAAACATTTTTTATTTTTCCTAAGAACGAAGAACTAAGAACTTATGGTAGGAAATTTGGGTTTTCCAAAAACTGTCAAATATTTTACTTATGTCAACGGATCCATGTCTTTGGAGCCATTTAAAGGAAAATTTCCTTTGAAGAAGTGATTTTTCCTAGCGTCAAGGGCTGTTTTTTTCTGAGTGTGGAACTGGTTAAAGAGCTAAGGCTTAGGGACAGGGATGTGGATAGGATGGCGTATACCTCCAATAGAGATAGTGACAGGAACAGAAATAGAAAAAATAATAGGAATAGAGAGAAAAAAGACGATATCACAGAAACAAAAGGAGAAGAAAAAGAAAGATGGAGTATAGGAGAGGAAAAGGATAGATGAGCTAGGAGTCAGTAAAATGTAATTAAAAAGCCTTTGGGTGCTTCAAGTAAGCAAAAACCCCCTTTATCTTTAAAAACCTAACTCAATTAAAATCTCCTTTAAATATAAAATTTCACACTGTTCTGACACTGACTTCCACCACGCTTGGTAAACCTATTTGTACAACAGTAAAATCTTGATAAGTAAACATATACTAAGTACTTTTGAAATGATCAAATACATTCACATATCTAGATTTGTGTGTATTAAGGTGGGTCCATTTGTTTGGGCCCAAAAAATGTCATAGAGGCACATCATACCCGACTGCTCTACCACTGAGCTACATCGCACACATACATAAATGTTGAAAAAGCTTTCAAAAATAAATGAAAGCAGAACAAAAATTGTAGACCGAAAGGTTTTATTATTAAACCGAAAAGTTTTAATTTTGAACTGAAAAGTTTTAATTTTCAACCAAAAAATTTGAATTTTAAAAATCAAATAAAAAGTAAAATTTATGTCAGTTGGCATGACTCGAGCCGCTCTGAATGGCAGCCGACTGCCTACCGCTGAGCTATGCCGCACACAAACGCTTTGTGGGCAAAATTTAATGACTTGAAAACTCGTTAAAAAAAAATCGAAATAAAAAAATAAAAGACTGCTTTTTCATTTAAATCTTAAATCGAAACCAAAAGAAATTGAAATTCGAAACTTAAGACGTGTTTAAAAAAAATGAGCCTATTTTTTAGCCGTGTTTTTTTTTTAAAGAAGTGGCCTACCTCTTGAAGCAGCTGTACTGGCAAAGAAAAACCAATTTTTCTCTCTAGCAGAAATGTTCGGGTTGAGGAACGCATTTTGGGCATTATTTTTTCTTCTGTGGGTCGCCAGAGGGCGCTTCAGTACTTTTTTGGGATTTAAACGCCTTTTCTGAAAATCGGCTATATGGAAATCTAAAAAATTTCACTTTCTAAGAACCTGGGGCGTTTTATAGTACATTTACACCGCAACAAATTTGTCGCTTTTTTCCATACAAATCTCATTTTTCAAATTTGGAATTCCGTTGTATTTGACCTCATTTGCCGTACAATACAATCCACAGTTCCTGAAAATAGCAACAATGCGCCTGTTCCACATTTAGAATCGCCCAGCAAGAACCTTAACGGGCAATTTACGTGTGATAACTGCCGGGAAGGTGACGCCATATGCAAATTTGCCAGTGTAAACGGTGTCGAACTGGCTCATTTGAATTCGCCAAATTTGGTGCGGTGTAAATGTACTATTAGGCTATTCAAAAATTTAAATACATAATAAGAGAGCTAAGTTTTGTGGATTTTTGGGAAAAAGGTGTATATACTAAAAAAAAAACGTACGAAAGCGACCTCTGTTGGTCGTCAAAAGATAAAAATAGTGCCCGAAATGCATTCCTAGGTCTGAAAAAACCCTAGACACACATTCCGGCTAGTTTTCAATAAAGCTCTTCAAAGGTGAGACACTTTATGAAAAAAATTTAGATAGAAAAAATCGAAGTTACCCAAATAATGTACCTACCTGTGAATTTTTTGGGTCTTATACAAAGTGGCCCCACCCTAATGTATTTGTGTACGCAAGTTTACGTTAAGACTCGACGCTTTTTTTCTTTTGTTTATTGACTCTGCGCTTAAAACAAGTTTTCGGAATTTTCTGTTATTCATCAAAAGCAATGGTGGACGGGTCGCGAGCGAGTGCGCGTCCAAATGATTGAGGCATGTGTGCATTTTATAAAACAGCACCACGCACACATTCACAGCCAAAGGATATACGAGCTAGCTAGTGAGCCAACTGCGCGAGGCGTAACTTTTACTAGTTTTTATTGCTTTTGTTGTTTGTGTAATTATGCAAGTGTGTGTCTTCACAGCTCTTTCCATGTGTTTGTGCGCAAATGGAATTTGTGTGGTACGTGCTCTTTGCGCAATGCTTTTGGTGGCCAATGTGCAATTGGTATTGGTAGAGTATTGCCTGCCTATCTATCAGACCAACCATTAGCCCTAGTTTGTTTGTGTGTCAATTATGGAAATTATCATGTTTCATTTTCAAATCTTGTATATACTTATTTAGATATTATTTTTATATACACAGATACTTTTTGTAGTTGTTTTTATTTTTAATAGTTCCATTTTACCGTAATATTTTCTTTGTTGCATGTGTTTACTAGGTATCTACAATATTTGTTGTATTTACAGTGGTGGCGTTATAAATATCACACATTTCAAGTTATCAGAAAAATTGTATATAGTTGTAAGCGACTTAGCATTTTTGTCCAAAAAACCATAGGTCCTCCAAAGCAGACATCTCCACGTAATGGCCCGCTGTGACCCTACAACAACATCATATGGCTCTCTGTGGCCTCCAACAACAAACCAACTTCGCAATAATTTTTTTTTTTTTTTTTTTTTTTTTATAACAACATGGCTTACATCTTAAGGCAGCAACATTAATAGCTATGAAAATTTATTAACTTTGATAATAGGTTTTTTGGAGTCCAGGAATACATTTTTGGCATTTTTTTTAAAGGCCCGTTATAGAGCGCTTTCATACTTAGTTTTTAGATTTGAACGCCTTTACGCCAATAATTGGCAATATTCTTTCAAAAATCCATAAAATTAGACTTTCTTTAGGCTATTTTAAAATTGAAATAAGAAATCCAAATTTGGTGGATTTTTTTTTAAAAAGGTGTAAAAAAACGGAAGCGTCCTCTGCTAGTGCCGAAAAAATAAAAATGTCCCACAAACGGATTGCTCGACCAAAAAAAAAAAAAAACACAGATACATATTTCGACTAGTTTTCAATACAAATCGTTGCAATAGGTGAGTCATTTTTGAAAAAAAAAAAAAAAAAAAGATGGCAAAAATAGCTGGCTCGAAATTC
The DNA here is from genome assembly GCA_964058755.1 of Campiglossa producta. Classification (NCBI taxonomy): domain Eukaryota; kingdom Metazoa; phylum Arthropoda; class Insecta; order Diptera; family Tephritidae; genus Campiglossa; species Campiglossa producta. Next base: position 13,321,062 of record CAXKVI010000004.1, on the reverse strand, counting down.
TGAAATCTAGACCTACATATGGTTTCCTCTGAAAAAATGCTGGAAATTATCCAAACAATCATAAAATCAATGTGCCTATGTAAATTATTTTGGTCTCCTTAATTTTGACCCGACCTACATTCTCAGAATTTTTTTTTTTTTTTGTTCGGACATCACTCAAGAACCGATGGATAGAAATGAATGCAATTTCCACCGATATATTTCCAGAGCTTCAACTTAAGTTTTACAATTCATTTTTACCGCACGCAAATATTTTTTACCAGCTGTACACAGTAGTGGTAGTAAAAGTTGGCTCAATATATTTTTATCAAGAAGTTTGGTGCATTTATAATAAAAAAATTAACTAAAAACTTCCAAGTTGCAATAATTTACGTTCACCGAAAATTTATATAGTTTTCAACAAGTTAGGGTTTTCAAAAAACCAATGAATGATGGTAACATTTGTTTGTCCTTTAGTGTATGCATTTACTATGTACTATGGTTGAGCGTAGCATAAAATGAAAAATACTTGTTTGCGTAATGCAGTTACTTGAATTTGAATTGTTAATTTTTTTGAAGTTGTACCTACTCAGCTGTCGTAATTATCCTTGTTGCAGTGTGCCCTCTAAGTCAGACAGACATGCAGTACATATGTATGTTGTAAATACATACATACATATATTTTAATCTATGTACCTAGACAGAGATCTCTTGCCTCTAGCTCATTTCTCTTTACACTCAATTTGTTTGTGATAATTATAAACGAAATGCCGCACGCCACAAATACCACAAGCGGACATACTTAGCTAGCATGCAGCATTTTAGGCGCGTTACTACCTAAGCTGTAATGATTGCTATTTTGCGACAGGTGTTACCATCTATAATAACAGAGGTATGTCGTTGGTGTAATTTTTAATTACTAAATAGGTGGGTAAAGAAATTCGAATTTCCAAAGAGTAGCAGGTTTTCTACTTAGTTTCAGTTGTAGAATGGAAATACTTTCTTTTTTCCTTTTTATTTTTTATTCCTATACTTATTCTTATTCATATCACTAGGGATCCATATCCATATCCCTATCCCTATATCTATCCCTATCCCTATCCTACCATCAATCCTAAAAGACCCTTTCACCCCTTTTTCTTGAAGTATTAGAGATTAATCTAATTTAACTCTTTCCATCTTCCCAGTACTCAAAATTTCTTTTGTATGGGAGGTGCCACGCCCCCTTCTCCCTTTCGCCCTTTTTTCCTTGAGGTCTTAGATTTTAGTCCAATTTAGCTCTTCATCCATTTTCAATATGTATTTTAACATGAAAACTTTCAAAGATATGCAGTACGAAAAACTTCGTCTGTACGAGAGGTCCCACGCCCACATCATCCATTGGTCCGCATTGTGAGTCTATACCATTCTCGGGCCCACTTGAGTTCACACAAAAAATTTTATCAATATAGGTCCAGCGTTTAGAAGGTATTTAATGACAATTGGCGCACAAAATATTTTTTGTCGGTCTTTCTGTTTGTTCGCGCATCACTTTAAAACCCCTGTATAGAATTGAATGAAATTTTCGCCAATGTGTGTCTAGATATCCAATCTATAGTAAGGGACCTATTTTATACCAAGGAAATATTTAATTCCCATTGTTAACAGTGGTGGCAATAAAATTTGGCTCAAAATACTTTTCTTCGCAGATGTATTGCTTGAAATCTATTTTGAAATATAAAAAAAAAATTTTAAATTCGAATGATGTTTCATGAATGATTAACACATGTCATTCCTGAATGTAAGATATAATCAATCACCCTTTGTCAAACAAAACTGTTTTGTTTTTTTGTCATTACGAATGTTCTAATCTTTGCTGTGAAAATCAGTCACACAATTTTTTAAACGCTTGCAACATTTTTTAATTTGATATCATTAGACACATTTAGGAAATCCAATATGTGCAAAAAATACTGTGGTTCATTCTGCAAAGCCACATGCGTACACCACCATTCTATGCCAGTGGGAATTCTATTTTCCCCCTCGTACGTCTGCAACCTGCGGATTTGTCTTCTTCTTGCCTCCGCAATTTTTCCTCTGCTTTAACACAATTAATTTATGTAATATTTCATTAATCATACAATAACATCTAATCTAATTCCCCAGTGCCTCAGAGAAACTACCCTCAAATGTATTTGTCCAGCATCCAATCACTCGAGCATTCAATATCAGTAGGTTATTATTGCGTTTATTGTCGTTCGCAAATAGTTAGCTTAATAAAATCTCATAATTTTGCTTAAATCTTGAAACTGTGGGCAGTCGGAAGTTCTAATAATGCAACGCCGTCGTTCCAATTCATTTTATTCGTCATGGATTTTCCATTGTTCGCGTTATATTAGACATACTTTTTTTTTGCCATCAAACAATTAATATTGCGATATTCTTCGGATTTATGTGAAATCATATTTTTTTTCTGTTTGCTTTGTTAGCTACGAAATGACTTGCTAGATTATTGAAATTTACTGCTTTTTTTTTGTCAAAAAAATTAATTAGAAAAATTCGATTTTTTGTATTTTTGTAGTAAACATTGCGGATTGTTTATAGATCGATTTGGGATCTGGATTTGACTGCGCTCTCCAGGGTCTGCTATAGTCGTCTTCTCATCTATTCTTTCCTTTTCTGAAAGGAGTTCTATATTTGTCTTGAATATTATCTTTTTTCCCCTTCTAATTCTATGCATATCCCTAACTCCATATCCCTATCCTTATCCTAATCTCTATCCCTATTCCGATGCCTTTCACTATCCCTATCCTTATCCATATGCTTATCCCTATCCTTACCTCAATCCCTATCTATACTTATTCTTATCTCTATAGCTATCCCTATCTCTATCCCTCTCTCAATCTCTAACTATACTTATTCTTATCCCTATACCTATACCTATCTCTATCTCTATACCCATCCTTATCTCTATACCTATCCTTATCACTATCCCAATCCCTATCCCCCCTATATAAAAAGCTTTTATAAGTTTCTCTTTGGTTTGCATGAAAAATATGTTTCCTTTTAACTCCCAGCCTTTCATTTGGGACTTATTGATCTTCTGAACATGTTTTATCGGCAACTCAAGCTCCAGCACTCAATTGATAAAATCCAAAACAACAATTTTTAGAACTTTCGTCTGTCTGTCTGTTTGTTTGTTCGAGCATCATTCAAAAAGCGCTTTGTCGAATTGAATGCAATTTCCATCAAAATATTGCTAGATGTGCAACTTAGAGTTTAGAATACATTTGACCATTTTTTATCTGTATGTCTGTATGTTTCTTCGAGCATCATTCAAAAACGTCTGTAGGTATCAAATTGAATTAAATTTTTAACGATGTATTGCTAGATATCCAACTCCGAGTTTAGTATCCATATTCTCATATCCACTTTCGGAAACCTGGAGAGTATGTTTGCGGGAATTTATAACATAAAATATGTGAACAATTATAAGTATATGCTCTATACAAATCAAATGTACATATTTTCTTTTATACACTTAAATAATGCGCATATTAGCTGCTAAAAACCGTTTTCCGGTCACTCCAATTCAACGCTGGTAATGTGCTGCTAATGTAGAAATCAAATTAAATCAGGTAAAAGTGTTTTTGCTCACGTGTGTGTATAAGGACATAAAGTAATGTGTGTGAATATCCACAACTCGCATGTAGTACGTGCACACGTGTGCGACATTTGTTCAGAGCAACTGCAAAATCAGATACGCCAAAAATATCTAAAAATACACAAACACATTACTTACTGCATCCTTTTTCTTCACGTACAGCGAACACAGACGCACACGCACACCAGAACGTATTGTATTTTGCGCAAGGACCTTTTTCATACCTAACAAACTTTGTTGCTTTCTTTAGCCAAATTTCATACCTCACGCTTTTACTCGAGTGCCCTTGCGGTTAGATATTTTAACTAGAAGTGGTTAAGTTTGTTTCGGCATTTTAATTAATTAGGAAAGGGTTTATTAATATTTTGAAAGGAAAAGCTAGCAGAGGCTTAACATATTTTTGAAGTAAATTTTTTTACATTTCATAAAAAACTCATTCGAGTCGAGCTTTGATTTTTTATAACTCCGAAGATGTACAAATCTCAGAGTAAAACATAAAAAAAAAAAAAATAAAATAAAAAAAAAAAAAATAAAAATAAAAAAAAAATAAATAAAAAAAAAATAACAAAAAAAAATAATAAATAAAAAAAAAAAATAATAAATAAATAAAAAAAAAAATAAATAATAAATAAAAATAAAAAAATAAATAAATAAATAAAAAAAAAAAAATAAAAATAAAAAAAAAAAATAAAAAAATGAAAAAAAAAAAATGAAAAAAAAAAAAAAAAAAAATTAAAAAAAATTAAAAAAAAAAAAAAAAAAATTAAAAAAAAAAAATAATAAATAAAAAAATATAAAATAACTGGGGAAAGTTTTTTCGTGAAGTTAAACATCTAGCAATCAGCTGTGAAAACTGCGTTCCGCTCTAGACAGCGGGTTTTGACTCAAACGCGAACAAACTTACAAAAATTCTAAAAACTAGTGTCACCAAGAATTATGACACTGAAAACTATTCAACCCTTTTGAGAATTCATCTAAATCATAAAATTGTTGTTTGTCTCGCACTTGCAGCATTCGAAATCTCTATGGCAATATTGACTCCTTATATCTTCATTTGCGTCTTTTTAAATCCCAAATCAGTCGTACCTTTTATCACCAATTTGTTTTGTTTTTTTTTTTTCAACTGGCTAGGCAACCTTTCACAAAGGATTAGGTGTTTGAAATAAAATTTGCAACCGGAAGCTGCTTTTCCATTTACAACTAAACATTTTTATTGCGCGAGAGCGTGTGTGTGTATTAGGATTTTTATTACCATTTTGATTGCGTTGCATTTCTAAGTGCTCGCTCGTATGTATGTTTTACAGCTTTCGCTACGAATGTTTTATTAAAATTCTTGTTTTTGTTTGTGCTGTGTTGCCTGGCGTCTGCTTTTAAGTCCTTTTATACGCGCTTTATTTACTTTTTACTTTTTTTTCATTTCCATTAATTTAATTTTATTTGCTTTTACTTGTGTGTAAGTTCAATACAAATGTGTGGAAATGTATGTAAGTATATAATGATAGAGGTTCGGGGACCCCTTGTTTTGTTATGCTTTCAAGTTTTACTTATTTATTTCGAAGTCCATTTTTGTGTTTCTATTCGTGAGTATTATTTAGAGTTCGTTTCATAGTTTGGTGCTTACATACAGTAAGTTTCATAATTATAAGGTCAGTAGGTGTTAATATTTCGGGAACAGCCAATTTTTGAAATAAACATTTTTGTAGTAAGATTATAAGCTCTTTCTTTTAAAAAAAAAGTTCATTATGTTTTTCATTAACTGCACTATTATGGCGTGTCTCACTTCTGGGAGTCACTTGGGAGTTACTTCCTGCAGTGTAGTTTATTTCCCCCCTAGATGACTCTAAGTCACATTCCGGAGTGTAGTAATTGTATCAGGATGGAACGATGGGTTTCAGCGAGCCCATCAATTGGTACGATGACGAATGTCGAACTGCCTCAGACAATAAGGACGCTGCCTTGTGTTTAACGGAGAGGGACGCCTGCCAAAAGGCGTGTGTATGAGGGGCTTAAAATGCTGGTTGCCGGATATGATAGCCGAAAGTCTTATCTAATGATCCGGCGAATGACGGAAGGTTCTAAGACCAAGGCAAATCCTTCCTTTGACAATAATGGGCTAAATTGGGAAATAGGCGCGAACCCAACACCTCAATCTCTGACGATGGAAAAAAACGCCCGACCACCCGACTATGACGAAGTGAGGATGGCTATGTTCCAGCTCAAAAATAATAAAGCACATGGTAAAATTGACTACCCGCCGAGCTGTTCAAACACGGAGGTGAAGAGCTGATAAAAAGCATGCATCACCTCTTATGATGAATGTGGTCGAACGACTGCATGCCTCCAGATTGCAACTTAAGTGTTCTCTGCCCAATCCACAACAAAGACGATTCCGATAACCGCTCCAACTACAGCGAAATCAGTATCCTTAATATTGCATATAAGGTTCTATCAAGAAAATACTGTCAGTCTAGACGAACAAAGAATTGAGGAGGACTGCTCTGAACCATTAGAAACTAAACAAGGCTTCATACGGTCTTTCAAATAAAATAGGCTTTGGAGTATTTGGTGAGAAAAGTTATCTGGAAGATTTATAGTCCTTCCGCTGGCTTGGTCATGTTATGTAAATGCCTCGACTGAGATGGAAACTACAGGTGGAGGATGACTGGACCTGGTTTTTAAAGGTTTGAGAAATAGTTGATCGAGGTTTGTTGAGAACTATGTAGATCTTGATCTTGCTTTTCCCCTTTTCCTTCCTATATTTTTAAGCGTTGGGAAGATTCAAGACCAATCTACTTTTTGTGTTGTTCCCAATAGTTTTATAACTGTCCTCATATTTATGAAACGCACTGTACTATGTAATATCGTTGCCTGCTTTTGTGCGTAGCGTTTGCCTTGTCGGCATTTCTGTTTGATTACCAAGCCACACACATACATAGCCATCTTTATGCCGTTTTCGCAAACATTTTCTTCATATCCTTTTTGACAAAATTTTTCGTATTGCATTGGACATAGCTTGTTGTGAGTTTGTTTTAACGTACGCTTGCCGTACTCGCTAAAAAATTGAATATCCTTGCTGAGGAGGACATTGGCTCTTTGCAGACGTATGTACGTTTTCGACATTATTTTGCAAAATTTACCTTGAGTTGTTGTTTCATAGCGTTTTCTCAACGCTCATTAATTATGTTTTGGCGCTCTCTCTCTCTCCTCTCGCTATGTGTGTTTACCTGTGCGTGTGATGATGATTACTTTACCTTGTCTATGTATTTGTTGTTGTTTTTTTACATATGTACATACATATGTATATATTCGACGGCTCCTGTCAGCTTGCGTTTGTGCGTCTTCTTCTTCTTCAGTTTACAGTCCTGTATGTGTTTCATGTTAACGCCGTTCCTTGGTTGGGTTTCGGCTGCTTTATTAACCTTAGCTCGTTTTAGTTTACTCGCTGATCTCCGACACGTCAGAGCCTTATAGGCAAAAATACTCAAGTAGTGAGTTTTAAAGTGTTGCGGGGCGTTTAAACAAGAGAAATAATACAATAATAATTATAGAAAAAGGAGTATAATACCTAGAATAAAAAAATATCTAATTTAACAAACTAAAAGTGAAGAGAGGAAATTTGTATGCAAGAAAATAGAATTTCTAAGTAAAATGAAGGCAAAAATCTACTGAGTGTTAAGAACTTTTGTGTGAACAAATTTGCTGGCGAAATTTTGCGCACTAGAAAAAATTTTCAATTCTCGAGACCACATGCAAAAAGGGAATAAATACAAAAAAAGTGAAAAAAAAAAAATATTTTGAAATACATATTACTTAAAGGATTTAAAAATAAAAATTGAAAATTAAAAAAAAAATTTTTTTTAATTCGAAAAAAAAATTTTCAAAAGTTCAAAAAAAAATTTATAAAAAATCCAACTCTTGTGTGTCTCGTGCAATAACCAAAGTTGCAAGAAATGCGTTTTAGTATTTTCAAAATAAATATAATTTAAATTATATGCCAACAACGAGCACCAAAAACCCATAGACGGTTCGCTTAACCTACATAGCGTGCCCAGAAGCATACACAGCTCCCCAATTAATATCGCCGTGTATGCAAATCTCTACTACTAATTATTAACAAAAAAAAATATTTTTCTTAACGAAAATACTAAGTGGTTAATTGTGTCACAAAATCTAGAAAAAAAAAATTTTTTTTCGTTAAAAAAAAAAAGTGCAATAACCAACAACAACAACTACAACTACTAAACTCGGTAAACGCAGCCAACTAGAAACTGTATTTTTTGTTTGTTTTTTCGTTCACACGCGAAAACAACCACAACAATAACACAAAAAAAAGCACACGAACCGCTGTTTTGGAGTACACACTGAAAAAGGCATTGGAGCCAGAAACCGCTTTACGATTGAGGACTGCGTTTGCAATTTTTTCTACTTAAACATGAATTAAAAGTGAGTTCTCTTTGCAATTTTTTTTTAATAATTTCTAAGCTGATTTTTTGATTTACAGTTGTTGTATTTTTTTTTTTTTGTAAAATGATACACGCTCATTGAAGGTGATTTGTTAAATAAAATGGAAAAAAGTCGCATGCGATAAATGTTTCTGTATAATAAATAATCAAAGTCTATAATTGATTGATATCATATCTATGCAACAATTTTAAGATTATTATCAGGGTGGGTGGGATGATTTCAACTTTGTATGAAAGACAAAAACCTTGTTGTTGTTTGTGGGTGGAATGTTTTCAATTCACTATGAGAGATCTAGTACAATAAATTATTTGCAATGTACCTATGTTTAAATTTCTTTGCTGTGCCCACGTTAAGTTTGAAATTAGGTTAGGTTCGGTTCAAGTGGCTGCCGCACAGGCACACTTAGGCCAGTTTTGAAAGGCCCGTTGTGATACCACCAACACTAGGAAAGTCATTCCCAGGACCCGGGCATTTGGAAAATCCCTCAGTTGTTGGGATTCTCCACATAGCAGAATCCCCGGACTGACACTCCTAAACCGGCACCGTTATTCCTCCTCGAACCACTTAGATGACTTGATGAAGACCATCAAGTCCTTTATGTCCAGCTCCACGATCTGTCGTAGGCTATCCTGGTTTGAAATTAGTTATTAGTTTTTTATGAGGACCTCCGACTGTTGTGGTCGCGCAACAATCTGTGCTTCCAGCCATGTGATTTTAGAATACTGAAGTGACCAGTAATGCTTGCGCCCCCAACCGGACGATGGCCTTAAATACAGGGCTGACGCTGCCGCTGCGCGGTACCGTCTTGGAACGAGGTTAGAGAGATAGTTTTTTGATGCTTGTTGGATCTAGACTCGATTGTTGTGGGAACTCAAATGCTAACATTCTAGCTCTCACCATCAACAATACCAACATTTTCTTGTAGGGTTGAATACATTTTCTGCCTCTTTCGTTAACCCCATATCCTGCCAAAAAAAGGTTCAACTGGAGTAATTTTTTGGAACCAGCACTAACACCGAAAATTATATCAGTTCAGAAATCCAACGGAGAATCACTCTTGCCAACAAGTATTACTTTGGACTAAGTAGGCAATTGAGAAGTAAAGTCCTCTCTCGACAAACAAAGATCGCGCTCTATAAGTCTCTCATCATACCAGTCTTGATGTACGGCTCGGATTCAAGGATAGTGTCAAGAGAAGATGAGATGGCCTTTGGAGTATTTGAGGGAAAAGTTCTCCGGAAGAATTATGGTCCTTCCCGTGATGGCAACGGCGAGTATCGAAGGAAATTTAACGATAAGCTGTACGAGCTTTACGCAGACCTGACCATAATTCAGCGAATTAAAGCCCAAAGGCTCCGCTGGCTCCAGCACAGAAGTTTTTCCTATCGACACCCGAAGAGGAAGTGGGAGGGCTCGACTGAGATGGAAAAAACAAGTGAAAGATGAGTTGAACTCCCTTCGGGTTTCCAATTGGCATCAGTTATCGCTAAAAAGACAAGCCAAGATTAAATTCCAGTAATTTTTTTGATTTAATTAGTTTTTAAAAAAAATGTTATTTTTTTTTCTTTTAATAAGTAATATGTTAAGTTTTCTACTTTGGTTGAAAATAGCAAGGACCATTTTTGTCGTTTGGGTAATACCGTTCCACCCATCTTATTTCCCTCACTCGTTGATTCCTATTCGTTCCATTTTTATTATACACTCTCACTCTCTCTTTCTGCTCTCAATACTTCAAACGTACCGTGTTTCCTTTCCGCTTTTGTTACATTTCGTCGTTCGCATATCCTTTCTCGCATATCCTTTGCTGTTATACGTTTTCCTTTTCTACGCTGCCTTGCTGCAAATAGCTTCTGCTGTTCTTCTGCAACATTTATTATTTCGTATACGGTTTGTTATTGTATTTTGAGTATATAAAACGTAGCACAAACGATACATACACAGCAAAACTTTATGATGAAGTTTCTACGACATTCACGATTCTTTGTAAACTTATCAGTTTTAGTATATTTTTTTTTGTTTTTTGTTTTTTTTAAATTCGTTTCGAACGTTGTGCGCTCGTTAGCTATTAATTTTGTTGTTTTTATTATTGTTGAGCAATCCTATTGGGTGGTGGTACAGTTTTTTTGGTTAACTTTGATAGCGGCCGTTAGCCCATTCTCTAATAGTTTCTAATTCGTGTGCGTATCTCAAGTGCTCTGTCATTGCGTCTAACTCAGACCAGCAGCAGCAAGGATGTTAGTTCATTTGCATACTAAATACATACATGTGTATAAGCACATAGACAATCATATATGTATTTGTATGTATGGAAATCTAAGTATTTCTAAGATATTTCGTTGTAAGATGGTTATTTCCTCATGCTCTTTTTCATTGACTTGAATGCAAAGAAAGTTATAAAAGTTATTTGACGTTTCTTTGATGTAGTTAATGTTAATTGTAGAGGGGCATCAAAATGGCAAAACTGGGAGCTGGGTAAGCAATAGTTGGGGTATGAGATACAATCAAATTGAATATATGAAAATTTTCTCATTTTATTGCTTCAAATTTCTTGGGTTTGAGAATATGCAAATGAGAATTTGTTTTTACTGACGATAAATCGTAAGTTGTGATATCTAAATGCAAACATTATTATTTTCACTTATGAAATTGTTGTGTTTGTAGAAAATACAAGTTATGCAAAATTATTTTTTGAAGAACATTTTTATAAATTTTTGAATTTCGAACTTATCCGAAATTGGGATACAATTAATGTTAACATAAAGCTGAACAGTTTTCATATGAATTTCCTTAAATTTCTATCAGTTTTTGAATTTCAAAAATTTTCGAACATACGAAATTTGGAAAAATGAATTGTATACATGAAGTTGAAGCATTTGTATATGATTTTGTGGTATTTTATAGTAAATTTTGAATTTCGAAAATTTTCGAACATACCAAATTTCGGATACAATTAATGTTTACATAAAGCTGAACAGTTTTCATATGCATTTCCTTTAGTTTTTGCATTTCGAAACTTTTCGAACATACAAACTTTTGAAAAAATTAATGTTTACATGAAGGTGAATCGCTTTTATATTATTTTCTAGCGTTTTACAGTAATTTTGTAATTTCGAAAATTTTCGAACATACCAAATTTCGCATAAACTTATTTAAACATTCAGCTGAAAGCTTTTGTATTTGATTTTGTAACTTTTAATAAATAGTCATTATGTAACTTCGAACATACAAAATTTTTTCGAAAATGAAAAAAGTGCGTATAAAAACTTGTTTCAGCTTCAGGTTCACATGAATTATTTCGAAAAATTTCCAACTGAATGATTTACCTGGTTTTAAGTGCCATTTTTAAATGGTTTCTTAGCTCAATCTTGTTAGACCAAATTGAATTCGTTTAAAATAAGTAAACCTATCAGGTTAGCAACATCTTTCATCACTATTTTGATCTTCGAAAGTTTCCGCTTTTATGCTAAATAAACAAGCAACTTTGGTAGTAGTAAGGCAGTATTCGAATACTATTCAAATACTAGAAATACCAACAATCGATTCGATTATCCGAATAATACTAGCTCAACGAAGATTCTAATATGTAGTAAAATTCGATTTTCAGCAACAACAAAATTAACAATCGAGGCTGATTCGAGTATTCAAATATTCGAACATATGTATGTAGTTTTGTACTATTGCAGAACAAAAGTAAGAAATGGCAGTGAAAAGTTATGAAAGTGAAAAAGTTATTTTCAAAAGTTGTTTGAAATTTCCTATTTATTGCTGCCAATTTTCACACTTCGAAGAATTTGACAAGGGAAATTTCGCCTGTCTCCGTTAGCTTTATTTCGGAACTTTCAATTACTATTGTTTCTGTAATAATAATTTTCGAACATTAAAGGAAACAATTGGCAGTTTGATTTTATTAGCTAGAAAAAAACAAAAGCTAATGCTGCTACCATACCTCATTGAACCTTTTGTAGTTGATGAAATACCCAATAAAAAAAAATTTCTTACTTGCATTTTCTTCTAGCACATTAATTACCGTTGAACGATTTTAGATTCATGCCAGCTGACTGATTTGTTGAGGTCGAGAACCAGTTGTTTGTTTGCGGGCCGGTTAATAAGTTTGACGTGCCAGCGACGCATTGAAGAGGTCGTTCGAGTTTCTAAAAAGTAAGCCAGGCAGGCAAGCTGGGCTGAGTCAAACACACATCCAAGCCAATCTTTAGCCTGTTTTTCACTTTGACTCGCGCAAAGTAAATATACTTCGTTCGAGTGGCAGGCTTTACGGCTCGGCGACGCATTCAATTGCAATAACAACAACAATCAACTATGTAAGTACTACCAGCAATGTAGAAAAACTCGAACGGTTGAATGAGGACACGGTTTCGCGTTGCAGCTGCTACCTTTGTTATCGAGTTTTTGCTTTTTTTTTTGTTTTTGACTGCTGAAACACTGCGTAGCGATTAGACCAGCAGGAGCACCGCACTGAGTATTTTGATGCATGTTTGTGTTTGTGTGCGTGTTTCCTTTTTGTATTTATGAGTGCTTGTATTTGTGTGAGTTTGTAATCCTACTTTTCATATCTATTGTTGCTTTTGTTTTAAGCAAGTCGTTGCTTTTCCAGCTGCAATTTTACCTACATAGAAGATGAATATATGTACATACATATGTTTGAAGTTAGGTATGCACGTCGTATCTTTGGAAATCATACACTTGATGAGGTTTTTCCCATTTTGTAACAGCGAGCAATTTGCGTGAATTTGCTTTGTTTCTAGGTTCTCCTAGTTGTCATTGTTACTACAGTCTTGTGCTGTAACATAGCAGCGTAAAATACATAATGAATTTAAATATTGAAAACTTAACTGAATTTCTCATAAAAAATTTCAAAATTTCGTAAAAAAAAAATAAAATTTTTTTTTTTAATAAACAAAACAAAAAATTTCGTAAAAAAAAAAATTTCGAACAAAAAATTTCGTATAAAAATAAAATAAATAAAATTTCGTAAAAAAAGTTTCGTAAAAAATAAAAAAAAAATCGTAAAAAAAAAATAAAAAATTAAAAATTAAAAAAAAAATTGAAAAATATTGAAAAAAAAAAAAAAATAAAAAAGTAAAGAACGAAAAACAAAAAAAAAAATGAATCAGAAAAATTAAGAAATAAATAATAAAATAAAATTTAAGTATAAACCGAACCAAAAACAATAACATTAAAAAGAACTTTTTCGAAAGTCATTTTTAATTAAAATTTTTCTGCACCTACATCGTTCATGATTGAAAAATTTTAAGCTCATAAAGGGATTTTCAGAATTTGAATCGAACTGCATTGAAATTTTTCGCAATTAAAATTTCGCTAAATTTCACATTTTTGAAATTTGAGTATCCTGATTTTTTATGGTTTAAATTTTGAAATCCTGACACATATCAAAAATGTTTTTAAGAACAAAAAACTGAGTTTCAAACATTCGCATGTAAATGCAATTTTTTCCATTTTGTACAAGTTTTTGAATCTCATAAAATTTTCGAACACAAGCAATCTTGAAAATAATGATTTGTACGTTTTGTTTCGTTTTATATAAATTTCGAAAATTTTCGAACATGCAATTTTGAAAATATGTAGTGAATGTGTACATAAAATTGAAAAGTTTTTAATGCCTTTCTTTCATATTCTATAAATTTTTGAACTTCGAAAATTTTCGAACATGACACAATTTTGAAAATAATGAATGCGTACATAAGGCTAAGAAGTTTTCATATGCATTTCTTCATTATCTATAGATACATATTTGAATTTCGAAAATTTTCGAACATTACTCTGTCAAAAAAAAAAAGAACCAGTACAGCAGAAATTGGTAGAAAAGCTTGGTATTATTCTCCTACGGAGGCTTATTCGAGCATCGTATTATTAATTCTAAGCTTCGAAAGAGTTTGTCGAAATTAGAGTTTTTTTAATAGATTGTTAAAAACCGTTTTGGTCATTCCACTGATATAATTTTATCCCCTCTGATAGAGTGAATCATTTTCTCGTTCTGGTGCTGCCATTGCATTACACAACACTGCAAAACAAAATTGTGAACAGTTGTTAACTCTGAGAGTGTGGTGCGGAACGCGCATTTTATTGGCTTCATTTAGGAACAAATTTATGTTATACAAATACAAATTCAATTTTACAACATAAAATAAAAAAAAGAAATCGTTTCACCCGCTTTCCAACCAAGTACGAACAAACGGTTAGACGTTAAAAATGGTTTTTTTTTAAATCAACTATTTGTCTGCTATACCTTTTATTTCTTAACATTATTCTCTTACAGCTTTTTGAATAATAATAAAAAAACGCATAACTGTTTTCAAAACAGTTATAGTGCAATTACGTTTGTGTTTGTGTGCCCACAAAGTATTACCTTCTAGGATAAGCAACAACAACACAACACAAGCAAATATGTCCGTCGATGTACCACGTATTATGGTCTTTCGACCCACTTGGGAAGAATTCAAATATTTCCCCAAGTATGTTGCCTACATGGAATCTCAGGGTGCACACAAAGCTGGTTTAGCAAAAGTTGTGCCACCACCCGAATGGATACCGCGACGTAGTGGTTACGAAGATTTAGATGCACTCAATATAACAATACCGGCGCCCATATGTCAAGTGGTTACCGGCAAACAGGGACTCTATCAACAAATAAATATACAAAAGAAACCACTCACCGTTAAACAATTCAGTGAGCTAGCGTCCACAGAGCGCTATCAAACACCCAAACATTTCGATTATGAAGATCTCGAACGTAAATATTGGAAGAATATAACATATGTGGCGCCAATTTATGGTGCCGATGTTAGTGGTAGCATAACAGATCCAGATCAAGATGTAAGTAAATAAGTTTACAAATTTTATATTTCAACTTAATTTTTGATTTCTGCTACGCCATCCTCAGAGTTGGAATATAAATCGACTCGGCACTATACTCGATTATGTTAACGAGGATTATGGCATACAAATTGATGGTGTGAATACAGCATATTTATATTTTGGCATGTGGAAGACCACATTTGCTTGGCATACTGAAGATATGGATTTGTATTCAATAAATTATTTACATTTTGGTGCACCCAAAACGTGGTATGTGGTGCCACCCGAGCATGGGCGTAAATTGGAGAAAGTTGCAAATCAGTATTTTCCGGCGAGTTATGAGAATTGTAATGCTTACTTGCGGCATAAAATGACGCTGATAAGTCCGCAAGTGCTCAAGCAACATGATGTGCCGGTGAGCAAAGTAAGTACTGCTTTTGTTTTGAAAGAAGTTTGTGTTAACGTGTAGAATTGGTGTAACTGGAGATGAAAAAAAACAATCGGAGTTTTTCGAAAAAGGTATCAGTATTCTTGTTTAGACAAACGATATCGATTTTAATTTCGAAAAAAAAAAAAAAAAAATACGACCAGATATTTCGTGCGGCCAGATATTTCGTTGAATTCGGCAGCGGCCGCTTTTGTGTCTCAAAAGTGGTTATATAGCTCGTAGAATGTTCGAATTTCTCATTACAACCAGCTAGTTTTATTTGGTCATTCAGATTTGAGTGGTTATATGTCCCTTAAAGGCAATAAATGCGTTCAAGTAAAAATTGGAATTTCGCAAATTTTCGAACCCAACTTAGAAAAAGTCAAAACATCGAAAATACTTTTTATGACGTAGTTTTATGCTTCTTAAAGCAGAATGAACCAGTTGAGGTGAAAATTGTAATGTCGAAAATTTTCGAACATAACTTCGAAAAAGTAAAAACAGCATGAAATACATTTTACGGCAAAAAATATGCTGCACTTTTGGAAACTTGGTTAAAAACTCATCAACAGCGTTTTAATTTCGAAAAAATATCAGCCAATTGTTTTCTTTTTGAAAACTCTTTCGAAAATTTTGATTTTTGTAGTTAAATGTGCCTTTGTCAATCAGCTTTCCAAAGTTGTATGTCCCTTAAGGGACAATTGGCCAGTTCAAGCTAAAATTGCAGTTTTGAAATTTTTCGAACAAAACTTCGAAAAAATAAAAACAGCGGAAAATGCTTTTTTATGACAAAAAAATATGTGCCAATTTTGCAAATATTTTTATTAACTCATCAATGGTGTTTTAATTTCGAAAAAATATCAACCAAATCGTAAACCACTCTTTCGATAATCAAACTATTTGAAGTGCAATGTGCCTTAATAGCTAATTTACGCTATAATTAGAATTAGTTGTGCTGCTAATTAAACAATTTCATTATAAATTGAATTTCGAAAATTTTCAAACTTAATTTCGAAAATTTAAAAAGTGGCTGGCAATACCCTTTATGGTAAAAATAAGCCGAAAATGCAAATAGAACATTGTACGTGGCAATTAGAACTTCGAAAATTTTCGAACTTAACTTCGAAAAGTAAAAAAATGTCCAAAAATACTTGTTATGGCTTAAACTATCGTTTTATTTTCCACTCCTCAATTTATTCTTAAGTGGAGTGGAGGAGAAATCAATTTATCTTGGTTTGTATTTTATTTAAAGCAAATTAAGATGTGTAATATGATACAATATGAAAAATAATTGTCTGTTTCAACATATTTTATTTTATACTCATACATTTCTGCTACTATGTGCGAATGTATGTACATAGTTTCGTGGAATGACAAAAAAGCGGCGCATTCGAAACTCGCCTAAACCTGATACTTTATTCGTTCCAGTTATGCCATTTTCTACTGAAAAATATACTTGCACTGCGCATGCATGTATGTAATATTGCACACAAAATACCATTTCTTTACATCTCCATCATCATCACACAGATAACACAAGAAGCTGGCGAGATAATGATCACATTTCCATTTGGGTATCATGCGGGCTTCAATCATGGTTTCAATTGCGCCGAGTCTACAAATTTTGCCATGGAACGGTGGATTGAATATGGAAAACGTGCCATTCAATGTACCTGCAGGTAAGCTTAAATCTAAATCAAATTTTGTCTATATTTATTTTTAATTATTGTTATTTGCAGCAACGATATGGTTAAGATCTCTATGGACACATTCGTTAAACGTTTTCAGCCCGAACGCTATGAGGCGTGGCTAGTAGGCAACGATGTGGGCAGACATCCAGAAGATCCACCGAGTGCCATAACAGCAGCACCATTACCATCACATTTGGATGCGTCAAACAATAAGAAGTGAGTGAGCTAGGAAGCTTAACTTTTTTTTTTTTTGTTTTTACTACTTTTTGGCGTTTACTAATATTGTGCTCTCTTTTCCATGTTGCTCACCTTTTACCTATAAACGCATTCATTTTACAAAGAATGAAGAAACAATGCAATCCGACAAAGAAAAAGTCCTTCAAAGAACGTAATCCTGATTTAAATTTAGAAGAGATTCAACAAAATCCTAATATCCCCGACGAAGTTAAGGCTGTGCTTAAAGAGAGCGTACTAACGCTTGATGCCGAAGAGGAAGAACCAGCTGTAATTGGTGATATCGAATTGGCGCCACAACTAAGTCCAGCTGAGTTAAAAACTAAGAAGGAATTGTTAGATTACATTGATGATGGCACAGGTGGATTGAATGACAAAATTTTTCACTACAGGCAGTGTCAAAAAAACTACATATACGCCATAAAATTGCAATTATACGTAAAAATACAGGATTCGGTCCCTAAATTTACAAAATGTGCATTTTTCATGAAACTCGAATTTCGAAAATTTTCGAACATATTTTTTTTTGCTGAAAGCCATACAAAAAATTACCTTCTGACAAAAAAATCATTATAAACCATGTATACTATTAGCTCAAAGTGAATTTTTCCCGAAACGTGAATTTCGAAAATTTTCGAACATATATTTTCATGCTGAAAGCCACCAAAATTACTTTCTGACACAAAAATTACTGTAAACTGTGTAGATATACTATTCGCTCAAAGTGAATTTTTCATAAAAACCGATTTTCGAAAATTTTTCGAACATATATTTTCATGCTGAAAGCCACCAAAAAATTACTTTCTGACACAAAAATGACTAAACTGTGTATACTATTCGCTAAATGTGAATTTTTCATAAAAACTGATTTTCGAAAATTTTTCGAACATATATTTTCATGCTGAAAACTGCCAAAAAACAATATTTTGGTCCAAAAATTACTGTACATTTTATGTAGTATTCACACAAAGTGAATTTTTCATGAAACACGAATTTCGAAAAAAATTCGAATTCGTTTAAAATATAATTTCATAAAAAAATAAGCGAAATTATTAAAAATTAAATAATTTTTGTTGGAAATTGCAATTTTATGGTGTACACTTTCTTTCGACATTGGCTGTCAGGTGGTACTTTAACAACATTTTCTAACAACATTTATCAACTTGGTTTATAGATGAAGACGAAGAAGAAGAATTTCGTAAACGTCGCCATAAGCGCAAACATCATTCCGACTACGATGATGATTGGTTTGCCAGTAAGCGTCGTACAACATCGCGTAATAGCAGTAAAGGGCGCAGTCCACGTAATGGCAATAAAGATGATCGTTCTATATCGCCTGCTTCATCGTCATCATCATCAGCGTCGCGTGCACGTCGTCAATGTAAAGACAACAGTGCAACAACAACGCCTGGCAAGACGCCACGCAAAACGCCACAACGTCGAAAGAAAGACAATAATGATTCAGCGACGTCGAAAACACCAAAGACACCTAAAACTCCTAAAACACCGAATGGCACCGATAAAAAGACGTCGACAACAAAATCAACAAGAGTGCGTAAATCATCAAAAGAAACGGAAGCAGTAGAGCATGTACGAAAGACCGCTGCTGCTGTTAGCGAGGCTTTAGGCGGTGGAGTTAGTCAAAGTAGTACCGATGCAAGCTTACCAGTGCAAGAGCTAAATGGGGCGACAACTACAAATGCTTTCGGCGTTACCGTGTCAGCTGTAGCAGCTGCTGATGCGGCGGGAGGTGAGACAATTAGCGAAAAAATAAAGGAGCATTCACTCTTTATCTCACCCGCAAATAATGGCTACAACAGCAATTGAACAAATTCCATTTATATATATTATTGTTCCTCATAGAAATCACAAATCATGCTTTTATTTTTTTTTTGATCATTTTATTTTTAATATCGCTCTCATGGTTTTTTTTTTGTTTGGTTTGGTGTTTTTGGTTTTTTCTTTTTTTAATTTGTAGCATATTTATTTATTTTTATTTTCAAATACTCATGCATTCATGCCAACAAACATATGTACGTACATACATACAAACAAATGCAAACAATTTTTTTTTTTTGAAAAAAAAAAAAAATATGGTTTTCCATGTATCTTGCTAATACGCAAATATTTTGTCTTTAACAAACTAAATCACATTCATTACAGCTTGTCTTCGTCATCATTATTTATTTTTAACATTTATACATGCCATTTTATTAGTTTATAAGTCATCCATATCTGTTTACTCTTTATGGCTATATACTAGACAATTTAGTTTTATTTATTTACAAACATTAGGGTGATTCAAAAAAATATCGACTTTTGTTCTTACCCTCTAAAAAGTTAGGTGTTGTTGAGAAAATAAGCCTTGCAAAAAATTAGCGCTGTAAAGTTACCCTTGGGGTCGCTATTTTTTCGCCCTTTCTCATACATTTTGTATGGGGGAAATGGGACTTTTTTCAAAGTGATTTTTCTCATAATTTTTATTTTTTTTACCTTTTCATATTCCCAAAGTGGAGGCTTTGAAGTTTCCAAAACGGGAAGCCGTGTGCAGTTATCTGATCTATTAAAATAATTACAGCCAAAGGGCAAAAAAATAGCCACCCCTAAGGGTCAAGCGCTGATTTTTTGCAATACTTATTTTCTCATCAATACTCAACTTTTCAGGAAGTAAGACCGAAATTTTTTTTTTTATTATTGAAATCACCCTAATAAACATACACACAAGTATAGATGAGTGCATGTGTGCGCTATTTATTTAAGTCTTTTTGAAACAACCTATGTTTTAAAATGGCTTAAGTTAAGAATTGAACGCGTGCAGTGAAAAGACTTTTTTGAAAATTATTATTTAAATTCCCAGTTATAGAGCTTTTTCGTTCGATCTCTACGTTCCTCAGATTTTGGTTTGTTTATTTTGAGTTGCTCACACTTAATTCCTTGATTTAGTTTTTTTTATATTTTTTTATAACTTTTACATGCGTTTTATATTTTTATAGAGTTCCTAGGGTCCACCCCCTTTTCATATTTATTTTTCTCGAAACACCCTTTTTGTTTTTGAGATTTTTTGTTGTTGTTTTTAACGTTTAAGCGATGTTTAGCACAAACTATACATACAAACATACATACATGCTATGTTAGCATTTGCTCCTCTTTAGTGTGGACGTATGTAGTATGTGGAACTGATTTTTGTTCATAATCATGAATTTGTCAATTTTTTGTTTATTTATTCTGATATGCTCACCGAAAATATATGTATATGTTTAGTAAATATAAGCAAAAACTGTGTTGTTTGTTTGGTCTTTTCTTTATTTTGTGTGAAACCGAAAAATGAGAAAAATTGAATCTTTCCTATCATCGATTGGCGACTTGTTTGAAACTATTTCTGAAGTTTTAGCTTAGGTGAAAATATGAATTGAATTGGTTTTGTTCAGGTTTTTGCTGCTAGAATTTAAGGTTTCAGTATGGAGCGATAAGATTTGGCATCATATTTTGTATATATTTTATAAACAGTGCTGTGGAACTTCTTTAACGTTTAGTTGATCTTCAATACACATTTTTCGAAGTTTTTTATGTTCTCTTCAACACTTTTCGTTTGTAAAAATATTTTATGTCGTAAAATACTAATTTCAACAATTTTTGAGGGTTTGAATTTGTTTAAAAAAAATTTAACGACAATTTTTTTGAACATACCTTTTTAGACGACACATTGTTTTAAAAATCTTTTAAAAATTTTGCACTCAAAGTGATTTTTTCTTGAAATACGAATTTAGAAAATTTTTGAACATACATTTTCCCGCTAAAAAAGCCCAAATAAAATTGCTTTTGTCACAGAAATCATTGTACGCTATATTATTCGTGCCATGTAAATTTTTCATTAAACACGAATTTCGAAAATTTTCGAACGTATATTTTCATGCTAAAAAACTATCCAAAAAAACTATATTTTGGCACACATTTTTATGTTGAAAAATACAAAAATTGGTTTTCTCATGAAACGCGAATTTCGAAAATTTTCAAATATATATTTTTTAGCTGAAAACTACACAAAAAAGCTATATTGACACAAAAATGATTTTATACTATTCTACCATGCGCTCATATAGATTTTTTCATGAAAAACTAACTTCGAAATTTTTCGAACCTACTCATAAAAACCTGCTAGGATAACTTAAGTGAGAATTTCAAATATTTTGCATATTTTCAGGATTTCAAAACTCACTAAGAACTGGAAAAACCAATTTCGAAAATTTTCGAACATGCAAAAAAACTTGTAAGAGTAGCTTAAGTTACTGAGGTTGGAGTATCAAACATTTTTGTAGATGTTGTATATTTTGAGGATGTCAAAACTCATTAAAAATATATGTAAAATTCAATCAATGAAAGAAATTTATCGATAGACTTTTTTCGAAAATGATGTGTTGCTTTTCTAACTATACAAAACTATATATGTATGGCATACAATTTATTAAAAAATAGTTCTTATTCTTAGTTAATATTCAGACCACTGAAGACTATAAAGTGCATATTGTCTTTTCGAAATTGGAATGCTTAGTTTTAAATTAAAGTTTTGTCTTTTCAAAGTTCGAATTACTGAAGTTTCACAGTATGTTTCTATGGTCAAATATTGTATGCTATTCTAATTCTAAACCACGAAATCTATGTATCACTTGCAGCAGCCTTTTTAGTAGCATTGCAATTCTCTTTGCTAGCACGTGTGAATCTATGGGGACAGTGTGATGTTCTTCTTCTTCCGCTTGTGTTTTTCTTGTGTTTCATTGCTTTCGATGGTACATAGCTTGTGAATATATTTGATAATTAAGAGCGTTTATTAAAAGTATGTCAATTTAAACCTTACTTATTTCTCCCTTCCCTTTCTAACAGTTTTTCCCCACACACAAACTCACCACACATCCTCATCCACATTACAAATCACCCCACTTTCATGTTGCCACATTTGTGAGCGTGTATCTAACAAAATAGCGGCAATTAAAATAAAAGAGCGAAAAAATACAACAACAAAACAATTGTACATTTTTTTCATTACATCAATTGATACTACAAAAGAAACAAAAAAAGAAAAATCAATGCCAGATAACTTGTACAAAATTTTACAAACTAAAAAAAAAAAATAAACCAAAGAACTTGTAAAAATTGTACAATGCAAAAAATCAGCTTAAAAATGTGAGTCTATATGACTTTAGCTATCGATTGTCATAATTCATTGCATATTTTTCAACACCTTTTACAGGTAGCAACAGTTGCAGACCTTTAAACTTGACCACGAGCAACAACAGCCGATATTTAAACAAATCAACCGTTATACAGCTGGTGCGCAAACCAACCTACGACGAACTACCCTCAATACCGCCTGTGTTGTATTTTATGCAACAAACGCGCAAATTTGAGGGGAAAATACCAAAAATTAGTCAACAAGTCAATTCACAACCGCGCCCTAACTTGATCATAATGCCGCCAACATCGAGTGCTTCGAGCGCTTCTCCAGCTGCCAGTGCAGCAGCGACGGCAACATCTAGTCAACAACAACAATCAGAGCAACAAACGATAGTTTATACAACAATGTTGCCCGCTGCGAGCACATTAAATGGCATTGCTCAGCAACATCAGCAGCAGCAGCAACAACAACAAACACAATATATAACAATACCCGCACCACCGTCGAATGGAAATACCACAGATGGCGCTGTCTATCAGTTGCAAAGTGAAATTGTTTGTGATGCTGCAACATATCATCAACATCAACAACAACAACAACGACAGCAACAGCATGAGGCACAGCAGCAACAACAATTGACAAGCATAAATGGCAATACAATTGCCGTTACAACGTCATCAACATCGCAAGGTAGGTGTTCGCGAAAATCATACTCACCACACTTTTGTGGTGTAGTTTTATTTAGTTGTAATTTGTATTTGTAGCTTTGTTTAAACTTTTCTTGCATTTTGTTTTTTATTATTAATTATGTATTTGCAATTTTTGTTTAACAATTTTGCTTGGCATGTCTTTCTTTATTATTTTCATTTACGTTTGGCATTCATTTGGTTCTAATTTGTTTACTCTACTAATGCTAATATATTTATTGAATTAACTATTGCGATATTCTCTGTGTCTAGTTTTCGTAGAAAGCGTAGAAAATATTTCACCCGTTCTGGACCAAATTTAAAACACTCGGAGAATTTGGGTCTATAAAATGTAGAACCCGTAAAAAATATGAAATTTTCTACGCTTCCTACGAAGACTAGACACAAAGAATTGCCTACTTTTTTTGCTTTTGTATTTATAAAAAGTTTTATAAGGTTTTTTTTTTTTATTTTGTGGATTTTTTTAGTTTTTTGCTATTTAAAACATTTCTTCTCTTATTATTTTTTACTATATGAAAATATTTGTATTGAATTTTTTTTTTGTTTTATATAATTTTTTAATTTTTTGTGATTTTTTTATTATTCGGAAATAAAGGAGACCATTTCGGGAATTTTTTAGATCTCTTTGGAACTTTTTCGGGGCCATTTCGGTATAATTTTCGGGATAATTTCGGAACATTTTCAGTATTGTTTAGGGATTAATTAAGTTTCGATCTGGTTTCCGGATCATTTCGGTATTGCTTCCGGAATCATTTTGGGATCATTTCGAGTTTGTGTTCGGAATCATTTTGGGATCTTTTCGAGTTTATTTTCGGAATAATTTCTAGACTTCTTAGGGATTAATTTTGCACTTATTCGAGTTTGTTTTCGGAATAATTTTCGGACCTTTTCGGGACTTTTTCGGATCAATACGGGATTATTTTTTTAATGAGTTGGGGACTTTTTAGCACTTATTCGAGGTTGTTTGCGGTATAATTTTCGGACCTTTTGGGACTGTTTTCGAATAATTACGGGATTTTTAATGAGTTGGGGACTTTTTAGGGATTAATTTTGCACTTATTCGAGGTTATTTTCGGGATAATTTTTGGACTTTTTCGGGTCTGTTTCCGGATCATTAGGGGATTATTTGTTTAACGCGTTCTTGTTCGCGAATGTCATTCACAAGATTTATTTTTTCAATGTTTACGTTCGCAAATACGAACGAAAAGAGTGACTGGTTCCGAATTATGCTTTTATCATTACCATTTGCTTTTTATTTACATTACATTTTTTTCTGTTTTTTTTTTCTATTTTTTTTTTTTTATTTATTCTGTTTTTCTTGTTTAATTAATTTTACCTTTTTTTAGTTTTTATTATTTTTTCTGTTTATTTTATAAATTGTTATTATTTGAATTTTTTTTTTTTTTTTTTTAATTAAAAAAAATTTTTTTTACTTTTTCTATTTTTTTGTTATACATTTTTTAATTCTTATATTTCAACATCGTTTGGTTTAGACTAAAAACCAATCAATTTCAAATGCATTCACCATTTAAAAACCTTGCTGCGTTTCCTTAATATTCAAACTTAATTCCAAGCTCTGGTGCTCATTCATTTTCCTGGTTGTACATAAATGTCTTAAATTTACCCTGCACCCACTAATAAATATGCGAAACTAATATTTTTATACATAAGATGTTTGTACATAGTAAATATTTTTCAAGCACAAATTTCAACTAACCGAACATAAGCTGTTTTAGTAACATTTCTATGAGAACTGAAAAAAAAAATTAAATTGTTTCGGGTTTTTCTAATAAATAAAATTTTTTATTTCGAACTAAAAATTATGTCTAAGCAGCTTTTTAAACAATCATTGTTGTTTAAAATATCTAACTCTACCCAATAAGGTTCCACACTCAACTTGTGAGAAAGAATCCTCATTTCTGTACTATACCCCTGAGGCGGATGAGAAATTGTTCTAAATCTAAAACGTTCATATTAAAAATTTACGTTTTTAAAATTGTTCACTACATTTTAATTTTAAATAGAGTTTTATCACACTCAAAAAGAACTTCATCATCATCATTGCACATTTGTTTTCTTTTTATCATTAAAAAGTTTAAAAAAATTGAATATATTGCCACATATTCCTAAACTCCTTTTAAAATTTTTTCCATTTACTCTCGTTTCTTAAAAAAAAAAAAAAATTTAAAAAAAACTTTAGTATGCCAGCTGATCAGTGCCAAAAACTCGTAAGTTTCCTAATGTAAAACAAAAATATTAAAAATTTGTGCTGAAACACTTCTAGTCTTTTTTCCACATTGGAACAAATCTTATCAAAATTTCTGCTACATACTGGGAAAAATTTTCTACAAATTCAACCACATTAACTGCAAATGCAATTTTTTTACACAAATACACATTTTTAATGACGCATAACCTAACTTTTTGAAATAAGTAATAAAAATTTTTTTAAGCCTACTTTTAGGCGCTTCACTAAAAAAATAAAACAACCAATTCAAAAAATTCTTAATATCGTTCACAAGCAGCAATTTCAACGCAAAAAATACAGAGCAATAGTTTTAAATTTTTTTTCATTTATATTGTATTTTAAGTTTAATTTAAAACAAATTTTTTCGTAAATTTATTTTGCAAGTTATTTTTTATTTTTTTATTGATATTGTTTGTACTCTATATTTAGTTTTTAAGTAATTTTTTTAATACGCTACTCTATTTTTTATACATATTTTAAGTCTGTATGTTTGTAAAATCTTAGTTTCGAATTGCCAAACGGTTTTTGTTTCATAAAACTCTTACTTTCTATTATTGTTGAGCTATTTTTGAACTTAACTTTTTCTATACAAATTTATATGCAACAAAAAAAGCAACTTCCAAGCAAACTACTAGTGTAAACTGTACTTACCAAGAATCAAAGAGAAGCAAGGAAAGAAAAAGACTATGATGAAAGCTTTTATAACAGAACAACTCGTCATAAAAAATTATTTCACGAAAAATGCGGGCTGATGTCTTTTTAGAAGAAAGCGGAAAAATACAGGAGCTCAAGAGCAGCAGCAGCAAGAATCGCGCTGTGACTGCGATCAGAGAGAGAGAGAGTTCTGAAAATAATAAAAAGAAAATTTAGAGTACTTTTTTTTAACTGTATAAAATTGGAATAAAAAACGAAAAGTTTGTACTCAAATAATATTACAAAATGTTTGGTGTTCGAAAAGCTTTTCAAATTTACTAGAAACTCAGAGAGGCAGAAAGAGAGTGAGAAAGAATGATAGATCGGCAGAGAGAAAGATAGATAGAGAGAGAGAAAGAAAGATAGATAAATATATATAGAGAGAGACATAAAAATAGAGAGTGAGAAAGATAGATAGAAAGAAAAAGGTAGATAGAGAAAGAAAGATAAATATAGACAGAGAGAGAATATAGGAAAAGATAGAGAGAGAAAGATACATAGAAAGGAGAGGAAGAAAGAGAAATATATAGCGAAAGAGAAAAACGGAGTTGGAATAGCGAGAGAGAGAGCAGGGAAAGATAGAGGAATAGAGAGCGGAATAGTAATTGGTGTCAAAGCAGAGTTTTCATATCGGTCGTGTTACAGACAGCTATGTACGAGGTAACACAGTTTGTTCCGTTTACCAATTCACGCTCACTTTTCAATATGCCGACATCTAAAATATATAAATTTTAGGCCCTATGACGGATGTCACGGATTACTGTGATATATATGATGCAGGAAGGTTACATTTTTAAAAAAGGGTTGCCACCTATTTGAAAATAATTGTTTGCGTTAGGTAGTTTTTTTACACTTAGGTGTTCTGGGTAGGTTTTTGGTCTGAAAAGAGTAAATTATTATCATTTCTATAAAAAGGGTTGCCACTTGTTCTAAAAATTTAATGTTATATGAATCGCGTGGCAAGGAAGACAACAGTTTGGAGAAAGTTGCTTGTTGCTATGCTAGTCTTAATTCAGTTTTGTTTACTAAGATATCAGTATTTCAAACTATTTTTGAATTACCTTTTTTCTACTATACATAGCTGTCGTTTTCTAAGATTCTTCAATTTCACGCTTTTTTTTTAATTCTTTTTTTTTTTTAACTTTTTTTTAGTTAAATTTGTACTCTTTGCAAATACAGCTAGTTTCTTTAAAGCTAAACTATTAGTTTTTGTTGTAATTGTATTAATTTTGATTGAAAAAAAATTTTAATTATGAACAAAAAATTCACATAAAATGCAAACGAAAAAGATTATCTAAATTTATACACATTTGAAATCAATTTCTAAAAATTAAGACAATGTGGTGACCAATATTAGTTCGTCTCCCACATTGCTCGCTGCCAACGCCGCCACCACCACCAACAACAACAACAACAGCCACCACATGCAACAGCAACACAATTCCGTTGCAAATGCAACATCAACATACACCACAACAACAACTACCACGACACCACTCACCACAGTGAAAAGCGAACTGATAGAAGAAGATGATGACACAAAACATCATATTATTGTGAATGGTGATGGTAGCACAACAACGCTGCAAACCTCCCAATCATCACAGCAGCAACAGCCACAATATCATTATATAACAACAACAGGCGCTGATGGTCAAACGCCTACGACGATTGTATTCGAGAATTATAATGGTGAGGTGACCGAGGTGAATGGTCATACACCAACAACAATTATAAAATTCGAAGGTGACGATAATGAATATCAAGAATTTGAATTGATCAAGCATGAAGAGGAAGAGGAAGATGAGGATGGCTCAAATGGCATGATGAATACGGATGAACAACAACAGCAGCAGCAGCTACAACAACAATTGCAACAACAGCAGCTGCAGCAGCAATTACAACAGCAGCAGCAACAACAACAACCACAGCAACAGCAACAACAATATAGCTACAAAATAATTGAGGAAGATATGCAACCAACTATAACCGAATCGATAACGATACCCGCAAACGACGCCACTGCACAAGCGGCGTTACCACCACAAAAGCAAAAGCGCAAACGAAAAACGCGCATCATCTCACCAGACGAGCAAGGTGAGTATTTAGAGAAAATGTCTGTGCGCGGCCTAGACATACAACGCTACGAACATATCATTGATGGCGTCTCCTACTGTTTGGTTTGTGCAAAAAATGATGTCTATAAAACTTTCAAAAATAAATATAGTTTTCAACGTCACGCCTATCTCTTTCACGAAGGTGATAATCGTAAAATATTCGCCTGCCCCGTATGCAATAAAGAATTTTCACGCCCTGATAAAATGAAAATGCATAAAAAAGATAAACATGGTGATATCCAAGTGCCACAAGACGGTGGCGGTGCGGGCGCTCAAACGCCAGTGAAGTCGGTTAGTGGGGAAACGCCAAAACGTGGGCGCGCAACAAACGCGTCGCGCAATCCACGAGCGCGCAAACAGCGCACTACACTCGCCAATCCAGTCATAGCACCAGCACCCAACACTAACACCAATGGTATTAGTGGTGGTGAAGCGCTTGCCATGGAGGCGAAACGTAAACGTTTGGCGAAAATCGATAGCGTTTTAGATGTGGTAACGCAGCAAGCTGCAAGTGAACTAAGTCCCACACACCAGAATACCATCACCATACAGCAACAGCAGCGTTCAGCGCCACAACAAATACACGTACAGCAACAACAAACGTTGCCACCGCTCGATTTGAGCGGCATGATATTGCCAGGTGGCGCGCAACTTGCGCTCGCCAACACAAATGGCACCGCAGCAACGGCAGCGCTATTACAAGGTCGCGGCGCCACGCTGCATCACCCACAACAACAACAACAACCAACCGCGCAGCACCAGCAGCCACATGCACCACAACAACAGCATATTGCATTGAGCGCGCAAACAGCACAAGTGTTGCAGCCAACAGCTCATGCTGCTACTGGCGCGAGCGCCAACAACGCCGGCACCACGCTCATCTACTCGAATCAAATTGATTTACAGCAAGCGCTGCTGCAACAACAACTGCATGGTCAGACGATAATGATACAAGATCAGGCGGGTAATTTGGTGCCGTTGCAATCGCTGCAAGCGCTGAATGCGCTCGATGGCACACAAACGATTTATACAACAACACAGCCGACAGCGCGCCATGCGCAACCGCCACAGCAGCTGCTACAACAGGCGCCTGCACAGCAACAGCAACAACAACAACCAACAGTGAGCGCAAGCGCATCCGTATATCAGTCAGCGCCACATCCACAGCATATACAATTGCAAGCGCTGCCAGCTACATCACCGCAAAATACAATCATAACAACAACAGCAGCGCCAGTAGAGCAAGCGCAACAACAGCACCAACAATTAAAAGTTGCAACAACTAACGCGCAGCAACAACCACAACAACAACAACACTATGAGCTTGATAATGTTTCTTACATCTCAGCGTCCGCCGCTACGCCTGCGTCACAAGAGCAACAACAACAACAGCCGCAGCAACAACAACAACAGCATCACGTTATTGGCACTGTACAAAGTTATCAAATATTAACGCCAGATGGCTTACAAAGCTATCCCACTGCTACAGCAAACACAACGAAACTAGAGGCCAACGATATGTCCGAACTCTGTCCCTACACATCAATGTCCAGTACGACGCCTCACTATACATTCACCACGCATTCGGGTCATCATGGCGGCGCTGAGCAATTACATCAACAAGTTAGTATTGGCGCTACCACGAGTCATCAACAGCAACATCAGTTGAC
Organism: Campiglossa producta; assembly: GCA_964058755.1. NCBI lineage: Eukaryota > Metazoa > Arthropoda > Insecta > Diptera > Tephritidae > Campiglossa > Campiglossa producta. Next base: position 13,291,185 of record CAXKVI010000004.1, on the reverse strand, counting down.
AGCGGGTGGCGGTGGAGGTGGCCAACAACATCACCAACAACAGACACATCATAACTTTATGGAATTAAAGAACGAAATACTGTTGAAGAATGCCGCAGATGCGTACGCTTTGGATGCGAGTTCCATGTATCACCTGCCATTCTCACCATCGTCGATGATTAGTACGGTGAACGATGTCAATGGGCAATCGCTGCTTGAAACCAAAGAAATTAGGTAACATAAAAATGTTGAAATTTTCTTTTTCACATTTTTTTTTTTTCAAATATTGCTGCGTATAAATGTTTTAGTATTTTGTATTTTTTTGTTGAAAAGTTAATTTTTTGTTGAAATGTGTAGGTCAACAACTTTATATTTGCGTAGTATGATTAGTGATATGTAATTATATTTGGTATAAATTGAACTAAATTTTATTAATAACTTTCTTTTAGATTGTTGTTATTGTTTTACAGCGCTGCGATTGCCTGACTGCCTGCCAAAACAATCGCCGGCGTGTAATGTGCCAACGATAAAAAAAGAAACAAAAAAACACATCTATTGAATAACAACTTTTAGCTTGAAAATATACATATTTCCACTGTCTTTTGCTTAGAATTAATTTGTTATTGTAATAGCTAACAACAAAAGAGAAGTATGAAATAAAAGTAAAAGTAAAAATATATGCTTCGTATTGTATAATTACATAAATACATACTTGTACTTGTATTGAAATTTTGTTTTTTATTTGTATTTATATTTTTGAATATTTATTTAATTTTATTGTCGAAATATGTATGCTTTTTAGTTTGTATTTGCATTATTTCCTTCTTAGTAGAGTTCGGAATATTTAAAAAAGGGCTGTCTAAAATTATGCAAAGAATGGGGGAAAAAGTAAAACAAACAAAAAAAGAAAAAAAATAAAAAGAAAAAAATCTAATAGTTAAAAGGGAATAAAATGAACAAAAAATAAAAATAAAAAAAAAAATAAAGAAAAAAAAGGAAAAATTATATTTTTTATTTAATAAATTTAATTTAAATTTAATTATAAAAAAGAAAAAGAAAAAAAAATACAAAAAAAAAATAAAGAAAATATAAAAAATAATAACAGAAATTAAAATGAATCAAAAAATGAACACAAAAATCAAGCGTTTTATATTTATATAAAAAAGGCCTTAAGTTAGAAAAAAAAAATTTCAAAATTAATTTTATAAAATGAAGTGAATTAAAATAATAAAATAAATTTAAATAAAAAAGTAAATTCAGTAAAACAAATTAAAACAAAATAAATTACCAATTAATTGAATTATAATAAAAATTAAAATAAAATATAAAAATTAAAAGAATAAAAAGAAAAATATGTATAAATAAAAAGGGTAAAATGAAAAAAAAAAAAGAAATAAATAAATAAAAATAAAAAAAATTTAATAAAGTGGAATAAAAAAAATAAAAATTAAAAAAAATTTAATAAAAATGAATAAAAGAAAAATATAAAAAAGAAAAAAATAAATAAAAAAGAATAAAAAAGAAAAAAAAAATAAAATAAAAAAGAATAAAAAAGAAAAAAAAATAAAAAAGAAAAAAATAATAAAAAAGAAAAAAAAAAAAAAATAAAAATAAAAAAGAAAAAAAAAATAAAAAAGAAAAAAAATAAAAAAAAAATAATTAAAAATAAAAAGACAAAAATAATAAAAAAATAAATAAAGATAAAAAGACAAAAATAATAAAAAAAAACAATAAAAGAGCAATAAAAAAAATAATACAAATTAAAATGAAATCAAAAAATGAACACAAACTTTATTATATTTATATAAAAAGGCCCTAAGCTAAAAAAAAAATTTATTTTATATTAAAATAAAGGTAATTAAAATAATAAAATAAATTTAAATACAAAATAAATAAATTACCAATTCATTAACTTATAATAAAAATGAAAATAAAATATAAAAATTGAAATAAAATAAATTTGAAATAAAATAAAATAAATTAAAAAAAAAAAAAAATAATAATAAAAAACAAATTGAAAAATAAAAACAATTATAACGAAAGTAATTAAGTAATTAAAATTAAATCAAGTTAAATCAAATATAATAAAAATATTTAAAAAAAATGTTATAAAAAAAAACATGCTGAAGTAAAATAACATTGAAAATATTGCAACTCATAATAATAACCAGCCGCTGAGTTTCATTCAATATAAATCAATTTTTCTTCAATTTGTATCAACCTAAAACAGTAACTCACTGCGCGGCGATTCAGCACTCGATTAAAATTTTGAAACCTTTTTTAGAAATACATATTTTTAGGCGCTCGATTTTGCATATAAATCCGATTCTACACCTATTAGATTTTATACATACAGTGTGCGTCAAAATGATAGCACAGTCGGCTACTTATTTGTTATTTGAATGCATTTTTTTGTAAGTGAAATAATTTCTTTAATTTTTCTGGGGATTTTTTTTTTCAAAAATAACACAAGAAATTGTTAGACTATTGTTGAAAAATTTGTTCATGCAACATCAAAATACGTGTGTTTTTTTTTTGTTTTTGTTCATGTTGCTTGGAAACAAATTTTAACAATACTGTGTTAATTTCTTGTGGATTTTATGAAAGAATTAGAGAGAGGACTCAGTTTTTTTTTTTAATTTCTTATTTTTTCGATTTTTTCAGTTTTTTTTAATATTCATAAATAATTTTTTTTTTTTTGCAAAAATAAAAAACAATTTACAAAAATATAATTTTTTTTTTAAACCATAAATTAAAAACTAAAAAGAAATAGTACAATTCGTGTGTACTATCATTTTTCGGCGCACTGTATATTCATATATTGTAAAACTTGCAAAAAAGGTACTTTTTTGTATTTCAAAACTTTTCAATGCTGTTGTTTAAACGCTGAAAAGTAGGAGACTATATACTATCGCTGCGTTGTATTGTTGCTGCTAACTACTATTCTCATAACATTACACTACACACTACCAATTACACTACACCACTATACACTACAAAAGTATATTAGAAAATAATTAAAATTTAACAAATATTTTTTTTAAATAATTTCAAGCGCTATTTTTTTAAATTGTATCACATTTTTTTAATCAATTTTATAATTTTGAACGACGTACTTATTTTAGTGCGCATTTACTATTTTCTTAATTTTTGAATGCAAATAATTCTCACTCTAACTTTAATATACACAGAGGTGAGCATTTGCTCAGACTAGATTTTTTTTAAGTAGAAAATAGTTTCTTTGCTTTTTACAAAAAAAAAAAAATATATCTAGACTCTACCTAAAAAACCGAGTCATAGCAAATGCTCTCCTTTTTATGCATGAGGTCAAATATTTTTTAGTTACCGCGCCCACCAACCTTGGATATGATTTTATATTTTTCAATGCTGCTCTCTAAAATCGCTACTTATTTGTTTTAGAATTTCCAACAAACATAGCTATGCACTTTCATTCACGGTAAAAGCAGCCATGACTCTGTTGCATAGTTCTAGGCTTTTTAAATACTTTTTTTAGTCAAAAATTCTGCTATGTAAAATTTATTACACTATTGGTTTATATTGATGCACTTTTCTTCTGTGTAAAAATTATTGAATTTAAAATTTTGCCACGTTGAATTATGTTTTCGTTGCATACTTCTAGACTCTTTTTTTAAATACTTTTTTCAATTAAAAATTTTGCAAAGTAAAAGCCAATATTAAAAGCTTTCGAAAAAAAATGATTTAATTTAAAATTACGCCAGTTGCAGCAGCCAAAAAATTTGTTTTCGTTGCATACTTTTAGGCTAATTTGAATACTTTTTCAGTTCAAAAGTTTTGCAAAGTAAAAGCCAATATTAAAAGCTTTCGAATGCAGTTTAATTGCTTGTCCTTGGTGCTGCTCTAAGAACGAAAACTGCAACAGCGAGTCCAACAATCAGTCACGGCTGCATACTTTAAGGCGCCTATTGCAATAAAGAAGCCATCATTAAACATAGAAAGTAAACTAGCAGCTATTACACTATTTCTTTATATTTTTGTCATATTTTTTTAATTAAACTTAAAATTTTGTTTATATATTATATCAAATATGTATGTAGATTGATTGATTTTGTTGGTTTAAAAAATTTCTATATACATAATTAATTTAATGCGCATATTGTTTATATACAGCTTTTTGTTTAATATGAATTTTTAATTAAACAATTTTTTAATTTATTTTTTTTTTTTTCTTCCCTTTTTTCTCGTTTTCATTTTTATGTTTATAATTTCTGTTCAATTGAACTAAAATGCGAAAACGAACGACAACTTCATTTACAACTGCGATCAAAATGAACCAACAAAACACCCGTCCTATCTCCAAACCACGCCCTCATGCACATAAAAACACATATGTATAAAAACATAAAAAAAACAATAAAATAAAACAAATGTACAGCTACGACATCAGCGAGGCGGTTCTGTTAGCGCTTTAATAAAAAATAGCGCCGCAGCGGAGGAAATACCAAAAATAAAGTAATAATAAACATTTAATACACTACATAAAGGTTTTACAAATTTTGTTAAAATAAGTATTTAAAAAATTATAAAAAAAAAATATTTATCTCAACTTTTACTACTACTTAAGAATTTATGCGCCCGAATTGCGATTATCGCGCATGCGCGGCTTAGTTATATGCGCGCGTCGTTTTTTCGCGTTCGTGTTTTGAATTCTTAGCGCAATATTCGCTACATATTAATACACCTTCTATCGTCAATACAGTAATTTATTTTATATAAGGTATGTGTTGTCTTAAAACAAAAAAAAAAAATATTTTTGAAAAACTAGAAAAACCCTTTTTGTGTTTTCTTTATCGTGTTAACGCTCTAGAGGCAGTTGTTTTTTCTTCCCTTGCACTATTGTTAGTTTTTAAACGTGCTATTTTGTATTGTGTGTGTGTGTGTATTAGAATGTTCGTAACCCTAAAAGTATGCAAGGTTGTATTTGAAAAATTGTGTAGTGCGTGTGTGTGTTTAGTATAAAGATTGGATTTGTATGCAAAGTGAGCGCCTAAATATGTATATGTAATTTTTGAAAGTTTTTTAAGTGGCGGTTTTGTTTTTTTGAATCGTCGCAGAGTGGGATAATCTGTCAATTTAGGTGGCAGAATTTTAAGAAAAATATATTATTATGAATGAATTTGCTTAATTTTGTTATCATTATTTAATGACAAATAAAAATTCAGCGATTCAATATTGTCGCTCGCTTGCCAGAGGCAAGAATGCGCAAAAATTCCCGATTTGAGTTAATAGCCTCGCGTGATTAGCCTCTCGTTTCTCTACGATTCACGAAAATCCTGGGTTTCCCAAGTACAAGGAACCCACGGATATTTGGCAATGCCATTTTCATGAATGTGTAATTCAATCTCTGAAAATTGTGTCAGAAAAACGAATGTGCTACACATTCATGTTTCTGGTGCAACAAAAATATCTAAAAATTTTATTTCTAAATTTTTTAAAATTTTTGTTGTGTCAGAAGCATGAATGTGTTGCACTCACAAGCAGACACCATGGCGTATACGTAACAATTTTACTACACATTCGTGTTTCTGGCACAATGAAAATTTTTAAAAATTTATAATTTTAAAAAAATTAATGTGCGGGATCTCGAGGAATTTAAGGAATATTATAGCAAAAACTATATCAGTGGAAAGAGTATAATAAAAATAAAACTTGCAAAAATATATTTATGTCAAAAACTAAAATTTCACATTTTGCGAGAACAATAAACTTTCAATTAAGATTTTGCAAAATTTTTATTTGACACATTCATGCTTGTGGTAAGCGAGCGACGATATCATTAACAGTTTCAGAAACAAAAAATATTTTAATTTTTTATTCAGGCAGGTTCTGCAATTCACTTCCGAGGGAAATTTTATTCGGCAGTGAATTGCCAGAACCTGCCTGATTATATCTTTATTTTTATTTTTTTTTTATTATTTCAGTTTGTTTAATTTATTTTATTTTTTTTTATATTACTTTTTTTAATTTTTTTTAATCTTATTTAATTTTTTTATTATTTTTAGCTTCAATTTACGTTATTTTATTCTTTTTATTTTTTTCTTAATTTATTTTATTTTTTCTTTTATTTTATATCATATTTTTTAATTTATTTAAGCTTGTTTTATTTTATTTTTATTTTCTTATTTTTTTTACTTAAATTAAAATTTTTTTAATTTCCTTGTTCTACTTTTTTATATCAGTTATTTAATTTTTTTTTAATTTTATTTTTTAATTTCTTAGTTGAAAACTCCTTACCAATTTACAAAAAAAAAAAATTAAAATGCTTCACGAGATCATTGCATACTTTCAGGCGAGTTATTTCACTGTTAGATTCAGGGATTTTGAGAGCGCGTTGTAAGTTGACATTTCCTCTCTGTGTGTGTGAATGATTTCTATTTCCAGTTTTTTTTTTCATTTAGGCTAGCGCTGAGCATACATATCTTTATAGCAAATAACCTCACTTTTAATTTTTTGTTTAATAAGTATGTATTTAATCCTTTATATATGTATCTCCATACTCTTCTACTCATGTGCGGTTTAGCGTTTTTAATATAAAGCTGAATCTTAGAAGTTCACTGCACTCCACCGTTCAATTCGATTTTTTTTTTTTAATTTAAGTCTTACTTTTTTAATGTTTATTTTTATTTATTCCAATATTTATCAATTTTTGAAGCTACGTGCAAAATAACACATTATTTTTTTTTTTTTTAATTTTGTTCATACAACTACATACTTTCAAACCAATAATTCATATGTATTAGTAAATGCGCTTTCATCATTTACACCACACCCACCATACTCACCACAACCATGCAAAATATTTGTTTGTTTAACCTGTATGTATGTACATACATATGTCTGTTTGTATTAAATGAATTCCGAATGCATTTTTAACATATATTTTTAGTTTTTTTTTTAACATTATCTAAAGCACTGTTATACATTAAGCAAGAGGAAATAAAATTGGGTCTATATAAATTTTTTTTTTTTTTGCATAACATTTTTTTACAAAGTTGTATAATAAAGAGCGTGAATAAACCGCTGAAATACAATTATTGAAAAAGTTTTGATACATGGAGATTATTTTTATTTTCCTTTGCTTCATTGTCACTTACTATTTATTAAAAAAATATTTTAAAAATTATCATATCACATTTTAATTTCTATTAAGTTTATCACTCATCACCATAAGCACTGTTTTGGAATTGGAGCTATAAAAAAGGAATGTATATAATTTGCGCAAATGTTTGAAAAGTTTTTGTAAAATCGAAATGATTCAAAAGTGAACGAAAAAAAATTCAAATTACGAATTTTAAGAAGTTTTGAAAAAACTCATCTTTTCTGCACCCAGTTTCTGTAACTTTTTAACGAAATTCGTTATTGTCGTTAACATCGATTTTGACAAATTTTGTACAGAAAATTGTGTCAAAATTAACGATTTTTATGTAACGAACTTCGTTAAAAAGTTACAGAAACGACGTGCTGGTCAAAAAAAAAAAAAAATACAAAATATTTTTGTGGGCACTTAAATTTTTGATTTTGCCCTAAAAATAATAATAAAAAAAAAAAAAAAAAATACAAATTTAAAGAAAGAAGTCCCGAAAAACATACATTTTTAGTAAAAAAAAAAAAAATACAAAAAAATTTTGTATCAAAAATATTTTTATGGGCACTTAAATTTGAAATTTTACTTGAAAATACAGCCCTAAAAATAATAATAATAATAATAAAAATTACGAATTTAAAGAAGTCCTGAAAAAATGCATGTTTTCTGGTCAAAAAAAAAAAAATACAAACAAATTTTCTATCAAAAATATTTTTATGGGCACTTGAGTTTTACATTTTTGCTTGAAAATACGGCCCTAAAAATAATAATAATAAAAAAAATTAAATTACGAATTTAAAGAAAAGAAAAAAAAAAAAACAAAAAAATTTTTATGGGCACTTAAATTAAAAAAAAAAAATTAAATAACGAATCTAAGAGGTCCTGAAAAAATGCATATTTTCTGGACAAAAAACCAAAAATTTTTTTAAAAATATTTTTAGAGCACTTATATTTTAAATTTTACTGGAATACAGCCCTAAAAATTAGGTCCAATATTTTTAAAAAATAAAAAATAAAAATTTGGTATCAAAAATATTTTTATGGGCATTTCAATTTTTAATTTTACTTGAAAATACGGCCCTAAAAATGTTAACTTTACATACTATTTTGAAATAAAAAAAGTCACACTTCGATTACTCAAACGCCTTTCGCATAAAGTTATCGATTAATATTAATCGAAAAAACTCGCCGAAGAAGCTTAAAGAAATTATTTGAAAGCAACGCATGCCCAAATTTTTTTGACCTAAAAATAATGCTAGTTTTTTTTTTTTTAATTTTATCGCTTACAAGTTTATTGAAATATCTGTAGGATTGAAGAACAATTATTGAAACTATCGAAGTGTTATCGATTAATCATGCCCAAAAAATGCAAACAAATTATCAGAGCTACACAATTTTATAATACTCATTCTCAGGAGCTATCAACATTGAAAAGAAGACTAGGTAAAAAAAAAAAAAAATTATCGACATTGAATTAAAGAGTACAAAAAATAGTTGGTTCAATTTTGATTAGGGTATCGATAAATCAATATATTATCGAAATATTACTAGGAGAAGCGGCACGTGCATATTTGTGGTATATTACTACTATCGATATTGATTTTCTACACTTTCACAATCAACAAAATATTTTTCAGTGGAACAGAAGCACTAATAGACTAACAATCGATTAATCGTTAATTAAAGCAATCGTTTTTACTGAACCAAAATATCTATTAGTAAAATTTATGTATATCTAAATATCGATTAATAATATTAGTTATAAATAAAATGTCCGTGCCAAAAAGTTTCGATTAATAAAAAATTTCTTGAATCGAAAAATTTATAAATGATATAAAATAATCGATAAATTAATGAAGCACGTCAGTGGGGATTAAATGAGAGTAAAGTAAATTCGCATTAACATTTTATTAAAACATTTACAAGTTAATCGAAACGTTAATTAGTCGATGAACGCATCCATCAATTTTTTTTTTTAATCTAAAGTAAATAAAGTAATGTCGTTTTTTTTAGTTTTATTGAGCTACATTTTTCGATTCAGATTAACTTGATACAATTAATTAATTGTGTAGTTCAGCTATTAAAAAATTTAATTAATTTAAATTTAAAAAAATAAATTCGATGAATTAATCAAATTTAAGAAAAATTTAGTTTCATAAATTATTCACCACACCAACTAATTGATTGAAAACTTTATTTAATTGAATGAATTAATGGCATTAAAAAAGTCGAAGAACTAATCACATTGAAAAAATTCAATTCCATTAGTTATTCACCACACCAACTAATTGATTGAAACTCCATTTAATTGAACGAATTAATCAAATTAAAACAAGTCGTTGAACTAATCACACTAAAAAAATTTAATTCCATAAATTATTCACCGCACCGAATAATTGATTGAAACGCTATTTAATTGAACGAATTAATCAAATTAAAAAAGTCGATGAACTAATCAAATTAAAACAAATTTTATGCCATGAATTATTCATCACGCCAATTAATTGATTGAAACTCTGTTTAATTGAATGAATTAATTAAATTTAAAAAATTTCGATGAACTAATCACATTAAAAAATTTAATTCCATGAATTATTCACCACACCAACTAATTGATTGAAACCCTATTTAATTGAATGAGTTAGTCAAATTAAAAAAAGTCGGTGAACTAATCACATTAAAAAAATTCAATTCCATAAATTATTCACCACACCAACTAATTGATTGAAACGCTATTTAATTGAACGAATTAATCAAATTAAAAAAGTCGATGAACTAATCAAATTAAAACAAATTCTATGCCATGAATTATTCATCACGCCAACTAATTGATTGAAACTCTGTTTAATTGAATGAGTTAATCAAATTAAAAAAAGTCGGTGAAAAAATTTTATTCCATGAACTAATCATTAATTGCCCTATTAATCATTTCAAGTTGCGAGTAACTAAAAAGTCACGAGCCGATTAAAAAATATTGAATCAGTTGCAGTAGTCACTTTATTATCAATGAATGAATTAACTTGGAAAATTGAAAATTAAATTTTTTATTACTGCGGTTTAGAAATTCCTAAATCTCTTAAAGTTCGTTGACCAGTAAAGGTGATGAAAAATTTCTAATCAACAATACAAAGCGGTTTGACAAGATCCTTCAACAAGTTCGAAATTGCAATGTTGTTGTTGCAATCATCGTAGTCGGTATTGTTTGTAGCATTTTTCAACTTGTTTTCGCCAAAAACTTTTAAGAGTGATTTGATAAAAATTATTTGACTAGGCAAAAATCCACAAAATGTTCGAAGTTCTTTAATTGAAAAAAAAAATGTAGTTCTCTGAACTAGCTTCTACATTTACAAAAAAAAAAAAAGTTATGAGACTGACTAAGTAACAGCAGCTTATTGATTAAAAATTCAATTAATATCAATTTAAGCAACGAATAAAATTAATGAACCGATTAAAAAAGATTAAATTAAATCAAAGATTGAATTAGGGGGATTTTTAGTCACCACAACAACTAATTGATTAAACTTCTATTTAGTCAGTGAATGAATGAACTAAAACAATCCAAATAAATAATTTACTAAAAAAGATAATAATAAGCGCTCATTTGTTTAAATAGATTAGTCGATAAAAAATGAATAAATTAGTTAAGGATTATATACAAGAAAACCGTTTGACGACTAACTATGTAGTTCGTTTATTGAACTACTAAATTTATATAAAATTTATTTAAATATAAATGTATCAAAATAGCTCCAGTTGCAAAACATATCATCCATTTTAAGACTTATCATTTCACCATCATCATATACACATGCTAAATCTAAGATTTAATTAAGTTTTATCATTTGCTTAGAAATAATTAAAAATCAAATTGAAATTTAAAAGTAAACTAATTTATTTTATTGTCTTTTTTTCTTTTTTTACATGATTGAAATTAATTTCTGCGCCTGTGTTTTGTATTGTGTCTTGTATGTCTACTTCTTGTGTTACGCCTACGTAAAAAAAAAAATGAAATAGGTTTTTCTAGAAACCACCAACAATCTATTAGCGATACAACCAATAATCAGAACACATACAAACAAAACAACAACAACAACCAAACATTAATTGGCAATACAAATTCCCCATTCCAACCACCACCACCACCACCCCCACTAAAACGTAAAGTTGGTAGACCACCAAAATATCCAGTTAATATACAAAATTCAGCAAAGAACAACACCAACACCAACAATGCTAGATTGAAAGCTGTGTGTACAACAAAAACCACAGAAGCAACACCATCAACTCCTACACCCTTAACAGCATCATTATTATCAGCATTAACAACGTCATTATCATCATCAATACCATCATCATCAAAATTGATTGTATCATCTTCATTGAACAGTACAAGGGACGTTAAAACAGAAAATTTGAGTACGTTTGCAATAGCAACAACAACACCAACCACTGAAACAACAGTTACAGTTAAAACAGAAACTCAGACCGCTACACAAGCCACACCCAGCACTTTACCCTCAACAACACTTACAAACACCACCACAACAACAACAATACCTCTTACACAGGCACAACAACAATGTAACAACAACAGCAGTGCAATAACAAGCACAACAACAACGCTAGGTAGCGTTTCTATACCAACGCCATCATCACCGTTAAACAAACCTATTAATATGGGCATTGTTGGTGGTGTTGGTGATGACAAGCAATTCAACAACAACAACAAGAGTCCAATTGGCAGCACAGTCAACAACAAAGGCAATGGCAGCATCGTTAAATACAACAACAACAATGCAAATAGTTTCGTTGATCAATTTACTGATTTTGTTTTAAGTGATCGTCTTATAAATGAACTAACACCAAGCTTTCCCTCTCTTCAACAAAAACCAACCACAAAACCACGACAAAAAATATCACGACCACCACCACTAACACCACTGGAACCAAAACCAACACCACTGGCACCAAAATCAACAACATTGGAACCAAAACCAACACCACTGGCAACAAAATCGACAACATTGGACCCAAAACCAATTTCACTGGAACCAAAACCAACACCACCGGCACCAAAATCAACAACACTGGGACCAAAACCAACGCCATTTGAATCAAAACCAATAACACTGGAACCAAAACCAACGCCATTGGAATCAAAACCAATAACACTGGGACTAAAACCTATACCACTGGCACGTTTACTATCATCACCACCACCCTCAACGTCACCGCAACCTATATTACCACCACCATCGACAACACCATCGGAACCATTACTAACACCACCATCGACAACACCATCGGAACCATTACTACCACCACCATCGACAACACCATCGGAACCATTACTACTACCACCACCACCACCACCACCACCACCGCCATCACAACGACGGCGACCAAAACAACAACAATCAAAACAACAACAACCACGTAAATCAAACAAAAACAGAACAATCACGCCAGCAGGCGGAGCAGGTGGTGGCGTCGCCGCCGCAATCAATAGAATTATGCGAAACGGTCAAAACAATACAGTCATTACGACAGCCAATGCCGCGAAAAAGTCGACGATACACCCACGTACGGTGCAATTGCTAGTTACACGACGTCCAATCAGCACAACCACCGCTACCATTAACAATAGTGGAGCAACAGCACAAATTGTTGGTGGTGCACAGCAGACGGCTACAATAGTTACACCGGGTGTGCTGAGAATAAATTCAACGCAAGCCCACAATCAGCAACACTTTTTACACAATACCAACGCCGCCGCTGCAGTTGCCACCCTCACCACCACAGCAGCAACTACTGACGATACTGAAACGGTTGTGATTGAAGAAGAAGATGATGAGCTAATGACCACAGCCACAGCATCTATATCGAGCGGTGATGATGATTCAACACAAGCTGCTGCTATGTCAGGCAGTACGGCGCAAATATTACGAAAATTTCGCATACCCAAAGGCACCGCACTCACACCAAAACTAAGTGAAGCCGGTGGCAGTGAGGTGGGTTCGAATGCAACCGATGATTTGGTTTGCAGCGCATCAACATCACCAGCACCATCAATGATTAACTCCATCGCGTCATGTTCACCACCACCGCCAGCGGATACGCCCAACTCCGTTGATTTGGTTGAGGAAGTAATTGAGACAGATGAAAATTCAACATGCCATTCATCTACGGATGCACTAATGGCAGCAGCAGACACCACCACCAACACGCCAACTGATAATTTAAGCGAGTGTGGTGAGATGGAGGTGGTGACTGCTAATGAAGAAGAAGAAGACGAGGAAGATAGTAATAATGCTACAACTACAGTTTTGATGCCAGCTGCTGATGCGAGTAATACAAGTACACTCACCACAGCGAATGCAACAGCATTGCCACAAATTCAAATACAAACAGTGCAACCGAATGGCACAATCACTTGCATCAACTTGCCACCAAATACAATTTTACTCACAGCGCCAGATGGTTCAACGCTGCTTGCTACAGCAACACCACAACAGTTTAGTAAATTAACACAACAACAGCATGTTGCAGCACAGGCGCAACAACAGCAGCAACAACAACAACAAATTATAGCCATACAAGACTGGCAGGGGAATGGTGGTAATGTAGGTGGTAGCACAAATGCTACGGTTTTGCAAGCAGTACAAGCAGCAGCAGCAGCCGCACCACAACAACAACAGCATCAGCAAACGCTACTACTCACCACTGATGGCACAGCTATACCAATAATGCAGGCAGCGGCAGCGCCTGTCAGCTCCGCAAATGGTGGTACGACGACGGTAACTGCGGCACAAATTATTGCCGCTCAACAGGCTGAAGCGTTGAAGGCGCAAGTGCTGGCGTAGGGTTTGGCCGGTGGCCAATTGGGGCGTTTCTTGAATAATGCAACCATCTTGCCGACAACGTATTTTTTCTAGAAAAAGGACAACAAATAAAGAGCGCTACTAAGGTAATCAATTTCTGTTTCTTTTTTTTTATTTTAATATTATTAAGTATGTATTGAAAAATTTTGATTTAGTTAATTTAGAAAAGCAAGTGGAAGATGGTTTTGATTTAGAGGACAAAGAGAGGAATATCGCTTTGATTTATTTTTTTTTAATTAAAGACGACGGTGAGAGGAGGAAGCTAGTTCAAAGCGTTTAGCTCAATTTCAAAATTTGTATCAACTATTTTTTTTGTTTTTTTTAACTATCAGATGGATAAAAATGGACTATAACTATTTTTTTGAATATTTAGACTTCAGCGCCCCCAGAGTTTTTTTTTTATTAAATATCACAAACGTATCAAAACCGAACATTTCGACACAATTCCTGATCTTAATGTCGTAACACTCGAGTCGATTATTTCAGTCAATCAGATCGATCGAATTGAGTTACAGAAACGGGGTACAGATTTGGATTTCGCGCCCTCTAGCGGAAAAAATATAGCCAATCTCGAGGGAATTAGGGCAGAGAATAAACTGTCAGAAATTTTTGTTGATTAAATTTTGAGACAGTTCGTCAAACGAAAACCCCTCACATTTTATATATAGATTTTATTTCTAAAAAATTTTGACTAGATGAGCTAGAAGCCATACATAAAACAGAATTGGATGTCATTTAATGAATTTGAAAAAATTAATCGATTAAAAAAATGTTTCATCAGATCGCGATAAATTACGCTACACGCTACTCGACAAAAAAAAAATCTCCAAGAATGAAAGTACATTTTCTTAATGTAAAATATTCTCCTGATTCCTAATATCATCATTTTTCTGTGGCAGATCTAGTTTTCGAGATATCGGTGAAAATATGAAAATTCTCAAATTTGCAAAACTCTAATTCAAATGGGTACGTAAAAAATTTTTATTTTTCATTTTTTTTTATTTAAACTGTTGAATTATACTAATTTCCATAAAAATTTTTTGCCTTCATCTCTGTAAGTATCTTCAGTAGTTTGGCCAAAAAACGTTAAAAAAAAAATTTTGAAAAAAAACCAAATTTTTACAAGTTTTCAGTCTTAACGTTTAAAATGTAAACTCATAATGTATGCCTTCTTTGCAAGAATTATATTGGTGAACAAATTTGGAACCATTTTTTTGCAAACAACCGCATAAAATATTGGGAGCATAATACTTTTTTAACTTTATTCCAAAAATTCCTTATCTCAGCTGAAAATATATTGAATTTTCAATGAGATAGAGCATTTTTGGAACTCATTATGAGGTAAAAAAAAAGGAAATTCCGAAATACAGCGTTCCTCATACAAATATAGGGGGTTTTGACATAGGTTTATTTTCTAATCAGCCATCGATACACGGTTAAAAATTTGAACCTAAATTTTAAACTTTTTTGGACTTACATATATGATCAAACCAAATTTGGTTTAAAAATTAAACTAGACCAGTTTTCGAAAAAATTTACTAAATGAACAGAGTTTAAATTCTAAACCAGAAATGTTTTAACATTTTTTTAAAGAAAAAATAAATTTGTTTGTCCCTTGCCTGGGATTCGAACCAATACTCTCCGCATCATGCCCAACTGCTCTACGACAGAGCTACCACCTCGCACACATAATTGTTGTAGGCAATATTCAATCTTAAATAAGCTTTCAAAAATAAATGAAAAAAATAAAAAATAAAATTCTCGACCGAAAAGTTTTAATTCTCAAAACAAAAAGTTTTGTTTTTAAACCGAAAAGTTTTGAGAATAAAGTAAAATTCAAAAAAAGGCGCACATGGCAGGATGCGAACGGAAACGCTCAGGAGTCACAGCCGACTGCTCTACCACTCAGCTATGTCGCACATATATTTTTTGTAGGCAAAATTCAATGACTTACAAACAAACGAAAAAAAAAAATTACACCACTTTTCATTTAGATCTTAAATCGAAACCAAAAGAAATTGAAAATCTTGGTAGGTATTTGGAAGGTTTAAAAAATCTCAAAAAAAAAAGTTTAAAAAATCACTTCAACTTTATACGGGCTCCAAATTTAGGCTCATTTTTTTAACCGTGTATATAAAATTGTAGAGGGGCTTAAGAAGTACTCAACGGATTTTTGCTCCGATTCTGTTCTTTTTGCCATGTTTGGTTGATATGTAACCAAAAACTGTTTTACAAAAAAGCCGATAGGTGGCGCTGAAGTCGAGATAGTAAAACAACAGTATTAATGGTCTGTTTTTGAAAGCTTCGAAGACAAGTAGCGACCATCACCTCGTAAAAAATATAAGAGAGTAGACAAAAAGGCATCGGAAAAGCTGTTTTTGAACATAATTTGGTTGAATTTTGTTTTTGTAATTTTAAAGCCCGATTAAAAAATTTCGATGCTGAACGAAATAAAATGCCACTATCGTTCAAAAGCTGAAGTCCATGAAAGCATATTTGAATTTAGTTATGAATACGTTGTAATCTCTTCAGCAAACATAAATCTCAAAATCAGTGAAGGAAAATGAAAATGATATTTTTGAGTGATAATGAAAATGAAGTTCAACTCAAAAAAATCAATTGTTAGTGGTAATAAAAATGGAATTTACTAGCAAAAAAAAATCTTCAATGGTACGTCGTGAAGTGTTAGGGTCTGGGTTCTCAACTATTGTAGAGCTACTGTAGGTTCAGAGCACAGTTTGACTTCAACTGCTTCAAAGCTTCAATTTTCGTCAGAGCTGAACGAGTCTGATTGCAGTCAGAAGCTAGCGTTTAGCATACATATATTCAAAATGTACCAGTCCAATTGCATAGTATTTTTTCTCTGTAATTTGTTTTGTTTTTGTATTATTTTAGTATAATAACTACAACATAGTAATTACAAAATATTTTAGTTTAAAAAAAATTATATGTTAAATGTATGTATTTTAAGCGCATGAATAAAATTTGCCAGAAAAAAAACTAAAAAATATTTGTTTAGATTTAAGCACATCTTGATAAGTGAAGTCATTACTAAGTTAAGCCAAGCAAAACAAATAAACCGTAAAGCAAATGCAAACAAAAAATGTAGTTTAAGGTGATTAATAATAAAATGAAAGCAACATACAATTATAAAAATAACTAAATAAAAATTATAAATTATGGTACTATTTAAGTTTAGTTTCAAATTGGATTTTATTAGTAATTTAAGAAATTTTTAATTTATTTTTTTTTTTAGTTAGATTTTTAAAGCATTAAAATGATAAAAAAAAATAATAATTGATAAAAATATGCTCACATTTTACTATATAATAAACATATTTTTCAATTACTAGTTAGCTTCATGCTAATTAATGATATATAAAATTGTTTGTATGTGCTATGTTTGCACGTGGCTCGCAACGGGTTAAGTTTAAAATTAACAAACCGATCTCTAACATTAATTTTGCTTAAATTAACACATTTGTGAAAAAGAAGTAGTAGTAGTAAGTGTAAGCAAAGAAAAAAAATCAAAAAAAAAAAAACAAAACTATAAACAAAAATTTGTATTAAAAACAAAGAAAGAAAATTTGAATAACCCTTAAACACAAACCACAATGATTGATAACACTGTGCGACAGCGTTTTTAAAAGAAAGAAAGAAAGCCATACGCGCAAAAATCGAGAGTACTCAATTTGATATCTGTGGTCATAAGCAATAACAACCTAAGTCGACTTAAGAAGTTAGACCAGTTGAAATTTTTGCTGGCGAATTTTTGTAACAAACCTGTTTTATAACTAAGGCAAACGTATTGGATTTAATTGTTCGTAAAGAAAGTAAAAAAAGACCAATGTAAGTCTTGAAAAATGTCTCGATGTTGCTATTCAAAATCACCAGCAAAAATTTCAACTGGTCTAATTTCTTAAGTCGACTTAGGCTTTGTTTGTTGCTAGTGCGCCAAGGAGTGTCTACAGTCAGAGTACTTTGCATTGTACTCCAATGTTGTAACTCCTTGTAGTATCTACTGTAGGAGCGATCGTGTAGTGATTTTTATCGATAAAACACAAGCTATGATCGGCTTTCAATAAGCTGAAGGTGATCCGCTGAGGCATAACAAAGCTTTACAATCAAGGTAATAAATAACGTTCCGATTTCGGTGTTTGTATCATATTCCGGTTTCGGTTTGCCCAACATTTATTTCGGTTATGGTTTCCGTTTCCAAATAAAAACACGAACGAAAAAAATTTGCGACAAAAACTCAAGTATGTAGCTTCGAAATAGGTCTGCATTTTCATAACTTTTTTCTCGGATCTCGTAAATTTTTTTTCGATGGCTTCATTCAACTATAATCAAATTTCCTCTTTCAGAATTTTGATACTGATAACAAAACGTGTCTTTTTTAATCTTGCTCGACAATCTTCCATAGAAACTTTTCCGGTTACCTTTCCACTAAAAGAAGTAAGACATTAAAAAATTCAAAACCGTTTGGAACCGATTCCGACCTTTGAAACGGTTTCGTTTTCTTTTCTTAGATCAAGATAACGGTTACGATTTCGGTTTCGGTTTTGAAAAATGTATCGGTTTTAATCGGTACGGTTACGGTTTCGGTTTCAGTCCTTGATCAAAAAATTGGAACACATGATCCAATGATTTTTGCATGGATATGGAAAAGTTTTTTAATAAAAATTGCTAAAATGTATATCGTTGAAACATTTGTTAATAGCGTAAATGTTATGTATTTTGTAAAATTTAACTGGTGGAACAATTTAACCCTTAGCTCTCCCAAAAAAAGTGTCGTTTTGGTACTCATTTTTGGTTAATCATGACAAGAAGGTATTCTCGAGATCGCTAGAGGGTTAAAATGAAATCAATGATGAAATTTTACTACATATTTATACCCTACAGAAAAATTCGAAACGATATAAATTTTTACAATTTTTTAGTACCATTTTTGTAAAATTTAACAGTTTAACCGTTAGCTCTCCCAAGAAAGTGACGCTTTGGTACTCATTTTTGGTTAATCATGACAAGAAGGTATTCTAGAGGTCGCTAGAGGGTTAAAATGAAATCAATGATGAAATTTTACTACATACTTATACCCCACAAAAAAATCGAAACGATATAAATTTTTTTCAATTATTAAAAAAAAAACACCAAAAAAATTGCAACAATTTTTTTAGTCAGAGTTTGAATTATAACGCCTCTAAAAAATGGGCTTCATGCATAAAAGGCCAACATTTGCTCAGCCTTCATTTTTAAGTAAAAGATGGCTTCTTTGTTTTTATTACAAAAACACCGGACCCATACTAAAAAAAATCGAGTCAGAGCAAATGCTCGGTTTTTATGTAGGAGGCCCATTTATTTTTTGCTTGTTGCACAGTGTAATTGGTATACATACATACATATATCTATTAAGATATCTAAATCATAAATAAACAAATATATTCAAGCCTATCATGTGACTAAAAAAAAAAACTTAAAAATTAAAAAAAGTTTTAAACGAAAAAAGAGGCGTTAAGATTAAGTTAGAAAAGACCTAAAAATTAACAACAAAAAAAAAAAAAAACAATACTAAAACTTAAATATTGTTATAAGAACATGTAAAAAATATTTATAAAAAAAAGATATTCATAAAAAATTAATATTTATAAAAAAAAATTAAATATTGATAAAATAATTGTAAAAGTTAAAATTATTATCTTATAAAATACATATAGTACGTTTGTGTATAAGTTACGTATCACAAATGCATACATACAACAACTATATACTAATATTAATATTAATAGCTACACTGTGCTAGCTAAAGAAGCTTTTCGGCCAGCGTGCGCAAAACATTCCTTAAGCTAAGTAAGTGTGTGTGTGCGCTGGTTTGTTGATAAAGCTAAACATTTAACAAAAAAATTAAAATTACTAAAAAATATAAGTTCCCGGCTTTAAGCACAGTGTAAATTATGTTAAAAAAAAATTAATTATTTTCTCTTAATAATATACATATTATAAGTATACGTAACATACTACACACTTATATAAAAAGTATGTACATAATACATATACTATTACAAAAATAAAGTCGGAAAAATTATTTCATAAAACTTGAATTTGTTATTATGTGGCGAGGGGTGTTATTACAGTTCAGCACAATCTACTCTCAGAGATATGAATGGCTCCCGAAAACTTAACTCATTTGTTAAATTCCTCTTATTCGCAATGGCGGAGACTGGGCCAACTCATTGGAGGTTAAAAGCCGCCTAGAGAAATCTCCTTGAAACCAAGGACTGACACCGAAATCGTAACCGATTGAAGCTGATTCATTTTTCAAAACCGAAACCGTAACCGTTATTTTGATTTGAAAAAAGAAGGAAACCCAAACCCTTTCAAAAGCTGAAACCGGTTCCAAACGTTTTTGAATTTTTGTAATGTCTTACTTCTTTTAGTTGGCACATATGTAGGTATTTTCTTCTACAAACAGTTACCCTGAAACATTTTTATGAAAGATTGTCGAACAAGGTTACATACAAATGACACGTTTTAACCTCAGTATCAAAATTCTGAAAGAGGAAGTTTGACTATAGTTGAATGAAGCCATCGAAAAAAATGTATGAGTTCCGAAAAAGAAATGTTCATTATTAGGTCGCTTTCATCGTTATTGTGCGCGTATTTTTGCATTCGATTTTAAACCAACTTCCTGTTAAGCAAGGGCTTTGAAATTTTCACCATAGATGCGCGTGGGTCGTTATATTTTCAGAAATCGCATTAATGGTCCGATTTGGCTGAAATTCGGAACATGTATTATTACTACGAAAAAAAAATCCTAATTATAGAACGGGTTGGCTGATATTTAGCGTGTGTATTACTTAATTAATTTCCAAATATTTAAAAAAGAAATGGACCCGCTAGGTGGCGCGTGAGTCGATCTATTTAAGAAATGCGAAGGTCTGTTTTCGGTGTCGTTTAATTTGTTTTTAAACGAACTTCCCGTTAAGGTAGGATCTTGAAATTTTCATCATCGTTTAGTTTTCTACTCTAACGCAGTATAACAAAAAAATAATTCCGATAGGTGGCGCACGGGTAGAGATATTTGAAAAATGTCATTTCCAGAGATTTTGATTTGAGCTGGGTTTTTGAAATTTTAACCATCGTTTAGGCTTCGCTGAAAACCGAAACCGGAACGAAACCATAACCGAGACCGAAATAAATGTTGAAAAACGAAACCGAAACCGAAACCGTAAAACGTTACAAAACCATAACCGAAACCAGAACGTTATTTTAATCTGTTTCATGCCTTGCTTGAAACTTGAATGTTGAAATCTCCAAAGTAGGAAGACACTCTAAATTTTAAAGGCTGGGAGTAAAAAGGAAGGAAGGATTTTTCATGTAATTAAAAAAAGAAACTTATAAAAGGTTTATCCAATGAAAAGCGAGAAATGTGGCTGTCAAAATGAACGATATTTGTCTCTTAATTGAAAAAAAAAAAAAAAAAAATCTACCTTTTTCCAAAACTTTTGTTTTAGTCCTTTTTAAGTTTCCTTTTAACTCCCAGGCTTTAATTTAGCTTTAACCTAGAGCCATCACCCATTATTTCTTCAAATATTTTTTTTTTGTAAATTGGAAAATAATCATTAAATATTTAAAGGAATGGTAGCTAATCATTAACTGAACTTTCTACCAAATAATCATTAATTAATAATACTGTATAACAAAATTAAAGTTTTTGAAAATCCCACCAGGTTTCTCGACGGTTTATGAAGGTTTTAGAAGGCACCTCAACCCACCCTACCGCACTCCTTTGCTTCCATCTTCCCTTTTGGTGTCAATTTTGGTTTCGGTTACGGCATGTGTGTGTGGTGAGGAGAGCGCTATCTGTGCGCTTACTATCAGCGGGAGCAAATGTTAAACAAAAATAAATGAGTTACATTAATGGTAGTGGGGGCTCATAAATTAGAAAGAAAATCGAAAACAAGCAACGATGCTGATAAGGTAAGCTTTATTTAATTTTTTTCTTTAGACTTTTTGTTTATATATATTAGCTAGTTTCAGACCTGTTTAATAATGATTAAACTGTACAACAGCCAAAAAATCCCAGAGGTTTTCTCATCGGTTTCTAAAGCTTTTGGGTGTGCTGAATCCGAATCTGAGGTCAGATTTTTTTTTTTACAACTACCGATCTCTTTACAAATCGCCCTCTGGAGAGAAAATCTAGGGTGACTCGAAAAAATTGACTTCAGATTCGGATTCAGCACACCCAAAAGCTTTAGAAACCGATGAGAAAACCTCTGGGATTTTTTGGCTGTTGTACAGTTTAATCATTATTAAACAGGTCTGAAACTAGCTAATATATATAAACAAAAAGTCTAAAGAAAAAAATTAAATAAAGCTTACCTTATCAGCATCGTTGCTTGTTTTCGATTTTCTTTCTAATTTATGAGCCCCCACTACCATTAATGTAACTCATTTATTTTTGTTTAACATTTGCTCCCGCTGATAGTAAGCGCACAGATAGCGCTCTCCTCACCACACACACATGCCGTAACCGAAACCAAAATTGACACCAAAAGGGAAGATGGAAGCAAAGGAGTGCGGTAGGGTGGGTTGAGGTGCCTTTTATGCTTGCAAACAGCTGTTTTGTTTTGATTTCTCGAGCACCTCGTCAATACTTTGTACATTTTCTTCTTTGAATTTGATTCGCCAGTTGTTGTTGCGCTCTTTATTTCACATTCAATTTATGATTTCGTATCGCAGTATCAGTTGGTTTGTTCTCTGTGCAGTTGGCGTGCTAATATAAATGTGGCCGGTTTTATTGAGTAGAAAATTCACTGCTCAAATTTTTATTTTTTTTAAATAAGTTAAAAAAGAAAATTATTAAAACAACTTTTTATAATACAAAGACAGTTTTGTTCATTACCATTTTGTTTAGTTCATTGTGAGCAGCTCTTGAAAAGCTTAATAGTGCATTAAATTTCCAAAAATGGATCCAATGAAAGTTGAAGTGAAGCAAATTGATCAGCTACTTGAGTTGGATGGCTATTTGAAGCCATTCGAACGCGAAATACGTCGCAGGTGAGTGTGTTGGTGCGTATGCATTGTTGAGTTCTTCTTTGGGGCTTGAAGGACTTTGATAAGCCTAATCGAGCTGTCTATGGACTTTTTGTTATTTAAAATAGTTTCGCACTGCGTACGAGTGCATATTTTTTATGTATGATGCAAACAAACTAGACGTCATAATTTTCAAAGTCAGCTGAAGGTCAATTTGATGAGCTCCACCACCGGCATTTTGGCCTTGCCGCTTCTTGATATTCGTAGCCAAAAGTTTTGTATTGGTATGTGTGTGTGTGTGTGTTTTTGTACGTGCGCTAGTGCTGTGCAGAACCGGATACGATGCCTACAAGAACCGAAAAAAGTATACCTATACGAACTTGAATTCAAAATACTGAAAAGACTGAAAATAGGTAAGAAGGCCCTTGGAGTATTCGAGAAAAAAAAAATTGTTCGAAAAAGTTATAGTCCTTTCCGCGATGCTCAAGATCCGCTGGCGAATAAACGATGAAAAAATGGAAGGCGCTTCCTACTTTTCATACACAGAAAATTGTACTTTCCGATGAGAGAAACCAGTCCAAATATCCGAGTCCTTTTGGCACCGAACTATTGTTGTTGCAGCTTAGAAGGCGGTGCGAACCTTCCTGAATGAATATAAATCCAGTGTGCTGGACTTCTAGCAATTCTCAATACTAACTCGCCTGCCATGCAAATGAGTTGAATTCAACTGTCAAACGTGACACACTCCATTCTTTAAATACTCGAAGCCGCACATCTCTACTACCATTTCGTTTGTGTGTGTATGTATGCCCTATAAACAAACATTATCAAGTTTTTGAAACAAAATTAAACCATAAGGGAACAGACATTTGAAACAGAGAAACTAGAACCGGCAAGGCAAGGGGAGTCCCATTAACCAATGGCTATCCCATACCTGTATTTGCATGGCACACGCGCTCAACGTCTACGATTCTCTTCTTTCTACGGAATCATAGAATGTTTCGCGACCCTTATTCATTTCCGCTCGAACAATATTTGGACCCTCCGCTAGTCTCCTATATCCCACCACCCTTGCGTTATAGGGTAGACGCTCTGTCCGCTAAACATTGTCTTACATGCTGCAACACCTGGCATTTCTGAAGAGGAGCGTCATCTTCCTCGAGAGACAAGGGTCACTCTGGCTCAATTACGCTCTGGATATTGTAGCAGGTTAAACTCCTACATATCCAGACTGAACCCTGACGTGCGGAATGTATGTCCGGCATGCGGCTCGTCCCCCCACAACACCAATCACTTATTCTCTTGCTCTTCTGAGCCCACTCTTCTAACACCCATCTCTCTTTGGTCCAACCCTATTGAAACTGCCAATTTTCTTGGACTCCCGTTAGAATATATTGATGACAATTAGGTTAAGGAAAAATACGCGTTGGGCAGGACTACACCTCGTTACAACAACAACAACAGGGTAGATCAATTCCTGTCTCGATCAACTTCATATCCTTTGCTTAGACATCGAGATGCTGCGCTATGGCCCATCACACTTTATTCCGGCAGGCGGATTACTTGAAGTTCGATCCTATTTCTCTACCAAGGCGGCAACCAAAAAAAGTTGTCTAGTACGGCAGGAAATTAACAAAGCAAGACCCCAATATGATCGATACTGGTGGAAGAGCATAATCGCACCAAGTGGAAGGAGTTTATAAGGAACAAAAAGAAGTCTGATTTTGTGATTGTCTACCCCAGACTAGCCTCGAAACACATGGATACAGATTCCTTTAATTTCTCTCATTTATCCACAGACATGGCGTGCTCAAAGAGTGGATCGGTAAAATTGATAAACTGGAAGGTGGCATGGATACCTTTTCGCAGGGCTATAAACACTATGGACTACACTTTCAGCCAGATAACTCGGTAGTAGCACGTGAATGGGCGCCAGGCGCACAGCAAGTTTATCTCACCGGCGATTTTAGTAAGTTCCCTAAGGTGAACTTTACACTTTTAGTTTCTTAAATGTCCGCTCTCTTCCACAGATAACTGGCAATGGGAGGCACATCCGTATAAGAAACTTGATTACGGTAAATGGGAGCTACACTTACCAGCCAATGCCGATGGCAGCGCACCCATAAAACATCTCAGCGAAGTAAAGGTTATCATACGCAATCAAGCGAACCAATTAGTGGATCGCCTATCGCCTTGGGCCACCTATGTACGTCAACCGCCCAAAGAGGCCAATCAGGGTGTCAACTATAAGCAATATGTATGGAATCCACCTACAGCAGAACGTTATGTTTGCAAACAACCACGTCCCAAGCGTCCAAAATCATTGCGTATCTATGAATGTCATGTCGGTATTGCGTCACAGGAGCCACGCGTTGGATCATATCAAAATTTTGCCGATAACATAATACCACGTATCAAACGTCAGGGTTACAATGCCATTCAAGTTATGGCCATTATGGAACATGCATATTATGCGAGTTTCGGTTATCAGGTAACAAGTTTCTTTGCTGCCTCTAGCCGTTATGGCACACCGGAAGAGTTGAAGCGTATGATCGATGTGGCGCACGAACATGGTTTGTATGTGCTGTTGGATGTGGTGCATTCGCATGCAAGTAAAAATGTACAAGATGGTCTGAATCAATTCGATGGCACCAATTCGTGCTACTTCCATGATGGTGCACGTGGTGAGCACTCATTGTGGGATAGTAGACTGTTCAATTATGTCGAATATGAGGTGTTGAGATTTTTGCTGTCTAATTTACGTTGGTGGCATGATGAATATTACTTTGATGGATATCGGTAAGTTGTTGAATGCTGGTACTAGGTACATGCTATATTCATTTCATGTTTCCTCTTTCCACACAGCTTCGATGGTGTTACTTCTATGTTGTATCATTCTCGTGGCATTGGTGAAGGCTTTAGCGGCGATTACAATGAATACTTTGGCCTCAATGTCGATACAGACGCATTGAATTATCTCGGTTTAGCTAATTATATGCTGCACACTCAAAATCCGGAGGTCATCACTATTGCAGAGGTAAATCTTCAACAAATTTTTTTAAATGATTAAATTAAACCTTGCACTACAATCTTTTCACAGGACGTATCTGGCATGCCCACACTCTGTCGCCCAGTCGATGAAGGCGGTATCGGTTTTGATTATCGTCTAGCCATGGCTATACCAGACAAATGGATTCAGTTGCTGAAAAATTCTACAGATGACACCTGGGATATTGGCAATCTTGTGCATACACTTACCAATCGCCGCTGGAAAGAGAGTACAGTCGCTTACGCCGAATCACACGATCAAGCTTTGGTTGGTGATAAGACAATTGCTTTCTGGTTGATGGACAAAGAAATGTATACGCATATGTCTACAATATCGGAACCATCGTTGATTATTGATCGTGGTATAGCGCTACATAAAATGATACGTTTAATTACGCATGCGCTTGGTGGTGAGGCGTATTTAAATTTTATGGGCAATGAATTTGGTCATCCTGAATGGTTAGATTTTCCACGTGTTGGTAATAATGATTCATATCATTATGCACGTCGCCAATGGAATTTGGTCGATGATAAATTGTTGAAATATAAATTTTTGAATGAATTTGATCGTGCAATGAATGAGCTGGAAGAACGTTATGGTTGGTTGCATGCGAATCCGGCGTATGTTAGCTGGAAGCATGAGGGTGATAAAGTGATTGCATTCGAACGTGCAGGTTTGGTATTTGTATTCAATTTCCATCCGACACAAAGTTTTACTGGCTATCGTGTTGGTACAAATTGGGCTGGTACATATCAAGCGGTGTTGAGTTCCGATGATGATTTGTTTGGTGGACATAATCGCATTGATAAGAATTGCAAACATTTCACACGACCTGAAGGATATGCTGGTCGGGAGAATTTCTTTGAGGTAAGTTGTGGTGTGGGGAATAATATGACCTGTTAAATAATAATACCGGTTTAATGAAATATTTTCATGAAAATTCATTTATGAATTAGTTACCATTTCGAGCAGTGCAAAATTTTTTTTAGAAGATATCCCTTCAAATATGCACAAGTTTGGGTCATAAATAAGTATTATTTTTAAATGATTCGTTTGTCACCAAGCGGCACTAATTCTTAAGTGCCCAGCTCATCAGGAAGTTAATTTTATACTGAAATTTACGGTTAGCAAATGGCCACTTAATATAAAAGTACGTTTTTGATATTTTCATTTTGATGAGAATGGATTTTGTTAGACTGAAAAATAATAAACACATCTAAAGTAAAGTTTTAATAATTTAAATTAAATTGAGCAATACCAATTAGATTTTTTTTTTGCAAACAGAGTATAATGTTGCTATAAAAGTATTCCACTTGCGATTTCATATTCGTTTGCACGATTCTATAAAATGTATTCCACTTTCGATTGATGCCAAAACACATTAACAATAATTTCTTCTTCTATTCTTGCAGGTCTATACACCGTCGCGCACAGCTGTAGTTTATGCTCGTATCAGCGAATAGCCTTAAGTGCCCTATTGTTATCGTTGTTGTTATCGTAACAGGATTGATGTTTTGAAGGCTTCCCAACTGTTTATATTCAATGCGCCATACTCATATTTTTATAGTTATAAAAAACATAAACTGAATACATTTTGTTGTAGATAAAATTGCAATACAATTAAGGTTTTCTATTAAAAAATAATAAAGCTTATAAAAAAATCTAATAAAATAGTAAAATCTTAACCCTGTAAAGCGAGTTCTATTTTATTACTTTTACAATAAAGTTTATTGGTTGTTCGCGAGTTTTAAAGGCCTTATTTTAGACATATTTTTCTATTTTTGGTTTTATATCTTTTCGATCATACAATTATCAAAAGCTGAACTACACAAGTTTTCAAAAAAGCGTATATCTTACTAATACATATATTTTGTTGCATTCAAGAGGTATGTTCGAATTTTCCAAATAAAATTATAGATATGAAAATATGTAAATTTACTTTCTTTAACTGCATCGATAATATTTTACTTAGGGCTGTGCGAAAAGCAACTATTATCTCATTTCAAAAAGAGTGTCTTGCATGAGAAACTACACAGAAACTAGTCTACTAACATTATGCTTAAAATTAATTGTTGCAATAGCTGCGCCTATAGTTTACAATACTTCAGTAGCTACACTTTCAATAACATCAAAAGCATGTTTGATCTCAGTGGCGGTGAGCAAGCGATTCACAGTAATGCGCAAGCTATGACGTAGAGGATGCTTTTCCAAATGCTCTAGGTAGCGTGTCTCAATGACAGCAACACCGCGGGCAATACACTATGAAGAAAAAAAAAAAAAATAATAAGTATATTAAAAAGTGCTGTCTTTCAAAGAAACCTTACCTTAATGGCAATTTTGTTAAGCAGTTCACGTTCCACAGCCGCATCATCACGTTTCTCAGCAATATATAAATGCTTAATGGGTGAGAGTTCGTGCGCATGCAGTTGCAATTTTGTAAATTTTCCAAATTCTTCTTGTACTTGGCGTGCTATTTGTTGCACTTCTATAAACATTTTTGGTTCATTTTCAAAACGATCCAAAGCTGAGATTGCAGCTTGTGTCAATAGTGGCGGCAATGAAGCAGAGAAACAATAGCCCAGACCAGAGAGACGTTGATGTTCAACAATGAAATGTGAACCAACACAAAAACCGCCAATCGTAGCTAAAGAATTTTCCATGCCAACCATAATAAGATCAACCTCAATGAGCTGCAGAAACATATAATATTTGTTAATATAAATCAAGGTAGAATGAAAACAAGGAATTTTTCATGTGTTTGTAACGCTCTTACATCGACATTAAAGTGTTCGGTAAGCCCATGTCCCGTTTTGCCGAGTGTGCCAAAAGATATGCTTTCATCCAAAAACAAACGTAATTTATATTTAGCACGCAACGCTACCAAAGCTGGTAGTGGACATAGTTCGCCAGTATTCATGTAGATACCTTCCGCCACTAGGAATCGTCGTGTTTTAGCCGCCTTATTGGGATTCTGTTGAGTACAAATATAAGTTAAAGAAGTTTCACTTCAAGAACTTTGCACAATTTTATTGCCTAACTAACCTTTAGATCACGTCGCTGCTGTTCCAACAACAAACGTTCCAAATCGTTCATATCATTATGTTTATAGTAATATATTGTACTACGCGAAGCATCCAACCCTTTTTGTATTGAGAAGTTTACTCTCTCGTCGCTAAAATTAGAAAATACATATTTTTAGGGCTGTTTGCTATCCGATATAGGTAATAAAAGTGACCATATGTAACTTTTACTATCCCTTCTCAAAAATCTGTTCTGAGAAATACTAGCCTTGCTAAGTCGCGTGGACGGAAGAACCACTCGCACCTAGCTAGCTTATCGATATTTTCGTATCCCTGTTGTTTTTGTTGTTGTTGTTGTAATAACAAAAACACTCCCCGAAGGATACGAACCCGGTACGCTACGGTACTGTCCGACCGTCGTGGTAGCGATTTGGTATGACCGGTGGAACCTTCTAGGTCATGTCATCCCTCCATCCGAAAAGATGGGTAATGTGAGGTGAGAGGCGTCATATCCGTAGGTCAACCATCGAGTTAGCACATTACGTATGTGCATATTAGTGGCATCGCGGTGTGCCTACCTCGGGCATATTCTAAACCTCTAACCCGCAGGGGTTTCTGATCCCTGTCTTACGATGGGCTTGTTCGATCTTCAATCACTACCGCCGTACTGCCAAAGAGACATAATTTTATTCCTAAACTGATGAGGAGATATGTATATTCCAAAATGGGATTTGGGTATATAAGAGAAAAGTAGACTTTTCCATAAGGCTTAAGAATTGTAGCTCCCATAAACTTGAAATCTGGACATCTAAGCTACAGAAATGCTATATCGGCTGTGTATGTTAAGCACTCTACAATTTCCACCTATTGCGGCAGAGGAACGCGAACTCCCGAAGGTGACAAAAATCACTGTGGCCCTTCTCAATATTGTAATAAGGTAAACTCTACCTAATCAGACTGGTTACTGACTTGCCGAGTATGTATGCCGTTATGCAACTTATCCCCTCACGATCTCAAGCAACTATTAACCGGTTGTTGTTGTTGTAGCGAGGTGTAGCCCTGCCTAAATGTCAGACAGGGTCACCTCGAGTGTATTGCTCTTGGCCGGGTCGATATAAGAAAACGGCCCGGGTCGTTTCGGCACGATGGGTACAGCATAAGTACTGGTACCGTTCTCGTAGAACCGGCAATACAAGAAACTAGCCGTGTAGGCTATGTAGGTCATTTAGCGTTACCCAGGGTGCACCAACTTGGAGGCGACCTACTTTTACACCGGTTCGGCGGAGTAGACTTTTCCAACATCATCACTCTGATTCAACTCTTTTAAAATGGTTTAGTTCCTCGGACTTTCCTTAGAGATTGATGACTATTGTGGCTAAGGTACGTGTACGATTAGGCAGGATTATTCTCCGTTACCAGCAACAAGAACTAAGGCGAAAGTATCACTGGAGATCTACCCCACCTACTACAACAACTTAAGAACTAATTATTTTTTTACTTACACAAATATAACATCACCGCGCTTGGCATACGCCGGTATAGCACTTGCTATTGTTGAAAATCCATACGAATAAACGACTGCCTCTTCCATGCCCATAAACTTGGCCAAACGATCTTCCAAATCTAAATGTACATCCATGGTGCCATAAAACCCACGTGGACCGCATGAGCCTACACCATATTTCTTTAAAGTTGTACAAGCATCCTCTAATATTTTGTCATCCTCTAGTAGACCCAAATAATTATGTGTAGCCAAATTCAAGCAATCATGTCCATCAACTACAACACGTTTACCCACTTTTGATTGTACTAAATGTGTTTGTAACAATGGATGATTTGGATCGGTTTCAGCTGTAAGAGGCTCTGGTTGATATTTTGCAATAATTTCATCTTCTTCTTCTTTGGTATATCGTTTGCCACGCCCATTACGTTTGACAAGTAATAACCATATAACGGAGAGCAGTAGAAAGGCTTCCAAAATAATTACATAGAGTGGAGTCTGAAAAGGTAAACGATTCGGTTAATTTCAAATTTTAAACTACATAGAACAAAGTGTACTCACATTTTGGAAAATACGCTCGATTTCGTTAAACAAATATGGTATGGCCACCATATTGCTATGCGCCTAATGTTGCTTTCTAGAATAGAAAGAAGAAATTGATAATTCAATTACAATTCCTGGAAGATTCAGCATAAGCTTTGAAGCAATTGTACGCTATTACGACATGTTGGAATTAGTCATACACCAACTTGTTAAATTATTCATATCAAATCTGAGTGATAAGATACAAAAGAATTTAGCAAAACTAGAATGCCGAAGTAACACCTCAAATTTGTATAAATTTTAATATTTTCTTCTTTGTTTTACCTTTAGAAAGTGTAAATAAACACAAATAAATAATACTACAAAACAATTTTGGCACGAAATTGCAAAATATTCTCCAAATCAATAAAAAATAAAGAAATACCCCAAGTACCGCGTACTGCTGTCAAAAGTGAAATACAGTGCTGCCATACTGATGGTTACCTCCACCGAGTATTTTTCGCCAAATTTGGCGCAGTGACAATGTACTATTAGGGTAGACCTACGAAAACAGTGAAATCTGACAAAGCTACATTTACACTGCACCAAATGCGTCACTCTTGGCAAAGTTTTTTCGAGACCGTTCATCCGCAGATTGAATTTGATCACCAAATTAGGTCAAATTAAATTAAATTCGTCTAATTTGGCAAACAAATTCATTCTGCGGACAAACATTCTCGAAATAAATTCGCCAAAAGCGACGCATTAGGTGCAGTGTAAATGTATCAAAAGCCCGAACATTTTTGGCAGTCACTGGATTTCGGATTTTTAAAATAACAATCTTGGCGCAGTGTAAATGTACTATTAGGGTAGACCTACGAAAACAGTGAAATCTGACAAAGCTACATTTACACTACACCAAATGCGTCAGTCTTGGCCAAGTTTTTTCGAGACCGTTCATCCGCAGATTGAATTTGATCACCAAATTAGGTCAAAATAAATTAAATTCGTCTAATTTGACAAACAAATTCATTCTGCGGACAAACATTCTCTAAATAAATTCGCCAAAAGCGACGCTTTGGGTGCAGTGTAAATGTATCAAAAGTCCGAACCTTTTTGGCAGTCACTGGATTTCGGATTTTTAAAATAACAATCTTGGCGTTCGGGAATTTTTCGGGATTATCTCAGATGCCGCCGGGAGAGGTATAAAATGACGCGTTTTGTCCTCGGTATGCATAATTCGAAAGGGAAACCCGATATCTTAATTTTGTCAAGAGATCTTTCCCCTCAAAAAGGTATACTGCACATAAATACTATAAATCACCTCGCAATTTTGGTATCACACGCGTTAAAATTATTAGCTTTTTGTAATAACTCGTCACTAAAACAACAAAGGCTCTTTTACTCGGATCGATTTCCTGGTAGATTTTGTCGTTCCACCGTGTGACCAGCAACTCGATCGATCTACACCTTGTATTTGAACGGGGTTCACAGGTCGAGATCCGACAAAAGTGTCAACCGACTCGTTGTGGATGTCGGTTAGAGCCCGCTTATGATTCCGCAGATCAAACGGATCTCGTCATAATGCTTACGGAGATGTATCCTTATGTCTCTCGGGGGCAAATCTGTGTCCTAAAGATGACGGTTTGGATGTCCCGGTTTGTGGCAGTTCAGAAGGAATTGCCTGCTGAAAATTTCCGCGTGCTCTCTTACAATGAGCAGTTTTGCCTCTTGGTGGAGGTCAAAGACTGGTGGGCCAATGGCCTTATACATATGTAGTCAGCAACGTTTCCTTGTCTTGTTGCGACCTCGTACCTTTGAGACCATTGCAGACACATGACCAGCAAATGAGAAAGTGCTATTCAATGTCAGCCACAGTAACTTTGGGTGGCTAACAGTTGGTAGCTTAGTGCCATCAACGTTTCTCACTTGGTGCGTCCATGTCGTAAAGAGTGTCCCCGTAGATGTAGTAGGTGATATCGGCAGATCTCGCTCAGTGAAAAACCTGGAAAGGTAACAGAGGTAACTGTTGATTTTCGCACAGAGTCCACGGCATATGAAACGATGGTGACGCCCTCTGGTGGTGGGGGCATCTTCGATATATAGAAGTTAACAGTGTCGGGGATAGGACACTACCCTGTGTCATCCCTGTCTAATACGTCTAGGTTTTGATGTATCGTTTCGAAAGTTTACCAACGACTGCCGTCCGTTCAGATAATTAGCGATCCATCTCTTTAACCCATCAGGAAGTTGTGTTTCAAGCAGATCTTGTATGGACGTGGCGTGATTGACTGTGTCAAAAGCTTTTGACAAGTCTAGGAGAGTGATGTCAAAATTGGCAGTCCTTGGCCGGATATGAACCCGGTACGCTTCGGTACTCCCCGACTGTCTCGGGAGCGATTTGGTATGCCCAGTGGAACCTACTAGGTCAGGGAATCCCTCCATCCGTAAGGAAGGAGATGATCATATCCGTAGATCAACCGTCAAGTTAGCACGTCATTACATATGTTCATATAAGTCGCCTCTTACGACCGGTATGCATAGCTCGTGCATATTCTAAACTCCTAACCAACAGGGACCTTCAAGGTCATCTCATCCCCTCCTACATTTTCTTAAGCCTTGTTTGCTTGTAAATGGCTCGAGATTTCGTTCCCAATTCGGACATAGCCGTATAAGCTTTACAGGCTAGTCACATCCAGATATGGCAACATACAGACAACCCTTTTCGCATGGCCAAAAATGTTTTGAAGCCGACAAGTATTCTCTAGACTTGGTTGTATCTATCAACCTCATATGGGCATGGTCACAGGTTCTGGTTCTGGTGCCGTAATTGGATTTGTTCAGCTCTAAAGATTTCAGTAGTCTAATTATAATTTTAAATTAATAACTGGATTATTTTTTTTTTCCTTTACGGAGTAGTTCAATCATAGCCAGAAAATAGTAGTCGTATTCGGGTATGTTTTCTGATTAGTTCGGTGCTTCACCGCATGGTATAGTTATGCTATTACAACAACACAAACAAAAACATAATTTCTTTTTTACATTTGCCTTTTTGCCTTTCTCTGCTTTTGCTGCTTAACCCAAATATGTACTTTGGACTCTATCAATTTGTTGTTTTATCCGCATAAATATACAATCTATTTTTCGCATTCAACAAGCAATTACGTTCCAGAGTGGTAACCAAATAAATTAGAACAGATTATAGAAACAAACATTTTCCAAAACAAACTAAAAATGATCAATACAGGAAAACTAGCTGGACGCACAATATTCATCACAGGTAAGCAATCCAGTCCCTCATTGAAAATGTGTGTCAACTTTCTTTTTTTTGTTTTGCTTTTGACGCTGCGCTTTTGTAGGTGCTTCACGAGGTATTGGCAAAGCGATTGCTCTAAAGGCGGCGCGTGATGGTGCAAATATTGTTGTTGCTGCCAAGACGAGCACACCACATCCAAAATTGCCTGGCACCATTTATAGTGCAGCTGAAGAAATTGAAAAAGCCGGTGGTCGTGCACATCCATGTGTGGTAGATGTACGTGATGAGCAGCAAGTGCATACAGCGGTGCAGGATGCTGTGGCCAAATTCGGTGGCATTGATATATTAATAAATAATGCATCAGCCATATCGCTGACTGACACATTGGGCACAGAAATGAAGCGTTACGATCTTATGCATCAAATTAATACACGTGGCACATTTCTTGTATCGAAGGAGTGTCTGCCACATTTGATGAAGAGTAATCATGCGCATATCCTAAACATTTCACCGCCTCTAAATATGAATCCTAGCTGGTTTGCGCCACATGTTGCCTATACAATGGCCAAGTATGGCATGTCAATGTGCGTGCTGGGCATGGCTGAAGAATTTCGTGCTGCAAAAGTGGCGGTGAATGCATTATGGCCACGCACAGCTATTCACACAGCAGCAATTGAAATGTTGGCCGGTTCAGAGAGTTTCGATACTTCACGTAAAGCGGAAATTATGGCTGATGCTGCATATGCAGTGTTAATACGTGAACCCACCCAATGTACGGGACGTTTTCTTATCGATGATGAAGTATTAAGTGAAGCTGGTATAACAGATTTCAAACAGTATGCTTGCAATCCCGAATATGCCGATAAACTAATGCCGGATTTCTTTTTGGATGTCACAGACAGTGAATTGGTTGGGTCCATCAAAGCTCACTCAGCTCAAACGAAGCAAGCCGCTGCTACAACATCCAGTGGGCAAATACCTTCATTATTTGGTAAAATCGAAACACTGCTTAGCGCAGAGCTGGTGCAAAAAACACAAGCGGTTTATCAGTTCAATATTGAGGGTGATGAGAAAGGCACTTGGCATTTAGATTTGAAAAATGGTGCAGGTGCATGTGGTATTGGTGAACCAAAGGTGACACCTGATGCTACACTCACAATGAAATCGAACAACTTTCATGATATGTTTTCGGGCAAGTTAAAGGCTGCCACCGCTTTTATGACTGGCAAACTAAAAATTTCAGGTGATATAAATAAGGCAATGAAGCTGGAGAAACTTATGCGTTCACTTAAATCTAAATTGTAGAAATACATACATAAGTAGAAAATTTGTTTAGTTTGTTAAGTATTGTTTTAAATTTGTAAAGTAATAAGTTGCACACTTTTTTATGATTAATAGATGGAAAGTATTTAAAAGATTGCTGAGAGATTATGTTTTAATTAAGTACTTGGACACTTGCAAGTGGTTGGAGCAAGAAAAAGGTAATAGCCGGAATTTCTTTAAAGTTGTTGTTAACAGCAATAACACTCCCTGAAGGTTTTGGGGAGTGATGACGAAATTGCCAGCGCATGGCCGGATATGAACCCGGTACGCTGCGGTACTCCCCGACTGTCGCGGTAGCAATATGATATGACCAGTGGAAATTTCTAGGTCATGTCATCACTCCATCCATGAGGAAGGAGAAGATGGGTAATGAGAGGTGGGGGGCATCATATCCGTAGATCAACCATCGATTTCCCACGTCATTATCTATGTGCATATTAGTCGCCTCTTACCACAGGTATGCCTACCTCGGGCATATTCTATACCCCTAACCCACAGGGGTTTTTCTTTAATGTACTTCCGGTGTACTGACAGCACATATCTTCCCACATGCATACGTCTTGTTTTGTTCGCGCTCTGACGCCTTAAAGTATACCTCGAAATTTGTGGAATGCGCTGTGGTTGGCTTTACAATAATGTACAATTCTTTGGAAAAAGTGACAGATGTCGAACTGATTAAAAGGTGCGTGGCGTACAATAAATGGATTGCCTTAAATAATTAGTAGTTACCTGATTAGAAATACCTTAAATTTGTTATTTTATTTCCGCACTCTTTAAAAAAAGTTGTTTGTGCTATGTTTGACAGCCACTGTAATTAGTTCACAGTAAGCAGCGGTCAGTGCTGCCGCTATTTAAAAGTAGTAGAATGTACCTATTATAGGGGGATTTTTGTGTAAAGTATGGCTCAAAAACTAGGTAGTAATGCAGTTTATGGTTCTCACCGAAATTTTGTACAAAAAGGGAAAGTGGGGCATCAAATTACGCGTATTGGACGAGTGGATTGAGAATCCGAAAGAGGAAATGAATTCTGTTTATCCGTTCAAAAGTTATTAAGGGTCAAAGTTCATTTAATGGTGATTTCGTTTCATCAAAAAAATGCGCATTTTTGTTACACTCTTCAATTTTCCGTTTTCGTTTGCAAAATGAAGGTAAAACGTCAAACATGATATGTTTTCGTTTCCTAAAAATGTACACTTCAAGAGTGTAAAAAAATCACACTTTTTACCCTCTGAAGCTTTGACAGGGTAGCTGGTTGCACTGAAAATCAGGTGACGAAAATTTTATTTCATAGATAAATTTGGTGAAATAAATTGGATTTTGCAATAACAATTAAATATGTTTGAAAAACGAAACCTAATTATTCAAGCACATAGCATAGCAAACGGGGCAGTGTTTTATGTTCGTTTTATCGATAACAGGTTCATGCAGAACGGGTACACTTTTATCACATCTTTATAGTGTTCTGTGCAAGAGTGTAAACATGTTCAACGTGAAAGTGTACATTTTTTTCGGTGAAACGAAATCAGCATAAAGCATTTTTAAAATTAAAATTTCTCTAATAAGATTCGTAGGGAAAAATTCGTCAAATTTGCAATATTTCGCCAAATTTGGTGCGGTGTAAATGTACTATTAGTTTATAAATGGCCTCACCACAATTTTGTAGTTTCTAAAGCTTTCGGCAGAATGAGTCCGCCAATACGTCAGTTGCGTCACGTACGTCAATTTTAGAGCAATTTCTACTTTGACGTATCCGTCGTATCTGGCGTTTCGCATACAAACACCCGCAGTCTACTTTGCTGTCAGTTATTTCGACGTACGTGACGTACGTGCCGGATTGATTCTGCTGAACGCTTAATGTCAATTCGGCTGTACAGTTTGAAAGCCTTACCAAATCGAACGCCCCCTCAAACAGCTGTTGTATTTTACTACATTTCAATTGGCAAACGAATTTTGTTTCATTTATCGGACGATGTGTAATTTAATTAAATAAGTGTTGTTTACATACAAAATAAGCACATTAGCAAAATTTAAGTGTCAATTAAATAGTAATTAGTATAAATTATTTTCTTAAGTAAAAAAAGTGAGTAGTGGAAAATTTGATGCAGTCACGGGTTTGACTAATTGGATAGAAGCAGCTTGGCAAAAACAAGAAACTTATTTACGTCACCTTGGATAAAACAAAAAAAATAAAGTGCAAAAACAAATTAGTAACTAACAAACATGTCATGCTACTTTCGACAAAATGCTGATACAAATTTAACCATACCAAAATATATCGAGTCTTCCACTGGCGTCGTCTATTATGACATCAAGGTACGCGTACACCAAGTCGAATGGTTGGTGGAGCGACGCTATCGTGACTTTGCCCAGCTGCATGAGAAGTTAGTAGATGAAATTGCAATCTCTAAGAAGCTATTACCACCCAAAAAAGTGAGTGTGTGGAAATTAAAGTATTGAAACCATTTAACTAATATGTCTAAAATTTTAGTTGGTGGGCAACAAGAATCCGGCATTTCTTGAACAACGACGCGATCAATTAGAAAAGTATTTGCAGGAGCTTCTCGTTTTCTTTCGCATACAATTGCCGCGCGTTTTGGCTGAATTTCTGGATTTTAATAAATATGATATCATTTATTTGCTGCAAGATTTGTCGAAATTATTCAATGAATCTGGTAGTACGTTGTTGAATTCAAAAAAGGAATTCAATTTCTCAGCATTAGAGGTATGTATAAAAAATTGCTTTATTATCATTAATCCCTTTTTAGAGTCATCCTTCACATGTTTCTTCATCTCACTCGAAGTCTTCCCACGAAGCTGCTGTCAAATTTGAGATACCCTTCTGGGTCGGCGCTTGTTTATCCATTCGCATAACATGACCCATCCAGCGGAGCCTTTTTTTATTTAATTTGCTGAAATATGGTCATATTCGTTATTGTCATCCTGGGGAGGAACACAAATATTTGAGAGAATTTCTATTTCAAAAACTCCCCTAAGCCATCTCATCGTTCGACACCATCAACTTCCGAACCGTGTACATCAGGGCAGTTTTTGCGAGACACTTATAAAGCATGATGTTTGTTCGACTGGACCTGACTTCTTAGTTGCCTACTTATTCAAAAGTCGCATAACGTACCTTATTTGAAAAGGCCATACCTGCAAATTGCCCTGCAGATAGGGCCTTAATTGAGTTCTCATACTTACCTCAGGTATATTCTGAACCCCTGTTGTTATTGTTGTAACGAGGTGTGGCCCTGCCCAAATGTCAGAAAGGGTGCCCCGCGTGTATTGCTCTTGGTCGGGACGAGATAAAAAAACGTCCCGGATCGTTTTGGTACGATAGGTACAGCACAAGTACTGGTAACGTTATCGTAGAACCGGCAATACGTAGAAACACCCCTATTCTGAACCCCTAACCCGCGGGAGTTAATTGAATTCCTCCAAAACGGTTGATGTTTTTTTAAACGGTTCATGGTGGAGATCTGCAAATTAGTATGCAGAAATGCCATACATAAGTATCGGAAAAGGGGGATATCACCTTCCATACAAACTTCATCTTTAAGGCTCAATATCTCTGTAAGGGGCAAATGAAGGGCCCTGAAGATTTGTATGGTATGGATATATAGGATATCAATACTACTCTCACAAAAGTGTAGTTATCAAAAAAAGGGGTGTGGCACCTTCCATATAAACATAATTTCTTCGATACAAATTTTTTAAATCTCAGAATTTGTTTTTTTCAACTATGTATATATGCTTCTTAAATGACCCACATTTTCTATGCTGCAGGTCTATGCGATAAGCGAACGTTTGTGTTTACCTTGTCCACCAGAGAATATTGAACAACGTGGCAAATATGATTTTTCACATGTGCTAGATTTTTGCACACAACTCGAGGTGCTGATAGTGACGCCAGTGAAGGTAAATGCAGTCATTTATTTTGATTAGGTCTTCTTGCTAACTAAAATTTCTTTTACAGGATCACACCGCCTTCAACAATGACTACAATACAGTTGATGTGCCTATTGAACGCAGTAATATTATACCCAAGAATCTCCGCTTCACGCTCAATGCATTCCGTAATGTTAAGACGCTCAAATTCCATGGTCTCTCCACTGAGAATATTGTAGACATTGCGCTTTTAAAACCAACAATGCAAACTATATGCGTACATAGTACAACAATGACACACATTAATCAGATACTCATGTGCGACAATATACACAGAGATATAGTTGTAGCAGCGGCAACGCCAACATCCACGCCAGATGCTATCTCATATACATCAACTAGTTCAGCGGCAGCACAATCGACAACACCAAATAGCAGTCGTGCCAATACACCGCCACCACCACCATCACAACTATCCTTATCAAATATTTTACCCTTTATTAAAACCAATTGGAACAATCTTGGTTATCTAGATTTGACCGGCAACCTTTTAACACAAATTGATGCTAGCGTACGTACAGCGCCACAATTGCATACCCTTGTGTTGGATCAAAATCGTATACGCGCTATACAAAATCTTGCTGAATTATCACAACTGCAAACGTTATCGCTGTCGGTGAATCTCATAGCTGAATGTATTGATTGGCATTTGGAATTGGGTAATTTGGTCACATTAAATTTGGCGCAGAATCGTTTGAAAAAGTTGTGTGGCCTGCGCAAATTACTTTCGTTGGTTAATTTGGATTTAAGTTGTAATTTGATTGAAGAATTGGAAGAAGTAGATAATGTGGCACATCTGCCAATATTGGAGACATTGCGTTTAACTGGAAATCCATTAGCGGGCAGTGTTGGTGAGTAGTGGTGATATTACAATGAAAAACGCGTTTCACCTTTTTTTTGAAAATATTTTTTGTTTTAAGAACACACTTTGATCGTTCCCAAAAAACGGAAATTCTATACTTTTCATCAGCTCATATAGAGTGTTCTTCAAACATATTCTCAAATCGGCGTGTATTCGATAACTGTAGTTTGAATCGATAGTAAATTTCTTTGGTTTCGAACGGTGCAATAAAAGTATCCCACTTCCGATTTTATTTTCCATTCGAACGATGCTGTACAAATATTCCACTTCTGATATTTTTTTTGATCGAATGGTACCATAAAAATATTCCACTTCCGATTTTATTGTCCATTCGAAATGTACTTTTTAAGTATTCCTCTTTCGATTTTTCTTTCCATTCGAACGATGCTATCTATACAAATATTCCAATTCCGATTCTCCTATCGATTCGAATGTTCCTATAAAAATATTCCACTTCTGACTTTGTTTTATTTAGTTCTGGGGCCTTATCATGTAACCGATCTGAAAGGAAATACGATTCGAAAGCTGTCAAATTACACACATTTTTTTTTTCAAATCCGTAAAAAATTTCGTTCGGATCGGATTACATGATAGCCCCCCTGAAATCGTTTTCGGAAAATGTTACTTTCCTCATTCACTAAACCGTCGAAATATAAATGGTATTTGAAAATTATTTCGATACATTTTTTGTAATAATTTAACTTGATTTTTTTGTATTGCAATTTTAGATTATCGTCCACGCGTTTTATCACGTTTTCATGAACGCGCAGCTGAAATTTCACTCGATAGCGAAAGAGGCACACAAAAGGAGCTCGACACAGCGTTAGTGCTTTCAGCGCTGCATACATCAAAATTGCGTCAAATGAGTAGCAACGGTCAACGCTAGAATTGAGGGTAATACGGTGCCAAAAGTAAGATGAAAACGCCAAATGAGTACCTAAATTAAGAGTATACGACGACTTTTTCATATACTTAATATTCCCACTCAAATTTTCGGCTACATTACTCCTTTAATACACTTCGAAAAATGTGCAATACGTATAGAAACTTTTTTTATTTGTTAAAAAAAGAAAACTCACAATTATTGATTATATTGGATTAACTTTATTCAAACATCAAAGTACACATACATTTTTATACAATCTTGGTTAATTTATGCTGACACGCGCAATTTGACTACATAAAAAATTGCACTTCCAACTATTTCGTGGACATACTGATTGCACGCACGGTCTTACAGTACCATACACACGTATTTCACGTTAGATGCTTTCAAATTAAGTAAAAAAGGGCATAAACGTTGTATTTGATCTACAAACAGGTATACAAGTAAATGCAATTGAATTTTGTTCATAATTATTGTTATTTTGCAAAAAGTTGTAATTGATATAACTCACATTTTATTTTTTGAAGATGTAACTCAAAAGTTTGTCCAAATGAAAATTCCTTTACTTTGATCAATTTCAATTTAAAATTTCGAATGGAGTGCATCTAAAAAATATGTGCTATGTTTGCTAAGTGCATCTGAGCTATGTATTAATTTATGTTTGTATATAGTCAGTATGTTTTTCAATCACCCCTAATGTGAGTGTCGATTTGCACAGTATATGTATGCAATTACAAATTTTTATTTCACTTGACTTTAAAGAATCTACTCGGTATTTATGTAATTTATTGTTATGTTTTGTCCTGATTTATTAGTACTTATGTATGTGTATTGTTGTATATATACTTACATACATATATATTAGGTGCATATCTTTATTATGATTTTGAGTTTTGTAAAAATTTATTTATTTAAATAAAAAAAAAAAAATAAAATAAAATTAAGAAATTTTAATATTAGCAAAGTTTATATATGCATATATGTATTTCTTATGCGTTGTGTAGATTGATAAAATATTAAACAAAATTTTGCTTATGAGGCAACTTTTCTCAGTTACATTAAGGTAAAAACTTAAAGCCTTTACATTACAAAGTGTTCAATAGGGGTATTCACAGCGTACAGTTCAATGATTGGATGTGAGTTGAGGTGTATAAAAGATACTGAACAAGTTTTCTAGGTCGGATTTAAAAAAATTCAAAGCAATTCCGAGAGAACTGATGTTGTTAATAAATGCTAACACCAATTTCGATTGTTTTGAAACTCGAATTTCGAAAATTACGTGTTTATGATGGAGTTGACGATAGCATTTCTGCGACTTTAATGATATGCTTGTAAGTTAAAAAAAAACTATAGATTTCTGAGCAGTTTAAATTGAGCTTTAAAAATTTAAATAAATATTGAAATTCCTAACAAAGGTGTTTACAAAGCTAGCTTGCTGTAAGTTAAATCTTTTTAGAAAAAATGTTTTAATTTTAATTTTTTAATTTTACGAAATTATATATTTTTCCAAGTTAAAAAAAATTACAAAAAAAAAAATTATTTCAAATTTTTTTTTTCCTTATTTTTAGGCAGGTTATAATGATTAATTTTAATACAAATGACTACCTCTTCATTGATTATTTTTTATAAAATAATAAAAACCAATATACAATTTTTGTTGATTTTTTCAACCTTTTTTTATAATTTTTTTTTATATTTTTAGTTTTTTTATTTTTTTTTATATTTTTAATTTTTTTTTAACTTTTTTTTATAATGGTAATCAATATTTAACCTACAAGTCAAAACACAAGCTTTGTAAACAGCTTTATTTAGGTGATGATTGAAAAAAAGATTGAAGCGTAAATTTTAGCTTCTCCCTCTACCTGCTATGAAAGCGAAAAACAATCTTGCAATGGTCCAGAAAAGAGATAGTATGTATTTCTAAAAATAACTCGAAAACGAAATAAAAAAAAGGTCACGAAATGACTTACCTCTGTGAATACCCCCATTCAAACACATTTTGCTTTTGCGTAAAACATCCAGCATACAAAACCATCCAACACACAACATCAATCATCAATGGTCCGCGTTCCAATCCAATTAATTAAATATTTTATACGCTGCCGGCTGCTCAATAGCTTTGCCATGGCAGCGTAAAGTCGCGTTGTTGTCGCTTATTCATTCTTTTTCATTGTTGTTGATGATGATGCATGTGCTGTTGATGATGGTGTTGTTGATGGTGATGATGCTGTTGTTGTTGCTGCTGTTGCATCATCTGATGATAGTGTTGCTGCTCAGCAGCAGCTACCGCATCAAACATTGGCGTATGCACTTCACCAATAAATTGTGGCGTAGCCGGTGGATTT
Source organism: Campiglossa producta (assembly GCA_964058755.1). Classification (NCBI taxonomy): domain Eukaryota; kingdom Metazoa; phylum Arthropoda; class Insecta; order Diptera; family Tephritidae; genus Campiglossa; species Campiglossa producta. The sequence goes on along the minus strand of CAXKVI010000004.1, from coordinate 13,247,457 downwards.
GGATCAGCCAATTCACCAATTAAAGGCATATCAATATCCGATGTATTATGTTCGGGTTGTCCAAAACCGATATGATATTGTGCGCCACTATCAACAATATGATGACCACCATAACCAACTGCTTGCTGTTGATCAACAATTGATTGATCTAAACCGACTGGCGGCTGTTGTTGGAGATGTTGTTGCTGCTGCTGCTGTTCCATACCAACACCAACAGCATTACCACCATCCAAAACTGGTGTAGCTTCCATTTCACCAAATTGTATTGGTGCAGCTGAGTCTGACATTAATTGTGCTTGTGTCTGATCCAGCTCAGCTGTATCGGTCAACATTGGAGTTGCTTCATTTGTTGTAGCCGTTGCTTCTGCTTCGACACCCTGTTCACCACCCTGTTCGCCACCTTCACCTTCAGCACCGGGTTCACCATCACGACGCACCAAACCTAACATATCCAACATATTACGTTTAACGGTGTTCTCCTGTGCAGCTTCGACTGAAACATAAGCAGACTTTTGGCCACAAGTAGCTAAATGATGAGCCATCTTATTGCCAATGGCTGTGGAAAAGCCACAAATGCAATGCATCTCATTGGGTAGAGGTAATTCCATGACCTCGCGTGCGCCACTACCACCGCTGCATTCCGCTGCATGCTCGAAGACAGCACGCTCGCAGCATGATTTGAAGTTGCATTTATTGCACTTCATGACGTGACTGAAAAGAAAGAAAAATTCATCGGTTACAGAAATTCCAAACTAAAATTATATACCCAGTGGCGAATTTTATCTCGATTCAAGAATTTTGAGTAAGCATTATTTTGTTTCTAGTTTTATTTTATTTTTTTAATTTCTTTATTTTTTTTTACTTAGCACGCACTTGAATATCGTGAAGATAGAGTGGCTGCCGGCACGGCCATGTTGTTTTGTTGTAGCGAGGTGTAGCCCTGCCTAAATGTCAGACAGGGTCACCTCGAGTGTATTGCTCTTGGCCGGGTCGATATAAGAAAACGGCCCGGGGCGTTTCGGCACGATGGGTACAGCACAAGTACTGGTACCGTTCTCGTAGAACCGGCAATACAAGAAACTAGCCGTGTGGGCTATGTAGGTCATTTAGCGTTACCCAGGGTGCACCAACTGGGAGGCGACCTACTTTTACACGGCCATGTAAGACTTGGCTTTCAACACAGAAATTGCAACTCCAAATAACTTTTTTACAGTTCCATTTTTTTAATTTTTGTTTTTAATTTTTATTCTTTTAAATGTTTTTTACCTATTTTTTAATAATCTTTTTTAAGTTAAATATTTTTTAATTTCTGAATTTTTAACTTTAGACTTGTTTCTTTTAATTTTTTTCAAATATTTTTTTTTTTATTTTGTATGATTTATGTATTTTTTTTTTTTAATTTTTTTTTATATGATTTATGTATGTTTTTTGTATTTTTTATATTTTTTTGTATATTTTATATTTTTTTTGTATATTTTATATTTTTTTGTATTTTTTTGTTTTTGAATTTTTTATTTTTTTTTTGTATTTGTTATTTTTATTTTTATCCTTTTATTTTTTATTTTTATCCTTTTATTTTTTATTTTGTATTTTTTTTTTTTTATTTATAAATTTTTAAACTTTCTATTAATTTTTTTTTAGTTAATTTTTGATCTTTTAATAAATTTTTTTTTTAATTTTTAAACTTTTTTTCTTAAATTTTTTAATTTTCTTTATTTTTCCTGTTGGCTAATTCTTTAGAGCATTTGTTCACATTGCATAGCAGTGTTTTGCAGCCACACAAACAGAAAAAACCTCAAAGACATGAGTCAAACAACACCACTGGGTATACCAAGTGTCTTAAAATTTCTGAGTTTAAACGCTTACCCGAAATGTTCTTCGTTAAGAATTTCCGAATTACATTCAGCACAAATAGAACCATCAATGAAAGCAAAATATTCGCCAAACTTCGATGCGACAGTGTAAGGGAGTGGTTCACGATGATGACTTTTTACCTGAAATAAAAATGGGTAAAATTAAGACTCATGAAAAAGCTAAATAAATATGCAGCATAATACCTTCGGTGGCGCAATTAGCATGGAATTCTTGAGTAATGGCTGTATTTTCTGAGCGCTCTTCAAGAGAGTTGTATGATGATTAGTCGAGTGCTGCTTCAAGGCACCTGAAATATGAAAAAGTAGAAGTCAACTCATTTGGATCTATATAAATATATTTTTAAACATTTTCTCCTATGAGCGGAAATAAAACTCTTTTTATGAAACCATAATCATAAAACTTACCCTTTTCGGTGAAACTGAGTGCACACTTTTGACAGCGCATTGCTGTATCCTTCTTGCCAATATGAGTACGTAAATGCATATAATAATTTTCAATATTAGAAACACTAATACGACCCTTGTAGGAGAAACGGAAAATCTAAAACAGAAAAGCACACAATTGAGTCAACTCTGAATTCAAAATACTGCTTTTTTAACTCACATCCAAACAGAAAGGACACTGCAGGAAATTCTGATTCTTATGATCATCATAGTAATGACGTACTGCATCACGATGCGATGACGAACGATAACCACAAGCTTGACAAACATATGGCAACTCCAAGACATTGTGTACTTTTTGCAAATGTACAGTCAAGTGATGCAATGAATTGAAACGTTGCTGACATATCAAACAATGATATGAAGCTGATGCTGCTGACTTCGTTTCAAGTGGATGCATAATTTGATTATGTTTAGTTAAAACAGTTTCACTTGGATGTTTATCCAAACAGAAAAGACATTGGAATTGATGATCCTTATCGACAATTATGTGCGATACAATGTGAGTTTGTAACTTTTCATTCGAATCGAAAGAATCATTAATATCGCATATAGGACAATCAACATTTGCAGCCTCAACGACAACACCCTCAGCATTCTTGTAGGGGAAACTTTCGAAATTGATATCGATACCATTGCGTACGCCATAGTATAGTTCTTCGAGTCCTTTCAAATCATCATCTTCTTTTTCTTTTTTAACTTTAGATTCAACGACTACTTTCTTGCTTGAGCTGGGTGCCTCATGCTTGCTGCTAGATTTTGCTGCAGAGCCCTTTGTAGGTGGTTGTGATTTGCTTGTAGAGCTGCCAGCTTTGTTTGTGGACTTTTTCGGTTCCGGTTTGGATTCTTCCACAGCATGACGACCACGACGTCCAACTGGTGTATCATTTTTACTTGAATCTGATTTCTCTTTTTTGATATTCTTAACAGAGACTTTATCTGCCTGAACGTAGTCGGCCTCGTTAATGGCTGTAAACAAAATAATATTTATGTATATATAAACGGTTCAGAAGGTGGAAATTTGAGAAATAAAGATGGGGAGAATAGTTTTGTAAACACGAGAGAGCAGCAGAGTAAATGGCGAACCGCCTGATGAAAGAGAGAAACCATCAATATCAACCCAATATATGTCAGCAGTACCACTCCTCTAGGAAACTTTCATTAATTTTTTTTTGCAATTTTTAAACCCTCTCATCCAATAACCGCTTCAAAGAGCAAGTTTTCAACTGAAATAGTTTTTTGCTACTAAGTAAAGCCAAGCATCTCTCTTACTACAAGACAAACACGATCTAATCTAATACAAAAAGCATAATACCTCACAAGCTTAGGCGGCTTTAGGGTTTTTTTTGGGTTCAACAACAAATACAATTCCAACAATAAATACACCAAAAATAAAAGTAAGTATTTTTTGTTTAGTTTTTGTTTTTTTATAAAACAAGAAGTTTATTCAAAATCAAATGATCAATGTTTAACTTCAGTTAACTTAAATATGTTATTTATAAGATATTATGCTTTTTGTTTATAAATATGTGTTATACTATAACATCGATGTTATGCAACGTCGACAACTATTGAAGGTTTTTTTTTTTCAAATTGAAAATAAATAAATAAACGAGTAATAAAATTTGTCATTGCAGTAGTTGCAATATTTAGCATTCTATGCTCATTTAACACACATCTTCCGATAAGAAATAATCAATCGCGTAATGAAATGAAACCTTCAATTACGTACATCACATGTCTGTCTCTTTTTTTAAACGTGTAACAGAAAACTTAAGTAATTCTAAATTCTTATAAAATGTCTATGCTAAGTATGAGTTTGTAACATTAAGCATGGTAACAATTATCAATTAATCATATTCAAAATGGTATGACGATGAAACATATACTGACTGCTCTTTCATGTTTACTTATTAATTAGCTGAGGTATGAATTGAGTGAGTTCTTTTGTCTTTCTAGCACATTGCATCAAATCAATGGTTTTAAAACTATCACTATAATTTTGTTTGTAGTGGCTTTTAAGTGAGCGCTGTAATGGAAAAAGAATGCATTTAAATAAGAGAAATTCGTTACAACGAAAATTAATCATCTACGTTTCTAGACTCAAATCAACACTGTGGAATTATATAGTAGAAGAGTTTGAGTTCAAAAATTGTATACTAACGTTTCTTCAAACGCTTTGGCGTTGTGTTTGCTGGTGTCTCGCGATAATTAGCCGGCAATACACTCCAATCCTTGAAGGGATTTGTTGCAACCTATAAGTTAAGTAAAATAAATTGGTTAGCCATTGTAAAGAAACCAGGAACAGAAAATAACAATTGCTAGTAAAAATTTTAACTAAGAAAATCGAAATGAAATTTGTTTAGTTTTTTTATTTCATTAGGAAAATAAATATTTTTCGAAATTTTAAAATTAGAACATATTTTCTATGAGAATTTAGAAATTGAAAAAAAAAAAAGTTTCCAATCAAAAAATAAATTAAGAAAATTGAAATGAAGTTTTTTTTTATTTTGATTGCAATTTTTTTATTTCGATTGAAAAATATTTTAATTAGAAAATAGTTTTTAAAAATTTTTATTTCAAAATTTAAAAAATTAGATAAAGTTGTTGATGATGATTTCGGATTGAAATCGAAATATCGACAAATAATTGTAATAAAAAAAGCTTATTTTTATTATATGTATGTGGCCTTGGCCCACAAATTGAAAAAAAAGTCTCAAACAAAAAAGAGTTAAAAAATAAAATGAAAGTTAGTTTACTTTTTTATTTCGACTGGAAGTAAAAAAAAACACTTCAAATTTTATTTCGATTGTAACATAATTTTTCTATTCCGAAATTCAAAAAAAAAAAAAATAAAAAAAAATATTTTCTGAACAAAATTAGAAGCAAAAAAAGTTCTAATAAAAAATAGATTCTTTTTTTAGTTTTTTTTTCCTTAATTCGATTGAAAAATAAGTATTTTTCTATGAATTGATTTCGAAATTTAGGAATAAAAACAAATAAAATATTTTCTTATCAAAGTTTAGAAGTTTAAAAAAAGAAATTTCATTAAAAAAAAAATAATTTTGATCAATAAAAAGCAAATCATAATTGTATTTTCCAAACGAAATAAAAAAAAATAAAAATAACTAATAACTAACTTATACGACAAAAGTTACGCTTTGTTCCATAAAAATAAAAACTGGGCAGGAAATGTAAAACAAATCTACAAACCTGTTTGTACCCCTTACCAAATTAGTCTCCATTACTTACTTGATACAAACGTTGAGTTAGTGTTTCACTCGTATTCATTCTTGTCTGTTCAGCAATATGTGCAGTTATATTATTGAATGCCTGCAAAGCATAAGTACCAAATTGTTCACGCCAAACTAGCTCATCCAAAAACTGTTGTATCATCTGACGTGAAAGTAGTGATAACGTATTCTGAAACATGCGCGGCACAATACGACGTAAATAATCCATTACAGCAGAATTGGTATGTTTAGCGCTGCTATCAGTTGCTGCTGCTTGTATGATATTCTTAAAGCCCATTGAATAAAGTGTCATTTTGTCGACAGTTAAATCAATACAAATCACGCTATCCTTATGTACCCAACGTTGTAAAGGTTCTAATATAGTTTGGAAACGTTTCTTATAGTTGCGATCAGCATCGGAAACAGGTTCAACGGCACGCAAGCGTATAGTTTTTTCAGTATAATCTAGGACGCCTAAAACTTCGACTTTCACTTGACGTTGTTGGCCATCTTGTGATGTAGTACCCAAAGAAATAACGCCGACCTTTAAATTGAAAAAAGTAAAAAAATATCATCAAACGAATTTTTATAAATATTAGTCAAACATTACCTCTACAAATCTTTCCGGTCCGCCTAGTTTCTTGCATTTCTGATGTACAGCTAATGTGCAAATAGCGCGCAACCAAGTATATACTCCTTTGATGTAAACATTATCCACCTTAACCCATTGTACGACGTTTTGTATATTTGTCTGACATGACCAATGATAGATAAGTTTAAGTATGCAAGACGGTGGATGCGGTGCGCCCTCAAAGATGGCACCATGGAAAACCGAAACGAAACGCATAGGGCAGCATTCACTAATCCAAACATATCCGCCCGTGTATGGGAATTTGGTTGCATCCGAGTAGACGCCTAAATGCGAGGAAAGATGAATACATACATGGGTTACACCTTTTGAAGATTTTTTAATATTAATTCGCATTACTCACCCAATTTCAACTCATTAGTTTTGTGATTTGCGCATTTTTGTTCGGCTTTTAGCAAACCTTCTTGTATAAGCCATTCCGTAAATTTATTTGGAGTCAACATAAGCACCAGCTTAACTTTCGAATCCAATTTGCTGCGTGTACTAGACATATCCTTGACCTTAAGCCATGGTTTGGCCAATACAACCAAAGATGGAAATGTTTTGCCTTGTAATTTCGTTTCTTTGCCTTGATCTTTACCATCCTTGCCATCTTTACCATCTACACCAATAACCAAACCGCCGACAGAGCTAATTTCTGAAGGTTTGAAATTGGCCGGTGGTGTAGATCCACCTTTATCTCCCTTACCAGGAGTAGTTTTGCCAGGACCCGCTTTTCCACCTTTACCACTTGCGACTGGTGTGCTTTTATCGTTAGCAGCTCCCTTTGCACCTTTAAGTCCACCCTTTGCCGGTGTAGCTGCTGGTGTGGGTGTTGCACCTTTTTTGCCCGCTGCAACTGCAATGCGCTTAGCCAAAGGCACATCATCCTCTTCCTCATCCGAAGATTCGAGATATACAAAATTGGGCTGCCGTTTCCGTCCACCAGCACGTGTACTATTCAAAGCTGCTGCCGCAGTATCCGGCTTGGCGGGTTTTTTCGGTGGCAAAGTTGCCTCTTTCAATTCTTGCAAAACTTTGCCTTTGAATGAATATGCTTGAAATACTTGTCCGTTGAAAAGTTCACGACCCTCATTACTAGAGAGTGCGGATTTTAAAGCATTTTTAATCGCATTATGCTCGTTGGCCACCTTTTCATAGGCGGCCAATTGTGCCGGTGATAACTCTTCCACCCAGCACTCCAGCTCGAGACTTATATCACTCTTGGTAACGCGCATTATTGTTTTTAGTGAACGAAGCGCGTTTTAAAATGCAGAAAATGTAATTATTTTTGGTTGAAAATGCGATATTTTTATTATGTACGCAACAATTATTTTTTCGTCTGATAAAATTTTCACGTAAAGGAAAATGGCGCTGGCAGCGTTGCTTTGTTGGCGTTGCCAGCTTAATTTTTTGAGGAGCAGTGCTGTGGCATGGCAAAATCATGATTGAAGCATGTGCCATGGTGAGTATTGTGTATTTGTTTAAATAGCGATATGTTGTAATAAATAGTGTGAAAGAAGCTGGATAAAATAATTTTAAGTGTTATTAAACGGGTTTTCGTTAACTTTTGTCATCTAGTAGCTGAATTTATTGTTTTATTTCACTCCAAAAAGATGTATACATCCCTATGGGACACTGAGCTTCAGCTGACGCTCACCGGTGACAAATGTTTTCAGCACCGTCGCCATCACTATCTCATGGGGCTCGTGACAAAAGTGATGGTTTTGTTTTGCGTACGTGTGATCTTGCAGCACTTTCTCTCTTATGGACTTTGGCTATCTATTCAAAATAGGTTCCTATATTTTACTCGAATCACAAGTGAACAAAAACATTAGCACCAGTGACATTAGTACCAGGCACCAATGATAACGTACTTCATGAGCAATGACTCATATATGAAAATTGTTTACATCAGCGGTTGTTCAAAATACTGTTACCAATGTTATCACCCGTCAAAATGTTTAGCCTCAATAGTGACGTCAGCGCAGTATAAAAATTCAATGAAGAGTGACATCTTCGTTGACTATATATTGGCTCAGCGATGACATCAGCGCTGATTAATTTCTATGTCATGAATGACCATCATTACTGACAATTAGCTTCAGCAGTTATATGGGCGCTGACGGTAGACCCATATAGCGCTGACGATAGATTCCCTAACCTTAAAAACTGTCACGTGGAAATGCATTTGATTTATTTTATATACAATTTTAATACATAAACATTTACATTTTTATATTTAAATTTTTGTGTTAACGTATACTATTCTTGAAAACAAAATGGAACTGCACACCCAAAACTTGTTCCTTTATTTTAATTTTTATTTTAATTTTTTTGTAATATTTTATTTTTTTTTGTTTTTGGTTATATTATTTTATTATAATAAATTTGGTTTAACTTGATTTAAAATTATATAATTTTTTTATTTTGTTTTCGCAAACAAGTTTCGATAGTCACCCTGTTTGCTCGCGTACCACAGAGAACGTCAAATACATAAAATACATATATTTGACGTTCTCTGTTATGCCGCTGTAAAAACAAGCGCAATTTTCTTAAAATTGTATATTATTGGTGAAAAAAATATAGCAATTAAATGGATGCAGAACTAGGCAGGTATACGCCAATAAAAGACTGATTTGCTCAATATATAAATATGCCGGAACGTGAATCGAAATCATCTCGTAGAGATCGTGACAGGGACCGTGGAAGGGACAAGGATAAAGACAGAGATCGGGAACGAGTACGGGATCGAGAACGCGATAGGGACCGTGAGCGTGAACGAGAACGCGAACGTGATCGGGAACGTGAAAGAGATCGTGAACGTGAACGCCATCGCGATAGGGAACGCGAACGCGAAAGGGAGCGGGAACGTGAACGAGAACGCTACTATGCACGTAAACAACGCTCAAAATCCCGGTCACCATCACGCAGCAGTCGGTCAAAGAAAAGCAGCAAAAAATCAAAGAAATCCAAAAAATATTCAAGAAGAAGCGCTAGCAGTAGCAGCACCACCACCAGCATCGATAGTTCCAGATCTTCATCCGTTTATTCGGTGGCGAGTCGCAGCAGTCGAAATTCTCATAAGTCAAAGTCACGTTCACAGGCAAGAAGTACGCGTGCTCCCAGCTCAGAGGAGAATACAAGGGCAGCAGCTTCAGCTTCATTGGCTGTTGCTACACTCAAAGGCGTGGAGGCTATCGATGCACAAGTGCGTAAAGCGTTAGATGCTATTGAAGAAGAAACCTTTCAGCCGAAAGCATTCTTTAGTACGCGCGATAGAGAAGCACCCGAAAAGAAAGCGCTACCTGAGAAAGTGATAATTGATCTGGAATCAGAAACCGTCAAGTTACCCAAACCCATAGAAGCAGCCAAAGAGAACACGCTAGAAGAGAATATATTTCATCCACAGGTATAAAGATTTATTTTATGTTTTTTTATTGCAAATTCCTTTTTACTAAAACATTTTCAATTTTTACAGTTCATAGGCGATGCAGAACTTAAGGCGGAAAAGTGGTTGCGCAAATTATTTAACTACCGGCAGCGATATTATCAGGAGTAGATAATATACCTATACATAGTTACATGAATAAAGAATTCAACAAAATAATAATAAACTTATAGTACGTTAATATTTAAAATATATCTGAACCGGTTTTGCGTGCACGCAACAATGCCTGTTTCGCCGTCAACTGTTCTTCACTGGACGGCTGTGCAGCACTTCCATCTTCATTCAATTTTCCCTCTTTGAAATCTTCAACAATCTTCTTCGAATACACCGCATTGAATAAATCCAAACTAGTAAATTCTGATTGTACTACATCGGGTGCTCTGTATGAGACATATGGCTTCAACTTGCAATCGGTCAAGTCGGGCACTATCAGCTCCGGAATCAGCTCTGGCACCTCAATAAACTGACCATCGCGCGTTTTATAGCCAACATCTCGAACGCCGCGCTTATCAACGGGCACTGGTGGATTGGCCATCGTTTTTTGTGCTTGTTTGACGGAACGTGTGCCACGCTTGTTGTAAACAAGAAATTTGCGGAAATTACGTTTGCCTTCGAGTGGTGTGGTTGTACAAATGCCGCGTACGCCACTATTTCTAATTAGTGGCGCTATGCGTAATAAATTGTGGATGTTCTGCATGTTTTTTATTCAAGCGATCGAAAAAATTGAAGATTGTTAAATAACTCACAAAATTTGTATAAACAGTAGCAGGGTTGCACAAATAATCTAAGGTGAGTAATACAGTGATTGTTAAACTGTTGTATGAATTAAAGGTTTCGGCGGAATCAGTCCGTCAATACGCCATGTACGCGACCTACGTCGTGACAAAACGTACGTGCCGCACAGGGATGGCACATAGCGATTGACGTACGTCATGTTGAAGTACACAGATATGTCAACAAAGTAATTAGCCGAAAATTATTAAAAAAAAAAACAACAAATGCAAAAGGCCAGTTCATCCTCCTGTCAAAATAAAGGGCAAATGAAGTGTTTGTTAAATTGACAGTGAACTTTGACGTTGACAGATAGTCGAGAAATCCGCCCTTAGTGGCTAGGGACACCTAACATTATTATTATAAGGACTTATTACACCGCGACCATAAGTACGATCTATTGTGCAACTTTCTGCAACTTTTTAACGAAGTTCGTTGCATGAAATCAACTTTGACACAATTTTCTCTATAAAATCCGTTCAAAATCGATGTTAACGAATTTTAAAAAGTTACAGAAATATAGTAAATTGTGGGATTTTTGCCAAAATATTGCGTTTATTTCCTGGATGCGCCCCTCGACTTAGGAAATATATTTACCTCGCTGTAGTCGCTACATTTACAAAATCCGTATTTATGGTCCGATTTTATTCATATTTGGCACGTATGTATGTGTGTTTAACTCGTTCGCGCCGCACTATGGGGTATTTTGGGAAAATTTTTCCAACTATCAAATTTCTCAGCAACGGCTAAAGCTAGAGCCATAAAATAAAATGTGTTTTAGATTTCAATTTAATGCGCGTTTGAGAAAAACTGGATATTTCAAAAATTGTCAAAACTAAGTTTTGAAAAACGTTTTTGAAAAATATCATTTTTCGTTTTTTCGTCCGTTTTTTGGTTATAAAAAAGTAAAGCCCAAAACAAATGTGCAGTAAACCCCGCGCAGTGAAAATTTAAACACACTAAGGGCCACTTTCATAAAAGTCGATAACGACTAATCGGTGATTAACTTGACAGCTAACCATACAAAATACGTCAATTAAACTCCGATTAGTTGTTATCGGCTTTTATGCAAGCGGCCCTAATTTGTACTAGAGCAGACACATGTATCCCTACATGGTATGCAGTAGCTGCAGGATGTATTCAAATCAAAATTCTACGCACCTCGCCCGTGTTGCGTATCAAAAAACCCAACAAGCACGAACAAGCCAAAAACAAAATGCCAAAAAAAACAAATATTTTATTTCGTGATTTCAATTTATTTTGAATTTTTAAATTATAATATTTGTAAAAAATGTAATCTCAAATTTAAGTTAAGTGTTTGAAACGTAATTTAACTTGTTTTTGTATGTTATAAGTGAGTTTGGTAAATGTTGTGCAAGTGTCACTGCAGGGAACTACAGGCAAAATCACTGCACATGTGTTTACAAATCATTCAAGCAGCAGTGAAAATAGAAGCGCTACAGGCAAAATCACTGCACATGTATTCCGGGCATAAATGTTAGTTTCCCCTTAAGCAATGTATGAAACCGATTCAAATAACGTTCCGGTTTCGGTTTTGTAACACGATTCGGATTTCGGTTCCGGTTTCGTTCTTCAAAATTTATTTCCATTTCGGTTACGGTTTCGTTCCGGTTTCAGAATAAAAAAAACGAACGCAAAAAAGTTGTACTTCTACAAAACTTAAGTATGTACATAGCTGAAAAATGAGTATAATAACATTTTAAGACAAAATCCACTTTTTTCTGGGTATTGGGCTGTTGTCGTTGTTGTTAAGACAAAAATACTCCCCGAGGGTTTTGGGGAGTGATGTCAAAATTGACAGTCCTTGGCCGGATATGAACACGGTACGCTCCGGTACTCCCTTGCGGTACTGCCCGACTGTCTCGGGAGTGATTTGGTATGACCATTGGAACCTTCTAGGTCATGTCATCCGTCCATCCGTAAGGAAGGAAAATATGGGTACGGCCGGTATGGCAACCTCGGGCATATTCTAAAGCCCTAACCCACAGGGGCCTGGGTATTGGACTAAATCAACTTTTTTGAAGAGATTGATAGATAGGTAAAAAAATTGCATTCCCTGTTTTTCGAAGTTAGCCTCCAAAACTTAGTTAGGGGCTTTCGATATTCAAAGGTGGACCCATCGAAGATTTGGTTTTCTAATTGTTTTGTTTAAAAAATTGAAAAAGGGTAAATGTGGGCGTGGCGTTCTTGCTCCTCTTACTTGATTGCTGTACTTTCTTATTTTTTTCGATGCCTTCATTCAGCTATTACTAAATTTCCTCTTTCGGAGGTCTAAACTAAGCTATTCAGGGTACACTTAAAAAAATTCAAAACCGTTTGGAATCGGTTTCGGGTTCGTTCTTTTTCAGATCAAAATAACGGTTACGGTTTCGGTTTCGAAAAATGAATCGGTTTTAATCGGTTACGGTTTCGGTTGCAGTCCTTGCTTTTAAGCATCTCAAAATCTGCAATAGAAACCATTTTTCTTTAAAAATAAGTATTTACTTTTTTTATAACCAAAAACCGACAAAAAAAAAAAAAATTACATTTTTTAAAAACCTTTTTTCAAAACTTAGTTGGAAATACATTAGGGGTCTTATCTCTAAATTTACACACTATTGTCAAAATAGGAAAATTTTCTTTCAAAGTTTTTTTCATGAAACATTCTTGCATTTTGCAATTTTGACAATAGTGTGTTAAATTCTTGTGTTTTTCATGGAAAAAAATTAGAGAGAATACCCTTATAATTTTATGGCTCCTCCTTTAGCCGTTGCTTAGGTATTTGATTTCAAGCTACGTTTACACTGCACCAAATGCGTCACTTTTGGCCAAGTTTTTTCGAGACCGTTCATCCGCAGATTCACCAAATTAGGTCAAATAAATTAAATTCATCTAATTTGGCAAACAAATTCATTCTGCGGACAAACATTCTCGAAATAACTTCGCCAAATGCGACGAATTTGGTGCAGTGTAAATGTATCATAAGCTTCCGCAAGGATTTTGCTCCTAATTTCATAACTTAAAAAAAGTAACTTAATTCAATATTGCAAATTCGTCTTACTTTTCTCTAGAGAAAAGAATTGAACTAAATTTTCCGAGCGAAAAAAATTTTAGGAAAATATTTGGAATGAAATCATAAAGGGAAAAAGTTATAAGATGGCCATCGTTGAAAAAACCGGGTTGCGAGTAATTGCGTTTTTTTATTCCGGTTTTAAGCCACATACAAAACGGGCAAAACCGGTTTTTCGCATGCATGTAATTTTTTTTTCACCTCATATCATTAGAGGCATTGGTGAATTTCTTGTGAATTTTTCTTACAGAATACCGAAATCACTTGAACTCGCGAAAAGTGTATCATATATGTACATTAGAGCGTCTCGGGCTTACAGGCAAAAATAAAAAAGTCAGCCGTACCTTCCAACAAACATTTCAAACAATTTTTTTTTTCTGGCAACCCTAGATGTCGCCCAATTACATTTTTCTTCAAATCTTTGGCATTTGTTGTCGGATCTAGGGTTAAATGGTTTTCAAAAACACTTCATATGAGATAAGATCGAGTTACAGAATATGCAAGTTGTCGATGGGTCGAATTGCTACAAAGAACCAAAAAAATGCGTAAATCAGGCTTACGCTAAAAAGACGTGAAATAATTCCATTAAAAATAAAAAAACTGCCTCCATACTTGAAATATCCTTGCGTATTGACACAATAATTTGTGTGGCCTTTAAAGTACATATATATGTAGGTATGTGTCTTTTGTTTGACTCATTATGACCGTCAATAGTGAAATTACCGCACTAACAACTTTAGTTGGGGTACACCACCCACTGCAACTGATTGGCCTTCATAAAATAGTTTCTTTGACCTTAACTTTTGTTGGTCAATTATTTATTGTAAACATACAAATGCACATACATATACAATCAGATGTGCATTTTCCGGGCGTGCACTTCTAATATAGTGATTCACGTACATTAGACCGTCTTTTTTTTTTTTTTTTTTTTTCTAAAGGAGCAGCCAAATTTCGATTTGGGTCTAAAAATGGCTTTAATGCATTAAACGCTTCACTAAACACTCAGAAGCTTTGACTCCCTTTTCGTCTAACAATTCGATAGTTTTTTCCAAGATTCCCAAAAAAGTTTCCCAAATTGGCATACTATAATTCCAAATGACTCGTATAATTGGTAGGTACCTACATCGGAATTGTACAAAAATTGTCAATGGTATCGTGGTCTGTAGAAGTATTCAGTCGCCTAGCATTTTGGCTTTATTTACCACTTTGACCTTATGCATGCCATTGAAAATTCCATCAGACTGGTTTAAAACGTATCAGACTATCGATATTTTTTTTAAATCGAAAATTTTCGACAGTTTGGTATAATTATTTTCTATTTTTTTAAATTTATGACTAGCATATGCCCCCGACTTTATCTGCGAAACTCACAAAAACGGACGATGAAAAGGATTTTTAAATATCTCAACTACCGCGCCACCTACCGGACTGTTTTGTAATGGAATTTTTGATTACTTGTCAACCATACTTAAGTACAAAAAAACATAATCGGACAATACAAAACGTATTTTGAAAATTAAAAATGCACAGCGCCATCCAGCGGCAGACAAATTTTCATGTAAATAAACACTTTCTTAACACTTTTTCAGGTTATTATTTTAACATGAAGCTCATGTTGAAAAACTTGACTTCGTGTTAAATTAACATGACTTCCTGAAATCTTGTTAAAATAACATGAAATCTTGTTAAAACAACACTATCTGCCTCATAATCTCGTGCAAATTTAACAGATTCTTTCTTATAAGTTCCTGTTAAATTAACATGAAGCTCATGTTGAAAAACTTGACTTCGTGTTAAATTAACATGCAGGAAGACTTCGTGGTAAATTAACATAACTTCGTATTAAATTAACATGACTTCCTGTTAAATCAACATGAATTCCTGTTAAAGTAGTTACCATTAATTCCTGTTAAAACACCACTATCTGCCTCATTATCTCATGCAAATTTAACGGGATATTCCTTGTTAGTTTAACAGGGTTCATGTTGACAAAAATTATTCTGTGTGTAAAGAATACACGATAAAAATTTGGCTAAAATTTATGCAGTACTTCTTTAACCAATTCGTCACAAAAAACCCCTATATTTTCAAAAAATTTTTATCTGAACGGTCTATTGTACATACATATTTACAAACATCCGCGTAGGTATGCATTTTTAATGTAAAGAAAATGCATTTGCCAAGTCTCCATACGTTTATTTTTGAAAATGTAGACGATTTTCGCGATTCGAGTAATGTGTATACATTTGGATATAGAAATAAACTAACTACATGTTTTAGAATTTTTACATATGCTACGTCTATGTATATGTACACATAGCCCTATAGGAAATTGTTCCACCGTGTAAATAGCAATTCGACCGAACGACAATCTATATTTCATTGTTAAAAGCAGTGGAACGACAAAAATCGACTAGAAAATACGCCCCACGTAAATTCGCCTATAAACAATACATATGTATAAAAAATTTCTGTATGTTTGTTGAGGTATCAGTCAAAAACTGCTGAATGAAATTGACTGAATCGTTTACTGTTGCATTACTAGACGACTAACTTGAAATTTAAGATATCCGTTATTGCGATAACTCTACCGATTTTGCAGTTATCGACCAATATTTGGAGCTTTGAGCGGGATAACATCTGTCGGATCAAGAGAAGAAACTTTTTTGACAGCAACAGTATTCCAACCCCGTTGAAAATGTGATTTTATTAGAACTTTAGGAAAGTTCTTGAAAATTTACGGTTGTCCCGTAAGCTTTAAATATCACTTTTAGGTGGCTTACTTAGGTCTTAAAATTTAACTGAACTACGACACCACAAAATATAGTCAATTTTTTTTGCTAATCATCATTACCCTACTTAATTTATCTTATAACCTCGTTCCAATCTGCTATGACAAGTAATTTTTATCCTTCATGCGTATATTACTTGCTGACATGTAATGACTAAACATTTTATGGATTTCCGTCTGGGTGGAAACGGATATGTGCGCTTATTCGTCTTCTACACAAACACACGCATAATTGCACATTTCTATTGTGGGTGGCTTCTAGTTTTATATAAAGCGTACACTCTTGTGAATAAAAATAGCATTGTCGAAAGAAGATACTCGTTGTTTCTGGGAAAAAAATCTGGAACTAACTAATTTCGACTTACTCAGCCCCACAAAGCATTATTTTCCGATTTGACCCTTCGAATTCCTTGCTGTCAAAAATTACTTATTTATGGAGTTTTTTTTTAGTTATTTTTGCGTAAATGTAGATTCATTGAGGTGATTTGACTCAAGTTCGAAATGTTTTCTGGACAAAATAAGTCTTATGGCGGGACTACTTGGTTTTTTTCGGGGCATTTCGGGATAACTTTAGGAATAAGTTTGGAAGTTTTGTGGACATTTTTAATAGGTAATTTTAGGATTTTTCCGGATCACTCCAGAATAAACTATCCGAAAAAAGTACCAAAACTATACCAAAAAAATTCCGAAATGATCCTATATTGAATAACTCCATAGTTCATCTAAAAATGTGCCTCTAAAACCAAACTTCTTCAAATAAATTCTGGGATCGAGCATTTTTGAGCCTTTTCCTGAAATCTGCCCTTTCCAACCGGAAACCGTTTTAGGGTGATCTTCTTCTCAGACAAAATACGCATCGACGGCTGAGTGGAATATCACCATATCTCAAAATATTTTTCACAAACACCCTATCTCAGAATTTCTTTTAACAACGCTCCATTTAATTTTTTTTTTTTCAATAATTTTCTGTTTTAAAATTCGGCTCAGGGGCCTTATCATGTAATTCGATTCTACACCAAATGCTATTCGAAAGCTGTTAAATCACATACATTTTTTTTCAAATTCAAAAGAAATTTCTCTCAGATCGAATTACATCTGTGGTCATAAGCAAAGCCTAAGTCGACTTAAGAAATTAGACCAGTTGAAATTTTTGCTGGCAAATTTTTGTAACAAAACTGTTTTATAACTAAGGCAAACGTATTGGATTTAATTGCTTGTAAAGAAAGTAAAAAAAGACCAATGAAAGTCTTGAAAAATGTCTCGATGTGGCTATTCAAAATCACCAGCAAAAATTTCAACTGGTCTAATTTCTTAAGTCCACTTAGGCTGTTATTGCTTATGACCACAGACATGATAAGGCCCCAGAAGGGGCGTTTCTCAATGAAAATTCTATATATTTTTAGCTTTATATATTTTTAGCTGATAGAGAGGCTTCGAATCAAAATTTGAAATAGGGCGTTTTTGAAAAATATTTTGAAATTTGGTGATCTTCCACTCACTCGTCGCTAAGGTACATATTTACTTATCATTTATGTCGCATGGTGCTGCTATTTTATCGCTCTCACCTGTACATTCGTAGGTGGATTAGCTGTCAAAGGCGCGTGGACGATTCGATTTTTATTTAACTTTTTCTAGAGATGCAGTCAGTTATTTTTTTGATTGGGTGCTGAGCCAAAAAAAAAAGCAACAAGACATATGAAGTCCAAAGCGACAGCAACAAAACCAAAAAATAATATTTACAGTATCTGATAGCTTGTCCGCTCTCAAATTAAAACCGCATTGGGGGTGTTTGAGCTATGCTGTGGGACGTTAGCTCCAACGCAGACATCCTTTATAACCTATACTCAGGTTTTCTTTGAAATATAGAGCAATGAGACATGACATGTCCAGAATTTCTCATGTCAAAAGGACATTTTGGGCAGGAAGGAACCAGCTAACGTCTGCGCATCGCTGTAAGCTATATATCGATTTAGGTGGAAGGTCCAGCATCCGAGTTCGGCGCTCATACATACCGCGAGGTCATGCTACTGTCGATGTGGCGGACTTCCCTATGACATTAAATATACACAAGCGCCTATACCGCAGACCCTGGCGCTACTTGCTCTACGTCATCCATGTTATACCTACACAGGCCCTTCTTCATTTACGTAACGGTGTAACCGAGAGTAGTCCTTAACCTAAATAGGTAAAAGTACTCTCCCACTATAGGTATTTTAATTTGCTCTCTCCCTATAACGCATCTCTATCATGTCGACCAAATAGATATGTAAAAAATGCGTAAAAACACGCTATCAAATTTCATATTTTATGTTGATGAGCAGAGTGACAAACAAGTACTCGTACTTGTAGCCCTCTTATACAGGTATTAGTAAAAGCTTAGGCGCAATTTGTCGCGCTTTTTTGATGCGTTACCTTTTCAACAAAGATCCTCAGCTTTTGAAAAGGCGCGGCCAAAAAAAAAAAACCACAACAACAACAACCTTATTTGCCATCATTCGTTAATACCACTTTACCTACTTTACTACACATTGGTTTGTGCTCAATCCGCGCTCCAAGTGCTGATGTGTGCTGTCTATTGGCCACATACAGTCGTACATGCAAGCACAAGAACGTTAGTAAAACACAAAACTGGTCCAAAAAATAGTAGTTTGGAACTAGAGCTTTTTTAGTGTTATAATACTAGCCCGAAAATGAATAGTCTTGATCTAAATAAAAATCGACGACTGAGGCTCTATCTAAGATTGTTTCAGAATTTGGATCAATAATGTTCTATCAAATTTTTTTCCTACGCTAACTCATTTTTAGATTTCAAATAGAGAGTTATAGAAAAAAAGAAATCTTTGATAGGGCGTTCTTCAAACAAACTTTGCCATAAGGCATTCTGGAAATAGATTGCTAGATTGGTTGAAATACATAGAGACTGAGATTTTATCTTAGAATGTTGAGAATGGGAAACACCTCTAGAAAAGAGGCATTAAGTGAGAAAGGGACGTGGCACCTTCCATTAAAACGGATTGGGGTTAGGGTTATACGATATGAGAGAGGAAAAGGCGGAAAAAGAGCAAGATAGATATTTAGTCAACGGGAACTAATCCCAATTCTAATTTAACAGGTGGTTCCATGTTAACATATCGCGTTTTAACCACTCTAAAGATGTAAGCGATACCGTACTCGATTTTCATCTGCGAAATTTTCGTAGCTTGGGAAAGTGCTGTTGCAAAGTTACGGCAAAGAGAAGTTAAAAAAAACTTCTGTTGTAAAATAAATTTTTTTCTCTTTCTTTTTTTGAGGTTAGGACTCGCTATTGGACCTAGGCGGTTATTGCTTACACTTAGATATATTATCCAGTACGAAGATATGGAAATCGCACGGTGTTTAGGGTTCTGAAACCTTTTCTGATCCGAATGGCTCGAAGATGTCCTTCTCAATCTTGACAGAGCTGATAATTTTGCTTCTCTTCCTCGAGGCCACTCAAAGTACTGGTCCTAAAATCGTTTTTGGGAGTTTTGACGATAGTGACAGTTCTTCGCCAGATATGGACCCGTCACTAGCACATTGCGGCGATTGTCCGACTGTCGCGGGAGCGATTAAGTATGACCAGTGGAACAGCGGGTATATTCTAAGTCCCCTGTGGTCGACTAGTAGAGATTCCAGTTCATAAAAGCTTTGAAGTGATTTATAACTAGTCGATTTAACTACAGGGTTCAACACAACTTCGCACTCGTACACCCCTAAACGTGGTCGCTGGTTGCTGTTGTTTATTTGTGGGAAGTATACGGAATACAGCTACCAAACAGCCCCCCCCAAAAGCTTTGGTGGGTAAACACGCGTTGCCTGTAGTAAAAAAACAGCGACGACTACGACGACGACGCGCTAAAAATGTTTACGATTTGATAAATATAAAAGTATCTACGTATGCGCGCTATAACGAAGTTGTGGCCATCAGCTGGAACTAGTTGACGGCCGGCTGTGGAACGAGTAACATTGAAAACGCGCTTGTTGTTTTGGCGTAACGCGGCACAAAACACACACGTACGGACATCTCAAATTGCCTTCTGTTGTTTGTGTGTGTGTGCGCGTGTGTTTTTAATTCCTTTTTCTTTGGCCAGAAATAATAAAAAATACCTTTGAGTTTAATTTATGTGATAGCGCTGGTGCAAAAATGTCCAAAAAGTGTACGCAAATGTGCTAATTAATTGAAAAAAAAGGTGAAAACTTCTGGCTGCTCAGGGGGCCGTAAAAGCTTTTGAAGAGTGCGTCTTAATAGCTGCTTCCGGTGTGCGTGTGTGTGTATGCGCGCGTAACATGTATGTGTATTAGTGTTTTTTTTTTTGGAAGTCACCGCTGATGCGTTTTAGGTGATACTTCACAACTCACCACCTCATCGCGCAAAAATACCAACGCGTGGCCGAACGTACACCGCGCGCGCTTTTCTGTATGTTTGTAAGCGGCGCGTGTGCATTTTGTTCAGTGTCTGATAAAGCGCGCTGCACATTTTACCTCCTGCCGTGTTACGCTTACGTGTTACGAGCAGCGCGCGCGCCACTAATATACTTCTTCACGCGTCTGTGAGCCAGTGCAAAAAATGAGTATTGCTGCAACGCCGTGCGCTACACCTTTGTCAGGCGCCACTCAACAAGTCATGAACAATTGGCAACTGACAGATTTTGCTTGCTTTCGAAAATGTGGCGAAATTACGGTGTCACCCGACGCTCAATGCTATGGCATGAATTGTCAGTTTTGTCCTGGTATTTGCTTACAATTCGATGTTTTTGTTGATCATATGCGCGAGGTGCATGCGGAGCGCGTCAACGCGCTTTATCAGCAGCAACAATCAGACGCCGCGGAGGGCAAATGTGAGCAGAGCACGCAAACTGAAATGGAAACTTATTTTGTTGATGCAGGCGCTAGTGTTTTGAGCGCGTCACCCACAGCAACGTTTGCGCGCGCTGCCACATTCAAAGCTGAATGCGGCGCTAACGATGATTTTGATATTGATGTAGAAGGCCTTGATGATGTAGAGTACGGCGCGTTGTTAAACTATAACACCCCTTACATTGACACCGCCAGTGACAATGACACCAACTCCGCCCTCGCGACAACACCAAATCAGCAGCCGCAGCAACTGCGCCGCTCATGCCGCAGACGAACAGCTGCGTCAAATGGTACAATCACTGCAAATCCACCGAAAGTATGCAATTGGCATGAAGCGTCGTCAGCAAAAAGTTCATCGTACAAAGGAACTTCTTCAGCAAATTCTAAAATAACAAAAATTACAACAATTACGTCAATGACAGCACCACCAACACCCGCACCCACACCATCACCATGGACAACGCCAATAAGCCAAAATGGTCAAGATAGCAGTACAGCAACAATGACAAATTTCGAGGCAGAAATACTAAATGCAATCGAAATGGAGGACGATACACATCAACAGCGCGAGTGCGGTGGTGGTGCTGTTTTGAATATTCATGGTGATGATAGTTTGAGTGTAGATATAGATATGTTAGATTTTGTGCGCATAAAGAAGCAAGGGTTTGATGAGCAAAATGTACCGGAAGCGCCGCGAGAAGAAGTGGATATGGTGTATATAATGGAAAGTGCAACGCCGGACGGTGCTATTGAGGAAGAAACCGTTGTGGATCCATTTGAAATGGCACAAGGTTGGCGACGTTCAACAGATGTAGCGCAGGTGAGTGTGCGAAAAAATTGCAAAAGGAGAAAAACAAACAAAAAAAAGTAAAGGGTGATACTTTAAGGGTTGTTAGATGCGGTGTGTTGGTTTGGAAGTGGTGTACTGGTGTATTTTTATACCCAGGTGCACTAATACTCAAGCTATTATATGTAGTTTTGTCCACATAACTGAACTAGTTAACTCAATATAATTGAACTAGTTCATTTAGTAAAGGGAACTATATTTTCCTGTAGCAACTTTTCAGATAAGAATTTATGTAAGTTATTTTATTTAACTTTAGTAAAAATAAGCGAAATCGTACGCTAAGCGCACACTTTTATTCGCCATCGAGAAATCTGAAATGCCATAATTTATTAATAAATATTTTTAATATTGACCGGATAATTCCTTGGACGATTTGAAAAAGGGCGTGGCACCGCCCACTTATGAGTGAACAAATTTCCAAACATCGGTTGTTTGTAACTTGAAACCCCGTTAACTATACTAAAAAAAGGCATTCTAGTGCTGTGAGAAACTCGCACACTGAAAATTAACCCTCTTTATGCACCCACTTTCGATATCGAAAATTTCTAAAATCACCTAAATTGACATAATTCGGTAACGAAAATGGCTAAAATGAAATAAATTGGTAGGATAAACCCCTAGTCATTCTATTAAGATTTTTTGATAAATTTCTAAAAGTAGATGTGGGCCGCCCACTTTTTAGGGAGGAATTTTTGAAAATTCGACTGGTTTAAAAGTTATAACTAATTACGTAAGAATCACGAAATTTGGCTCAAGGTATACTAGCACTATAAGGAGTATACCTCATGATTTTGGACGAAATCGCTTCTGGACCACGCCCACTCCCGGTATGGAAAATTTCGAAAATCACATAATTTGACATAATTCGGTAAGAAAAATAGCTAAAATAGTATAAATTGGTAGGTAAATCCTCATAGGGCTCATCATATCATTGTTATACCGTTCTGAAAACTACCGCTGCGTATTTAATGTTCGGTTCACCCATATTTAGACTTCCTTACTTGTTTTCATTTGATTGTGTTTTAAATTCAAATGGGTTAATGCGATGTACGATAGACAGACGATTCGCAAGGTGTTCTCTGCTGGTCAAGCATTAGAAGTCTTGGGTGGTGAGAAGCAATCGGGGTTGGTTTGTCGTTCTATAGCTTTTTGTATTATAAAAGTTGTGTGTTAAGTTTGTATTAAGCGTGAAACGAAGTGCAACTGTAAAATGTCTATATATCTCACAAGAGAGCAAAACAAAATAATAAGGGAAAATACAATTCACGGCGTTTTTTTGTGTCTGATATTTACATAATTGCTTTCATTTGTTTTATTTTTTTTTTTTTGGTTTTGGTTTTTTTTCGCTCTGTTTCTTTCGAAATATACTATACCGTAGAATGTTTGTGGAATTTCATTTAAATGAAATTAAATCGCTTACTATTCTAGCGTATAAGTTTAGCGTACACACAAACCATATTGAAATCATTAACTAGATGCCTTTTGCATATATGCATGTGTGTTTCGTGGGCTATGGTCTGAAAAAAAAAAAACAAAAAAAATGGCCTGAAAGAAAAAAGATAAACGGAATCTAGAAAAGTTGGCAAACTTTGTTAGAGCTGCCCAGATTCATGGCCTTTTTCTAGTGTTATAGAACCGTTTTTAGATTTCGAGATTCTTCGAAATTTTCCATTTCGGAAATTTTCCATTTCGGAAGTGGGCGTGGTTGGTTAGTAGCTGATTTATTGCTAATTAATTGCCAAAAGATCCGACAATTTTTCGCCGTTTGGTTTCGCTAACTTCAGTCTTATTTTAGTGCAGAGTGTCAGAAAAAAGAAAATTTTAAGAGCTATAAATTTTTTCTTTTGGCAATTAATTAGCAATAAATTAGCTACTAACTATATCCAAATTTCAACTGATTTCGCCAAACTGTCGCCGCTAAAATAAGGGACGTATCAATATAACTTTTAAAACAATTAAATTTTTTTCCCTTTTGGCCCAGACCAATGTAAAAATGCAAAAAAAAATAAAAAATGTTTATTTTTTTTAAATTAGTAGCGCACCTCCAAAACGTCATTGCAGTGTGGCGACTCGGCCATTTCAAGTCATATTTGGTATTGTTGCGAATTCGTTTAGGCATCTCGAGCAATTAATGAATGCATTCGTATACATTTTTCAACAAAAAAAATGTTCTAAAAATATCCATTTTCGCAAAAGATTTATTGTAGGTGGTATACAATTTAGTTTTATTACACTTGAAAAATAACAGATAATGTAGTTGGATATTTTTAGTGAAACGTCAGAAACTGTAAAATCTTGCTTCTTGAATTTTTTTGGAAATATAAATTTAGTTAAGATTTTTTCGTAAAATTGATCAAGCAAAATTCTATGGCACCTATGAAATGATAAAATAAAAATAATAATCATAAAAGTTATATGAAAAGAAACTTCAAATACATTCATACCTATGTACATATTTTTTTCACTTCATTATTTCATAGAACGAGAATTGGCCCTCAGGGGTGGAATCTATTATGAGAAGATGATGGGTGGAATACATTATAACCGTCATATTTCGATTGATACCGAAATATGTATCGAAATGAAAGATGCTATATACATGAAACCCTTCCCCATGAGTCTCTCAGTGCAAACTCAGTAAAAACAAACCATAGTGTAGTGAGTTAAACGATAGGCAAAGTGTCCACACAGAGAAATAGACTATGTAGGGCACTTCCATGTAGGGAAGATATGAGATATACCTTTCGATCGTTTGTTTTATTATCGTAGGTACCTATGGACATAGTATTTCGCATACATATGTAATGACTGTGTCTACAATTTTTGTTTTCTTAACCGAACAAAGCACGAGTAAATATTTGTAAACACGTAAAAAAAAAACAGAGAAACGATAAAACATTCCGTGTTTCTTTGTTGTAGATCGCGGCAAGCAACGACCGGCTGATATTGCAAATAGTCAACGACGTTTTTTGTATTAAATTTTTATCAAACAAAAATTATGGCCCATTGTGCTGCAAAATATGTAGTACTTTTGTACCTACTGATAATAAAACATATAACACCATGAACGCACAATTGTATAAATATTAGAGTGGGTACAAAAAAAAAAAAAACATTATACAATACTAAAATAAGTAAATAATAGTTTTAGAAAATTCTCTCTAGATAAAGATATATAGCCCCATATTATGAGATTCACTCGATTTTCGATTTTTGGTATTATAACCCTCACTCGAAAAAAAAAAACAAGTAAGGAAGTCTAAGTTCGGGTGAACCGAACATTAAATACTCAGCGATAGTTTTCAGAACGGGATAACAATGATATAGGCCCCAGGACGATTTACCTAAAAGTTTATACTATTTTAGCTATTTATCTTACCGAATTAGGTCATTTTCGAAATTTTCGATATCGAAAGTGGGCGTGATTGGAGGGCGATTTTATCAAAATTTTCTAAATGTCTACCGAAAGAGGGGGCGTGCTTATCATCGGATTTCGCCCATTTTCAATAGAAACCTACCTTGGCCAGAAAGTAACCTGTATACCAAATTTCTCAATTTTTACTCAAGTTATGTAAACTTTTGCGATTTTCGAAATTTTCGATATCGAAAAAGGGGGCGTGATTATCCCATTTTCAATAGCAACCTACCTTGGCCAGAAAGTAACCTGTGTATAAAATTTCATGGAAATATCTCAATTTTTACACAAGTTATGTCAATTTATGTGATTTTCGAAATTTTTGATATCGAAAAAAGGGGCGTGATTATCGTCCGATTTCCCCCATTTTCAATAGCAACCTACTTTGGCCAGAAAGTAACCTGTGTACAAAATTTCATGCAAATACCTCAAATTTTACTCATACTATGTCAATTTATGTGATTTTCGAAGTTTTCGATATCGAAAAAGGGGACGTCGTTATCATCCGATTACGCCCATGTTCATTAGCATTCCACTTTGGTCAGAAAGTACTCAAATTACTCAAGTTATCATGTACACGGACAGACGGACGGACATGCCTTAATGAACTTTTTTTTCAACCTAAGATATATGGAACTCTATATATCGCCGGTTCCAAAGTAAACAGATGTAATTACTTTTCAAATTTTTGGGAAAACAGCATTTCAAACTTTTATTTTTTCATAGAACTCCATTGTAAAAATGAAATTTTGAATGCCGTTTCAAAAACAATTTAAATTTTGAAATACTTCTGTTTACTTTGGAACCGGGGATATATTTCTCGATTATTTTGTGCCGTTACGTAGTACCGTTATGTGGACAAAATTATAATACCCTTGTACTAATACGCTGGGAGCATTTCCAAAAGACTATTTTCGGTGTCAATGATCATAATACGAAAAGATGTTATCAACAGGGCATTGTCTAATGGGAATCCAGTCAAGTATTTTTGAAACTTCGTCGAAAATGCAAACATAAAACTCTCAATAGACAAATGTTTGCAAGGAAATTTGTTTTAAACATAAAAAAACCAACCCACCAAGTAATTACCAACGATAAAATTTTAATAATGCAATAGAAATAAAATAAATTTTAGGTAGGTATGCTTTCCAATGTTATGCTGGGAGGAATGCGTGCTGCCGCATTTATTACTTCAGCTAAGTAAATGTTGATTTTCTGCGCTGTTATCGATAAGCGAATTTATGAACCTACATTAGACTGGGCGACATAAAAACATATTTGTCTGCGAAGCTAACCAGAAAGAACCACAAATTTCTGTTTTCGGTATATCTCGCCTCCATAAACAATGTCGGTTGAGATTGACTGAACGATACGATAACGATGACGAGACTATCACAAAACGATGACGGAACAACGAAGAAACGATAACGAAACGAAGACGAGGCAATGGCGAAACGATGGCCACACTGTGACGAAACGATAACAAAACGATGACGAGAATATGACATAACGATAACGTTATAAAGACGAGACTATGGGATAAATATTTCACATAGTCCCCATACAATCGATTATTCCGATACACGGATTTTGGGCTATAACTCCTGTAATTAAACACGTACAAACGTGAAATTTTTTAAGTATTGCTATTTTTATTTGTGAAATATCTATGTTAAAAATCAATGAGATTGGACCAATATAACACATCGCCCCTATATATACGATAGTTCCGATAATTTCGGTATGAGCTAAAGCTAAATTCACACAGGCTGTACTGGGGATCGAACAGTGAAAATCGTGACGCTTATTCATGAAAGGTATATAGCCTTCGGAACAGCCGAAGACAGCTTTCCTTACTTGTTTTTATTTCCTTCGCATATCGACCAATATCTTGGTCGGCTAACAAACCGTCAAAGTTAAACATGATACCAAATTTATATAATTTTGATTTGTGATTTGTTAGTTTTTGTAAAGTTATGTCTTATTAATATTAAAGACAGGGTTAACTATTTTCGTCCGTAAAAAATTTTAGTTTCAGAAACAAATTTTTTCTCCTTATTTCAAAGGTCTAATTCATTCTCGGGTCGCGCTGCTTTTAGCTGTTGTCATGTATGTACCCATTATAAATCCCAACTCCCAGCCTGTATTCCTGAAGAGCACCACATCCACTTATCAGCATTTTTTTGTACGGTGAACAAACCTGCTCCACATTAAAGCGGGCTACTCACCTGCCAAGAAATGCCTCAAGAAAAAAACGAGCATATATTTCTTGTGCCTGGTCAAGAAATTTTGACGTTTACCAAAATTTCCATTTTTTTGCAAATTACTCTTATAAAAATGTATAAAACATGTGTAGCGCAATATGTACTCACCTTTGCTGTGGATCTGCACGTTTACCTCAAGAAATATATACGAGCGTATTTATTTCTTGAGGTAAACCGGCGTTGCCAACCATCGAAAATTGTAGTATTTTTTCTTATGAGCTGAGTATTGGCTCAAGAAAATTTCACGTGTGAAAACAGTTCTTGACCATTTCTTGAGCGTTTTTTTATATGGAGTTTGACATTTCTTGGCAGGTGAGTAGCCCGCTTTAACTGTAAATATTCTTAAATTTCCGGTTTTTATCAAGTTGCAAAAAGTCCAATAACGAAATATGAATCACAAAAACTTCAACGATTCACTTGTAGCATTTTGCTACTTTCGTTTTCATTTCAACTTTCGTGTTTATAACTGCTTATCATAATAAACTGAAGTAGTAGAAAACAAAATTATGTGAAAACTTACACCACACAAGTGCACTTACTAACATTTCTTCTAAAAATAGCACACATACAGACAAATATGCAATAACAACAAAACATTTCCTGTCCTTACTATGTTTTGATATTCATCCACTTGTTCATGGTCATATTTAATAGCAGAAAATACCACAATTCTTTATTAAAAATTCAACATATTTCTATTGACTTTCACCACCCACCCATTATCCATATACCTATAACACGCATTTGCCCACAATTTTCCTTAACATTGAAAATGAGCTCACAATGACAGAAGTTATTATGCCTGACGTCATTCTGTCATTGAGAATGAAATCGAAATTTTGTGTTCTTGTGTATGCGCTACTCGTATTGACTTTTAAGAAAAAAGTGGCATTAAAAGTTTTGCTGTCCATCAGCTGTTAACACAACACATGGCTTTTACTGTCCTTAATAATGAATCTAGAATCTAGATTTTCTAGAAAATATGTATGCTCTACACATGCTACATATCTACTAGTAGGTATACACAAATATTTTGCATTACTGATAAACGTGCGTTTCTCGTTACTTTCCGCACAAAATGTTGGGAGTTATTGACCAAAAACTTTGTATTGAATTGAAATGCAACGCCATTTTTCATTTGTGTATGTGCATATGTATGCATTTAGGTTCCCAATTCTCCATATGTGTTAAAAATAGGCGTAAAACTCCTCTTAAAATACTTATCCCACTTCTGAATTAGTTTGATATATTCTGCCTTTTGCTGATAAGTACGCCATGTGCTGGTTTCTCCACTTTACTTAGGTAGGACATACACTATACGATTTTGTTTTTAGCTGGCTAGTAAGCTGGTCGATTTTGCAATATACAATTTTTAAGTTAAAAATGCAGTTTTATGCCGTTTGAAGGAAAATTCGCTTTTCTTATAGCTTTAAACGAGCTCCGGTACTATCTCGGGAACAGCTTGACCGATTTGGATGAAATTTGGCATATAGATAGTATGATTGATTCTAAGACTAACCACCTGGGACGGTTTACAGGGTTGCTACCTATCTAATATTTTTTATTATGTAGCAATTTCAAGTAGGGTTGCCACCTTACCACAGTATATACGGTAGTATCTCGAGAACCGCTTGACCGATTGGAATGAAATTTGGCATAAAGATAGTATTATG
Source organism: Campiglossa producta (assembly GCA_964058755.1). Lineage (NCBI taxonomy): Eukaryota > Metazoa > Arthropoda > Insecta > Diptera > Tephritidae > Campiglossa > Campiglossa producta. The sequence goes on along the minus strand of CAXKVI010000004.1, from coordinate 13,218,118 downwards.
GATTCTAATACTATCCACTTGGGGGTGTCACTTGAGGGGTTTACAGGGTTGCCGCTTATCCCAATTCTTTTTAAATTTTGGAGCAAGATATGCCAATATGGGTATCACATGAAAGGTAGTTTCGCCGAAATACCAACTAAAAATATTTTCAAGTAGAGTTGCCGCCCAGGGTTACCATTTTACCGTATTGTAGTTGCATTGTATATTTTTGGGATCATATTTGGATTATCTTAGGATCATTTAGGGGTCACTTTGGGATAATTTTGGGCATATTTTAAGATCATTTTGCGTTCAATTTTGGATTAATTTGGGACAATTTTGGGATCATTTTCGGATCATTTTGGAATCATTTTTAGATCATTTTTGGATCATTTTGGGATTATTTTCGGGTCAGTTTGAGAACATTTGAAGGTCTTTTTGGGGTCGTTTTGGGATTATTTTAAGGTCATTTTGGGATCATTTTGTGTCGTTCTTGGCTCAATTTCGCAATTTCGCATCAGTTTGGGAACATTTAAGGATCTTTTTGGGGTCGCTTTGGGATAATTTTGAGATTATTTTAGGGTAATTTTGGGACCATATTGGGTTAGTAAAGTTAGCGCTAAATCGTCTATGACTACCTCAATAATTTATTATGTAGCTGAAATTTGTAATCGATAAAAGCACCTTACTATTAAGCTTATACTTCAAATCTGCTACATCTGCTAGAGATGGGCGCGTAATATAGCGACTCGTGTCTTTGTCCATCGATCACACGAGAACAGCTCAACATATTTGGATGAAATTTGGCATGCATATAGCTTATAGTCAGGAAGAAGGGATAGGTTATGTCTTCTGGAAAAAATTGGCGTCTTAGGCCTCCTAGAAGCAGTTACTTTTCTATTCAACACATTAGGATGAAATTGGGCACGCTGATAGCTAATAGTCTGGAAGAAGGGATAGGCTATGTTTTTTTGAAAAAATTGGGGCCCAAGGAACCGTTATTTTTTTATATATTTAATTGTCTTTGGATTTGAATGAAATTTGGCATGCAGATGTCTTTTGGAAAAATTTTGGGTTCTAAGGCCCCAAGAGGCCAGCCGCTAGTTTTTGAAATTGATAACTTAATAACTGGCGTACTTTAATATATTTTAATTGATGGCTGACTGTAAGAACTTCTATTCCTTCCAAGAACTCCCTGACCAAGAACTTAATTTTTAAGAAAAAGACTGAACTTCGGAATCGAAAGCCTTTGATCCATTTACGGAGATTGAACCCCCTTCTGAAACCAATTCAGCCTATCGTGATGATCCCTGCCGATATCGGGACTAAATTTTTCGTCTCGCTCACATCTCTAACAACTAGATCGTGAACGAACTTAATCTTTCCTCGTATTGTTTTTGTAATTGGTTGTTTTTGTGTTGATTTCGCGATTATAGCGGCGAGTGTTTATAAAACGTGATGGTTACATATTTATTTTGTTGATAGCAAACAAAAAAATGTAAAATGAAGTGTGGAGCCCATACATAACCGGCATCGGCCGGCTTCAACGTTGACAATGCGGTTATACTGGATGAGTAGTTTGTATAGTGAGTTTGTCAAGAATGAGGTGAAGTGTTTAACTGACAAATGTCTGAGATATTGCACAATGTTTATAAAGTGTGCGTTTTCTTGCGAAAAATATGCAATTGGAACAAGCGAAGCAATTTAAAGTTAAAAAAAACTCAAACCAGTTGCACGAAAAGAGTTAATTCAGCAATGCGACTGCTATTGTACAATAATTAGTAGAGAGATTAGAGATAATTGCCATCAAAAGTAAAAGTAAAAGAAATACCCAAACAACAGGTATAAATAGATCGAGAAAGGGTCCAGATAGATCTGAAAATCGTGCCCAATGGAACGATGATAACCTTGCCAAAGGATCCTAAACTTAGGTTAGGCTTAAGTGGCTGCCGCAGAGGCACACTTAGGCCAGTTTTGAAAGGCCTGTTGTGAACCAACTCCAAGAAAGTCAGTCCCGGGACCCGGCCATATGGAAACATCCCTGAGTTGTCGAGATACTCCACATAGCAGAATCCCGGGACCGACACTTCTAAGCCGACACGGTTACTTCTCCTCGAACTTCTCGCGCCGCTTAAAGCCGGGCAGTTGCAGATGAGGTGCTCCACCGTTTCTTCCGACATATTTACCAAAATTTGGACCAGATGTGACTTAGATGATAGGTAAGGTGTGACCCTAGAAAGTGTTTGGACAATATGGGTACCAAATGAAGGATGTTGATGAAGGTTTTAACAGGGTGTGGTTCTTAATTCGATGCGATCCCGGTTCCGAGATATAATGGAAAATGGAGAGGAGTCTCCCGCTGGGAAAAGCATTCTGGAACGAGGCGATTTTGGGAAGTTTTTTCGACTGCAAAATTGCCATCAATCGTAAGCAAACCCTGTTTATTAGTGAGGGCGTTGTCGTTTATTGCAGAAATTGTCGATTTATAGGTTCTTATTCAGCCAGCTCCTGTCTTGTACAATCATTGTTATTCGCATTTATTGCTTATAGTTAAACGAAAACATAAATAATGGCGAAGTCTATCAATTTCTGCTCAAGTCATAAAACTGTGCTCCCAGCCACATATACATTAGACTGGTGCAAAAAAAAAACATTTTTTTTCTTTTGAAAATTATTTTCACTGAGATCAGAAAATTATACCCATGCTTATAGCCTGATTACCCGGAAACCCAAGAAAATGTACATTAAGAATTTTTTTCTGGGGTGGGTATTTAATCTACATATATAAAAGAAAGTCACTCTCATAACTCAAGAACGCCTGCACCGTTTGGATGATTGCCTATCGCGATGATCCCTTTGGCCAATTCAGATTGCTCTCTAGCCAGTATAAGAGAATATCCATTAAAATTCCCGGAAAATCCTGCGAGACATGAATGGCAGCACCCATCAGTTTTGTCATATTTCCTTGAAGAACGTGATAGCAAATCTGATATTCATTATTTCATTCATTACCCAAGGGATAGGATTAGATTTAGAGTGAAGGCTAGAGTTCCGGATAGGGTTGGGATTAGGGTTAAGGTTGGGACTGGGGTTAGGGTTAGGGATAGTGACATGGATAGCTCTATATCTATCAGAAATTTGAAATAAAATAAAAACTTAAAAAAACTTAACGGATTCTTATAAGTTCTTGTTGTTGTTGTTGTTGTAGCGAGGTGTAGCCCTGCCTAAATGTCAGACAGGGTCACCCCGAGTGTATTGCTCTTGGCCGGGTCGATATAAGAAAACGACCCGGGTCGTTTCGGCACGATGGGTACAGCACAAGTACTGGTACCGTTCTCGTAGAATAAGTTCTTGTCTTAGTTAGCGCTTTAATTTAGACTTGGGTAGTTCATGAACTAATAGGTTCATTGAACTAGACATGAAAGTGATCACGGGAACTAGGTCCAAATTTCAAATGAACTACTTGAACTAGGTAAAATTGTCGTCAAATTTAAAGGATTTATCGAGAATGAGAAAATACGGAGAAATAAAAACGCCTGCTAAAGTAGAGTCCCTGCTAGCCATGAAGAAAACAAAATCACAGATTAGTGTTGTGCTATACCAAAAATGACTGGGGGTTAGAGTAGGTATCGAAATAACAACGCATAATTCGATAATTTTCGACACGAATGAGCAACTCAACTTTCTACGCATGTTGAAAAAGAACGTCGCTGAACAAAATTGCCCAGTAATTTGCCTGATTAACAGGGTTTGTACTTCCGGACATAAGGTGGTATTTGTTTCCTTTAGGAGTCAACTGCAAAAACACGTTGTAAAGTGTAGGAGAAGATAACAAGAGACGCGCCTGTAGATTATTGATACCAAGGCCAAAAGGCATCTTTTGATAGCACTCCCAACATTTTTGGATGTGTTTTAGCAGTTATTTCCTAAGGAAAAACAAAAACAAATAATTTAAATAAATGAACTAAAAAGGAACTGTATGAACTAGTTCATTTTGTTGAGCTAGTTCGAAATCTCTGATCAATTTAATGAACTAAAATTTTCATCTCTACTTTAATTTGGCAAATAGTTTGATAATAGCTTTGTTTCTTGAAATCTCCAGCAAAGAACTGTCAGCAGAAGAGAGTCTTGTAAAAAGCTGTCAAAATCTCATTTCTGCTGATTTTTCGTCGAACAGGGTTCAGCAGAAACTAGCAGACAAAACAGCGGTTACGTTTCTGATTGGCTAACAATTTGAATTTACATTTTTTGTTGTTGTTTTGCTATGTCACCGATCAGCTGTTCCTGCTTGCTAGTTTCTGCTGGACGAAAAATTTCCAGCAATAACTTGCAGCTAATTGGCTGCTGAATTCGCTGCTAATTTTTTCAAAGAACACTTTTTTAGGAATAATTATTCATAATTATTCATAATTAGCAGGAAAGAAACAAAGCTAATAGTTCGAATGTAACTGCTAGACGAGACGTCAAGAGACATATCGTTCGTATAAGTTATCGTTCGCCATACAGAATGAGGCCGTAGGTATAATTTAAACGACATTGTTAATGTGAGCTTGAGGCCAAAAAATAATGAATTTTGGTTTTTTGTTTTTAAATAATTTATAGCTATTAATAATAAAATATTTTTTTTTTTTTTCTATTTTAACAAAAAAAGAATTTAATTATTAATATAAATAATTATAAATTAAAAAACCAACAGCAATAATGAAATTTAAAGAAGAACAAAATTCATTATTTCTTGGCCTCAAGCTCACAATTACAATGTCGTTTAAATACAAAGGCTTTTTTGGTGCCGTTTAATGCTGGGGCCTATTTAAAGTTGACTCAGCTTTTTATCAATTTATGTTGTAGTAATTATGTTGATAAGCCTTGAGCACATATTAATGATTAATTAAATACCAAAAAAAAAAAAAAAAATTTTGAAATTTTTTAATGACCGCCATAAAATCAATTGGATTGTTTAACAACTGGAGCATACTAAGTATTCACATAGTTTTTAGAACAAAGTAAATTAGTAATGGTCGCCGTTAATTAGAGTTTATGTCGGTATTCTAATGTATCAATTAATCGAGTAAACAATTGAGCAGCTTTACTCTTATTGGCAGTCACAATTTTAAACTATAAACTATAACTTGGCTTAATTAAGTCACGCTTTCTCGATTCCAGCTGAACTTAGATTTTTTTTTTTTTTCAAATTACATATATTATCAAGTGTTTATTCCATATAAAGACTAATTAAGGCCGGCCATTACTAATTAACTTTGTTCTCTAAGAACTATACGCAAACAATTTTTGGGTGTCAAAACAACATAATAGTTCTTAGAACAAAGTAAATTAGTAACGGCCTACGTTAATTAGCTTTATGTCGGCATTTTAATTCATTAATTTATCGAGTAAATACTTGAAATTTGACTAAAAACAAAAACAAATAAGTTTGAAATCAAAACCCCGTGACTTTCCAAGTTAACGACCATATTTTGTAAGGATTTTAAAATTCAGTCACGGTTAGTATAACCTTACATAACACGGCCATAAATAACTTGAAAGTTATTAATAATAAAAATTTTAAAATTATAAACTCTAATCTGGCTTCTTCTTCTGTCACCACATCTTCTTTTTCCCTTAAATTTAAAATTTGTTATCACGCTCATATCAGCTTCCTTGTGAAAAAATGTTGCCCACCACTGCATAGTATACCTATGGAATGTCATACATCATCTCAATATTGAAGTCACTGTGGCGTAAAATGAGCATACAATGAACGCTTTATTTCCGAATTCAATGAATCAAGAAGCGTTAATTGCTTAAGGGCAAACAAAAGCACATCTGCGAGTTATGAGACAAGCAAACAATTTACAAGCTTTTCTCGGCGCTCGATTTACAAATTCAAGTACAAATAATGTACTTATTATTTTAAGCTGTAGTTAAGCTTAGCAAGCGTAACTCAGAAAATATCGTTTAAGGTGTGAAGTACCTGGGTGACCGAGCTTGGTCGGTGTTTTCGATTTTTACATTTTTTTTTTCAATATTCTTACTTACCAACATAAACTTTTCAAAATGAATTTCTAAAAAAACACCAAATAGGTGGCAACTTTATAAACCGACTAAAGTGGCAAATCCAAGTAGAAAATCTTAGAATGAAGTACTATATCTACTATCCAACACATTTTAAAGAAATCATGGTTGGTATGTGGCTTTGATTTGATACCCATATTGGTATACCTTGCTCAATATTTCAGAATCAGAAAAAATAGATAGGTCTCAACCCTGTATACTTCCCTAAGTGGCAACACCCAAGTGGACGGTCTTAAAATCAAGCATACTATCTCTATGCCAAATTTCATCGAAATCGGTCAAGCAGTCCAAAATGATCCCGAAACCACCCTAAAATGATCCCAAAACACCCCAAAATGATCCCGAAATGCCCCTAAAATGACCACAACATAGCCGAAAAATTACCCCAAAGGGGCCGTTCAAGTATTACGTCATCACTGTGGGGGGGCGGGGGGTCTTTGGTTTGCTTATTTTCGATGACATGGGGGGTGGGGGAGTATAGATGATGATTACGCCTTCAGTAGTTACCCTGCTAACCATCTTCTGAAAAATTACTGGATAGCGATTCCCAAAAAAGAGGATAAAAATGTGGAAAATTTTGTTCAGCGGGCTTCCTTTTCTATCCATGTGGAATCAGTAATAGCTTGAACAAGATCAGTCCGCTAATACGTCAGTTGCGTGACGTACGTCAATTTTAGAGCAAATTCTACTTTGATGTGTCCGTCGTATCTAACGTTATGCATACAAACACCCGCAGTCTACGTTGCTGTCAGTTGTTTCAACGTACTGATGGACTGATTCTGCTGAACGCTTAAATCTCATGTGGAATCAGTAAATAATTGTAAAAAATCTGCTGACGTAATATTTCAACGGCCCCAAAGTGATCCCAAAATTACCCCAAAATTATCCCAATATGACCCCAAAGGAACCGAAAATTATCTCAAAATGGCCGTAAAGTGATCCCAAAATGATCCCTGAATGACCTCAAAAAGACCCTTAAATGATCGCAAAATGATCCGAAAATAACCCAAAATTATTGCAAAATTACCTCTAAATGATCCAAAATGATCCTGAAATAATCCAAATATAATGCCAAAATATACAAATACAATGTGGTAAAATGGTAACCCTGTTCGCCAAACCTATTTGAAAATATTTTCGTTGGTATGTCGCCGAAAATGCATTTCATTTGATACCCATATTGGCATGTCTTTTGACATTATTTAAAAAATTTTGAGATATGTGGCAGCCCTGTAAACCGCCCCAAGTGGCAACACCAAGGTGGACAGTCTTAGAAATCGCATACTAAGTATCTCTATGTCAAATTTCATAGAAATCCGTCAAGCGGTTCGCGAGATAGTACCAGTTTTACTGCTTTAAGGAGGCAACCCTAGGTGGCAACCCTACTTGAAAATATTTTAGTTGGCATGCCGCCGAAAATACCTTTCATGATACCCATATTGGTTTATCTCACTCAATATTAAAAAAGAGATAGGTGGCAGCTCTGTAATATACAATACTCCACAAAAAATTGAGATAGGTGGCTACCCTGTAAACCGCCCCAAGTTGCAACCCCCAAGTAGAGGGAATCATTTCGGGACTGTTTCGGGATCATTTCGGGACCATTTTCGGGATCATTTCGGGACTTTTTCGGAATCATTTTGAATCGCTTGAAATAAAAATAACTTGTTATTCATCATTTTGATTTTTTTGAATAAAATTTTTATTTTTGAAAATTTTTATTTGAATAATTTTTTATTCAAAATGGTCCAACCCTGGTGGCTATACAAAACATTTATTTCCAAATGACTGGTGCGACTTCTGCTGGAAGGTAAAAGTATTCATTAGTTTACTTTTCATGATTTGAACAATACCTTTCGATAATGAACGAAATTTTGAAAAAACCATCCCTTTCAAATAGTTTGTTTACAAACCACATCTAAACGCCTCAAAAACATACACGTACTTCATTATCGTACTAAGTGGTATTTAATGAAGTCAAATTAAATTTAGCCACACAAACGTTAAATCTAAAGCACCGCGTTTCGCATACAAAATACTTAAACGATTTGCTATTTGTCGTTGTGACGCTAATCAATCTTTTATGTTTTAATTAAGTAGTCCAATTTGTGAAAATTTTTAGTTCTAGCAGACTACAAGTACTAGCTTATTTTAGGAATTTAATGATGTTTAGACGCTGCTACGATGGTGCCCTTTCATTTCATGTGTACCGTTAAAAAAGGTAATTCATAGCCCCCGGCACAAAATTGGCAAAATTTCTTACCATACCACGACAAATATTCTTTTAGATGAGTCTTGGAACATTCTCTAAATTTGCAATACTCTTAGTTATTTGATTTTTTTTTGTAGCTCTTCTTGTAGCAGTCAACACAGAAATGTATGCTCTAACTGTCATTTGATGGTGACGCCATATCGATTCAATGATTGATCGATCGTTAATTGGGACGTACGGACATGTGCATTAGGGTGATTAAAAAAAAAAAAAAAATGGGTTTTTTTTCGGTCTTACCGCCTGAAACTTTAGGTATTGACGAGAAAATAAGCCTTGCAAAAAATTAGCGCTCTAACTTAATCCTTAGGGGTGGCTATTTTTTTCGCCCTTTCGTTAAGATAATTGCACATGGCTTACCATTTTGGAAGCTTCAAGGCTTCATCTTTAAGAGTATCTAAAAATATTTTCAAAAAACTTTCAAAAATTAAAAGAAAATTAACTTTGAAAAAAAAAGCCATTTTTCCCCATACAAAATGTATGGGAAGGGGCGAAAAAAAAATAGCCACCCCTAAGGGTTAAGTTAGGGCGCTAATTTTTTGCAAGGCATATTTTCTCATCAATACCTAACTTTTTAGAGGGTAAGACCAAGTCGACATTTTTTTTAATCACCCTAATGTGCATGTATCCAACGAAAGCGATAGCGGTGATCATTTTTTTATCATGACGGACTATCAGGAACTCGGATTGTGTTTACGTCTACTATGCCAATGAAAGTATTTTTTATACATAGAGTTGCCGTTTCACTAGAGTTCTGCTTCATTTGGTACTTTTGGTGCATGACCTATATCATATCAGATTAAAAAATGTCACAGAAGCACCATATCACATCAATGCAATGTCCTGATTTAAGAAGTTTATTAAGATAAACCCGGTTTAATTGAACGTAAATTGATAGTATCATATTCTATAATAATAACTTTTTCAATTCGTTTCACACAATGTTACATCATATCATATGATGTGATTATACGTACATCGCGTGATATCATCTCTTACTGCATAATATCATATCTGAAATACAGAATTTCTACCATGAGCCAAAGGTGGTAAAATCAGACCTTATGATATCAGATCCAATCCAGTCATGCGACTTTCTTGATGATGTTGTGTGTGTTATGTCATAAAAATCATATAAAACCAGTAAGATTAGAGACTAATGGCCAAACAGTATCAAAAAATGGCATACAAGTGACATATCATATCATATCGATGCATGCTTATAACAATGCATCGCGTGATATCTTATCTTACCTAATAATACCATATCTTACCATATTAGGTAAATGTAGTCAAATCAGATCATATCATATTACATTAAATCGAGTCATACGACTCTAATGATATTTGAGTTATGACCTGGTGATGGGTGTGTTAAGTAAGAAACTGAGCGACAAAACAACATAAGATCACATCGTTTCACACCTCATCACGTCAAATGAGATAATCTCACACAAGCAACATATCATATCATATCGACTCATGCTTATAACAATGTTTCTATTAAAAATATGTATACAATATATGATATGAAATGAACCAGTTTAAGGCTTTATTTTCATGAATAAATACAAATAAATTCAGCAGAAAACTGGGTATGGTCATATCAATGTATCATGAGATATCATATCTTACTTAATAATATCATATCTGAACAGCATATCTCATTATTAGGTAAAGGTGGTCAGATCAGATCATATCATATCACATCCAATTGAACTATGCGACTCTAATGATATTCGAGTTATGGCCTGTATTTGCGTGTGTTGCAGTAAAAATTAGATACAAACTAGATTAGAGACTGAACGTCAGACCATGATTAGATCACATCATATCACACCACATCACATCATATCAAATAATGGCATACCAGCAACATATCATTTCATATCGACTGATAAGATCAAGGCATCGCATCATTTGATATCTGAGCATGCCTTTGAATCTTATCTGATTACACTAGTGACATTTGAGTTACGACCTGGTGTATGGTGTATTATGCAGTAAAAATAGAATAAAAACTAGTTAGATTAGCCACTAACCGCAAAATAATGTCATACAAGGATCGTGTGATATCATATCAACATATGTTTATAGCAATATTGGTAACAAAAGTCAACCGATTACAGACAGATAAACTTGGAAAAAAATTAGGAATGATCATATCGATGCCGGCTTTCAAATTGGGAAATCAGTTCCTGTTTCATATCCCTGTAGGGTATGCACATACGTCTTTATGCATTTATAATATGATATAGGAAACGATTTCGTTATTATTATTATTTTTTTTAAATGCAGCCAAACCCAGACGTTCAATTTCATTCTCAATACATTTTACTTTATTATATTTTCCTTGTTAATATTTGTTTTCACTAAGTAACATCAACTGCATAAATATGTACATAGCGATGTAATAGTGATGTACAATTACGGATGAATTAATGAACCGTCTCTGTCAAGTTGCGAGTTCGAGCCGTAACATATCAGAAACTATTGTGATGTCTTCCACATATCGTCAGTCAAAATTAGCATGGTTAAAGTCCTGGTCAACATGAGAGAAAGCTCGCTTTGTGAGCTCCACATCTTCCAGCACCGTTTGACAAGTTTCTTCTTCTTCACCATTTATCCATTCTTCTAACCGGAGCTATTAGTTTTTCAAAGTATCCAGTTCGGCTTCGGTGCTTATTTTTTTGCACATCCCTACAATGAATGTGGTTCGTACATATGTGTTGTAAGCAAAACTAATGTCCGACGTGAATTACTATTGTATACCAAGTTAAATAAATAAATTAAATGCACAACTCTGTTGAGTGTAAAATGCAGAAAATGAGCATTCAAAAATTGCAACTGTGCAATATCGACAAATGCATATGTACAGGGTGAGGTATTTTATTTTCAAAAAAGGCATGCGCGATTTTCGATTTAAACACATCCCTCCCAAATTGAAATCTTGAATCGCCCTCAAATTTAAGTCACAGTTATATCGCAATCACATTTAAGCGATATGTTCACGAATCTCGCTTTAAAGTGTATGGTTCGCAGCACAAAACGTCACCAATTGATGACGTCATCTCGCTCCCTTTACCTCAATTGCATCACCCTTTAAATTAAAAAAAAAAAACGTAACTATACAATATTTTTATGTTCCAATTGATTAGTTAATAACAATTCGTTTAAAGTTAACTAACGAGTCCATTCACTTATCGGCCAATAAAATATATGCGAAGTTGTTGTTGGTGCGATGTTGAGTGTTTTAATTGAGTAGAAGACATATCTACACATTTTCATTGAAATTGGGGCAAAAATGCTCGCTTCACTGGAAAAAGATATTGTTCATTTGTTTAAGATGATATGATCAAAATGCATGTAAATAGTCCATTAAAGTTAATTTATACCACATAGATAAATAAATATACACTAGGGTGACTAAAAAAAAAAAAACGATTTGTTTTTTTGGATTTATACTTCGAAGGGGAAGAAGTTCACATCTCTCTACCAACTGTGCATGAAAAAAATCTGTCCTCGACCCCAGCCTCTGTTGCTAGAGCTGCTTTAGTTATAGTTTATATATTAATTTTATTTAAGCTTTTATAAAACAAAAAAAAAAATAAAAAAAAAAAAAAACAAAAAAAAAAAAAAAAAAAAAAAAACAAAAAAAAAAAAAAAAACAAATCTGTGCTCGAATTCTGATAGGAAATTGCAAGGTCTATAAAAAATGTCATATAACAAATTTCGGTAAACCTAACCTATTTAGAGACATTGAAGATTGAAGTTTGAGTTATTGATCTAAAAATGTTGAAGAACTCCTTTTTTTTTGGCCCACCCTAATACCCATTCGCTTTATGTGGACTCTACTTTTTGATCTTAGATCATTAGCATTTACTAATTAATAAATACTTATTTATTTCTGGAAGATCTCACAGGCAGTTCCAGTTGAACATTGTAGTAGATGTTGTAGATACAGTGAATAATACCAAAAACGAAATAAGGCCCAAAGGATTTTTTTCCTTTTTGAAAGGCGGCACCTTTTCAAGAAATTTCAATGTCACATCCATCGATTTTTTTTTTTTTTCAGAGAAGTGATGCTAGGCGTAGCACTCACGAGGACTTTGGCAAGCGAAACAGGCCTCCAGCCATCGTTACCTCTACAGTTTACACTCATAAAAGAGTTTCCTTATTTCAAGGAAAAATTTCCCTGATTTAGCTCCAAAGACATGGCTTCCTTAATTTAAATACTTTTTTCCTTAAATTGAGGAAAAGTCATTTTAATTAAGGAATATTTTACTTATGTTAAGGTAGCCATGTCTTTAGAGCCAAAATAAGGAACATTTTTTCTGAGTGTACGATAGGGTTTTCAAGACGCCCCTGGTGTGCCTCTTTGCACTGAAAAGGCAACCATACTAACTTAACCTAACTTAATGGTCATGCAACTGCAACCGCCCATCCTCAAATACAACTACACCTGATTGCACTACTGCCTATAGCCAAGCTTAAATTCACTGGGCCACACACACACACACACACACACACATGCATACAAGCCTTGGTGCAATTTTGTGAAATATCCTTTCTACTTCCATTTACGTCATTCACACCAAACTTTTCCAGCAACATTTTTTAATTACAACTAAATGAATGTCTTCTGTTTTTTTTTTTTGCAATATCCGGTGTACACTGGCCCGACCCAATTTATTTCTACAATCTCGATTTAAAAATTGTCATGTTAAATGATTTATGAAATGTTGTTTGACCCACAACCAGACGTACTCGAGGAAATGGACAATCATGAGTTGAACGCATCGTGACTCGTTCTGAACCGGTTACAAAAGATGAGTTTCCAAGTAACGGGTCCTCTTTCGGTTTGTCCTCGTTCCCAAGCTAGTTAGTATTATCCAGCCTAAAGAGGGCAGATTTTAAGGCCAATGCGGTTTAGCTCTGTGGCTAAAATTTCCTCTCCAACATCGAATATCCAATTCTCTTATCGTATCGTGAAGATCAGGTCAATGATAGACTGAAGTCACACTGTTCCCAAAATGACCCCAAAATAATCCCAAAACGACCCTTAAATGTTCCCAAAATGATACGAAATTGAAGCCAAAACGACACAAAAATGATACCAAAATTACCCCAAAATGATTCCAAAATGACCCCAAAAAGACCCTTAAATGTATCCAAAAATGATCCGAAAATTACCCTAAAACTATCCCAAAATGACCCTAAAATAATCCCAAAAAAAATCTTAAAATAATCCCAGAACGACACCCCAAAAAAAAAACACTTAAATGATCCCAAAATTGTCCAAAAATGATCTGAAAATTACCCTAAAATTGTCCCATAATGATCAAAGCTTTAACCCAAAATAATCACAAAATACCCCCAAAAATTATCTAAAAGTGTCCCCTAAATGATCCTAAAATAATCCAAATATGATCCCAAAATATACAAATACAATACGGTAAAATGTAACCCTGGGCGGCAAACCTACTTGAAAATATTTTAGTTGGTATGTCGGCGAAAATACCTTTCATTTGATACCCATATTGCCATATCTTGATCCATAATTAAAAAAAAATTGAAATAGATGGTAACCCTGTAAACCCCCCAAGTGCCAACCCCCAAGTGGATAGTCTTAGAATCCATAATACTAACTCTATGCCAAATTGCATCCAAATCGGCCAAGCGGTTCTCGAGATAGTACCGGATATATGTACAAATATACTGTGGTAAGGTTGCAACCCTAGGTCCCAACCCTAATTGAAAAAATTTTAGTTGACATGTCGCCGAAAATACCTTTCATTTGATACCCATATTGACATATCTTGGTCATTGTAGCCTTTATATTATTTAAAAAGAATTTAGATAGGTGGCAACCCTATAAACCCCCAACCCTTCAAGTGGATAGTCTTAGAGTCAATCATACTATTTTTATGCCAAATTTCATCCAAATCGTTCAAGTGGTTCCCGAGATAGTATCGGATTTACAAATATACCTACTAATATACAAGTCGGCAGGGTGGCTCCGGTCTTCTGTCATCCGCATAAACTTTTGAAAATTATTCCTCTCAACCAACACCTCAATCCTATATAGTGGCCTCAAAGCAAGCTATATGACCTTTCTGACGATCTTTACTATCCACAAATTTGTATTTTTTTCATACCCAAGATTAGTAGAACTTTTATAAGTCCTCCCGCAATAAGTTTTATTAATTTCTATCTACCTGATAGATTAGAGGCACTTTATGAAAACTAAATCAAATGATAAGGGTGCTAAAACTTATATTGACATTATTTAATTATTACCTTCACACTATTTATTTATTGTAAAAGCAAAACACCTACAACAATGTTAATATGTATGTAAGTATGGACTAATGTGTATAGTGGTGATGCATATAACCAATAAATCGAATCCGGAAACCGACTACTTTAATAAACCATCCGCTACAGGTCTCAGGTCTAACAAGAAACGAAAACCTGGCTCTCAAACGTATAAAAGCTGTCTGAACCCCCACCACTGATTAGTTCAATAATATCAACAGTTGATCACAGTAACGCATTCTAAAAACACAAAACTTTTTAATCAGTTTTGTCTGACACATTTTAAAAATGGCACTCGCAATCAAACACTTGATTAGCATATCGACCCCTTTTAGCGAAAATATCGTAAGGGACCAAAGGCAAAAAAAGAAAGCCAATTTTTGGCAAAACTATACGCTGTTATATTTTACCAGATGATGCCCTAAGGAAACGTGCATCAAAACATAAATTTCGAAAAAATTACCACCACGATAACTCCGCGCAAACGGGTCTATATAAAAATGCTATTATCTGGGTTTTCTTTTTTTTTGACATTTTCATGACAGTTACATAGCTTTAAGTGGCAGCACTCGAAAAAATTTTACCGTTATCATGAAATTTATGTAGGCAAAACAATAAAATGACAGTAGGTACCACTAACTTCAAGCATTAAAAATAATTTCATACGAATTCATTAATGAATTGTCATTACGATGGGAACAGATTGTGGATACCCTATCAGACACGTGAGAAATTGTCCCGTCCGAAAACTTCGGCTGTCCCTCTTCTATTCAAAAGGACCTTTTGGCGATCAAAATCAACTGTTTAAAACACCCCAGCGGTACAATTGAAAATGTGTCATCGATCAAAATCTTTTCATTGTTGTTGTCCAAAGTTATTGAAAATATGTTCTTTTTGGAACATATTGACACAACAATATAAGTTACAGTCGTCGGAGATGCCGCAAAAATGAAATAACTCCCAATGATGTAAAATGAAATAACTCCCAACGAAATCCCGTTGGGAGTTATTTCATTATGAAATAAGTCCCAATTCGTATGGAAAATATTTGGGACTTATTTAATTTTTTTTTTGGGATTTATTTCGTGGTACGAGCAAATACAAGTAGAAAATCTTAGAATGAAGTAGGTATACTGTCCACAAACAAATTTCATCCAAATCCGTCAAGCGGCCCAAAATGACCCGAAAATGATCCCAAAAAGACCCTCGAATTATCCCAAAATTACCTAAAAAAATGACCCCAAAATATACAAATACAATACAGTAAAATGGTAACCCTGGGCGGCAACCCTACTTGAAAATATTTTAGTTGGTATGTCGCCGAAAATACCGTTCATTTGATACCAAAATTGGCATATCTTGCGCCATAATTAAAAAAACATTGAGATAGGTGGCAACGCTGTAAATCGCCTTAAGGGGCAACACCCAAGTGGATAGTCTTATAGTACAGTTACACCGCACCAAATTTGGCAAATTTGGCGAAAAATTCCGAACTTGGCGCTTTTTTCCATACAAATCTCATTTTCCAAATTTGGAATTCCATTGCATTTGGCCTCATTCGGCGAACAATACAATCCACAAATCCTCAAAATAGCAACCCTGCATGTGTTCCACATTCAGAATTGCCCAGCAAGAACCTTAATGGTAATTAACGTGTGATAACTTTTGCATTATGAACAGCTGTAAATAACAATTTCACCCAGTTTTTTTTAAGAAAATGGACTAATTGTACCGAGAAAAGACAGAAGACTTCTTGACTCTTCATTTATTATTACTATACAGCATTTTCTTTCGGTGGCTTTGTTTTCTGGTAGAAGATTCTTGCAGGGAAGGTTAGGCCAAATGCAAATTTGACAGTGTAAACAGGTTCGAAATGACTCATTCAAATTCGCCAAATTTGGTGCAGTGTAAATGTACTATTAGAAATCTCATACTATCTCTATGTCAAATCCGTCAAGCGGTTCTCGAGATAGTACCGGATATACAAATATACTGCCATACGGTGTGACAACCCTAGGTGGCAACTCTAGTTGAAAATATTGTAGTTGGTATGTCGCCGAAAATACATTTCATTTGATACCCATATTGGCTAATCTTACTCAATATTAAAAAAAAGATAGGTGGCAACTCTGTAATACCCCTCAAGTCGCAACACCCAAGTGGATAGTCTTATAGTACATTTACACTGCACCAAATTTGGCGAATTCAAATTAGCCACTTCGACACCGTTTACATTAGCAAATTAGCATTTGGCTTCACCTACCCTGCAAGAATCTTCTACCAGTACAAAAGCCGCCAAAGGAAAATGCATTGCCGTGATGATTTAAATACCTATAGAGTAATAATAAAAGAGTCAAGAATGCTTCTGTCTTTTCCTGGTAGAAGTCGCCCATTTTCTTAAAAAAAATAGTTGACATTTTTATTTACAGCTGTGCATAGTGCATAAGTTATCACACGTTATTTACCCATTAAGGTTCTTGCTGGGCAATTCTAAATGTGGAACACACGCAGGGTCGTTATTTGGATGAACTGTGGATTGTATTGTTCGGCAAATTTGGTGAAATGAGGTCAAATGTGATGAAATTCCAAATTTGAAAAATGAGAGGTGTATGGAAAAAACGCAAAATTTTTCGCCCAATTGACCGAATTTGGTGCAGTGTAAATGTAGTATTAGGATCAATCATACTATCTCTATTCCAAATTTCATACAAATCGCTCAAGCGGTTCCCGAGATAGTACGGGATATACAAGATTAGCTCGTTTAAAGTTTTAAGGCACACATATGTGGTATAGATGAAACCTTCTTAAAAAACGCCTATAGAAATAAATAACTCAGTTTCCCTCATCTCCCATTTTTTTCAGTGCACCTCAAGTGACGCACCCAGCAGCCCCCGTGTCAAGCGCGGACAACGCAAAGACTTAATACCATTGCCGAATTGTGCATTAAAGCCGCAAAACGGCTGCGAAAAGGTACCGAGTAAATAAACAGGAACCATTTTTATATTCTTTTCATAGCGTTCTACTTGCTTTTAGCCTTTGATGAATGAGAATGAGCACAGCACTGAGGTCATCTTTTATCTGCTAGAGGCTTACAAAAACCATGAGAAGCTCTGGAATCCAAATCATCCTCAATACAAATACAATGCTAATCGTAAAATGTTTGAAGAACTATCGCAACCATTACTGCGTGATATGAATTACTCATTGGATGGTGCTGAAATCTATGCGATCATTAAAAGTTTACGTACACGATATCGCCTGGAATTGACCAAAGCGCGTCAGCGTAAAGGAAAATATAAGACACGTTTCAAATATTTCGATAAAATGGAATTCCTGCGAGATGTTATTGAGAATAGGCGTGCGACGCGCCAAGCTAAGGTACTTGTCGTTCAAGTCGCTTATGTGTAGTACCATCCATATCATTAAACTTTAGCGTCTCTCTGTCTCTCTCTCTCAACACTCAACTTGCCTTCTCGTTGTAGAATCGCGTAGATGGTACGTTGGAAGAAGATTCTACTGAAACAGCGCGTTCTATGCCTAATCGTGATATACTTACCTGCCTATTGGATGCTTTTCGTAGACAGGAGGCTCTTTGGAATCCGCAACATCCTGAGTATTTGCTATGTAACAAAAATGAGCTAATGCGCGCGATTTCAGCTGAATTACTTCTGGGAGAGAGTATAAACTTAACAGCGGATGAATGTTTCACGGAGATACAAAAATTACGTACGCGCTATCGACGTGAATTGCGTATCGTACACGAACAAAAAGGACTGTATGCGCCCAAATTGTGGTGTTTCGAACAAATGGAGTTCCTGCAAAAGATCTTTGAAGATCAACTGCGTGATAGACTTAAAAAGGTAAATAAATGACTGAAATTTTTGCGACAGATCCATCCAGGTCAGCTAAAATATGGCGTTGCTACGCCAAAGAAAAACACTGAATAAGATTCTACCATTTTTACCATTTCTCGGAAGATACATTATCTCATATTTTATCAAGATGAAACGCTAGCTATACGCCAAATATCAAGCTCATCGAGTCAAAAATATGATTGTTTAGAATATATCGGGCCCTGGTAAACTTCCTGGAAGAAAAATTATCTCACACTTTAACCTAAGCATAACGCTACTTACATAACAAATTTCAAGTAAATCCAACCATATATACGATAGTCTAGAATAAGTCAGTCCTGGGTCCTCTTTCCAGAAGAAATGTTATCCTATATTTTAATCTAAGCGTATAGCTACTTACGCACCAAGTTTCAATCAAATCGAGTCATAAATAGGATTGTTTAGAATATATCGGGCCCTGATAAGCTTCCTGGAAGAAAAATTATACCACACTTTAACCTAAGAAAAACTCTACCTATATACCAAATTTCAAGTAAATCCAACCATCTATACGATAGTTTAGAATAAGTCAGTCCTGGGTATGCTTTGCGGAAGAAAATTTATCATATATAGCTACCTACACACCAAGTTACAAGCAAATCGGGCCATAAATACGATTGTTTAGGATAGATCAGTCCCTGGTCCACTTCCCGGAAGAAAAATCATACCAATCTTTAATCTAAGCAAAACTCTACCTACATACCAAAATTGAAGTAAATCAAGCCATTTTACGATAGTTTCGAAAAGGGCTGTCCCGGGTCCACTTCCCTAAAAATAACTTTACAGAAACACTCTGCAGGCTCCTATTAATCTATCCCGAAAATTTACAGAAATTTGAGTCCATAAGCTACATACATACATACATACATCCAATTTTATATATATAGATAAATATACATATCTGTCTATCTATATCTATATCTCTCTCCCTCTCTATTTTGTTTTCTCCCTTATACGCCACAGCGTAAAGGCGTAATCGCTTGTAAACCAAAGACTCAATACATAAAAGCCAAATCGATAAACTTCAAAAGCACCGATGAGCATCTCACCTTTATTGAAATTTACAAAAGTTACTCAGCTCTGTGGGATGTCGAGCATCCCGATTATCGTTCAACCACCTATCGCAATGAAGAGCTCAATCAAATGTTGGAAGAAGTTAATCTGATGCTAGGCATCAATAGCTCACTAGAAGAACTGCAAAAAACCTTGTATGTGTTACGTAAGGAATTTTCAGCTGAGAAGCATAAGCGATTGTCAGAAGCTTGCGATGCCGTGAGCACAAAATCACCGTCACCACCTTCGTCAATTATACAAACAAAGCTAATGGAATTTCTGAATACCAATTTGGGTCCATTTCGTTGTGATGTTTGTAATGTTTTGATAAAAACCTCCGATCAGTATAAGATTCATAAGTCTGGGCATGATGGTATGCAACCGTTTATTTGTACGCTATGTGGTAAAGGTTTTCAAATACCGGGTAATCTTACCATACATATACGACGACACAAGGGTGATTTTCCGTATTCGTGCGCTGTTTGTGATAAGAAATTTGCGACATCTACCGAGGTTGCAATACATATGCGAAGTCATACAGGTAAGCAGTTGTTGAGGTTAGGGCCGAAACGTAATCGGTTAGTTAAGTCTGAAGGTCATTTTGTTTTTGGGACAGTAGAATAGATAAATGTTTAACATTAAATAATAAATAAAATTCTCTTTAGGTTGGGCGTTTCGAAATAATGGGGCACTAAACAAAAGTTTAATTTTCTGATCGCGCGTTTTTGCTTCAGAAATTTGTCAAAAAGTAAAAAAATGAATATGTATAGGCAAAAAGATAAAAGCAGATTCCTAAAGGCAGAATCAAAATTCCTTATCGCTAACGTCATACCCATAACGCTAATCAGCTGTTACAACCAATCTTATGGAAATCAATGTAATCGACTACATATAAGGTTTAATTATACATCGTTATCGCTAACGCCATATCCATTATGCTGATGAGCTGCCCCAACCACCCTTTGGAAATCAATGTACTCGCGGTAGCGTTATGTTATGGCATCACTAATCGTTTACATTGATTTCCATAAGTTTGGTTGGAACAGCTGATTAGCGTTATGGGTATGGCGTTAGCGATAAGGAAGATTAATTCTGCCTTAAATGAAATTTTAATAACGGCTCGATGTTGAGAGCATAAACCGTTAGTCAAGTCTGCGCATAAACCGTTAGTCAAGTCTGACAAAAAATTGTTTTCTTAGCTTTTTTGTGGGCAATTCAATTTTTTAAACGTAGTTATATATCACATTTAATAATCGCTCCTTCCAACCTTTCATATCTCTATCTCCTCATCTAGGTGAACGCCCCTACATTTGTGATCATTGTGGAAAATCCTTCAAAACCTGGTCCTTTTACGATACACACCGCCGCGCCCACCTCAAACAATCCAACTTCCTATGCCCGATTTGTGACAAAGCTTTCTATGAACGCAATCGTTATACGGATCATATGAATGGTCATTTAAATATACGCAAACATTCGTGCGAAGTATGTGGTAAAGCTTATACAACATTTGCGAATTTGAAGAAACATACCGAATTACATTTGCCAGTGAAAAAATATAAATGCGATATTTGTGGTCAACGTTTTGCACAATTTGCCAGCGTACGTTGGCATAAACGTAAAACGCATACGTCAGTGTATGAACAACTCGAGCAAATTGAACAGTGATGTTGCCAAAAAATTTGGGTACAGTGATGTGCAAAATAATGGAATAGCCAAAAAATAAAAATATTCGAAAGGTTTGAAAATTATTCGAAAGTTTAAAAAAATTACAAAATATATTTATTTGTGAGCATAAGTCTAGTGACTTGAATTAGTTAAGTATATATTCCTATAAGCTACAAAGTAGAAATGCCAGTATATGTGACAACAAAAAATAGTTAACTAGTAGTATGTTAGAATAAAGAAATGAGAATTAAATTTTAAATTTAGGCAAAGCGGCAAACAATGTTGTCAACGAAATTTATTTTTTTTTTGCATAACTAGTACCGTCACAATCACTTAAACTATGTTCCAAATACCTATAGTATAATTTTATTATTTTTTTGGATTCCGAAACGTCGAAATTTTGTTTTCCCATCCGACTGTTCAAAATCGGAGATATTCAGGCTACCCTTTGGCAAAAGAAAATATGTTCCCGTAAAAAGAAAAAAGCCATAAAAAAAATTAAAAACCGTTTGAAACCGGTTACCGCTTTTGAAACGGGTTTGGTTTAGTGCTTTTTCATATCTATATAATGGTTTCGGTTTCGGTTTGAAAAATGAATCGGTTTTAATCGGTTACGGTTTCAGTTTCGGTCCTTCATACATATTTTTCTAAGGTTATGTGGTGAATATGATTTCAACTACATAAGTACTCGCAAATTAGAATTAGAACATTTTTCATAGAACAAATATCTCAACGTATCTGGTAAACTCACTCCCACTAGAATACGTTGAGGTGACTTTGAATTTTTTCGCTTCCAACATTATTTGCTGCTAAGTTTCAATTATCTAAGAAGTATTATGCTTTTGAAGTGCCTCAATCGGTATTTAAATCAACCTTATAGGCTGCCAGCACTGTAAACAGTACACTCTCCAAAATACAGAAATACTTACGTACCTACTTACATATAAAACCTGGTTTTCACCAGTTCAAAATTTTAACAAATTCTTTCGATTTTATCGAAATAAGCAACCAAAGCTCGATAAAGTCGATGACATTTGACACTGTTTGAACTAATGAAAACCAGCCTTAAATTTAATCGTCGATGCTTTTTCAAATCTCTTACAGCCCAGTTGTCTACCCTGCTAGCCATGGTGAAAACAAAAATTAGTGCTGTGCAATACCAAAAATGAATGTGGGTAAAAGTAGGCCAAGAAATACAAAAGCATAATTCGATATAAAAATATAATTCGAAAAGTTCCAACACTAATTAGCACCTTTAACATGGATAGAAAAGGCGCCTCGCTGAACAAAAATACCCGCTTTTTTATCCACTTTTATGGGAAACGCGACCCGGTAGTTTCCCAAGATTTTATCCACTCCTGGTTAGCAGGTTAACTACCGAACTTGCAAAAACGACAGAAACCCAGAATGGCTAGTCTTGAGCTCTAGACATGAAGAACCATTAAAAAAAAATAAGTAAATCGTCGTTTGAAAATAAAACTTTTAAAATAACGGTTATGCTGTTTTTTTTCAAGGTATTGTCGATATGCATTATATACTTAACTAAGGATGTAATGATGCTATTTGTTAAATATTTTATAACTTAATTTAGTCTTTACTCAATACAAGAAAAAAAAGCCTTTAAAATCTAGCAAGTTTATATATTTTGCAAATGAAACCTGCTTTGTTTTATGACAGATTTAAGCTTTAGAATGTCATAATCATAAAAGCACAACAACCACAGTGAACACATTAAATAAAACAACAAAACAGGCAGTAATTCTATCGTTGTCTCGTCTTATCTACATGCAAGCTAATCGTACTAATTAGCCGGTATGAAATTACATGTAAGGGGTGTTTCAGTAGGTGTGTTGCATATTGGTTTGGTAATCAAATTCAAATGCTCAGTGTGTTTTTTTTTTTTATTTTTGATATATGTAGGCGATGTTATCAGTTGAGAAAAGGTATTGATAGTATTTTTGTCAAATTTAAAACCTCTTATTGAAACACCTGATTATTAAAAATTATTCACCTATAAAAACTGTAAATCATCACAATCACACATTTTACAAAGAAAATTCATTGTCTACTTCATACTAAAGCACTATACCTATGCAAGTGTGTATGCTAGAGTCTGTAAACTATCGATTGTAATATCGATACTTTCGATAAACTTAAACGAATCATTGATAGGAGTGCACTTTTATCCATGTCAAGAGCTTCGCTGGTTGTCGAATATCGAAAATTGAATGTCAAAATCGTTTTATGAGCTGCGTTTAGCTGTCGAAACTTTCATCGGAATCGAATTTTTTGTAGAACATAATTTTTTATTTTGACTTTGCATAATTATTTCAAATAACACTACTCGACAAAAAAAAATTGCCAAGAATGAAAGTACATTTTCTTTATGTAAAATGTTCTCCTGATTCCGAATATCACAATCATTTTTCTGTGGCAGATCTAGTTTCCGAGATATCGGTGAATATATGAAAATTGCCAATTTTGAAAAACACTATTTCACATAGGTACGTTAAAAATTTGTATTTTTCATTTTGTTGATTAAAACTGTTGAGTTATACATTATAATAATTCCCATAAACATTTTTTACCTTCATCTCTAAGTGTCTTCAGTAGTTTAGTCACTATGCCAAAAAACGTTCAAAAAATTTTGAAAAAAAAAAAAAAATTTCTTATAAAATTTCAGATTTAATCACTTTAAAATCAGAAAAAAACCTATGGAGGAAAAAAAGTTAAGCATACCAGTACAACATTGTGTTGTGCCCTTGACTTTATAAGCCCTGTTTTTCCCAAGAAATTTTCCGAAATTTCTATATTCTCTACATTTGATACATAATTTCTATGTAAAATTTTCTGCTGATTCCGAAAATGTAATTGGTTTAAAAGTAGAATAGTTTTCGAGATATTTTGAGATTTCAGTTGTTGAGATATGGGAATTTTCATATTTTCACCGATATCTCGGAAACTAGATCTGTCAAAGCAAAATGAAAGTGATATTCGGAATCAGGAGAAAATTTAACTTTGGATCTATTTTATTCTTGGAGACTAAAGTTATTCAATATTTGTTGAATAGTGTAATTAATAACATTTTTAGCTACTGCCGACATTCTTGGACTTGATTTAGCAGTTGACGACTTATGTGAAGTACCTTTTACCGTTTTATGTGGATAATCCTGCTGTGAACAAGCGCTACCTACAAAAAGTATACTATCGCTGATCGAAACTGTCGATAGTTTGCGTACTCTAATTTATATCTATCAATAGGTGTTTATTTTAAAAATTTGTGAGCGACATTATGACATGTTTCCGTCTACATACTATAGGTTTGTAATAAACGGTTTTTGTTGTTATTACACTAAACACATAAAACTCATTGCGCAATACTGAGTTCTTTTTTTAGTTACAGTATTGTGCAAAATTTTTGAAGCTTTTTTCTTTACATCCTAGAAATGACAACTTTCTCACGCTTTGACAGCAATAAATATAGCAATTGAACATTTGCTTCTACATATGTATGTATATTTAAATTAATTGAAAAGATGTTCCGCAAGATTATCATCAATATGCACTCACAATAAAAAAGTCATTAAATTCTCCCCAAAAGCCTATTCGATCACTACAAAGTCAAAATTAAATACGCTTATGAGAATTTCTAACGGGATGTGTGATCTGTTGTAAATGTCAATTGAATGGTTACAATTAATTTGAAAAAAACTATCATATACAAAATAATACAAATACATTGTTTTGACCCACATAACTCAAGTGTTGACATATCTTTTGACAGCAAAAAACATTGCTGAACACAATTTACTTCATTAATGAATATGCAGTGCTCAGTTTGTAAACATGTCAATTAATTTCAGCCATTTATTGTCCAACCCCTTTTAGAGCCCTAAAAAAGTTGTATTCATCTTTAATTGAAGCATAGTTTTGTATTTTAAGGCTGGTCAAATTTTGACAACTTTTATCGCCTTTATCGAAATAAACAACCAAATCTCGATAAAATCGAAGAAATTTGACACCATTTGACATAATGAAAACCAGCCTTAAGCTCCTTCAAAAGTTTAAAGTTCTCCCCGATAAAACACACCTGCGGTAAAAGTAGAGTATAGAGGCATTTCTGTGGCAACTTATGACGTAGCAATCAGCTGATTCTGTCATTCATTCTAACGCGGTATCGCTTTTGGCACAACCTTCTATCTTTGGTTCGTGCATATCATGTAAGGTGATAAAATCAGACCTAATGATATCACATCCAATCCAGTCATGCGAGTTTCTGGATGGTGTTGTAAAACGAGTAAGATTAGAGACTAATGGCCAAACCAGATAAAAAAATGGCATACAAGTGACATATCACATCATATCGACGCATGTGCTTATAACAATGCATCGCGTGATATCATATCTTACTAAGGCCCGGTTTTTCAGTGCAGGTTTAAACCACAGACAAAGTTGACTAGAGTTTACCGCATAAAAATTGGCTGCTCAAACTAAGTTTAAACTCGCACTCTAGTGATATTTGAGTTAAAATTAGTAAGAAATTGAGCGCCAAAACAAGATCAAATCACATCGTTTCACACCTCATGACGTCAAATCAGATAATATCATACATGCAACATAAGATATCATATCGACTCATGCTCAAAACAATGCTTCTATTAAAAATGTGTATGCCTACAATATATATTATGAAATGAACCAATTTAAGGCTTTATTTTCTTGAATAAAAACAGATAAAGTCAGTAAAAAACTGGGTATGATCATATCAATGCATCATGTGATATCATATCTTACTTAATAATATCATATCTGAACAGCATATCTCATCATTAGGTAAAGATGGTCAGATCAGATCATATCATATCATAACCAGTCAAGTCATGCGACTCTAACGATATTTGAGATAAAGCCTGTATTTGGGTGTGTTGCAGTAAAATAGATTAGAGACTAAACGTCAGACCATTGTGTTTATTGTTCACTTGAAAAAATTTGCTCCAGTAAAATCACCCTACAAATTCATAAGATTAAAATAATAGGGTAAGTGTGCCAGTGAACCGACATGACTCGCTGCAATGAGAACAGTATTTTCTATAATCTTGATAAAATTCGCTACATAGCGCTAAAAAGCCTTGAGTACCTATGTATATTAAAAAAAAAATTATCGATTTATTTTGCGATAATCGATGCATATCAAACCAGTTTTTTTTTTTTTTTAACTAATACAATTCAAAAAAAAAAAAAAATATTCGAATCACACTATACGTCAATTGAGATGATTTAAAAATCAACGATCGACGAAAATTGATAGAAATTAATTCAAAATCAAACTATAAAAATCTCTAGATATCTAACCATAACTATCGATGTAAGGCGACTTAGTTCGGGTAAAAAATACAAAAATCGCTTAAGCAGGCAAGTTTCGAAAATCTATAAAAATCTCTATACATTTAAAAAAATCGATTAATGTTTTAACTATCGCGATTAAATCCGGTAAAAATTAGAAAAATCGCTTAAGCAAGCAATTTTCGATATCTTTTCACACTTCAAAAGAAGGAAAGAAAACTAGAAAATAAAATTTCAGTTAAAAATCGACGCAAAATTTTTAACAATAATCATGAAGTAAGAAACGACAAAAATCGATTATAATCGAATTCCTTAAAATGAATTTAAATCTGTTGATATATCGTAAAATTGGGTTAGAATCGATGTAAGCCTTACAAAATCAAACCAAAAGAACTACATAGAATAAAAAAAAGTTAATAATAGATTAATATCGATATATATTCGTACTAATCAGATATAGTGGAATAAATTCTATTATTATGAAACAAAATCGAGTAATAATAAAAAAAATGTATCACCAATTAAACGGCCATATAATTTTTTAGAAAATGAAAAAATTAAAATTTTGAGTAGACTCCTCATTGGACTAGAAGTATACCCAAAAAAAAAATAAAAAATCACAATTTTCGTTTTTTTTACGACATACAAATATTAGTTTAAGTTTGTCGCAAGCGGCTTAAGTATCTATATTATAACATATCTACATCCATCTAGGTACAAACAGATGGATTATTATATCAAAGATATAATTTAAGGAATATCAAACAAACCAAACTGTCAAAAAAAGATTTAATTGTATTTATATGTTTAGCCTAATGATTAAGGAATTGATAAATGTTTTAGTACTTAAATAAGCATACAAAATTGTGGTCCATTCATATCTATTAAAACAAAAAAAAAAAGATATATCAGCAAACTTACTTAAGTAGATACATATCGCACCCCTAGATAAAAAATTTCGATTATTACAGTTACGATAAAAAATTTATCGGACAACAGATTTGCTACTGAAGGTAGAAGGTAAAAGAGTTGTTTTTATGAGTGAAAATGGAGTGCTGTTATCATCTAGGCGTGCAAAAGATACAGAGCTGAACGATAAGTTTTACGATTACTGTAAACATAATCGTTTGAATCGATTATGGTATTCCTTATCTATTTCAAATCACAACAACATCAAACGTAACTTAAAAAAGTGATATCGCGGTTACCGTAATCAGTGGTGCAATCGATAACACATCTAAAACTTATCGCTCGGTTCTGTATACATATGTACATACATACACTAAATTGTGATAGTTGTTCTTACATACAAGGTGTCTACTGTACTTAGCACACACACACATACATAAGTTCTATATCAATTAATCCATCTAAGTTTTAAGATTGTCAAAATGCAATTGATGTCGTTGTTTGCCAATAAAAATTAAAACACAAAGTTTATTCAAGTTTTACTTGTCTTTTATTTACACGAGGAGTATGAGAAAGTCACATTTGGAGCTAAGCCATAATTGATGGTGAGATTTTTAAAGACTATGAAAAGGTTTAAGAGTAAGAACTAGACTAATTAATATGAAATATGTCAAAAAATAATGGGGTCAATCAGCAATTCCGACGGAGCTTCCCGTTGGAAATAATTCGTGAAAGTCGATAGATATTTTATCGACTTTTAATCGAAGTCCTCTACCCAATTTCGATAAAATCGTTGAATTATCTATCGACTCTGCCGTATCATTTCCAACGGGAAGCTCCGTCGGAATTGCTGATAGACCCCAATATCTTAAGCCATGATTCTCTGCTTCCACCGGTGGACGACGTTAGCAACACATTCATGGCCGGCGCTTGTTATGAATAAGTCAAAGAGCGGATGTTATCGAACCTCACTAGCGTAGGGGGTATATCAGCTATTCTGTCGAAACGTGAAACTCGATAGAAATCAAGAAATTGCTTAACGAATTCCGATAAATTTCGTGATGTCTATCGACTTTTCCGTTCCGACGGAATAGATGATAGACCCCGTAGGTCGAAGTATTTTTCAAACACACTTACGCAATACACAACGTCTCAAAGGTACGTGGTCGCAACAAGATCCTCAAGTCACTTGCCGGCAGTACTTGGGGAAAAGACAAAGAAACGTTGCTGACTACATATAAGGCCATTGGCCGACCAGTCTTTGACTATGCTGCGCCCATATGGTCGCCTAATGTACATAACACCAACTGGACGAAGTTACAAGTCTGCCAAAATAGTGCCATCAGAACTGCTACGGGATGTCTCCTCATGTCTTCCGAGTCTCACCCATCAGGAGGCAAAACTGCTCAATGTAAAAGAGCACGCGGAAATGCTGAGCACAAGCCAGCACATCCAAACCGTCCTCTTTTGGATACAGATCCGCCCCCGAGAGACATAAGGAAACATCTCCGTAAGCATTATGATGAGATCCGGCATCATATTACCTTGCCGTTTGATCTGCAGAATCATAAGCGGGCTCTAATCGACATCCACACCGAGTCGGTAGACACTTTTGTCAGATCTCTACCTGTGAATCGTCCTGTGAATCGTCCTTTGTCTTTCACTCAGCCTTCGATTTTTTTTTGCTTTTGCTGAATTTTTAGCTAGCTCTCTTCCTGAATGATTTATTGCTGGAGGCTAATATTTGATAAGTCCATTTTTTCGTCCCGAAATCCCGGGATTATAATTATTCGCTTTCGGGATGCCGGAAAATTCCGAAGTACCGGGCTTTGAATAAATATAACCCCAAACAAGTAAGAAAGTTTAAGTTTGGGCGAATCGAACATAAAATACCCAGCGATAGTTTTCAGAACGGGATAACAATGTTATAGGCCCCAGGAGAAATTAGCTAAAAGTTTATACTATTTTAGCTATTTAAATTACCAAATTAGGCCATTTTCGATAAAGAATGGGCGTAGTTGGAGGGCGATTTTATCCAGTTTCATCAGGTATACTCCCAACGATACTGGTATGCTTTGTGCCAAATTTCATCGCTTTATCGTAATCAGTTTAAAAGTTACGGCCAGTCGAATTTTCAAAAAAGCCTCCCGAAAAAGGGGGCGTGGTTGGTTATCATCCGATTTCACCCATTTTCAATAGCAACCTACCTTGACCAGAAAGTAACCTGTGTACCGAATTGTATGCAAATTTCTCAATTTTTACTCAAGCTATGTCAATTTATATGATTTTCGAAATTTTCGATGTCGAAAAAAAGGGCATCATCCGATTTCACCCATGCTCAATAGCAAGCTACAAACTACTATCTGCTACTATGAAAAGTTACATATTTATGAGGTTTGGAAAGCTTTAAATGAATCCCCATACTCTTGGAGACTTGCATGCCCCACAAAAACTCTTGAATCCCTCAACGAAAATGTACCATATTTGCAACTTCTTTTTTCGACTTGAAATTTTCCATATGGCAACATTATTATAGTGTAGAGAATTTTTGTGAAAAGTCGAAAAGGTGTGTAGCTCCACGTTAAATTGCAATTAATTGCTAAAAAAACTCAATTTTAAACATAAAAAGTGCATAAATATAGTAAATAGTATGTGCAGTTTGTGTTTTGCTAAAAATTTCCACAAAAAATATGAATTTTATAGAATTTTTCTTTGTTCAATTCTATTTCCACTTGGCTAATTGGTGAAAGTATTTAACAGTAGAGAAGTAGAAAAATGTCGGGCTCCACTGTTAGGTTGCTGTTAACAGTCGTGCAGTGAACAAGATGCAACATTTTCAATTGCATTGTTATGTTATTAATGGCGTAAAGCAGATGCGATTTTTTCCGTTGTTTTTTTTTTATTAATTTTAGGCTATATTTTTGAAGTGTGTTACACAAAAAGTTATTTAACTCGTTAAATTGCAATATTTATATCTTAATTTTTTATTTATGCTTTTCAACAGTAAGTAGACAATGTTAAGCAGCTATACTATTCAGCTGCTGTTAATACTGCATTTAACAAAAGGCTGCATTTTTGCTGTTTGTTTTTTTCTTGTGTTGCGTTTCTTGAAAATGGTTAAAAGAAGATTCTCCTTATATAATAGTACCTAATTCTTTAATTTGTTTAATAGATTTATAATTTGTAAATTCTGTTCAGCCAGTGTGTTAACAGCAGACAAGCAGCAACTGTTGGGCTCCACTTTTGAAAAACGTTAAACCAGCAGGCTGTTAAAAAGAGAATCATTTCAAGTGCATACAACTCGTTCATTCATGCATACAACAGATGGTAGTTTTCGGCATAGCGATGGTAAATGTTGTCAAACTACAAAGTAGATTTGTTTTTTAAACTTAAAAAGTATTATCCCGATAATTAATTCTTTGTATATTAGAATCACGTCTTCTATGTTGAATGAAAGAGGATAGGTTGAATGTTGAGTACACCAGAAAACACCAACATGGAGCCCGAGGAATGTTAAAAAATGAAACACGATTACTCTACACTGCACCACCAAATGTGCAGCGTTGCAAGTGCATACATGCATACCCATATACATGTTGCATATCTCGTTTAATGCCAAAGCCGATGCCTACAGCTACGCCAGTTCTGGTTCGGGCTATAAATTTTGTTCGTTCTAAAAGCATATTCAAAAGGAATGTGCTGACTTATACACATTTTCCTTTCACTGTTTGTTTAGGCTTTGAATTGGATTGTGCATACGAATATGTATGTATATCAATGAATTAATACTGGTTGGCATTCGCTTATCTCTGTTAAACTTTTCACACTGGCATTTTAAGCCTTTTATCCACTGTGGGTCAAGAATGTGTATGTACCTACCTAATGGAAATGTCAAGCTGCACTGTTTAGGGGAGAGAAAAAATTAGAATATTGAGGCTATGAACTGATTATCATAGTATTAATACTTCTTTTCTTTTAGCCAAATTCGCTAAAGACAACCCGTAATTATGGCGCTATTCATTGAACAATATTTGCAGTCGTTGGCAGCATTTCAAAGCATGACTCAGCACAATGCGGACAGCTGGAACTGGTTCGCGCAATGGCCCAAGTCATTGGTATTTATGAACACTAAGCTACAAAGCTAACAAATCATGTGGCAAACACGCCTGGAGTCATTCTAAGTATCTAACATAATTATGTGCTCACTATATATTTATTACTATGCCTATTTGTCTATAAAACCATCATACATTTGTTTGCCATGCATAGCTTTTAATCTATTTGCAGATCAAGCCACAACAAACCAAACTAAATCAAACCAAATCAACTACTGCAACGACATTCAACACAATTTTTAATTTAATTAATTTATATAACCAACTATATAACATCATACATTGTATATTTCATATTTATATATTGCAAAAAGCAAAGATATTGTATACCGCACATGCTTATATGTTTAACTTTCATCATCCTTCAAATAGCGCCCAAATATCAAACTGCCTATGCATGCGAAGGTAAGAAATTAACGATAGAATGCGATCCAGGCGATCTAATCAATTTGATACGCGCAAATTATGGACGTTTTTCGATAACGATATGCAATGATCACGGCAATGTGGAATGGAGCGTTAATTGCATGTTTCCAAAGAGTTTGACCGTATTGAACTCAAAGTAATTAACATAAATTTAAAAAATTACAACTAATTTGCTTTAATATTAACCTCTGTCTCTATAGATGTTCACACAAACAAAGTTGTAGCGTGCTAGCAACAACAAGCATGTTTGGTGATCCTTGTCCGGGTACACATAAATATCTGGAAGCGCATTACCAATGCATATCAGCATCACAAACTTCAACCACAACAAATCGTCCTAGTCCACCATGGCTTATAGCGAATAATCCACCATTGCTTGCTAATGGCAGCACCCTCATTAATCCGAATGCGCCATTACAACCACCGGGTCCAGCACGTTTGCCATTGCCCGCTGGATCTGGTGTTGGTGGCGGCTTATGGCACACATTACCACCAACGCCAGGCCCTCCACAACCCACACTACCTGGTGGACGTCTTAAAGGCAATCACAATACAACAGCGTTAAAGAATGCGAATAGACATGATGGTTTACCGCCTCCTCCACAGCTGCATCATCATCATCATAGTGGTCACAATGCGGCAGCGTCGCCAGTTGATGCTGCTCATGCGGCTACAAATACGGGTACAACACCGAAAGGGGATGCAGGTGCAACGCGCACACCAAGTACAAATCAAAGTAGGTTTTTATTTTTGTTTTATTGTTATGTATTGACAGATTTTTATTCATCACTTTGCTGCAAGATAAAATATTTTCTCCTTTACTAAAAACAATGTAAACATATCGATTACTAACGACATAAAGAGCAGAAGCAAAAACATGTTACTCAAGCCTGCTTGGCGGCTAGGGCTGGATATATGTACCGAAATTTGCGGCTCTGTCCATATTTTGGACTAATAGAAAAATCATATGTGGTAACCCTGAAAACTTCCCCGAGGTCAGCTGGTTCCTTAGATGGTGGTCGATATACAAGGGAATAAATAAAATAGTGGCAACTCCGTCTGAAAATATCTTTATACGGCCCAAAATAGCTCGCATTGGATACCCATAATGGCATATCTTACTCAATATTTGAAATTAAATGAAAAGGGTGACAACCCATTGTGGTGGCAGCATCCAAGTAAAAAGGCTTAAAGTGAAGTATGCAATCTATGTATATGCCAAACTTAATCGCTTCAGTCGTTCCTGAGAAATTGGCCGACAAAGAAATAAATAAAATGCTGTCAGGCAACTCTGCCTGAAAATATCTTCGTTGGAATTAATTACTCAAAATGGCAATCTAACCGCCTAGGCGATTTTGGTCGTCGTCCCAAATATTTCGTCAGTTGGCTCTATAGATTTTTTGGAATACTGCTGAAATGCCTTTAATTTGATACATATATTGGTCAATATTTTTATTTTTTATATCCTATTAAAATTTCAAAAATTTCGTATCGCGCCCTATAAAGTTGACTTGAAAATACTATGCAATCTGCCAAGTGCTTACTAATAAAAATATGCTATTAACTATTTCCTTCTAAGGTTAAAACTTAATTGCTAATATCCAAATCATTTGCAGGTCCGCCCAATACCACCGCCACACCAAATACACGTATACTCAGCGGTGTTGGTGGCACTGGTACAGATGATGGTACTTTACTTACCGCTAAAACGGCACAAAACCGTGGCAGTCAACAACAGCCGCCGAGTACATCAACGCAACAACATGCGGTCGGTGTAAGCAATGGTAATCATGTAATGGGCGCTGCTGCTTCTGCTGGTGATGCTAGCGCTTCTGGAGCCAATGGCATACGCACCATCAACAACATAAACAATCTAAATATGGGGTTGGGTGCTGCTGCTGTTGATGCTGAAGAGAATATGTATTGTGGGCCAACAAATGCGCGCAATTTATTTTGGAATATAACGCGTGTGGGCGATGTTAATGTGCAGCCATGTCCAGGCGGTGCGACTGGCATTGCAAAATGGCGTTGTGTGCTTAAAAAACGCGACCCATTTCTAATGGAAGAGGTTGCAGTTGCACAATCAACCACCACAATGCGCACAATGTCACGCGCTGATTGTAATCCAAATACAAATACTAGCTGTGAGACAGCAAATGACAAATTAAATCAACGCATTGGTAACTATGTGCCTTTTTGGCATCCACTTACGCCAGATCTTACACAATGTCGTAGTTTGTGGTTAAACAGCTTAGAGGTGCGCGTAAATCAACGTGAATCATCTGTGATCTCAATAGCAAATGATCTCTCAGAGGTATAATAAACGCTTATATTTCATAAAAAAAAAACACAAAATGTTATATTTTATTTATTTTTTTTCTTTTGCAGGTGACTAGCAGTAAAACATTGTATGGCGGTGATATGCTTGTTACAACAAAAATCATACAAACTATGTCTGAGAAAATGTTTCATGATAAAGAAACATTGCCAGATCAACGACAACGTGAGGCCATCATATTAGAATTACTGCATGGCGTAGTTAAGACGGGCTCAAATTTGTTAGATGAGTCACAATTACCCTCTTGGATGGATTTGAATCAAGAGGATCAAATGCGTGTTGCCACATCACTGCTTACAGGTTTGGAGTATAATGCATTCCTTTTGGCCGACACGATAATACGTGAACAAAATGTTGTGCAGAAGGTCCGAAATATATGTAAGTGAATTGAAGAGGGTATAAGAATCACGTGATAGAAGTTAACTTCTTACCTTTAGAATAATTACAACGAAAAATTACGAATATACCAGTACTAAAGGTCTATGCGGAGGCCCTTAGCTCCACTAGGGGAAGCGCAGAATAGTAGTAGTAGAAGAC
Source organism: Campiglossa producta (assembly GCA_964058755.1). Classification (NCBI taxonomy): domain Eukaryota; kingdom Metazoa; phylum Arthropoda; class Insecta; order Diptera; family Tephritidae; genus Campiglossa; species Campiglossa producta. The sequence goes on along the minus strand of CAXKVI010000004.1, from coordinate 13,183,198 downwards.
TGGCATATCTTGATCAATATAAAAATGGATAGGTGGCATCCCCTGTAAAATGGGGTTAGGTGGCAACCCTGCCTGAAAATATCTTCGTTGGTATACGGCAAAAAATACCTTTCATTTGATACCAAATTGGCATATCTTGCTCAATATTAAACAAAATACATAGGAGGCAACCCTGTAAACGCACCAAGTAGTGAATATGTAAACGATTTTTTTTTTCAAAAGGCTGTTGCGACATCTGCTGGAAGCTAGACACACGAAAAGTTTTGTTGTTGAAAAGTTTTCATTTCCGTCCCTTGATTTTCTATTCAAATTTCACTCTCCTTTTAAAACATAGCATCGCGGCCCTAAGAAGTTAACTTCACAGATATTTAATTGTAAATAACATATTTTCTAATTTTTTTCCCATTTCTAGTATTATCTGTGCGCGTTTTGGAATCCAAAAACATCCAAGGCAACGAAATTTTTCCAGAGCCAGATCAGTGGAAAATTAGTGATGATCGCATTGAGTTGCCGCGCACAGCACTCATTGAAAACAGTGAAGGTGGACTTGTACGCATAGTTTTTGCTGCTTTCGATAGATTGGAGTCAATTTTGAAACCATCTTATGATTATTTTGATACCAAAAGTTCGCGTAGTTATGGTACATTTTTAAATATTTATTTTTTTTTTTTCAAAAAATATATTTTTGTTTTTAATTTAAATTGTAGTGCGCAATACGGCCATACTGGCGAGTGAGCGTAACGAATCTGCAATTGCGGCTGATGCACAACAACGCATACGCATACTTAATAGCAAAGTAATCTCAGCCAGTTTGGGTAAAGGCCGTCACATACAATTATCACAACCAATTAAATTAGTGCTGCGACACATCAAAACAGAGAATGTTACAAATCCAACATGCGTATTTTGGAACTACATAGATCAGTAAGTTATTTTGTGCACACTTTATTTAAAGCAGTTATTTATTTGATGAATTTTTTGTTTTGCTTCAGCGCTTGGTCTGCGAATGGTTGTACTTTGGAGTCAACAAATCGTACACACAGCATTTGTATGTGCAATCATTTGACCAATTTTGCCATACTCATGGATGTCATGGACGAGCACAATCATTCACTTTTTGGCGTCTTCAATGGCAATATGCGCATACTCATCTACATAAGCATAGCGATTTGTCTAGTGTTTGTGGTGATTGCATTGCTGACACTAAAAATATTTAATGGTGTTTTTATAAAGGTAAGCAGACGTGGTAGACATGGCGGCAGCGGCAGTCAACGTCAACGTAGCGGTCGACGTCAAAATAATATACGCGATGAAACGCACGAAACGCTTGCTATTACTTCAACAGCAGGCACAACGCCAGCGTCGGCTTCAAGCGGTCAACCAACTCCCTCAAATAATATACAAAATTTACAACAACAATTAAATTTACAACACATTCCAAATATAATGGCTGCAGCGGGTGGTGGTCATCTGCATTCGACATCTACAGCGCCCACTAATTTCATACAACATAATTCCATACGTAATTCGAATCGTAATAATTTGAATGCAAACAATTTCAATTTGCAGCAACAAGCCCAACAGCAACAAGTTGTAGCCGCTGCAGCTGCTGCAGTTGTGGTGGCACAACACAATCAACGCAATTTACAAATGAATAACTTAAATTTAAATTTAAACTTACAACCGCCACATCATCATAATCCGCATGGTCACAATCTCAATCAGCCTACAGCAACATCAACGCATATGCACGTTAGTGCTGCGACAGCGCATGCGTCACATCATGGTGGAGGCACAATGGAGTCTACGATGAGTAATACCACATCAGTGGCGGCTATGGCAGCGGCGGCAACAATTGCTGCTGCGCTACAACAACAACATGCTGGCAGTAATAATAATTTAAATGTGAATCGCAATAGCAATAATCGCATAAACGATGCGAATGCCAATACAAATAATATTATAATGCAAGGAAATATGGAAGATTTACAATATAAGTGGTGGTGGTGGTGAAAATGTTGGTATATTTTTGTTTAGAAAATTTATGTTTTTTTTTTAAATATATTTTGTATAATATATTTAGCAATCTAGGCATTTCATAATTTGTATATTACAAAGTAATAAGTATTTTTTTTAGCTTAGTTAACGTATGCATGCTGTAATTTTGAATTGAGCGCAAACATTTATTTTTATTTTGTTTATTTGAAATTATAGGTTTTTTTAAATTGTGCATTTATTTAGTTATTTTTCCATTTTTAATTGTACTGATTATTGTAGTAGTAAATGTGATATACTATTAAGTATAGTAATTATTGGAGTGTTTTGTTTTAACATTTATTTGTACTTTAGTGCCTCACTCAGTTTACAGCTATGCATATTAGGGTGATTAAAAAAAAATGTCTTCTTGATCTTACCCCTTAAAAATTAGTAGGTTTTACATTTTGTATGGGAAAAAACGATTAATTTTTCAAAGTAAATTTTCTCATGTACTTATTTTAAAAGTTGAAGCTTTGAGGTTTCCAAAACTTTCTACATAGTGCGATTATCATATCTATTTAAACTAATTAGAGTCATTTGAAAATGAAAAGATTTTGTATGTGTTACTTACCATAGTACAAATCTCAGCCATTTTTAAATCGTTGTTATTAGTTTTATGGATATGATAATCGCACTATGTAAAAAGTTTTTGAAATTTCAAAGCAACAAATTTAAGAATATGTAAGGTATTTTTTTGCAAAAAATTTCAAAAATTATTGAAAATTTTTCTTTTATAAAAAAGAACAAAATAGTTTCTCATACAAAATAATTTTTTGCAAGGCTGTTTTTCTCATCGATTATAAACTTTCGACTAAGACCTGAACGAAACTCTTTTTAATCACCCCAAATCATATACTTATTTATTATTTCGAAAATTAATATTCCAAGTTTTCAGCGTTTTAATGTATTAGATTATATGTTCTTGTGTGTTAGTTTTTTGCGTTTAGTAAATTTAGTTTAATTTATGTTAATTTTACTACTGTAAGTACATAAACTATAAGTAGAAGTTGACATTTATTTAAAAATTTCTCATCACATTTTATATAGTTAAAATAAATTTAGTTAAATAAATGTCATTTTGAATACTCGACAAAGAATTTTTTCCTTAATTTCTTATTGTGTTCATTACTTTTCATTTAATTAGCTGTTCATTGTTTCTGTTCACTTTTATTATCTAGTCTCATTTGCTTTTTGTCTATATCCTATCCAAACAACCCACCACCACCACTTTACTATATAAAATAATTAATACAGTTAAGAAGCATACAATTTTATTCTAAGCATACAATTTTGGAAACTATTTTTTTTTTTTTAACAATTGAATGATTTAGTTTAGTAATTTTAAGTTTCAAAATTATGATCAAAAACGATTTTTAAACGCTTTAAAAACTGTATTAATATTAGCCTATAATATCCTTGCATTATAAGATTTGATTTGTTTACTCAAAAACAATAACACAAATCAGTTTTGCCGCTGTCGCCCATTATCTATTTTCGTACAAAATTTCGTAACGTCTATAATTAAAAAAAAAAAAACTTTCGCACATTTTCGCTATTCTCTGCTCTTATTTCTTTCAGTCTGCGCGCACTTCCATCTATCGCAGTATTTATATATGCCTACTTTTTGTTGAAATTCTTTTCCTTATTGGCATTGAGCAGAATGAGACTAGTATCCTGTGTGGTTTTACCACTGTATTTCTACATTGTTCGATATTGGCAGCGATTTCGTGGTTCTGTTTTGAAGGTGAGTTAAAAGGATTAGTTTTGGGTTCTAAAAAAATGATAAAAATTGCCGCTACGAGTTGAAAAAGAGTATTTTACGAGAGAATAATATTCTAGTTACTAAACATAATTGTTTATACATATGTGGCTGATTGATTGAAAGAACACACGGCCAGGAGCACCCTTGTAACGAAGCAAACGCTTTAACAGATAAAATGTGACTCGGGTCTTACGACTATAAAGTGAGCATTTGCTCAGACTTAATTTTTGTAATAAACCAAACAAGCCTTCTTTTACTAACTGAGCAAATGCTCGCCTATTATACCTGAGTTCAATGCCTCAATATCGAGGAACATTGAGAGGTGCGTTTCAAGTTACTACCGGTTCTTCGACTACGGTATCTGTATTTTTTCTATATATAATACCGGTCGTAATGAAAAGACTCGGTAAGCTGCTTCCACAGGTTTTTTTTTGTTTTAGATTTTTTGTTTAATAATTTAAAAAAAAATGTTTAAGTTTTTTTTTCTCTTGCGAAAAATAATAATTAAATTTTCCCCTATTTTTTGACTCAAATTCACCTTTTATATAGCATTCCAATCGTACTCAACATTAACCACCGATGACATGTTACTCGAAGTTGATCAAACCTCAAAAGTGAATTGTTATTATTTACTTTCCTATGGTTTATCACTAACCATAGTTGCCATATCGTTGGTAATTAATCCAAATACTTACACACAGAATGATTTTTGTGTGCTTATGGAAGCAAATGCTCTCTTCTATTCGAGCTTTGTAGCACCTGTTTTACTATTTTTCGCGGTAAGTTTAAAAAAAAACATTTTTTTCAGCAGACGGGTTTGTTTATGTAGCATTTTTATTTTAGGCCGCATTGTGCTACACATTTTTATCGTGGATAATACTGTGTCGCAAAAGTCATACAACGTTAAAAAATAAAGAACATACTCGTCTCGCTAATGTGCGGTAAGTAAATTCAAAATAATTATAATAAAAAAAGAACAAAAATATCTAAAATTGAATTAGTGGTTAAAAATCTAAACTTAAGTTTAATTTATTTATTTTTGAAACTACACACCCTAATGTGCATATATCGACGGCTGAGAGGAAAATCATCCTATTTCAAAATATTTTTTAGTCTAACTTCTTAGACGGCGATGCAATTTAAAGATTTTTTAGTACATCGACAACTTGTGCAGAGTTTTCCGGACTTTATGCGATCATTCCACGAGGGACATTTTCTGAACTTTTTCAGGGTAATTTTGGGGCGATTGTCATTGGTTTTGGGATCATTTTAGGACATTTCGGGATTGCCTTAGGACTTTATTGGGATCATTTCTGGATTTTTTTCGATACAGTTTCAGAACTTTTTTAGGCTAATTTTCAAAACTTTGGGGGACCATTTCCGGACTTCGGGATTATTTCATGATCGATTTTTTCCGTATCATTTCAGGACTTATTTGAGACTGCTGTTACAATTTTAAGATTTTTTCGGGAGCATTTCTGAACTTTCTCAGTATCATTGCGATTGGTTTCAGGATCATATCAGGACTTTTTCGAAACCATTTCTTGATTGTTTCCGAGATTTTTTTCATTTCTGAATTTCTTTTTAAGTTCTAAGGATTGTTTTGGCATTCATTTTGATACTGTTTTGGGCTTATTTCTTTGTAAGACTTGTGGCGACCATTTCTGGACTTTTTCGGGATCATTTTGGGAGTTTTTCTAGAATTTTAAAAAGTCAATTTGAAACCTTTGCTATTGGTAGCGGGATCAACTGAGGACTTTTTCGAAGTCATTTCGGGATTGCTTTAGGATCTTTTTTTTATCATTTCGGGATTGCTTTGAAACTTATTTAAGGTCGTTTCGGGATTTTTTGGGCTTGTTTTAGAGATTTTGTAGGGAATTTTTCTGGACTGGGAACATTTGGGATTATTTCTGGACTTTTTCCAGACGGGTTTATTTTTAAGACTTTTGGCGACCATTTCTGAATTTCTTTGGCATCATTTTGGAATTTTTCGGGTTCTTTACTCGACTTTTCGGGATCGATTACGGACTTTTTCGAGGTCATTGAGGGATTGCTTTTGGGTTTTTTTTTTATCATTTCCATTTAAAGGCTTTTTCGAGGTCATTTCGGGATTTTTTTTGAGCTTGTTTTCGAGATTTTTTAGGGACTATTTCTGGACTTTTTCCAGTTCAATTCAAGACTTTTTCGGGAGTGTTTTGGAATTATTTCGGGATTTAAGGGCACTTTTGAAAAAAAAAAAAATTTAAAAAAGGATGATCCTTGGGTGTATTTTCGGGAGTGTTTTGGAATTATTTCGGGATTTAAGGGCACTTTTGAAAAAAAAAAAAAAATTAAAAAAGGAAAAGGTTTATTTTTAAGACTTTTGGCGACCATTTTTGGATTTCTTTGGCATCATTTTGGAGTTTTTCGGGTTCTTTTCTCGACTTTTTAAGAGTAATTTTGAAACCATTGCTATTGGTTTCGGGATCAATTGAGGACTTTTTCGAGATCATTGAGGGATTGTTTTACGACTTTTTTTATCATTTCCATGTGAGGCTTTTTCGAGGTCATTTCGGGATTTTTTCGGGCTTGTTTTCGACATTTTTTTGACGGTCATTTCTGGACTGTTTCCTGATCAATTCAAAATTTTTTCGGGAGTGTTTTCGAATTTTTTCGGGATTTACTGACTAAGATATGGCATTTTTGAAAAAAAATATTTTAAAAAAGAATGATCCTTCCTCTCAATCGCCGATAAGGAAAGCTTAACATGATCGTTTTTAAATTAGGATGTTGTCGCTCTAAAAACAATTTTTTAACAATAAATATTTCTAACTCTACAGTTTCGACGTACGCTGCTCATTTATTTTCTTAATATTACTGAGCGCCGTATGGGCATCCGCCTATTACTATCTGCGTTTAGCTAAAATTGAAGATGAAATGTCCACAGTATGCGGCTATCTTTTCATTAGCTTTAATACACTAATGGGATTGTATATTTTCGTTTTCCATTGCATACAAAATGAAAAAGTAAGTAGCCTTCAAATTTTTTTTATACTACATACTTCAATCACTAAGCCATATTCTTAACATTTATTCTTTACCTTAGATACGCCGCGAATATCGCAAATATGTGCGTCAGAACTCTTGGCTGCCTAAGTGTCTGCGCTGCTCAAAAGCCTCCATTTCCTCTGGCATAGTTGGTAATAACGGCATTGGCGGTGGTGGCGGCGTTGGCACAGGTGCAGGTGGTACACTCACCGGCGCCCAACGCGGCAACAGCACAACCAATCAATTGAAAAAGAACAAAATACCAATTAGCGCCGCAGATGGCTTGGTAACGGATGATACGGGTGTGATTATATCAGCCGCTGATGATGCGATTATTGCCACATCAGATTGTGAATTGAATGATACGCGCAATTTACCATCACCTGGCGATAGCAAACTGGTAAGTGGAGATGCAATGAAAACAGCGCCACATGGAAAAACTGGCGGACACTCCATCATTGAGGCTATGCAGGGCCACATTGTGTTGGAGCGCGGTGGTGGTAATGGTAGTGCGCTGCACTCGGTTGGCGGTAGTGGCGGACTGCGCACACCTAGCGCTGGTCACACCTCACCTACATCTTCGGCTGGCTCGACACATCTGATATTTGGTGGACACCAAAAACAACAACAGTTGATTGGTGGCGGTGGTGCTCCGCAAGAGGCCTATTACCATCAACCCGACTATTATGGATGGAAGCAGCAGCAGCAGCAAATGGGCAAGTCGGCGGCGGGTAATAATGCGCTAAGTTTAGCGCAACCACGTGACTATATGGGCACGAATGCGGTATCGCCACAGCAAGCGCACGAGTTCTTCTATTGGACGCAAAAGCATCAACCGCATGGCAAAAAGAAGCGTGGCAGCGGCATTGGTGGTGAATCGCCGAGCGGTTCATTGCATAGTCGCACAACAGCGGCATCGCAGCAAATACTCTTTTATCCGTCGTATAAGAAGACTACGTTGAAACAGCAGCAGCAGCAACAACAATATCCGCACTACGATGATGCGGTGGGCGTGGCTGCATATTACCAACAACAACAACAGCATCATCAGCTGCAGCAGCAACAGCAACAACATCGGCGGCATGGCTCAGCAGCAATGCTGTTGGCGGCCGCACATCATCAGCAGCAACAACAACAACAATTATCCTCAGATGAGGAGCATTTAGAGCCGGCAGCGGCTGCACATGCGCATTTACTGCATTTGGGACGACGCGCTGGCACACAACTACCACCACCGCCAGCGCCCGCACCACACCACGCCTATCATTATCCGCAACATCACTCGCCCGAATTTATGGGCGGCGTCACGCCCTCACAGCGTTACTATAGAAATAAGCATTCCAACTGTGATTTAAGCCATGAAGAGTACGATCCAAGCGGACGCGCGGGTAGCGAACAGTACTACAATCAAAATTCGATGGGCGGTGGTAGCGGCGGCGATGGGCCCGTTTACGAGGAGATTCTTAGTAATCGTAGTTCGGACGTGCAACACTACGATATGGATTTGAATGTTTATCGCGACGATGGTGATGCGAATGGTGTGCTGCATGCTGTTAACGGCGGTTGCCACGATGATGATGAGGATGAAGAACGAGCTAGTGCCATACGACGACAACAACAGCGACAGCAACAGCTGCGGCAACGGCATCATTATGAGGCGGCGCGAAACGGTGGTGGTGGTGTTGGTAGCGGTGGTACCAATGGACGTTATGGTCAGGCGGAAAGTGGCGCATCCAGCGAAGAGGATGAAGAAGACGATGACGATGATGAGGATGATGCGAGCGCACAGCGACGTGCGTTGCCACAAGGCGATGAGCGGATGCGACGTTTGATTGCGCTGCAAGATGAAGAGTTTCAGCGACGGTTTCAGTAAGTATTAGGGTGATGAAACAAATTTAGTTTTTGGGTAAAACAATTAAAACCAATAAAAGTTATTTTGGTTTGGCCGCCTCCGAATTAGCTGATTTTCGGTACACTTATTCTACCCATAAAAAAAACCTGGAAAATTCCAAATGTTTGGGATAATTTCTGGACTTATTCAGGATTTTTTTTGGCCTTGTTTTCGGTATAGTTTCGGGACTTTCTCTGTCTTATTTTCTATACATTTTGGGGACCATTTTTGAACTTTTTAAAGATCATATCCGGATTGTTTTCGAGATCCTCATATGACTATCGGTACTGTTTGAGGTTATTTCTTGACTTTGGCAGAACTATGACGGGATAGGTAACATTTCGGGACCATTTCTGAAATTTTTCAGTATCATGTCGGAAGTCCTTTGGGATCATTCCGGGACCATTTCGGGAATTTTCCTTGGATTTTTTCTGAACCTTCGGGCCGTTTAAAGACTTTGGGATCCTTTCGGGGTTGTCTTAGAACTTTTTCGGTTCCATTTCGGAGACCATTATTTTAGTTTTTCGGAATCATTACTGAACTTATTCAGGATTGTTTTCGGGATCATCAAGTGACTTTATAGGGACGGTTTCTGGGATTATTTAGGTATATTTTTGGGACTCAAGACTTTTTGAGGTTATTTCTTGACTTTGCCAGAACAATGTCAGGATTATTTAAAGAACCATCTCACTCAGTATTATGTCGGGAGTCCTTTGGGATTATTCCGGGACCATTTTGGGATTTTTTCTGGGCTTTCCATTTCTGGACTTCTTCAGGGTCATATTGGGATTGCTTTAGGACTTCTTCGAGATCACTTCTCAACTTTTTTTAAATCTTGGGGACCCTTTCAGGGGTTTTGAAGTAGAAGTGTTCGGGGTTGTTTGAAGTCTTTTTTGGGATCCTTTCGGGGTTGCTTTCGGGGACCATTCAGTGACTTTTCGGAATCTTTTCTGGACTTTTCGGGATTTTTTTGGAACCATTTTCTGACCTTTTATTGATAGTTTCGGGACTAATTTGGGATCATTTTAAGATTAAAAAAAGTTATATGAAAATTCATCAAACAAGGAGGTGGTCAAAATAATTCACTTGTTGATTTGATATAACTTGGCCCTTTTGCTAACCAAAAAAAACATTTTTCTTTCCACAGAAGGCAACGCAAGAAAGGCGATAACGCTTCAACTGATAAACAGACAGCGTACTTTGAGCATCACAACGCGTCAACGCCAAGTAGCAGCGCTGGTGGTAGCGGTGGTGGCTTAGGCGCGACGGTTTTTGGCATTAGCGGCGGTGGCAGTGGCAGCGCGGGATCAATACGCGCCATCAAAAAGATCTCACCGAGTAATCGAATAGGCGTACATGAGCTATTTCAGACAACTCATGGCGGCAGCGGCGGAGGACCACCTTTGCCGCCAGCCAATCAACAACAACAACAACAACAATATCCTCTGCCAAAGAGACAGCAGCTGTCCCCAACAACAGTAACGACAACAGCAGCAACAACACCGTCATCGTCGCACACAAAACCAATTATTGGCCGCAATATTTCTGCAATGTTGGATGAGAATAATACAGTGCGTTGCTATTTAGAACCGTTGCCCAAGTAAAAGGTGTCAATGAGTTAATAGCAGCACAGTCGCGTCGCTGGGCTGATATAGTGTTATTAATGGTATTAAGTACATAGTAGCAAAACTGCAAGTCGAAAAGGCAGTTTCACGAAAAAATATAGTACACTAGCGTTGAGCTGCACTAAATATTCGGCATTTAAAGGCATTACTATAATTGTGTATATACATTTGTGTGTGCGTGTGTGTGAATGTATGTCGGTAAGTTTAAAGCGTCAAAAAATATATATATATATTTGAAAAAATTAGCAATTAAATATATGTATGTATGTATATTAATATAATAGTAAATACTTAGAGATATATTGTATAAGTATGTATGTGTTTATGAAAATGAAAAAAAAAAAACGAAAACTCCTGCTGCACACCATACTATGTATAATGCCCAGCTGAGCTGAGCAGTTAAGCACACAAGCAAGCGCAACTTCCTCGTCAAACTCGACATTAAGTTTTGCAAAAAAAAAGTTGAATTGATAATTTAAAAAGCTTTAAACAACTATTTTATAACTCGCGTTTTCTAAAACTTTTTTTCCTTCAAATAAACATTTTAGACCAAACGAAATTTGTTTTGGCGATTTTTAATAATAAAACTGTTTCACTGTTACATTGACTTGTTTATAAACAAAATATTATAACAGTCTTAAATATCCAGCGAAATTCCTCGATTTTGATATTAAAAATCGCCAAAAGAAATTTCGATTGGTCTAAAATATTGCATCGACTTAAGCTCTTATTTCAAATCGGCACAGATGTCAAATTTTATTCTTTGTATGTTGCATAAATTTAGGCTTTCGCGTTAGTTGCAAATTTGTTTGCTTGGAAATTTTATTGCAAACTGGTCTAAAATAATAACTTTTGTTTTAATTATATCTGCAACTTTTTTTTTTGTAATTGGTCTAATTAATTTAAAATTTTGCTTGTCATTTTTGGAGTTAGTATAAAATTTAAAAAAATGTTTAACTGGTATAAATTACATATGTCAATGAAGCCATAAGTAAACTACGCGTTTTGTAATTTCTTTGTGTGCTTGAATATTGTATATTTTGCTTAAATGAAAACTGGTCTAAAATAATATTTCTTAATATTTTTCCATTGGTCTAATTTATTCAAACTTTTGCTTTTCATTTTTGCAGTTGGAATGTATTTTTTCAATTCGCAATAGAATTTTAAAAGTCTGCTAGCTTGAAACGGTGTTTTCAAAAACTGGTCTAAAGTTTTGTTAACCTACTGTAATATTCTTTCTGAAATTCCGTATACACATTGCTTTATTTATTTTTTTTTTTCAATCCAAGCGATTTTTACGTTAATTTGTATTTGGTCGAAAATAAATGCTTGAAAAGTGTACTGAAGTTTTGAAAAGTATTCGTGTTTTAAAATCGAATGTTTAAATTCCTTATATTCAACTGGTATAAATACATATTACATTTGGTCTAAATATTATTGTTGTTAACTATTCGCTGTCTAAGTGGTCTAAACGGATTTCTTTAAAAAAATTCGTGTTTGATAACTTAAGTTTGCAATAGAAATCTAAGCAAACTTAGAAGCGGCTTAGAATACTGGTATAAATACTGGTCTACATTTTTTTTTACCTACAGAATCGAAATTTTTTTTTGTTTTTGATCTGTAAATTGCTTTCTTATATAATTCAAAGCGAATTTTTTGTTATCGCTTTAGAAATTTACAATTGGTCTAAATAATTTGGTCTAATCATTCATCTGCAAACATATTTGTGCATGATTTAAGTTGCCTTGAAATTCTTATCCCCTTATTGGTAAAATTTCTTTGTCCATCATTTATACCAAATCATAATTTTACTTAAGTATGCAAAAGTTTGATTTTATGTAAATATTTTTTTTTTTTTTTTTTTTTTTTTTTTGAATTAATGTCATGAAATAATTAAAATATTTTTAAGTAGCTACTGAATGTTCAATCGTTAATGTATGCAAAAGAATAAACTATTGTAAAAAACACTGTCAAAAATACCTCTACTCAAATCTTGTCAGAACTAAAGTGTCGTAGCGAAATACTTGCATACCTATGAATGAAAGGAAATAAATGTTCAAATATTGTATACACTGTACTAAACGTTTCCATGTATCTGTGTTGGTAAAAGAATTGCTGCCTTTAAAAACAAAAATTTCTATAGCAACAATTGCAGCCGACAAGTCAAAAACAATTTGATTTTTGAAGTGGTATAAATTCACTTTTGAGAATTTTTTGGTAATGGTCATTTTTATTACGATTAACGCGTAAACTTAAAAATTATTGATTTTTTTTTTCTGTATGAAAAAAATTTTTTTTTTTTTTGTTTTTTTTTTTTTTCAAAGAAATTTTTTTTTTTGATGGAAATTTCTTCATCCATAAGAATATTTTTTCCCCATAGAAAATTTTTTTCCTAAAAGCTTTTCTCATATAAAAGTTTTTTTTCATAAAAACATGTTTTCCGTGCAATTTTTTTTCTTCATGAAAATATTTTTTCTATTTTTTTAAATAAAATTTTTTGGTGTCGAACCTTTAAAGAATTTTTTTCGCTACAAATTTTTTCATAGAAATATTTTTTTTTCACGGAAATATTTTTGTTTTTGTTTTCGGTACAAATTTTTCTTCCATAGAAATAGCATTTTTTTCGATACAAATTCTTTTTTTAAAAAATATTTTTTTCATAGAATTTTTTTCAAGATTTTTTTTTCAAAGAAATGAAAGTTTTTCCACAAAATATTTTTTTTTTTTTTTTTTTTTTTTTTCAAAGTTGTAATCATACCACTTTTAAAAGAGGCACAACATAAATGAAAAGGCCAACCGTTTCAAAATTTCCTATAAGGCAAACAAATTGTTTTAGAATTAAAAAATCTAAAACAAACAATAACCGAAATCTACGTATTTACTAGATAAAACGAAACGTGTTAAGTAATCGTAAATGAACAGTATACAAAGTAACAAAAACAAAAGAAAACCGTTTAAATAACAAAAAAAAAAAAAAAAAAAAAAAAAATAGATACGCCAGCCATACTAAAAATCTGCATGTAGAGCGCTCATACTCGTGTCATTTTTCTGGATGTTGTTGTAATCTAAAAATCAACACTCACCAAAAAAACAATAAAACTTGTATGTAAAAAATTTGAAATTATAGCATTGAAATTACTAATGAAAAAAATGTTTTTAGTAAAAAAAAAAATTGCATACGAAATTTATAAACAAAAAAAGTGATGACTTCGATATAACACACTGAAATTCACCACACAGCTGAGAGTTACTTTCTGTGTTTTGCGAGATTTTTAGTTTTTTATTTAGAAAAAAAAAAAAAAAAATCAATAAATATTTAAATTAAAAAGGTATATACTATGTATGTAATATATGTAAACATTGTACTCAACAAAAAAAAAAATAGAAAAAAATTGGCATTTATTAATTTATAAGTCTTAAAGCAAACGCGAATGCAATTCAACTTAATTGTGCAGTGAAAAAAAAAAAAAAATAAAAAACGAATGCGATACGATAGTTTTGTAATAAAAAAAAGAACATAAATGTGTATGTAAATAAATTGCTTAGTTTAATTTTTTTAAGCTTTATAAGGCAAATTATATTTGTAACCCAAAAAATGTATTTTTTATAATTTTTTAGTGCATTGTAGTTGTATTTTTTTTTTTTATGCGATCATTTTATTTTGTTTTTTGTGCAAATACACGCTGCCATAGTTATATGTAACTTGTATAGTATATTTGAAACGAAAAAAAAAAAATTCATACAGTGGCATGCGAAAAAATGGCAGCAAAATTTAAAATTTCACGATTTGTTTTTTTTTTTTTAATTTTCATACAAATAGTGGAACACGATGCATGACAGCCAAAAAAAAAAATTGCGTACAATTTTTAATAAATGAATTTACCTTTATTTTTTTCGATTTTTGTATGCTTAAATATTTTTTATTTTTGCGATCTTTTTACGAAAAAAAACTACATACTAAATTAAAATTTAAAAAATAATTACACTTGCCATTTTGCTTTTTTGGTTTTTTGCTGCAATTTTTTCGCACGCGACTGTATGTGAGTAAATAAATTGAATAAAAAAAAATAGCATAAGTATTGTATTGTTGGCGCAAATAAAGACACTCGTAAAAAGTGAAAAAATAAGTAAAGAAAAAAAATTTAAAAATATAAACCCTAAAACTTCAATTGTATATAAATAAAAAAAAAAAATTAGTAGTACTAAGTTTCGCGCGTATATTTATAAATGAAATTATATGAAGTAAATATAAATCTATATCTATATGCATATATTGAAAATAAAAATAATAAAAAAAAACAATAACAAAGAAAAAAAAATCCCCAATGTATCAATCACGTTTCTGTCGCTAAAAGTGTATATGTTTGGAAATTGCCGATATTTTGCACGCAACTGTAATATATATTCGTAATATCGGTCAGAAGTTTCCATCATCAGATCGTATGCTCTACTTTTGTATATTAGAAAATGTGTAAAAAAAAGAAATAACTATATAAAAATATTTGTCGAAGAAATTCCGCAAACTACACTGCAAAAAAGAAAAAAAAAACACTCGAAAAAAAGAACCCATAGTTTGCTAGAAAAAAGTATTTAGCAAAAAAAAAATGTTAATGCATACATTTTTTCGAACAATAAGTAAAATAGTAGGTATGTATATTGAAATATACTAAAAATCATTTTAATGTAATAATTTTTGCTGTGTTTCATTTTCATATGATGCGTGAGGTGAAGTTTTCGCATCAAAATAGTAGTTGCAGAATGTTGTTGAACGTCGTTATTCTCCCCGATAGCAATTTTCTCACAGTAGTCTTCGATCGAACACATCAATAGGCGTTGACATTTTTTATTCACCTCAAAATATCACATAGTGGTGAATTTTTGAAGCTCAACATCGAGATAAGCAAGTGGGACTTCGTCTATTTGGAAATGTTGTATTAACACCGAAAATAATATCAGTCTAGAAATCCAAAGGAGAATCACTCTTGCCAACAAGTGCTACTTTGGACTGAGTAGGCAATTGAGAAGTAAAGTCCTCTCTCGAAGAACAAAGATCACGCTCTATAAGTCTCTCATCATACCTGTCCTGATGTATGGCTCAGATTCATGGACAATGTCAAGAGAAGATGAGATGGCCTTTGGAGTATTTGAGAAAAAAGTACTCCGGAAGATTTATGGTCCTTCCCGTGATGCCAACGGTGAGTATAGAAGGAAATTTAACGATGAGCTGTACGAGCTCTACGCAGATCTGACCATAGTCCAGCGAATTAAAGCCCAAACGCTCCGCTGGCTGGGTCATGTTATGCGAATGGACAAAGAAGCTCCAGCACAGAAGGTTTTCCTATCGTCCCCTGAATTCGGCAGCAGAGGAAGGGGGAGGCCTCGACTGAGATGGAAACAACAGGTGGAGGATGACTTGAACTCCCTTGGGGTTTCCAATTGGCGTCAGTTATCGCTAAAAAGGAGTGACTGGGGTGCTTTGGTAGGCAACGGCCAAAATCGTCTAGTTTTGACTAAGTAACTTAAGGAGTGTAATGGAGTGTGGTTGCTAAGTGACCTTGCTCAATCCCGACTCTTGCGTCCTCGTTCGTGCACTCTGGGCAACGGGAGCTACCTAGGCTCGCGGCAGAAAGAGAGGGAGCCCCGGTGGGGCCACTCTGACATACTTGGTTTAAGGGCTCACCGAGGTTTTTGCGCAGCGTCTGTTCACCATGAGGTGCGGCTGCAAGCGGGCGTCTGTCTTGAAGCAAGCGGCTCGCTATATAAATGTGTAAATATTTTCCAAAAACCCCGAAACGGGTTGTGCGCTGGGTTTGGGACCCGCCACGTAAAAAATTTAGTCCAATGAAAAATGTATTAAAGCCTCGGATGAGAACCCCCTTTAATGTTGACGACCCGGCAAAACGAATAAGGCATAATGATTTGGATATTAGGGCATGTACCGGGAATGTCCGGACCCTTTCAAGGGACGGTACCGCTGCCCGACTGGTTGATGTCCTCGTTAACGCAAAGGCTGACATCACCGCCCTGCAGGAAATGCGATGGACGGGACAAGGAAAGACGACCATCGGACCTTGTGACGTATACTACAGTGGCCAGACACGCGGCAAAGCGCGTGGTGTAGGATTCGTGGTGGGAAAGAGACTTCGCCGCCAAGTACTAGCGTTCACCCCCGTGGACGAGCGTCTCGCTGCGATCCGCATCAAAGCGAAATTTTTCAACATAACATTTATCTGCGCCTATGCGCCGACTGAGGAGACGGACGACGCAGAGAAGGACTCCTTCTACGATAAACTTGAACAGACTTATGATCGCTGCCCCCAACATGATATCAAAATCGTGCTCGGCGACTTTAATGCGAAGGTGGGCAAGGAAGGAGTCTTTGGTCCAACAGTTGGAAAATTTAGTCTCCATGATATAACATCCCCCAACGGCACTAGGTTGATTGATTTCGCCGCTGCTCGCAATATGGTCATCAGTAGTACCAGGTTCCAGCATAAACGAATACACCAAGCCACATGGCTGTCTCCTGATCAAAGAACAAGAAACCAGATTGATCATGTCATGATCGACGGCAGACATAGCTCCACCGTTCTGGACGTGCGTACCCTTCGTGGTCCCAATATCGACTCGGACCATTATCTTGTTGCAGCCAAGATACGCACACGCCTCTGTGTAGCAAAAAAAAAAGTGCGCACAGTAACGGAAGGAAAGTTTGACGTCGAGAAGCTGCGCACGACACAGACAGCTGACAATTTCTCCACTCGACTCTCACACCTGCTATCGGAGAGCAATCCTCGACCTAACGATGCAACCGAGCAATGGAAGCATATCTCTCACTCATTACGTATCGCCGCTGAGGCCACTATAGGGTTCCAGCGAGCCCGCAAAAACAACTGGTACGATGAGGAATGCAGCACTGCCTCGGACAAAAAGGACGCTGCCTACAGGGAGACGTTGCGAACGGGCGCAACCCGCAGTGTATGGCAACGCTATCGTGAGGCAAAGAAGGAAGAGAGACGCCTTTTCAGAAAAAAGAAACGTGAGGCCGAAAGGCGTGAGTGTGAGGAGCTTGAGATGCTGGCTGGCAGGAATGATGCCCGAAAATTCTATGAAAAGATCCGGCGGATGACGGAAGGTTTTAACACCGGGGCAAGTTCCTGTAAGGACAATAATGGCGACCTGGTAACCGACGTACAGAGTGTACTTAAATTATGGAGGGAGCACTTCTCCTCACTGCTAAATTGCGAGGGAGACGTCGAACCCGATACCCCAATCCCTGACGATGGAAAAGTCGTCCCACCACCTGACTATGATGAAGTGAGGATAGCTATATCCCGGCTCAAAAACAACAAAGTGCCTGGAAAAGACGGACTACCCCCCGAGCTGTTCAAACACGGAGGCGAAGAGCTGGTAAAAAGCATGCATCAGCTCTTATGCAGAATATGGTCAGACGAGTGCATGCCTCCAGATTGGAATTTAAGTGTGCTCTGCCCAATCCACAAGAAAGGCGATCCCGCTAACCGCACCAACTACCGCGGAATCAGCCTTCTTAATATCGCATATAAGGTTCTTTCTAGCGTATTGTGTGAAAGACTGAAGCCCATCGTAGATAAGCTGATTGGACCTTATCAGTGTGGCTTTAGACCTGGTAAGTCTACCATCGACCAGATTTTCACGATACGCCAAATCCTGGAGAAGACCCATGATAAAAGAATCGACACACACCATCTCTTTGTCGATTTCAAAGCCGCTTTTGACAGCGCAAAAAGGAGTTGCCTGTATGCCGCCATGTCTGAATTTGACTTCCCTGCAAAGCTTATACGGCTTTGCCAAATGACGTTGAGCAATACTAACAGCTCCGTCAGAGTCGGGAAGGACCTCTCTAAGCCATTTGAAACCAAACGAGGCTTCAGACAGGGCGACTCCCTTTCGTGCGATTTCTTCAACCTGATGCTGGAGAACATAATTCGAGCAGCAGAGCTAAACCGCAATGGTACAATCTTTTACAAGAGCGTGCAATTGCTGGCGTATGCCGATGATATTGATATCATTGGCCTTAACAACCGCGCCGTAAGCGCTGCCTTCTCTGGACTGGATAAAGAAGCGAAAAAAGTGGGTCTTGCGGTCAACGAGGACAAGACGAAGTATTTGCTGTCATCAAAGAAAGAATCGGCGCACCTGCGCCTTGGCAGCCACGTCACTGTTGATAGTTACAAATTTGAAACTGTGAGGGACTTCGTCTATTTGGGAACCAGCATTAACACCGAAAATAATATCAGTCTAGAAATCCAACGGAGAATCACTCTTGCGAACAAGTGCTACTTTGGACTGAGTAGGCAATTGAGAAGTAAAGTCCTCTCTCGAAGAACAAAGATCGCGCTCTATAAGTCTCTCATCATACCTGTCCTGATGTATGGCTCAGATTCATGGACAATGTCAAGAGAAGATGAGATGGCCCTTGGAGTATTTGAGAGAAAAGTTCTCCGGAAGATTTATGGTCCTTCCCGTGATGCCGACGGCGAGTATCGAAGGAGATTTAACGATGAGCTGTACGAGCTTTACGCAGATCTGACCATAGTCCAGCGAATTAAAGCCCAAAGGCTCCGCTGGCTGGGTCACGTCATGCGAATGGACAAAGAAGCTCCAGCCCAGAAGGTTTTCCAATCGTCACCCGAATTCGGCAGCAGAGGAAGGGGGAGGCCTCGACTGAGATGGAAACAACAGGTGGAGGATGACTTGAACTCCCTTGGGGTTTCCAATTGGCGTCAGTTATCGCTAAAAAGGAATGACTGGCGTGCTTTGATAGGCGACGGCCAAAATCGCTTAGGCGGTTAAGCGCCAATAAATGATGATGATGATGAACTTAAGGACCAAATCTACATTCGGGAAGGGGACACTGAATAGAGGATGTACGTTTTGGCTGTCTTATGGCAGAAACCCCTTCAGTTAGAAATAAGTTATCTCCAGGGGAATAATAAGGTTGTGTGACATGAAATCGGTAGCTTTGCACAGAGCGTCCGTTACAAAAGTTGAAGTCTATCTCGATGTTAGGTTAAAGTTTGTGGCCGTTTTTTTATATGGACTTGGCCAAGAGCAATACACGCGGGGTGACCCTGTCTGACATTTGGGCAGGCCTACACCTCGTTACAACAATAACATGAGAATTGAAGCGCTTGACGCACGAAGGGGTTTCGCAGACGCTAGTGACGAGACTTTCGATGCTTGATCTACGAAAGTTCCAAGAAACACGCAGTTTCAAAAGGGTGGGACCAGAGTGAAATAGGTGTTAGTTGCTTCGTCGAGCAGTAAAAGGATAGTTGGTATCGTGGGCGAACACTCCATATGCTACGCAAATATTCAGCATTAGCGGGTTTAGTTTGGTTAAGTAAGAGTTTAGCATATTACAATATCCTGATCGTAGTTGGCTCGGGTCGGATTTTGGAAGTTTGCTACAGTGACATTGTTGGTTCAAAATATTTTTTTAAATAACAGAAAAACAAGTAGAGCCAAACCGAACGCAGTAAGGCATTAATATCGAAGGTTTTCCGGAATTTCGGGATTTAAAAATTACAATCCCCGAGTCCCGGATTTTTCGAGATTATCTTAGATATCGTCCATAAAAGTTCGGGAGAGGTATCAAAATACGCGTTTTGACCTCGGTATGTATGATCCGAAAGTGAAGTGTCAAGAGATATTGACATAAGTACAATGGGTCGCGCCCCAATTTTGGAATCTGACCCAATAAATTTTTTTTTGCAATAACTTTTCACTGAAACAAAAATTTTAAAATAAAATTGTCTACTTAAAAACAAAGTTAACCCTGCTAGACAGTGTTTTGACATTCATTCAGCTTTGTAATGTTGCCTTTGAAAACGTAATAGAAAATCGTGATGTAAATATAAAACAGCTGATATTTACATCACGATTTTCTATCACGTTTCCAAAGGCAACATTACAAAGCTGACTGAATGTCAAAAGACTATCTAGCAGCGAAAAATACGCACACCCTACTACTAACGAATTCACTGTAGCGGTTTAATTTCTAGCAACAGATTGCCTATACAAATATTGCGCAATATTTAATTGTTTACTTTTAAAAGCATGAGTCACCCTGTGCTTCGTAACAAATCTAAAAACAAACAAAAATATTTGCTGCTGCACTTTTTCTTATTGTAATTTTTAATTTTTACGCGAGAAATGACAGAATTTCAATGGCCATGGGAGTATACATTTCCACCATTTTTCACGTAAGTCAACAAATATCACAAAAAATGTCCACTTTAGCACTGATCTTTGAAATTTTCAGCTTACAACCACACGAAGAGACACGCAATCAACAAACAAAAGTTTGGTCAGATCTCTTTCTGCGCTACCTCAAACATTTGAATAAATTCCAAGTGAATATAAACGAAACAACATTTCCACTTTTCTACAATGAATCCTTAAATCGGCGTTTATCCGCAGAGAGTATACTGCATATATTGGAGCACCTGCAAAGAACGGGCCATGCAGCGCCATTAGATAAGCGACGCATCGAATGGCAGGTGTATTGGTATACATTGGAAGAATATGCGAATATGGTTTACGATTGGATACAAGAGACCGGACAAATGAATACAATTTGTACTTTATATGAGATAGCGTCTGGTGATAATTCGGAGGGTAAAGAATTTCATGGTGTCGATGAGGCGGTGCTGCTGAATGCCATGCGCATTCTAGAGAATAAAGGCAAATGTGAGGTGGTGCAGTTGGATGACAGTTATGGTATAAAGTTTTTCTAGAAGACGACGCTGAAGCATGAATATATTTAAATCAAGATAAATAAACAAGAATGATGGCTGTAAATGAAAAAAAATACTAAGAAATAAGTAAACCAAGTGAATATACTAAGTACGTGTATGAATAAGGTGGCGCAGATGTATCAACATACATACATAAAGAATCCAACAAGGGCTTGCATATAATGATGAAAGGTAATTCTAAAGATGTTGCAAATATTATTGTGTTTCAAAGTATGTGCCATATTTTAAGCATCCAGAATATTAGCTTGGCAGATAAAAAGTGAGTGCTAAGCAGATATTAAGGAAAATCGGTTGGGAAGTTCAGATTGTATTTGTAAAAGCAGTTGTCCAACTTGTTTAGCCGGCGCGTTATACATACATTCCTGGAATGGGACGGGTCTGGCCAAACAGAGTTATATTAATATTGGCATTCCTTTGCCCTTTATACATCTGATATGAAAAATAATTACCCGGAGAAGGGCAAGCTTTCGGCGTATCTGGGTTCAGTCTGTATAAGTAAGAGTAAAACCTATTACAGTATCTGGTTAGAAATTGGGACGAGTGATGCTTGACTACTTGTTGTTGTTGTTGTTAACGACAAAAACTCCCCGAAGGTTTTAGTGATGTCGAAATTGACAGTCCTTGGCCGGATAAAAACCCGGTACGCCCTTGCGGTACTGCCCGAGTGTCTCGGGAACAATTTCGTATGACCAGTGGACCTTCTATGTCATGTTGTTGTTGTAACGAGGTGTAGCCCTGCCCAAATGTCAGACAGGGTCACCTCGCGTGTATTGCTCTTGGCCGGGTCGATATAAAAAAACGGCCCGGGTCGTTTCGGCACGATGGGTACAGCACAAGTACTGGTACCGTTCTCGTAGAACCGGCAATACGTCGAAACTAGCCGTGTCGGCTATGTAGGTCATTTAGCATTACCCAGGTTGCACCAACGGGGAGGCGACCTATTCTTACATGCCATCCCTACATCCGTAAGGAAGAAGATGTATAATGAGAGGCATCATATCCGTAGAACAACCATCGAGTTGGCACGTCATTACCTACATATGTGCATATTAGTCGCCTCTTACGACCGGTATGCCTACCTCGGGCATATTCATTCTGTGAATGAAGTATCTTGCTGTTGTTGTCGTAGTACGGGTTAAGATGAATCCGAAAGTGAGCATGTTATCAAACTTCAGGCACAAGTTATTCGGGTTGGGACCAGCCTGTAAAATGATGCCATCGATTCAGTCGTTTAATCCCTAATGAGTCTTAATTTCTGAACTCCACAGATGACTCGACCACCTTTCACAGACGATGTGATGGTCACCTAGTTCGCCAACCTTTTCGGGAAAACGGAATTCAATCTAGAAATTAGGTATCCAGGAACTGACACCCCGACTTAGGTAAAGTGTGGCGGAGATGTGTATGATGCTGTATCCAAATCAAGTGTAGCTCTGACAAGTTGAAGGGAAAGCTGGACATAACAGTTTTTATTATATCAACGGCGTAGGGAAAGATCCCAATATTTCGAAGTTTGAGTTCAACGTCGCCCTATTTAAAAATATTTTTCAAAAACGCCCTATCCTTACAGAAATGTATTGAATTTTTCTTTAAAAAAAAAAAAAATCTGTGGTACAAAATAAATTTAAAAAATTCCGTACTCTATTTCAGATTTTGTTTGAAACACGCCCTATCTCAGCTAAAAATGTATTGAGTTTTCGTTCAGAAGAGGCACTTTCGAAACTCATTTTCTAATATGGCGTTCTTTAACCAAACTCTGAAATAGGTCGTTTTTTTGTTTAATTTTTCGATAGGGTTTCTTTAAACAAATACTGAGATATGGCCGTTTTTGAAAAATTATTTTGAAATGTGGCCTGTTTGAAAAATATTTTCAAATAGGACCTTTTTTGTAATATAGTGATTTACTCATACGTCGATATTCAAAGATCATTGATTTTTTTAAGTACTTTTTATTGTATGAAAATTAAAAACGTTTCATTAGTATGTGTGTATATGAAAAATTTGGTTTCAATGCTTATAGGTTAACAATAAAATTAAGTTAATAAACTACAACGAAATGCAAATAATATAGCGTTCAAAGCAAAAGCATTTTGAATGCAATAAAGGAAAGATTAAAAAATAAATTATTCCCACACTGTTCTAACGAATTGTGCGATATTTAGGAATGATGTATTACCATTTGCTTCTTTGGTAAGCGTGTTTTTTTCTACTTAATTCATAATAAATACATATATGTTACTAAGTATATGTATAATTACGTACTTATGTATTAATTACAAAAAACAAAAAAAAATTGTTGTTCATAATCGGCTTTGATAACATCATTTTAACGTAATTACCGCCATCGTAATGGAAATCGTAATTTTCTCAAATATATTCGCGTATTAAACACCATATCCCACAAAGGACTACTTATGCCATAACCTATATCCTGATGAGCGAAATGATGCTGATAATGATAACGTTTCATATGATACATAAATCGTGTGTGTTGTAATGAAGGATTTCCATAGTGTAGATAATAATGCATTAGATCGTAACAAAGATAGCCCAGCAACGCGCCAGCCAATACGATACGTGGATATGGCATCAGAAAACTGAGTGGTGTGTAAAGGAGCGTGGCAATAACCGCACCTGGCAGTGGTGGGAACACAAGTCGATTTGAATCGAAAGGCACTTTATGATGCAGTCCATGTATAAGAAAATGAAATGTACACAACCAAGGTTTGGTGCTCGCAGTGATCTTCATGTGAAAAACAAATCGATGTAGCGTATACTCGATTAATGTCCAAAATATTGTACCGGCTATAAAGTTAATGGCGAAAATCGTTAGCTGTAGAATAAAAATGCAATATATTAAAATCTTCTATAAATATTAGTTCATAAAATGTTACCCTGCTTGTACTAGCTGCACTCCAGTTCTCTGTATATTCATCCAGAAGGCATTTGCTTATAATAGGTATCCAAAAGAGCGGTATCAGCCACCATGGCGTTTTTGTAAACACCTCCAAATATGAAGGACCAAAGAGACGTAGCGGTCTGTCCACTGGTTTATGCACCCATTCATCATAATAGCGGGCTATATGCGATATTTGTGGTAGCATAGCTTTGGACCAGTCTACCAAGTGCTGCAAAGTAAAATAATAATTTGGTTAAACTATTTTAAAATATTTTTCAAAACTGTCCTATCTCGGAGGTTTTTTACACGGGCCGATTTTTCTAGTAGATTTTTGTCGTTCCACCATGTAAACAGCGATTCGATCGATTCACACCTTGTATTTGAAGATAGAACGCAGTAGAACGACAAAAAACGATCAGAAAATCGACCCGTGTAAATCATCCTTTACGTGCCATGTATTTCAAAATTTGATTCGAAAACGCCCTTTCTCAGCTGAAAATATATTGAATTTTTATTGAGATAGGTCGTTATTAAAACTCATTTTGAGATAGAGCGAGCTTGGAATCAATTGGCAAAAAATACCAGAAATGATCCCGAAACAGTGTGGACCATACCCCGAATAAGTATTGAAATCTTCAAAAAAAGGGCGCAAAAATGGACCCAAAAAAGTCCAGATATGATGCTTAAAAAGTCCAGATGTGATGCCTTAAAAGTCCATAACATATTCCGATAAAGTCTCGAAATGATCCCAGAACGATACCAAAAAAAGTTCCAAAATAGTCCCGGAAACCATCCTGAATTTGTACAGAAAAAGTCATAAAATTATCCCGAAAAAGTAGCGAAAACCATCCCGTAATGATACCGAAAGTTCCAAAAGGTTTGCGATCAAAGTCCAATTGAATCCAGAATAAGTACTGAAATTATCCCGAAAAAGACCCGAGATGATCCCAAAATAGTCCCGAAAATGGTTTACTGCCAACACTGATCACAACCACTCTCCAACTTGGCAGCACTACAAAGAACAAATAACCAAAACAAACGGAAATAACAAAATCGACTAATATCGATAAACAATCGATTGCAACTTTCATTCAGCTACTGTCAAAAGCAAATTCAATCGGCAAACACTTCAAAATTTTTCAAATTTTCTTTTGAAATTTTTTATTTTACAATTTGTGTGTGAAAAGAATATTTATTTTGTCCGAATTTATTAAAGCAGTAAAACCGCAACAAAACGGAGGGTAATAAACGCAGAAACGAAAGCTGCTCTTTAATGAGTGGTGGAGGAGTAGCAGAGTCAGGTACGAAAAATGTAGCGTCCGCAACGACAATAAAACCCATGGAAACGTTAAAGGGAATTTTCAGTATGCCCAGTAAGTAGAGCAATGTATTTTCTATACATAAATAAATAGTATTATAATTGCGTGGAGCTTTTGATGGCACTAGCAGTGTGGACTCTGCTATTACAGCCAATGTGTATGCCATGGCAGTTGCTAATGGTAACACAGTGGCGAATGTTCCTATAAAATGTGAAAATGTGTTTTATAAGTAGAACTATTTAGTGGCAGTCATTTAATTACTTTTGTACCCTTAAATCTCTAACAACAAAGAAATGGATCGAAATCGACGCAACTTTTTACGTGAGAATAAATTGAGTTTACGTGAATTGCAACGTGTAACCAATAAGAATAGAATACAACAGCAACAGGAGCAAGTGCAGCGTGAACAAAAATATGCTGGAAGACGTGCTTTATCGCAGCAGCGTAATAACAATTCAATGGAGGTAAGACAATGAATGAATCAATGAAATATACGCATGTATATTAATGATTTTTCGTTATTTTGTAGTCACAGAAGGTTACACGTTGCCCGTCATTAACGCGCGTTCCAAGCGGTCGTGCAATTGGCGGTTCCCTGGCAGGTAGTTTTGGTGATGCCGGAAATCATTTTAGTCGGCGCAGTGTAGAGCGCACAAATAGCACAACGACTATCAAATCTGTTCATAAACAAGTGCAAACGGAGGATATACAAGATGAACAATTTCTTTATGATGCACTAAAGCGGTAAGTCGTTGCTTTGATTTTTTTATCATCATCATTTTTTTTACTGTCAGGGCGATTATAGCTTATCCACCGCATTTTCCATCTCAGTCGAGGTCTTGTTGTTGTAACAGCCAAAACGCTCCCCGAAGGTTTTGGGGAGTGATGAAGTCTTCTTTTTCTCTGCCTCCGAATTCGGGCGTCGATAAGAAAAGTTTGCTTCTTTGTCCAGCGGAGCCTGCCTATGATATCGATCCGTACGTCAGGACAGGTATTATGAGAGACTTATAGAGCATGATCTTAGTTCGTCGAGATAGCTAAATACAGATCTTCGGAATGATAATGCATTCTAGGCAGGGCGAGTTAGAATTATTATAGCCTGTTGGTATATCGCCGTCATTAGTTTTTTTTATTTTATTGTATTTCTGTTTTATTTAATTCCTTTTTGTTTTATATTATTTTATTTTATTTTTATGTTTTACTTCATTTTTTTATATTTAATTTAATTAAATTTTTTTACTTTGTCTTTTTTTTTTTTATTTTTTTTTTATGTTTTACTTCACTTTTTTTTATATTTAATTTTGTTTTTTTTATTTTATTTATTTTTATTTCTTTATTTGTTTAACTTAATTTTTTTTTGGTATTTTATTTTGTTTTATTTCATTTTATTCCATAATATTTTTATTTTATTTAATTTAATATCATTTTATTAAATTTTATTTTGTTTTAATTTTTTTGATTTTAAATTTTATTTTATTATCAGTTTTTTTTTTAATTTTAATTTTATTTTATTGTCATTTTTTTTAATTTTATTTTTTTTTTTTTTAATTTTATTTTATTTTTTTTTTTTTTTATTTTTTTTTTTTTTTTTTTAATTTTAATTTTATTTGTTCCTTTTTTATTCATTTTTTTTTTCTATTTCAATGTATTTTTGTATCCTGTAGGGTGGACCTTATACCAATTTAAATACAATTTGATTAACCCTTCTTTTAGTTGCGAACGTTACAATGGACTCCAACTAAATTATACGCCGCGTTCGCAAGGCCAAGCATTTGATGCACAAAGCCGCAATTCTTATTATCCTCCCGCACATGAGCATGAGGAGCCAAGCGGTTTTCAAAATACAGATGAAAATCTATATACTGCACGACAGGCTCAACAACAAGATCAATATGTACAATACAATGGACAAAGAGAAGACGATCAGCAACCAAACGAAGCAGACGTCATTCATGCCACTGGCAATGGCAATGATGTTGAGCATTACAACAACAACACAAACGTTGAACACCTATATGGTCCACAAACATCATCAAAATACAACAATTTTGCGCCAACACCACGTTCTCAACAACACTATACGAATGGTTTTAATTTGGTAGATGGTGATGATATACCAGCTATGTCAACAATGCAATCATCATATGAACCACCTCAAAACCAACATCAGCAGCACACGCAACAACAACAACAACAGCAACAGTCGGTGCATTATCGCATGCAACCAAATGTACAGGATGATGGAGTGCGTAGCAATTTCCAAAATATGGCACATAATAACAATGACGCTGGTGGTGGTGATGGTAATTATAGTAGTCACGGCGTTGCGGATGATGCTATTGATGCGATCAGTGCTGGCGTAGATGCTGTTTCTATATCAGCGCATAGCCGACGCACAAATTTCTCACAACAAAGCAATACAGATTTAACGAAGAAGCGTTCAACAGGCAGCGTACACAAGCTGGGATGTGAGTTTTTTTTTAGTTTATTTGGGAATGTTAAAACTTTAAAACTCAGCTGATGAATCAAAGTTTTCTTCGGGAAAAATATTTCTATGAGAAAACGGCCCTTAAACTCCTATATCTTTTGTCATACTTTGTTTTATTATTTATTTTATTTTAACTTTCTAAAACTGTTTTGCAGCACGCGACAACTTGAGTTTACCGCGTTATTTAGAGCGCGAGAAACGTGAGAAAGAAGAAGAACGCCTACGAAAAAGCGAACACGATCCCAATTGCCCTCCTGGCCATTACCCGCTATCGGATAAAGAGCGTCTAGAAGCACTTCATTCAGCTGAAACAAGTATGTTTGTGACATTTTATTTGTTATGAGTTCCTCGACGACCTTCACTTATCTGTTATGTGTACGATTTTTTTTTACCTTTTTAATTTAATTTTATTTATTTTAAAATTAATTTAATTTTATTTTAATTTTATTTTATTTATTTTTTAATTTTTTTTTTTTTTTGTTTTATTTTATTTTACTTTACATTGTTTGTTTTTTATATTATTTTTTATTATATTTCTGATTTTTTTTTTAATTTTCAGTTTTATTTATTTTTTTTTTATTTTTTATTTTATTTTGTTTTATTTTATTTGTTTTGTTTTATTTTATTTTAATTTAATTTTATTTAATTTTTTGTTTTATTTCATTTTTCAATTTTTTTACTCTATTATACTTTATTTTTATATAATGTTATTTAATTTTTTGTTTTATTTTCTTTTGTTTTATTTCATTTTTAAATTTTTTTACTCTATTATACTTTATTTTTATATTTTTATTTTATTTTTTTTTATATTTTTACTTTTTTTATTTATTTTTTTTTTGTTTTAACTTATTTTATTTTATTTTACCTTATACTTTATTTGTTTACTTCTTTTATTTTTTTTTTAATATTTTATTTTTTTTAATTTTATTTTTTAATATTTTATTTTTTTTAATTTTTTTTTTCATTTCAAGTTATTTTATTTTACCTTTACTTCTTTTATTTATTTATTTTTATCAATATTTTATTTTATTTTTTGTTTGAATTTATTATTTTTATTCTATTTTATTATGGGGTCTATTAGCTGTTACGGCTGAGGAAAATGTAATCTCTATCGACTCTCCCAAATAATAAGATTTCATTTGATTACATTTTTTTCTTTTCAATATTTTATTCCATCGGATTCGCTTTAAAATTCTCTAAATACTGATATCAAATTTATTCACTCAACAAGTCAGTACAAAATTCATTAAATTCATACTTGAAAAAATTTTCCAGGCAACCCACTCACAAAACATTTCCTTTGTCGGCCCTCCGACTGTTTCATTTAATTGTATATAACATGACGATAATATATATTTTTCTTACAGGATTCAAAGCCCTCGTAAATGAATTGAATCACATGCCGATGACAACAGAAACTTTACGTATGCGCATACGCAAAGCGGATATTGAAAAGGAACTGAAATTGCTGGAAACCGATATAAGAGTATTTTCAAAAACTAAAGTTTATGTCAAACATAAGGAATAGATTTTGTGTAGTAAACGCAGGCGCGCACGCATATATAGTAATTCAGTAAGCAGTTAACAATGAAATAACATCATAATTTTCCTAAACTCCTTTTGAAGCATAGGGCCTGAAATATAAGGAAATACAAAAAAAAAAATAAAAAAAAAAATAAAAAAAAAAACATGTACTATTATACTATTATAAAGGCATGCATATCATTTCCATACAATTGACTGGCTAACTAATTAATTGTATTTGGCGTGCGTGCTTGTTGTTTTATCTTTTTGTCTTGTGCATTTAATACTTTAGATAGTATGTACATTACAATATAGATATACAAGAGATTTGAATGTACAGATATAAACGGTGGAATATATAAATATAAATGTATATATTTTTTAGTATTTATATGTAGTTAAGTATGTATGATTCTCTGAGGCAAGGTATGCTTGTGTAGAGAAAATATGTACATACTTTGTAAAACATGTGTAAAAATTATAAAAACACAAAAATAAATACGCCGTAAATGTAGATAATCTATATCCAATCTATGATTTAAATAGTACATACATTTACTACGATTAACTGATGGCAGTTATATATTAAAATATAAAATAAATAGCAATACACAAAAACTTGAAAAAAACTGAATTATAAATGAAAAAGAATTGAAAAGGATATTTCTAAAATTAAATACTGTCAAAAAGGAATTATTTATACATACAAAACTTGTGTATTAACGAATAAATTGTGCCTTTATTTATAACTAAGCGTTTTACTTTTTATTCGTTGTTGGCAGTTGGCAGGTTACATTGCTTCGAGCAGGATTGCGACTCAGAAAGGTTGGAAATTCCGACTAAAAGGCATTTACGAAAGGCTGAGAGTAAAGAGAAACGTATTTTTCATGTAAAAGAAACACTTAAAAAATGTTGTTTATAGCTACATATATGACACCACGTATTTTCGCAGATTTTTTCTTGTATATTTTTTTGTATTTATTGTGCGTAAGAAACGGTCTTATACAATTATCATATTGGTGCAAGCGGGCAAGCTATGTTAAAAAAATAAATAAAAAATAAAGAAAATACAAACTTGACTGTAAAAAAAAAATATGAAAAAGTTGGTATTTTTTATATTTTTCGGCACTTGCACATTTCTCCTCTTATATTATGAGAACATTTTTTCTTTATATTGAAAGTTTTGTGTGCGAGTTTATATGAAAAAAAATACAAGAAAAATTATGAGAAAATATATATTAAAAAGTGTGTATATTTTTTTGGTTCAATAAAAAAGAAATAAAAAACTATTACTTAAAAATCTCTTTTACCCCTTTTTATTGAACATTTTATATGTAAGTTTCCCTCTTATTTGTATTATATTTTTATTAAATTTATTTTCCTTTTTAATCCCATCCTTTTATATGTATGTATGTACCTACATCTAGCATCATGTGCTGCTATTCAGCTATTTAGTCGAAATACTATGTTTTCATAGAACCAACAACCGTTACCTTATCTTATCTCAATAATTTATGAATATCCACAAATAAGTGAAGATGTACATAGAGTTGCTATCAATAAACATACATAAGTAGATACATGGTATAACATGTAGATATACACTGCTTCACTTCAAAATTCCAAATCTAGACTGTTATGACTCAAGGCTTGTGACCTAAAATATATGAGAAGGTGAAATGTTGTTATGTATGTATACTAGACTCCCAAGCATTAAGACTATGTTAGCCAAGGTTTATGCCGGCACTTCTTTATCGGATGTGTATCTGGTATGATTCGGTATTGCTCCTTCTGTTACTAGCCCTGGTATCGTTTTGTTTGACCCCGTCCGAACTTCAGGTCTACTCAACTTACTTATATGTTTTTCGAAAGGTGTTTAAAGTTGCCACATAACATAAATTATAGCAAATTAACCTTGACTCTGGATAATTCCCCGGCGAACCAAGTAAACCTCCGCCTAGTTCTAGGAAAAGCTGAGTAGCAAAGCATAAAAGACTCCCGGATTCCACCCTGAAAACTTCCCCTCCAAACTTGCTTTCCTACTTCAATCTATCTTTGAATCAGTTCACCGGTACACTGCCACTAATAAGTCCCTCTACCAATTTCTCCCTCGAAGTAATGACTGTATTGAAACTAGCAATTCAATTCAAACAATAAAGAGAGGTGGTACTTCGACTCGCTGTTCGACTATCGCTAACTACTGCCACAAAAGCTCGGCCTGGGTTGGGGTCGTACAAAAATGAAGTAGGGCTCTTATTTTGTAGTTCTATTCGAAAGGAAATTCGTTCGCTTTCGAGTGATTCGAGTAGCACTTATTCGTTGTTCGAATTCCATTCTGTTCCCTTCCCTTAGTAAACAAATTTTAGGGACAGAAAACTATTTAAGAATAGTTTCCATTTTTTTATTGTTTACCATTTTTTTTTTTTTTTTTTAATTTATCACATTTCTAAATTTTTTTTAATTCTAAATTTTTTCAGTTTTTTCCAAATTTTTTTTAATCTTAATTTTACTACATATATTTTTTTCAATTTTTTGAATCGTTTTTTTTTGTCAATTTTTTTTTTAATTTTTTTATTTTTCAACTTTGATTATTTTTTATACCTTTCATGGATATGAAATGGTATTATAACTTTGGTCCAATGTTTGTATGTAAGTATGAATTCGAAAACTTTCGGGAGGGCTACTCGTAAATTTACTAGTAAATTTACCCGAAAGTCTTTGCAGGGCCATGCCCGTCTGTCCGTCTGTTTGTACGCAAACTAGTCGCTCAATTTTAGAGATATCTCGATGAAATTTGGTATGGAGGCGTTATTTTATATGAGAATAATCATTCATCGGAACCAGCGAGATCGGACCAAAACTACTCAACTTTTTTGATTATTTTTTTTCTTTTGGATTTTCCATTTTTTTAAATTTTTTTACTTCAAAATTTTTCTTATAACTTTAAATTTAATTATCTATTTTTTTCTTTTTTTTTTCTAAATAATTTTTTTTTTATTTTTTTTCTAAATAATTTTTTTTTATTTTCTAGCCTATTATCAATCCCGTCGGCGCGGGAAAATCGATAGAAATACCGACATTTATCGAAATTATCTACTAAATTCCGATAAGTTTTGTGATTTCTATCGAGTTTCGAGTTCCGACGGAATTCATAATTGGGCCCTTTTTTTTCTAAATAATTTATTTTTTTTGCCAATTATCTTTAATTTTACACATTTAATTTTTTGTATTTTTTTTTATATTTTTTTTCAGGCAGGTTCTGAAATTCACTTCCGAATAAAATTTATTTGGCCCTTTTTTCAATTTTTTTCGCATTTTCTTTTTTTTAAATTTTTTTTTGAATTTTTTTGAATTTCTAATCTAGTTATGATAATTTTTTTTATTACTTTTTGGTTTTTTTTTATTAGTATTTATTTATTATTATTTTTTTTTATTATTAATTTTAGTATTATTTTTTTTTAATATTACTTACATACATACATATATTATTATTATTTTTTTTATTATAATTTTTTTTTTATTTTTTGTTTTATATTTTCCTATTATTTATTTTTTTATTGCAGGCGTAACTGAGAATATAATACAAAACTCAGGCCCATCTGGCATCTGATCGGATGAAAACTTAAGGCTGTGGTCGACAATGAACAGTATGAACACATTTTTAACCACTGTGCTTGCAGCATGCAGATTTTGGTAAGTACCGGTTCGCCATGTCGTATGAGCAACTTTTTTAAATATGTATGTATGTATGTACCTACTTAATACTCACCTCCATGCTTTCATCCAATTGATTATTGTTTTTATCCTCCTGCCCAACATCGCCGTCAGCAGCAATGAGTTGTATACCATTTATACTTGTTGTTGCATCAAGTGATTGTTGTTGTTCGTGCCGCTCACGATCAATGAACGTCATCAGTAACGGATCATCATCATCATTTGGTATTTGTTGTAAATGTTGTTGCCTTCGTTTCACACCATCATTTTGTATTTGTATAAGTTGTGGTTTAATTTCATATTCCTTCATTAGGTACATAGCAGCATCGGAGTGTGGTGGGGCGTGTAAAAAACGTGTTGTCATATCACCATCGTTCAAGCCACGCAATGTATTTAAGCCGCCTGGATGATTTTTTAAAAATCTCGCTATATCATAATACTTTTGTCGATATTTAACAATAAATGGTTGTTGTTCTTGTTGCTTATGGTTCTTATTACCAAAATTTGTCTGAAATATGTTGTAAATGTGTTGGTCAGTTGTTAGTGGTTGTTGTTGTTTTTGTTCGCTTTGCCTTTGCATGACTTGGCCATTTGACATGACTTTTCTTGTTGCTGCCGTTATTGACTGTGCTTTTATTGCTGTGGCTGTTGCTGTTGCTGCTACGACAGGTGTTGTCGTTGTTGTTGTGAGTGTGAAATTCGATACGCCAGTCGGCATGCTGTCACTCTTAAGCGAATGTGTGGAATGGTTGGTTTTGTTGGGGTGCTAATTGGTTGTTGGTATTTATTTATTTTTTTAACTGCTGAAAAGAATACAGGAAAAAAGTATTGTGTGATTAAGCGATCGATCAAATTTTCAATTAATAATTTTTCTAACTAAAAATTGGAATTATCCGATTAATCGGTTTTTGATTCATTTTCTATTGCGAATCAAGTGACTTAAGCCTTTTGGCTGTTGAAGCTCTTTCTATGGACCAAAACTTACTATTTTTAATTTAGTTAGATATTGCCATATTTTATTTAAAAAAAAAATCGGTTAAGTGGCAACACTGAAAAGTGCCCTAAAATGGCAACCCTGCCTAAAAAAATCTTCGTTGGCATACGGCCAATTTGAAAAAAAAAATTAGATAGGTGGCATCTCTGTAAACCGCCCGAAGTGGCAACACTCAAGTAAAAAGTCTTGGAATGAAGCATAGTACCTGTATTCCAAATTTGATCCAAATTGCCGTTCCCGGGTTTGTATTTGATATACAAAAAATTTATTTCCAAATACCTGGTGTGACGTCTTCTGGACGCTAGACACAGCAAAAGCTTTCATTTCAATAGCCCTTTTTTTACCTGCTATTCAAATTTCTCTCTAAAAAGTAAACTTCAAAAATTCCATCACGCAAAAAGTATAATTCAAGCTAAATTTTTGGAACAGGTGGTAACCCTTTTAATAAAAGTACCTAATACAAAAAAAATTTTAAAGGGTGGCAACCTTTCATTTGAAAACTAAATTTTAAAAATCAAACAAAGTATACAAGAAAAAATATTTTTTAAGCAGATGGCAACACTTAAACAAAAATTATACCCTGCTGCACATTTGCTTAACCTTTTATATATATATATTTTTAAATGATTGCCACCTGTTTTGAAATGATAGACAAAAAAACTTTAAATTTATTTCCTAATTGTTTCAAGTATCAGTGGTTAAAAAAAATAGTATCATTGCATCACCTTTAACCTCATAATGAATTTGCTCGTATATCACGCACAAGTGTATGCCCAACCTTCATGACCGCCCTATTCATGTTAAACGATTTTACTCAACAAGTTAAATGCGACAATGCTTAACGCTGATCGGATCAGCAATGGTCATGCAATTATTACTAGCTTGACATTTTTATTTAGGTTAATTTCAAACAATGTTTATGAATATATAAAGTACGAAACACTAAAAATGTGGAGTCACTGCATAGATTGGGGTCTAAAGAAGGTATTAAAGTTAAATTAAGAAAATTTTTTTTATTCTTGACCACATTTTTTTCGCTCAATCAAAATCCTAATAAGCCATAAGAATTTACTTGTTGTTGTTGTCGTTTTTGCTATTAGCGTGTAAGAATTTTCTTAATTGATAGCGGTTCGGCCCTAACCTCAAAAAAACGGAGCTCTCACCACGGTTGCCACAGTTGGTAGTTTTCTACCAAACTTGGTAGTTTTTTTTTTACTTTTTTGGAATTTGGTAGTTTTTTTCTGATTTGGTAGGTTTGGTAGTCAAAATTTGTTTACTTTGGTTAAAATAATTTTTTTTGTCGAAATTATTATCAGTATTTTTTTGAGTGCACTTACTTATAAGCATAATTATGTACATCTATAAATCACAATTAATACCGATAGCCAAAATTGTGCTGATGTTTTAAAGAGAGTCCATATGGTGTATTAATATTACTCATACGCCGTGTTATCGCCTGCCACCAAAATTATCCCAAAATGACCCTAGAATAATCCCAAAATAATCTTAAAATAATCCCAAAATTTATTCGAAAATGATCCCACAATGACACCAAAATGTTCCGAAAATGCCCCACAAATTGTCCCAAAATGATGTCAAAATTACCGCAAAATATACAAATACAATAAGGTAAAATGGTAACTCTAGACGGCAACCCGACTTGAAAATATTTTAGTTGGTATGTCGGCGAAAATTCCTCTTATTTGATACCCATATTGGCATATCTTGCTGCATAATTAAAGAAAATTGAGATAGGTGGCAACCCTGTCAACCCCCAAGTGGATAGTCTTAGAATCCATGCCAAATTTCTTTAGAATCGGTCAAGCGGTTCCGGAGATACATAGTACCGGATATACAAATATAATGTGGTAAGGGGGCAACTCTAGGTGGCAACCCAACTTGAAAATATTTTAGTTGGCATGTTGCCGAAAAAAACCTTTAATTTGATACCCATATTGGCATATCTTGTTGCATTTACTTTAAAAAAATTGAGATAGGTGGCAACCCTGGCGTTAAGCCTAGGCGTTGTTCCTACAATATGGGTGTCAAATGAAAGGGTTTGAGGGGGTTTTAACAAGTTGTAGTTGTTAGTCCCGTGTGAAACCCTTGTTTCGAGATATTCACCAAAATGGGGACCATGTGTGCACCTAGAATATGTTTGTATGCGAGCTCGGCTCTTATAAAACGTGGTCTAAGTGTAACCATAGAACAATATCTTTTTTCGATATGGGCATCAAATTTAACGTGCTGATTAGGGTATTAGCAGGAAATGTTTTTTAGGTCAATGTGCCAACTCTTTTTCGAGAAACTTATACTTCATAAATGCTACCATTGATACTTTCGATAGACAAAAGCTTTGTGCTACAGCGTGCTACACCTTCTAACTATGATGAAATGAAAGCTTGGAATATTTTCTATCGATTCCAGAAAATAATTTTTGGCCATATTTGCCCCCCTTGGTTTAATGACGAAAAGTCACTTAAAAATTTTCATAAAAGTGACATGGCGTATACGTAACACTTATTTGTTAACCAATTTACGCAACAAACAGTGGGAAGAAGGGTATGTAATTCATCATAAAGAATAGTGAATAAAATGATGTCAAATTGGCTAAAAATGAGTGAAGAAAAAATTCTTCTAAACTTCCCATAATAAACTATCTGTGGGCAATTTATTTCTTAAACCCAAACATGGAAATCAATTTAATTGCATAAATTGACATTACGTTAAATAAAGGTGTCAGTCGCCATATGATAAATTACAGCAAACACAAACAAAAAAATAATTTAGAAATAATATAATAAACTTCATGCAAATATGAATGTGTGTTTCAATTAAACCCACAAAATCGCAGACACTGGCAGTATGCCTGTAAAGACTACCATGCAAGAGTCAAAGAGTATTCCTAAGCTACCCCAAAATTGTTTTTTTATTTTTGTTTTCCATAAATTACACTATGTAACAAATTTTTCAAAATGAAATGAATTGTTTTCGTGGCTTCCATGAGTTGCATGTCCTTTCAAGTGTATAAAAACTGCATATTACAAATTTTTTATCCCCCCCTAATTTTGAGTTAGGGGCAAAAACCCCCGTTTTTTCATTAAAATCACCTAGACGGCACAAAACTTTACCGATTCAAAAAATTTAAACGGGTTTCTGTTAAGAAAATGAAATGCAAGGATTTTTTGATTTTTGTTTAAAAAAAAAAAAATACACTGTGTAACAAATTTGTAAAATTTGAGAATTTTTTTTTGTTTCTATGAATTGTAGGCCTTACCAAGATTACAAAAACTGCACACTCAAAATTTTGAATTCCCCCCATATATTCGAGTTAGGGTCCAAACCACCGTTTTCGTAGGATACAGGTTCATAATCACCCAGCAGTTTTTATAAGCTTGGTAAGGCCTACAATTCATGGAAGCCACTAAAAAAAATTCTCAAATGTTACAAATTTGTTACACAGTGTAATTTTTTTTAAACAAAAATTAAAAAAAACGCGCTTTGACAAATCCTTGCATTTCATTTTGTTAATCGAACATCGTTTAAATTTTTTAAAACGATTTAGTTTTGCGCCCTCTATGTGATTTTAACGAAAAAAGGGGTTTTTTGCCCCTAACTTAAAATTATGGGGGGTATAAAAAAATTCGAGTAGGCAGTTTTTTATAAATTTGAAAGGTCTTGCAAGGTCATGGAAGCCACGAAAACAAAATTTCAAATTTTGGAAAATTTGTTACACAGTGTAATTTGTGACGATCATATGTTCCTCAAATGTTTGCTTGGCAAATTTAAGCACCTTGAGTAAGCCCTGTAAATTACCCAAGTACTAAGTGTGTTCAAATAAATATTAAATAATCATTAGGCCATTTGAACATACCCACCAAAAGAAAATATGCACCTTATATAAGGGTTATTTCACTTGATCAAAAGGGGTGATTGAAATTATATGTAATTTTCCTCTCAATTTACACTCAACTGGAATTTTATCAGACATTCCAGCAGTTCTATCGGTTCCAACCTGCAATATCTCATGCCCTTGCTACCCTGCCCATTATCAAGCCCAAAATAGTACTAATTTTAAATTGTATGACTTTTCGGATGAGTAACAGAATTCCACTCAACTGAACACTGAATTTCTGGGTGTGAGCATTGTCGTAATCTGCAATAGTTGGGCATACCCGCGGAACTACAGGTATCAGTAACGCGATTTAGAGGAAAATAATTAATTTTAGAGCTAAGAACGTTAGCTTTGTAGGTCTAAAAGACTGCCACCAAATGTATTAAACAATTTTTTTTTAATACAAAATAGTATTACATACAATGTAAGATTTAAGATTAACAAAAATATTTGGAAGTTCCATCCATTCGATATGATACCTTGGTAAAAAAAAACTACCAAATTAGAAAAAAAACTACCAAATTCAAAAAAAGTAAAAAAAAAACTACCCTAGTTTCGTAGAAAAGTGGTAACCTTAATATAAAATTTATAGGTGCTCTTAGAAATCAGCCCTGCCACCTTATTAATTTCTTATTAACACTTACACATTTTTTTGCTGGCTACTAATGCATTGATTTATGTAGTGTTCATGCTGAGTTTTAAAAGCAGCATTTTCCATTTTCGCTTATACATGTCGATGATGCGTTCATGCTGCCGCATTTTGAAAATGCGCATTTATCTAATTTTCGAATGCTTAAGGTGCGTTCCTACATCGCAAGTGGAAGTATGCTTGCCTTTTCAGATAAACCGCATTTCTTTGATAAAAGTGAGTTCGTGGGTAAAGAAACCGACTTTCTAAACAAACTTGGAAAATCTTTACGTCGAAAATTGCAACTTTTAACAGTAAAAATTATTACATAAGTACGTTGACTTGCTTAGTAAGAAGATATTCCTAATATAAACAGCGGTTCGCCCAAAAGTATGCAATATTTTTTTCACATCATTTTTCTTCTTCATACAAAGAAATTTTTGTTCGTACTGTATCTTCGAATATGCTAAAGCTAATGCAGAAATAAAATAGCATTTAGTTGCGTTTAGCATTCAAAATTGTATGGAAAAAATGCTGCTTTTTGCGCTAAATGCTAAAATTCAAAATGCAGGCTCAGCATGAACAGCACATAAGATATCTAAAACACATTAATTTATTATCCTTCTAAGGTCAATTTCACAATAATAGAAAATTTGTTTAATTATTTGTAGTCAGACAATCATAAAAAACTCGATTATCTTTAATTATATATTACACGAAAGGGTCGCAAAACATTTTTTATGTTCCAGTCTAACAAAGATACTCGGACTTTGTTATCATATTTTATCAGGTACAAAGTAGATTAACGAACTAAGTCACTTGGTTAGAAACAAAAACAATTACATGTAAATTGCTTGTATCTGCTCATTTCGTATTTGTTTTAGGTTTACTATTGGGTATATTGATTAAAAATATTATAAATAGTTATTGCTATAGATATCTATTGTATGTTATAACGTACTAAGTTATAAACAGGTTTTCTTTTTATGTTCATTTTATTATTATTATTATTAGGGTTGTTACGGAGGTAAGCTAGCGGGATCAAACGCTGAATGTTTCAAATTCTGTCTATTTTGGTCATTTGAAAAATCTTCTCCCAACAAACCATAGGTCTAAACAGGCAACAGGCAACTTTAGAGCAGTACAGCCTTAACCTGTTAACAGTATCAGCCTGCTGTTAACATTAGTACAAAGTCATACGCCTAAATGTAGGCAACGCTTATATTTATTTTTGTCAAGTTATGTTGCTAACGCCGAACCTTTTAACATTGAAAAAAGTTCGTTACGAAACTTTTTTAACGTTAACATTTTTTTCATTTCACTCCCACCACCAAGGCCTGCGATAAAATCAATGCAATAGCTTAAAAATATTTTTTTTCTGGCATTAATTTGTCTTTTGAGAGCTACCAGAGGGCGCTCCGTACTTTATTTTCGATTTGAAGACCTTTTTTTTTCAAAAATCCACAACATTGTGGAGAAAGGCCACAAAATTTTACTTTCGCAGAATGATCCACACCTTTTAGTGCATTTACATTTACGTTAGGTACACGATTCTTGTAGGGATGGTGAAGCAAATAAAAATTTGCCAATGTAAACGGTGCTAATTTGAATTCGTCAAATTTGGTGCAGTGTAAATGTACTATTAGGCTATTTAAAAAGTGAAATTGTATTCAGAGAAAGCCAAATTTGGTGGATTTTCGGAAAAAAGGCGTTGAAATCCAAAAAAAGAGATTAGAAGCGCCCTCTAGTGGCCCTCAAAAAATATAAAATAGTACAAAAAGTCGATTTTTTCACCCCAACAACCCCCAGATACACATTTTGGCCAGTTTTCAATACAGCTGTTTCCTCAAGTAAAACTTATTGAAAAAAAGGTAAGTAATTTGAAAAAATCGTTAGAAGTTCATTTTAGACCTTTGGTTTCTTGGGCAAAAGGCTTGCAACTACCCAAATAATCATAATTGCGATATGCATCTGTGAATTTTTTTTTTGGCCATACAAATCGGCCGGCCCTAGTATATATATAAGACTGGACCAAATAAATCTTTCTTTGTTATCGGAAATGGCTAAAATGATATAATTTTAGTCCCCCTGGTCATTATATAATGATTTTTTGATCAATTTTTTAAAGTGGGCGTGGCACCGCCCCATTTTTAAGCGAAGCATTTTTGAAAATTCGACTGGCCGTAACTTTTAAACTGATTACGGTAGAACGATGAAATTTGGCACAAAGCATACTAGTATCGTTGGGAGTATACCTGATGAAATGGGATAAAATCGCCCTCCCACCACGCCCACTTTCGATATCGAAAACTTCGAAAATCACCTAAATCGACATAATTCGGTAAAGGAAATGGCTAAAATTATATAGTTTGGTAGGATGAGTCCCCTAGTCATTCTATTCTGATTTTTTGATAAATTTTTAAAAGTAGGTGTGGCCCCACCCACTTTTCAGTGAGGCATATTTGAAAATTTATTGTATTTAATGTTCGGAGCTTTTTTTCTGGGAAATTTGATTCCGTTTTAAAACTAAACTTAAATCAGTCCCAAGAAGTCCCAGACCTCTAGAAATTAATATTAAGATCTGAAAATTGAATTTTATTATTTTCGTCATTCTAAAATCTAATATAAAAATAATTGTAAAAAAAAAAATTATTTTATTTCGACCTTTATTTTGTGGCTCGGAAAAAGTTTTTTAATATTAAAAAAAAATAAAAAATTTTTTGGTCCGGTCTAATGTACAAATTTTTTTGTATGTAAAAATTATTTGCAAGTCATGGATTTTTGTAGCTGGACCTACACTTCATCACTATTAAGTTTACTGTTCCAGCCGAACATTGAATTTCTTACTCATACATTTTTTTTTTAAACACTTCCGACTGCTGGTTGTTAAATATTTCACAGTTCGCTTAGAATTTTATTTTATTTTTGTTGCTGTAGTTTTACGTTCACTTATCAAATAATAATAGTTCACACATAATTAATTATTTCACACAAACTATTAATAAATTTTTATTTTTATAAACACATGTTTACACTTGTTTTTTTTTTTTTTTTTTTTTGTATAGTCTTCACTTCATTCAAAGTAAGCCAATGTCAAATGAAATGAGTTGCTCAACTGTTTTAAGCCGGCTAAAAACAAATACAAAGTACACTCACTCACTCTCAATGAAATAAACCGCCAAGTGACACAGCTGAGATCAAGCTCAAGTTGAAAATTTGTAAAAAAAAAAAAAAAAATTTATAAATACATATGTCATTTGTTTTTGTTCGCTCACCAAAAGTAATTAAAAACCACGCGCAAAGAATGTATTGAAATCGTCTAGTTTCTTGTTAATTATTTAACATATATGTTAATATAACAACAACAATTATGCAAATTTAACATGCCAATCTCAACAAATTTAACAACAACTCAAAATTTGAACCATGAAGTACATAAACAAAGTCTAAAATGTCAAAAAAAAAACGGCGGAGTGTACACGCAACACAAGCTCGCTCGTCAGGGGCGAAATATGACAAATGCTAGAAAACTTTTTCCGTCCAGCAACGTTGCTGCTCCAAAACGTACTAACCAGCTTGATAGTACTTTTGTCAAATGCTTGGGTGTTGTGGTGTAAGTGATTGTATGCACCCTGTAGGAAAAATAAACAGTCCAATTCTAGATAAAATGTTGCACGGATCCTTTTAGAATACAAAAAAAATCACTTATTGAATATCTTAGCAAAATTCATGGCACTTGCCAAAGACACATCCTACACGGTTAAAAAACGATCCTAAATTTTAAACTCGCCTAAAGTTTAAGCGGTTTTTTAAACTTTTTTTTTTTTGAAATATTTTAAACCTTCTAAATACCTACAAAGATTTTTTTTTTTTTTTTGTTTTTTGAAAGTCAATGCATTTTGCCCGCGAAAACTTCATGTGCGGCATAGCTCAGCGGTAAAGCAGTCGGCTGTGATTCCTGATAGCTTTCATTCGAATCCTGTCAAGTGACACATTTTTTAATTTTATTTTATTTTTAAAACTTTTCGGTTTAAAATTGAAACTTTTCGATTTAAAATTAAAACTTTTCGGTTTAAAATTAAAAATTTTCGGTCTACAACTTTTGTTTTGTTGTCATTTATTTTTGAAAGCTTAGTGGGTTGGTTGCCGTCCTGGCCGGTCAGAAGGACCGGGCCAAAGTAGCGCGCTGGGCGCCATTTTGATGCACTAACTGTGAAACCAATTACACCTTCGTGTCTATGGACTAGATGATTACTGATCAAACCGTTTGGTGAGACTTTTAAATTTGCTTATGTCAACTATGGAGCACTTAGACACATCCTTCAGGTCAGTTAGAACGAACCTACGTAAGGTCTTGTGTCTTATATTGGCCTGGGCGGGGCACTCGCAGAGGAAGTGAGTAACAGTTTCTTTACAGCCATCTAGGCCGCAACTTCTACACACCTCATTGAATGGTAGCCTAAATCTTGCCGCATGTTGGCTTAGTGGCCAGTGTCCCGTTATAGTGGCTCTGATTCTGAAAATCTCCTTCCTAGATCTGCATAGCAGGCTCTCGGTTATGATTCTGTTGTAGTCAAGCCAAGTTTGTTTCCGAGTTGTCTGCTGAAGCCCCTGTCCTTGCCAGTTCATCTGCTTTCTCCTTGCCCTCAAGTTCCTGTGACCCGGAACCCAAAACGACCCTTTGCAGTCGGTGACGGCCTTAAAGGAAGTGATCGGCGAGTCGAGCGCCATAAGCGCTGCTTGACTGTCTGTGTATATGCGTACCTTCCTCCCTTCAATTGACTCTCCTATTAGGTGTCCACAGGCATTCTCGATACTAACTACTTCTGCTTTTGGAAGATGCTGGCTGAGTCCGGGAAACGGTAGGACTGAGCGACTTGCAATTGCTCAGAGAAGACGCCTGCCCCCACGCCGCAGTCCATATTGGACCCGTCCGTGAAGATCGCGATTATCTGCTTACAAGCGCTGCCATCTCTCCATTCGCCTCTTGATGGGAAGTGCACTTCATAGTTTTTGTCGAATTTCAAGGAGGGCGAGAGGTAGTCTGATTCTAGGTC
The DNA here is from genome assembly GCA_964058755.1 of Campiglossa producta. Taxonomy (NCBI): domain Eukaryota; kingdom Metazoa; phylum Arthropoda; class Insecta; order Diptera; family Tephritidae; genus Campiglossa; species Campiglossa producta. The sequence continues at coordinate 13,139,536 of CAXKVI010000004.1, read as the reverse complement.
TTCGTGTGAAAACCTGCTTAGGATTCCGCTGTGGCCATACTGTTTCAAAAGCTTATTCAAGATTGAATTTTGCCCACAACATTTATGTGTGCGATGTGGCTCAGTGGTAGAGCAGCCGGGCATGATGCGGGGAGTCTTGGTTCGAATCCAAGCCAACGGACAAACATTTTATTTTTTCTTTAAAAAATTGTTAAAACATTTCTGGTTTAAAATTGAAACCCCATTCATTTAGACAATTTTCTTGAAATTTGATTTGGTCATATATGTAGATGAAAAAAACAAAAAAAATTTTGGCTGAAATTTTTAACCGTGTACTGAGCAGCACAATCAGGGAATATTTCAAGGTATTAGGTATGCTATTCATCTTTGCTTGCCATACTCGAATCCTTGGTGTGGAAGGCCGCGCCCACTGCCGCTACACCACGACGCACAAAGGGGCTGAAATTTGGAAAACCGGTCAAAAATCAATGAGTCGAGAAAAATAGATATCTATGGTCATAAGCAATCACAGCCTAAGTCGACTTAAGAAATTAGACCAGTTGAACTTAGGCTGTTATTGCTTATGACCACAGATATATCGAAAACAAATTTTTCAAGTGGCTCTGTTTATGCCTATACTAAGTTTTCGCCGAAAATGGGCGAAATCGGGCAATTACCACGCTCACTTTTTATTTAAATAAAAAAACAATTCTGACGTGTACATGAAAAAACATTCTGACGTGTACACGTATTTTTTTATTTTTGCCCACTTTCCGAAAAAGTTTATTTGGTTCATAGGACAGAAAAAAAGTTCGTTTTTGTACCACAGTGTTATTGGCTTTTGTGTGCTGTTACCTCAGCACAGACAAAAAGCGCATATTTGCGCATTAACAGAAGAAACTAGATACCCCAAAGAGTACTTAAAAAAAATTCAAATATCAAGCGAGACTCAAATATCAAGCGAGACTCGGTGCAAACTAAATCCAGTCCATTGTACGTTGGTCGCCGTTTAAATCAATATTTGATTTTTTGGTTCATGGAAATAGTGATATGTTTTTACGAAAAGTTATTCCGAATAAATTTTGCAAGCGTTTTGTTACTTAAAAAAAAAAACTTAATGTGCTGTTCATGCTGAGCCTGCATTTTGCATTTTAGCATTTAGCCCAAAATGCAGCATTTTTTCCATACGATTTTGAAAGCTAAACGCATCAAATACTACTTTATTTCTGCATTAACTTTCGCATCTTCGAAGATACAGTACGAACAAAAATTTCCTTGTATGAAAAAAAAGTTAAAAAAAATGTTGCATACTTTTGGGCGAACCGCTATTTATATGAGAATATCTTCTCACTAAGCAAGTCAACATACTTTTGGAATAATTTTTACTGTTAAAAGTTGCAATTTTCGAGGCGAAGAGTTTTCAAGTTTGTTTATAAAGTCGGTTTCTTTACCCACGAACTCACTTTTAGAAAATAAATGGAGTTTATCTGAAAAGGCAAGCATACTTCCACTTGCGATGTAGGAACGCACCTTAAGCATTCGAAAATTTGCTAAATGCGCATTTTCAAAATGCGGCATTTTCGAAATGTACGACTGTACGCGTTCATCTTCGAAATGTACGACCGAAAATGGAAAATGTTGCTTTTAAAACTCTGCATGAATACTACATAAGATTTAAAATGTTTACTATGCCAACAAATATTGAAAATTCATTCAAATCGAAAGGGTCAAATCCAAAAATTTGACGCTTTAACATGTAGCTTTGTTGCAGTTATTTCGATTTTCCTGCAGGGTATGTATGCTGAAGCGTTTTTGGACTTGGTGTCGAATAATTTTTTTAGTCATTTCTTTGTTGTGATAGAGGCTTGTGCCCGAAACATTACATACACACATATCTAAATATTTGTTTGCTGTGATTCAAATGACTTAGAAAAGGGTTAGGCTGCCTAATCGTTACTTTATCAGTTGAATATATGTATCTTAAAGCGGATATGATTTTTATGGCGCCTCAGGTGTACATACACTATATGTACTTGCTTACAGTTTGGTGCGTCAGAGCGTATACGCATTGATAAGACCGCACACGGCACTATCGTTGTTGATCATACATAGTTAGAGATAAACGCCCCTTTTCTAGTGTGCTACGAACATTCTTATTACTGGTGATAAAATCAGTTGTCAACACCTCTTCAGAAAACTACACGAAACCCAAATTGAAACACCCTTTACCAAACATTGATGCTGAAGTACCATTTGTTTACGAAGTAGATTTTGCTGACTCACGAAATGAAGCAGTTCATAAGAAGAATGAGCACATTAAAGAGCTGATTTGACAGTATCAAATATTGGTTCAACGTTGGTGGCTGACAAAAAAAAAAACGCTTCAAAAGTAAAAAAAAACTTGAGTTTCTGCGGAAACATACAAACAATCATGACATTTTAATGTAATGGAAGCCTTTTCGGATATACTGCCGAATACCTCTGGTCTGCGGAGTTAATCGAGATGTAAAGGCCTCTCCAGACGAAGAAAGTTTACGCTCATTCTCTCATTATATCAGTTGTTGTTGTTGTTGTTGTTGTTATTGTTGTTGTTGTTGTTAACAATGCTTCGCCCTGCTTAGAGTGTATGATCATTCCGAAGATCTACATCAAACTCTTCTAAGGGGAGTCCAAGGAAACTTGCAGTTTCAAAAGGGTTGCACCCAAGAGACTGAGGGGTTAGAAGAGTAGGTTCAATTGAACAGTTAAATAGATGTAGAGTGTCATGGGAGGACATACCACATGCGGGTCATGTGTTTAAAATTCTATCAGGCCGAGATCTGACAAAGGTATCAACCGACTCGGTGTGGATGTTGGTATAGCCTGCTTATAATTCAGCAAATCAAACGGCAAGGTAATATGATGCCGGATCTCGTCATGATGCTTACGGAGATGTTTCCTTATGTTTCGTGGGGGCGGGTCTTTGACCAAAAGATGACGGTTTGCATCTTCTGGCTTGTGGCTGTTCAGAAGGAACTGCCTGCTCAGCATTTCCGCGTTCTCTTACATGTTGTTGTTGTTGTAACGAGGTGTAGCCCTGCCTAAATGTCAGACAGGGTCACCCGAGTGTATTGCTCTTAGCCGGGTCGATATAAGAAAACGGCCCGGGTCGTTTCGGCACGATGGGTACAGCACAAGTACTGGTGCCGTTCTCGTAGAACCGGCAATACAAAAAACTAGCCGCGTAGGCCATGTAGGTCATTTAGCGTTACCCAGGGTGCACAAACGGGGAGGCGACCTACTCTTAGACCCCCTCACTCTTACACCTCTCTTACATTGAGCAGTTTTGCCTCTTGATGGAGGTGAGACATGAGGAGGCATCCCGTAGTAGTTCTGATAGCAGTATTTTGGCAGCCTTGTAACTTCGTCCAGTTGGTGTTATGCACGTTTGGCGACCATATGGGTCCAGCATAGTCAAAGACTGGTCGGCCAATGGCCTCATATGTAGTTAGCAACGTTTCTTTATCTTTTTCTCAAGTACTGCCGGTAAGTGACTTGAGCATCTTGTTGCGAACTCGCAACTTTGAGACCAGTGCCATCAACGTAAATGTCTAATTCGTTTCTTACTTGGTGCGTCCATGTCGTAAAGAGTGTCGCCGTCGATTTAATCGGTGATATTGTCAGTTCGCAGAGGTAACTGTTGATTTTCGCACAGAGTACATCAGTATAGGGGGTCGCCATTATTATACAGACGTTGACATACGAAACGATGGTGACACCCTCGGGTGGTGGGGGCATCTTTGATAGAAAGCATCCCCTTCGACAGTCACTTCCCAGAGCAGAAACCCCAGCATATCCCCATGAATCTCTGCGCAGTAGAACCACCCGTGGTTTTACCCCGGCCAAGGACTGTCACTTTCAATGTAACCCTGTTTAGTTTGCTTTGTCCCATTATTATATCCCATCTCTTATTATAACAATCCTGACGTACGGCTCGGATTCATGTGTCACAGTGTCGACAAAGGATGGGAAACCTTTGGAAAAAACAACAGGTGAAAGAGGACTTGCTATCGCCTAGGCGTCAATGTGAAAAATTATATACTTAGGTATGCCGCAATCATCAATTTTATAGTTAGAAAGAATGCAATGAGACCATATTTAATAACAAACACCTGCCAATATTTGCAATTTTCTTGTCATATCATCAATATTTGAAGTATGTGGGTATGCTTGTTTGTTTTTAAATGACTAGGTACAAGTTAAATATTTGCAGAACGCATTTGTGTCCAGTCCCATTGAACGAGGCCGTCTCTAACTAATGTTTAACGGAATTCTTGTTGTTTTTGTTGTTGTTGTTGTTGTTGTAGTTGCACTTGCAAGAAATTGCATTTCCAATTATTTTCACTGCAAATGACTATACATTGATTTTGAAAGAACACACGTATTTAACGTTATCAAGGACATATGATGTACATTAGGGTAGGGCAAAAAAAATGAATTTCTTTTTCTTTTGGACTGGTAGGTATAAGGAAAATCGGATTTCTAGTTAAAATTGGAGCATGTAAAAAAAAAATTATACTACTTGAAAATCATCGTAAATATGAGTTTTTAATGGGAACCTATAGGCTTCTGTGAAAATGAAAATGCAGGCAATATTTGCAGGAAATTTAACACTCTACAAAATTAACAGTTGGATCATAAAAAAGGACGTGTGGCACTCGTGGACTGTCGCGGTGAAGCTATTGCATATTATCAACTTATGCCAGGCCCGTTCGCACCGGTGGGGGTTTTGAATTTCAAAATCCTCCCCTGCGCACGGGCTTGTATCTAATACATATACATATGTTATCGTACACGCACACATCCATTTTTAGTTAAAGTCAACGTCAAAGTTAAAGTCAAAGTCGAAGTCAAAGTCGAAGTCCAGTCAAAGTCTAAGTTAAAGTCAAAGTCGAAGTACAGCCAAAGTCAAAGTCCAGTCAAAGTCAGAGTTAAAGTTAAAGTCGAAGTCAAAGTCCAGTAAACAAAGTCAAAGTCCAGTGAAAGTCAAAGTTTAAGTTAAAGTCAAAGTTAAAGTCAAAGTCAAAGTTAAAGTCAAAGTCAAAGTCGAAGTCCAGTCAAAGTCGAAGTTCAGTCAAAATCAAAGTCAAAGTCGAAGTCCAGTCAAAGTCAAAGTCGAAGTCCAGTCAAAATCAAAGTCAAAGTCAAAGTCGAAGTCCAGTCGAAGTCCAGTCGAAGTCCAGTCAAAGTCAAAGTCAATGTCCAGTCAAAGTCAAAGTTAAAGTTAAGATTAACTTTAACTTTAACATTAACTTTATAATAAAGATCCAATTTTATGTACTCGGCCTGTTGCTAACACCGAACCTTTTCGAACCTTTTTCACAAATATCCGATCCGTTTTTTTTATTTAGGTTCCAAGCCCGCGATAAAATTGATGTAATAGCTTAAATTTTAAATTTTTTGCCATTTTCAAATATTTCAACTTTGACTGTGAATAACTTTTTATTGGTTAGATGAATGAACAAATAGTATAAGACACTTTTTTTAGAGCGTTAAATTTTCTACATAAATATCTAAAACTCTTTAATAACATTTATTTTTATTGAGCTACAGAACTTTTGACAAAATCTTATGTGTTTCAAAAATTGACAAAAATTTTTTTACTTTGACCGTGACAAGGCGAATTCATACAGGTGGGTTCGAGCGAATTCAGATCTACACATACGCACACACTCCTTGTAGCTGAAAATGTCAGACAAAGCGACAACATAAGCAATTTGACAGCTACGATTTGATTTTCAAGGAAGAAGAAGAAACCATATGATGGGAGGATGCCACCTGTAATGAATTCGCCTTGGATCGTGAATAACTTTTAAATGCTAACATTATTGGAAAAAGTATACTGGACATTTTTTATAGTGCGTTCAATTTCCTAATTTTGGAAATAATAATATAATCACCAGGACTTCAACTAAAATTTTGGTTTCGAAGCGACACGTTTCAACTTGTGCCAAACTTAACATAAATTTTACGATAAAAAAAAACAGGCAATTAGCGTGGGTGAAATAAGTGGGCAATCACTACATGATTTACGTGTTAAAACAAGTATGCGTAAATTTTTTATTATTTTACGTGCACTACATTGACTAACACCTAATTACACACACAATTTTTTTTTTTTTTGTGTATCATAATATTAATATTTTGAGAGATCGTATATTGGTACTTTAAAAGTAAGTAGTATTAAATGACTCGGTTTTTTGCCCGATTTTTCAGCTTTTTTTCATAATTTTTGAAATCGATTATCAAATAATAAGGTTTTTAAACTTTTTTTAATTTTTAAAAATCTTGGCTTTAGAAATTATCGAAATATTGTCGATGTATCGATTACTTATTTCTTTTGATGCTACTATATAGTACCGATAGTGTCACACGATATAAATCAAAACCATATATATTGACACCAATGGCTTTCAATATTTTTGTAACGGAACTTTCAAAAAAAAAAACGGTACTTATATGATTAAAAAACCGGTTACTTTTAGAATAGTACCGAAAGTGTCACACGATATATATCGACACCAATGGTTATCTATAGTTTTGTACCGGTACTTTCAAAAAACCCGGTACTTATATAATTAAAAAACCGGCTACTTTTCGATAACTCGAAACCCGGGTTTTGTTAAAAATTTTAATAATCAAAAACATACATAAGTATATAGGATAAAAAGGTCATTGATATATATGTTAATTAATGTTACTATTACTATACGCTCTTAAAATTTTTGACAATTAGGTAATGCCAAACGAGTAACACAAAAATTCCAAAGACGTGATTGGTTTGAATAATTAAAAAAAAAAAAAATTACCACACACGTTGATATTTTTGGCGTTAAACTATTGCGTACTTATTTTTAGCGATCATGTTTCATTCACACTTCCTTATTTTTTTTTTCGACCATCATAAGTGACAAAAAAAAAAAACAAAAACAAAAAAAAAATATCCAATTAAAACCGTAAAGTTTGGTCTTGAAATTCTCAACAACAGGTGTGAAAATTCTGCTTAATTGCTTTTACCGTTTCACAGATTAGTTATCGCTTGATCGATAGATACATATATGGTTTGTTATGAATATGGAGCAATGTGACAGGTGCTACATATTTAAAGATAATAGCAATAAACTTTCCGTCACAAGTGGGCGTATGGCGCTTGACGGTTCTACTACAAGCAGTCAGAATTTACCATTTTTTTCTCAACAGCAGCCGCTAAAAAGTGGTTCGACAGATCTGTCATCAAATGACTTTATTTTAAAACTTCAGCTGTTTTGGCGGATGCTTCTTCGTAGAGGGTATTACAAAAAGGAGAGAAGCCCTACTTAACGGTAACAAGTCTCTAATTCTACTTCGAAATGCCGAGAGAGTATTTATTTATTTTATTGTTATTATTATGCCATTTTGGAAAATCTGAACGCGTCAATTCATAGGAAAATGGATTTCCATGCGCAGACCATAAAATTCCACTTATTCTAATTCTAATTTGTATGTACTGTACAGAGGCCGAAAGTAATAGTCAAATTTTTTTGTCTGAATAAATGTGTATTATAAATTTCGAGTGACCTCCAGTTGTAAATATGCTAACTTCAATTCCGTCGGAAAGGAGAAACTCGATAGAAATTATTCGGCGAAATTATCTACAAGGATTTTTTTTTCTTTTGGAAACAAGGGTTAATTTAAATGCTTAATTTTAGGCCGGAAAAACTCAAAAAACGTTCCAGGCTCTGGCATAAGCGCGAATAGGTAATAGTATGCACAATGCCTATATATATTTACATTTGGGTCATTCCATGTAAAATCGTCAAATGGTTTGAATCGATCCCTACCGATGTGAAACATTTTTGGTTTGGAGTTTCCTTTTATTATAAAACGAAGTTCTGTCAAAGGTTTATGTTGCGGAAACTACTCTATTTAAAAAAAACTCTTACAATTTGTACTTTACTAAAAAGTAAAAAAAAAAAAAAAAAATGTGGTCAGAAAAAAAATTTATTTTCGGAAATAAAAAACAAATCCTGTTCTGTAAATTATGTACTTAGTTATGCCAAAGACATAATTTAAAAATAATAAGAAACTTTTTTTTATGATTTTGAAAAATTTAAAGCTTTCTAATGTGCTGTTCATGCTGAGCCTGCATTTTGCATTTTAGAATTTAGTCCAAAATGCAGCATTTTTTCCATACAATTTCAAAAGCTAAACGCAACTAAATGCTACTTTATTTCTGCATTAGCTTTAGCATCTTCGAAGATACAGTACGAACAAAAATTTCCTTGTGTGAAGAAAAAGTGAAAAAATGTTGCATACTTTTGGGTGAACCGCTGTTTATATTACTTATGCAATAATTTTTCCTGTTAAAAGTTGCAATTTTCGAGGTGAAGAGTTTCCAAATTTGTTTAGAAAGTCGGTTTCTTTACCCACGAACTCACTTTTATATACCAAATGGAGTTTATCTGAAAAGGCAAGCATACTTCCACTTGCGATGTAGGAACGCACCTTAAGCATTCGAAAATTAGCTAAATGCACGTTTTCAAAATGCAGCAACATGAACGCCACTTCGAAATGTACGACTGAAAATGGAAAATCCTGGTTTTAAAACTCAGCATGAACACTACATAATATTGGAAACTTTTGAAAATATATCAAGATGTTTTTTATGCGTCTAGAGTTTTTTTAACCTCTAACTTCTGACGTAAACTGTTTTAACGTATATGACAAATTTTTTTATTATAATATAAATATTTAGTTATTTCAATGTAAAGATAAATTCCAACAACAAAATTTTTATAGAAAAAAAAAAAAACTCTTGGGCTATTCTCTCTAAATTTTTTTCTTGAAAAATAACACAAGGAACTGTCAAAATTTGTTCCAGCAATAACAAAAAACACATGTATTTTGATGTTGCATGAACAAAATTTTGAAAAAAATTTTCCAATTTTGACTTTAGTGTGAAAATTTCTTGTGTTTTAATGAAAAAAAATGTAGAGAGAAGATCCCTTATATGTATATTGTTTTCTAAAAAATGTTACTTTTTCTAATTGTCTCTTAAAAAAATATCAACAAAAGAAACTAGAGTGTAAAACTCACCACCAAACTAACTTTAAGCACTGGGAAAATGGAAAAACTGTAAGTGAAGTGAAAGTGAAGTGAAAGTGACGTGAATTTTAATTGCATAATCTAAAAAAAAAAAATTGTTTTTCCTTTGACAGAACTCTGTTTTATAATACAAAAAAACTCTCTACCAAAATTCATTCAAATCGAACCATTTGACTTGGAATTGTCCATTTGCATTAGTATATATGAATGTATGGATGTACGTATAAATACCTTTACCGTCAAAACAAAACACTCGTCTTATTTATTCAGAAATTTTAATTGCATTTTTTTTGCATATTATTTTCTGGAACAAGATCAGTGATTCAACTCAGCGATCATCTGAATTGTTTTTATATATTTAATAGGAGTGCTATTAATACATTGGTTATTGTAGAAAATGTGACCAGAAATCTATAGGAAATAATGTGGGAAGGTCTAAGTAGAATTAAAAACTCAATATGCACTAGACTGATCAAAGAAAAAATTTTGTTTTTGAAAATTAGCACCTTAAATTACAGTGGCGCTTAAAAAAGTAGCAGATATTTGAATTTAAATATTTTTGAGGAAACTTTTTGTTTTGTTAGTTTTTAAATGAAAATTATTAAAAAAGAAAAATCTTAATTTGCAAAAAAAAGTCATTTCCAATTTTGGCTGCTATTTTTTTCAAACGCCACTGTTCATATTAAATCATAGATAAGCACCAGAAATGTGCACAAACAGTTAGTTGTAATTAGTTATATTGAATAATATTCAAATGAATAATATTTTATTACCTATGGCATATTTTCGACATCAAAAAAGGCACCGCCATACAACAAATATATATTCATTCACAACTTTTTATTACACTAAGTAAGTCATCAAAATCTACAGATTAGCGTAATGCTTGCGCATTCAAATTTGATTAAATTCTATGACGATGACTAACAATTACGAGATCTAATGTTCTAATATTAACTAGGCCAGTTAATATGTTATTTTTGAGGTTATGTTGAAAGGCAGTTTGCAGTATGCTAAAATAGGGGCGTGGTTAGCATCAAAGTTTCATTTGCAACTTTTTCCTAACCGGAAAGTAAACTGTATACCGAATTTCAATGAAATGTCTCTTCTTCAGTTCGACACCGTTTACACTGGCAAATTTGCATTTGGCTTCACCTTCCCTGCAAGAATTATCCACCAGGACAAAAAGCCATCGAAAGAAAATGCACTACCGTGATGTTTTAAACACCTGTAGAGTAATAATAATAGAAGAGTCTAGAGGTAGGTAGGTTCAAGTGGCTGCCGCAGAGGCACACTTAGGCCAGTTTTGAAGGCCCGTTGTGATACCACCAACACAAGGAAAGTCAGCCCCGGGACCCAGCCATATGGAAAATCCCTGAGTTGTTGGGATTTTCCACATAGCAGAATCCCGGGACTGACACTCCTAAACCGACACCGTTACTCCTCCTCGAACCACTTAGATGACTTTATGAAGCCCATCAAGTCCTTTATGTCCAGTTCCGCGATCTGGCTTAGACTATCTAGGAACGGAACTCCCAAAAAGCGCGTTCTCACGCCGCTTAAAGCCGGACAGTTGCAGATGAGGTGCTCCACCGTTTCCTCCTCCTCATCATCTTTGCAACTCCTGCAGCATCGTCGGTAGGGCACACTTAGCCTTTCTGCATGCCTACCAATGAGGCAGTGACCGGTTAATGCCCCTATCAATATGCAGATTTCCCTCCTAGTTAGGGCATAAATGCGTCTAGACCTTTTAAGATCCCATTTTGGCCAGGTTTGTTTCGATATCCGACACACTGGGGATTGCAGCCATCTTTCGTTGGCTTGACGGAGTGTGTGCTCCTTCAGCATTAGTTTGCATGTGGCAAACGGCATACCTAAGCGCTCTTTATCCCGAAGAACCTGCTTGGTCGTGCCCTGCCTGGCAAGCTCGTCTGCCTTACAGTTTCCCTCAATGTCCCTATGTCCCGGGACCCATATGAGGTTTACGCGGTTCTGTTGGGCCATCTCCTGAAGAGATCGACGACAGCTGAGCGTCAGTTCAGAGTTGAACGTGTATGAGCCAAGGGATTTGATTGCCGCCTGGCTATCGCTGAAAATAGTGATATCTCCTCCGATAACACGTTTGCTTAACCAGGCCGCGGCGTCCCGGATTGCCGAGACTTCCGCCTGGAAGACGCTACAATGATCAGGTAGTCTGAAGGAGAGTTCAAGGTCCAAATCCCTTGAATAAACCCCTCCTCCAACTCTGCCGTCCAACTTCGAGCCGTCGGTGTATATGGAAGTGCCACCATTTGTTTCGGGACACCAATCCGTCCTCTCCCAGTCTTCTCTGCTGGGAATGTTTATTTTGAAGCAGCTATCCCCGACTGTAGTGGTCGCACAACGATCTGTGCTTAGAGGGAGAAAGCTGTAAGATTCCAGAATACTGGAGTGTCCAATAGTACCCGCACCCCAACTGGAGGTTTCTCTTAGGCGCAGAGCTGATGCCGCCGCTGACCGAAACCCTTCCAGATCAAGTGGCAAAATGCCCAGAATGGCCTGGAGGGCTTCGTTGGGCGTTGTCCTTAGCGCACCGCTTATACAGATCATATTGGATCTATGGACTTTCCGCAACAGATTCAGGTATGTTGTCTTGCTCAGTGCCGGCCACCATACGACGACTCCATACAGCATGATTGGGCGAATGATGGCCGTGTAGATCCAACTGCATACTCTAGGGCTGAGCCCCCATTTTTTGCCAATGGCTCTTTTGCATGTGTAAAGAGCGATGCAAGCTTTCTTCTGGCGCTGAAGAACATTCTCCTTCCAATTCAGTTTCCTGTCCAGAACTATGCCTAGAAACTTGGCCTTATCCGACAAGCCCAGGCGCGTGCCATCTAGTTCTGGTAGGCTTAGTGGCGGTATTTTGTACCGGTTGGTGAAGAGGACAAGTTCCACTTTCCCCGGGTTGATACTAAGTCCGCAGCGAGAGGACCACCTCGAAACCTCTCGCAGTGCTACTTGCATCAGGTCACACAGAGTTTGTGGGAACTTGCCTCTGAATGCAATAGCTAAATCGTCTGCGTATGCCACTATCTTCCCGCCCCCCCAGCTTGTGTCACGTAGCAACGAGTTGACTGTGAGGTTCCATAAAAGCGGGGAAAGAACACCACCCTGGGGCGTTCCCCTTGTGACATAGCGTGATAACTCGACCGTACCAAGTGAAGAAGCTATTTTCCTTCCTCTTAGAAGTTGGTCAATTAAACCAGTTAGAGGTCTATCTACGCCCAGATTAGTTAGAGCGGAGTTGATCGCCTCCGGGCTTATATTGTTGAAAGCCCCCTCAATATCTAAGAAGGCCACGAGACAGTAGTCCTTTTCACACAGCGATTTCTCAATGACAGATACTAGGCTGTGCAGAGCAGTTTCTGTTGATTTACTCTTGGTGTATGCATGCTGATAGCTAGAGATAAGGTTGCTATCAATAGTCGTTGAAAGGTAGTCGCTTAGTATCCTCTCAAAGGTTTTGAGTACAAAGGACGAGAGACTGATCGGTCTGTAATCTTTTGGCTCGTAGTGGGATGCCTTCCCAGCCTTAGGGATAAACACTACCGTGGCGCTTCTCCAGGAGCCCGGAATGTGGTTGAGAGCCAGGCAGGCTGTGAAGAGAAATACCAGCCATTTAGCTGATGTCTCCAACGTGTTTATAAGTTGCGCGGGGATAATCCCGTCCGGCCCGGCAGCCTTATACGGTTCAAAGCTCTTAACTGCCCACCTTACTCTTTCCTCAGTGATGGGTATATTTACTGCCAGGTTTGTTGCAGGTGCTAGTGGTGCATCATGCAGATTCCCCGGAAAATGTGTATTCAAGAGCAGCTCAAGGGTTTCCTCTTCCGTGCTGGTCCAGGATCCGTCAGGCTTTCGCAAATAGCTGATGGTTGTTTGACTTTTCGAGAGGACTCGTCTAAGTCTCGCTGTGTCGTCGACCTTTTCGACGCCAGTGCAGAAATTTCTCCACGAGGTTCTCTTCGCCTGTCTCAGAGCTTTTTTGTAGGCCCTTAGTTTAGCTTTATATTCATGCCAATGAGGCTCAGAGCCGAAGCTCTTGGCCTTGTTAAATTGTTTCCGGCATGATATTCGGAGCGAGTCCAAATCGTAGGACCACCAATGTGGCCTGTGTTTACCGCGTGGTTTTGGCACTGGACAAGCCTGTCCTAGAGCATTTGAGAGCGCCGATGTAAATGTAGTAACAAGATCCTCCAGCTCCTCTACTGATGAGGGGGCTTGTGAGGGCAGTACTGGTAGGTCTCTGTCTAATATTTCATTGTGTAACTGCCAATCAGTGTTACGTGGATTGCGCTTCATGATTGGTTGTTCTACAATAAAGTCTAAAACCATTTCTATGTAACGGTGGTCGGAGAAAGAATGTTCTTCCAGAACCCGCCATTTTCTGACCCACTCATAAGCGCCTTCACTACAGATAGTGAGGTCTATGACCTCCCTGCGGGTCTTAGTGATAAAAGTAGGCTCATTACCCACGTTGCAAATCACCAGGTTGGTTGTTAAGAGGTAATCAAACAGAGACTCGCCCCTGGCATTGATGTCGGAGCTCCCCCATTGGACATGGTGAGCATTAGCGTCCGCTCCAATAATAAGATTACCCGTGCAGAAATTTGACACCAGGTCTTTCACCTCCGTTTGTGGTGGGGGTTCTTCGGCGTCGTAGGGCATATAGACCGACGCCACCGTCAGGCGGGTGCTGTCGACCGTTAGACTGATAGCGGTAATATCACCATTGGTGTAGTTAGGTAGGAGAAAGGAGTTCAACTCAGACTTGACCAAAATACACGTTCTGACTTTGCTCTCCTCGCTGGCTCGAATGAGCTTGAAGCCCTTAGTCCCCAATCCGCAGATTCTCGAGCTATTGACCCAGGGTTCTTGGATGAGGACCACATCCACGTCGCCTTTAGAAAGACGACTACTTAAAGCAGCCGAAGCCACTTTAGATTTGTGCAAATTAATCTGAAGCACCACCAACATGAGAGCGCACAGACTTCCCTGCCGTCCCCATATCGTCGAGGTTTGCTCCATCCCGGAGGTAGCCTATCAACGACGAGTTGTTCCGATTAACTGCCCGATGTGGCGTTGCAGGAGTCCTGCTGCCTGTAGCGTTAGATGTTAGTCGCTCAGCGTTGGCTGCTACCACCGTGACCTCGAGGACTTCCTCGTCCTGTAGGCTGTCCTCCATCTCCGAGTTGTTCACAGCACTATCGCCAAGAGACGTGGCGGATAACATGCTTTCCGCATCGGAATCCTCCGCTTCCTCTTCTGGTAATAAGTTTTCCGGTTCCCCCGGAGCAGCCGAGAAGGCAGCGCGCTGAGCATCACCACGATATACGTGGATAACGATCTGGCCTACGCTGTAGTGTACTAGGCCATTGCACCTTTTGAGGGGCTCGATTGACTCTTTATTCATGGTGAACACCACCTGTCTGTCGGGCCCTACCGCATCCCCGACCAGATTGACACTCCAGTCATGCGTTGGGAGGGACGGATTCATTAGCCGTAGCATCCCGAGTATTCTCTCGGGTTCGTCAGGGATGGCCGGAATCCACGCCCTTGCCCTTGGACGAGCTGGAATGTCCTTCCAGTCGACGACCTCTATCTTTGCGCCCTGGTAGACTTCACCCAGTTTAGCAGCTGCTGCCTTGTACAGTGCTACGGTTTTTGCATCCTCGCATGCGAGTAATTTAATTTGACCCTGGTGCCAACCCGCATCCGTTACTCGTGCCGAACTACCCGGAAACTCCGGAGCAACGTTGAGAAGAATGTTGCCGAGTTCATTTCGCACGTAACGCCACCGGTCCTTGGGGATGGCCAGACGGTCATTGCCTCGGTCAAGGACGCCTATAAGGATCCTGTCCTTGGTTACCTCAGCAAAGCTTAGTTTGCCCGCTCCAGAGGTATTCTGATGCCGCTTGGGAGGGGGAATAAACTCCAGATCCGATCTCTGGCGCTTGAAAGGGTTAACTTTTAACCTCTTTGGCATGTACGAATTTTGGAAATCCGGTATCACAGCTTTCGCTAGCTCTACAGATTTACTGGAATTCGGCGACAGTGATTCCTGCGGTACCCCTTCATACCTCTTCAGGATCTTTGCAGCCAATCTTTTCTCGTGGTATGTGAAGCGGCGGGGAGATGTCTCCCTGGAGTGCGGACCCGTAGTTGCCATCGCGGTCGCTCTCCTTGCCGACATCTCAGTTGCAGCTTCCTTCTCCTTCGAAACTCCGAGGCCAGGTCGTGAGACCGCTGCCACAGACGTAAAGATACTGGTTTTCATATCAGCGGTTGATGGGAGTTTAGCATCCGCCGTTGTCCGCTTAGCTGCGTTGGCAACCGCACTGGTGCTAGCTCCCATCAAGTCAATCTTATTCGATAGAGGGTTGGTTGACCGACTCGTAGTTGCCATCGCTGTCGATCCCCCCTTGATTGTGGAACGGAGGTTGTCCTCCGGCGTTGTTGTTGCTTCCTCGCCTGCTCCTCCATAGCTCTCCTTTGCTGAGGAGTGAAATTTGGCGTTGTTTGTTTTTTAGATTTTTCGTTTTTATTCAGGTTATTCGAGTTCATCTTGTTCGTACGACCCATCGCCGGACAAGGCCAGCTTAGGGTCAAGGGAAGAGTAGGGGAAAATGTGTCGTCCGCCGCGGCAGAGCCCCGTACCGCGGTAAGGCCATGCTTACTCTCTGAGGCGACCCGGTGTCAGAGAGGCTCCGTTCAAATACAGCCACGATTTGCCTCCCGGCTGCAAACGTCCAATGGGCACGGTTTCGCATAACACCCTGGATTGGGAGGGGGAAGATCTTTGTCGTCGCGCCAGAGAGGCTAGCCTACTCTCGTGATGAAGTGCCGAAGAGTCTAGAAGGCTTCTGTCTTTTCCTGGTAGCATTGTTAGATTCCCTGTAAGGGATCACTTTCGCCTTCATTGTCTGTCACTAGCACGATCACTATCGCCTTTCTTTCATTGTCAAAGTCACTGTCAGCATAATTGTCACTGACGCTTGAATTTGCTTGTCACTGTCACGGCTCCGTTTTGTCCACATAACGGTACTACGTAACGGCACAAAATAATCGAGATAGATATAGAGTTCCATACATGAAAGTGTACACGATAACTTGAGTAAAAGTTGAGATATTTGTATAGAGGTTACTTTCTGGCCAAGGTAGGTTGCTACTGAAAATGGGCGAAATCGGATGATAATTACGCCCCCTTTTTCGATATCGAAAATTGTAAATGGGCGAAATCGGACGATAATCACGCCCCCTTTTTCGATATCGAAAGTGACATAAAATGACATAACTTGAATAAAAATTGAGAAATTAGCATGAAATTAATCGGATGATAATCACGCCCCCTTTTTCGATATCGAAACATTCGAAAATCACATAAATTGACATACTTGAGATATTTGCATGAAATTTGACATACAGGTTACTTTCTGACCAAAGTAGATTGTTATTGTAAATTGGCGAAATCGGACGATAATTACGCCCCCTTTTTCGATATCGAAAGTGACATAAATTGACATAACTTTAATAAAAATTGAGAAATTAGCATGAAATTTGGTATACAGGTTACTTTCTGACCAAAGTAGATTGCTATTGAAAATGGGCGAATTCGGATGATAATCACACCCCCTTTTTCGTGAGGCATTTTTGAAAATTCGACTGGCCGTAACTTTTAAACTGATTACGGTAAAACGATGAAATTTGGCACAAAGCATACTAGTATCGTTGGGAGTATACCTGATGAAACTGGATAAAATCACCCTCCCAACCACGCCCACTTTCGTTATCGGAAATTTGAAAATTACCGAATTCGGTAAGATAAATATCTAAAATAGTATAAACTTTTAGGTAAAGGCTCCCTATATCATTATTATCTCATTCTGAAAACTACCGATCGGTATTTAATGAACTTAGACTGTTAACATACCAATAGCAAAGAATTTTATAACTTTATACGTTTTTTGAAATTATCGATATCGAAAAAAGCATCTCGAGAGCTAATGTTTAATTGAATTATTAAACATACTTCTTTATCTTTAAATCATTACTCACCAAATATGGGTAATTTTTTTTAAATATTTCCTCATAAAAGTGATTAATCAAGCGCCATAAGTATATTACAGGTAGCTTTGATCATTATTATTTTTTTAATCTAACAATAAAAATGTCAATATACTCTTGAAATTTACCGATAAAAACATTATAGTAATTTATGATGATAACGGGGTTTTTTATGCATGTTTTTCTGCGTTTCTTGACGCGCTTATGGGCTGTGACTAACTAATTTATTTTTAGTAATTTTTTATACGTTTTTTTTTTTTTTTAATTATTGTAGCACACGTCTTTTCATCTAGATATTTGTTTTTAATCCGTTACTTCACTTTCATCATAACTTTTATTTTCTATTAAACCGCCAAAGAAACCTTACTTTACTCATACCTAGTCACCAGATATCTAATCACTTTACCAACAATATTGGCCTACTAAACATCACCAACGAATCAACTTAAACGAAGAATGCGTTTACTCCTCTCGCACTCGCACTCGCACTCTACTCACACACGGCCAGCTGTGGTGGGTGTCGTCGGTCGGCTACCAAACAGTTGTAACAACCGCAAACATTCAAGGAACACTACTAAGATTTCACTGATGTGGACGCGCGACTTGCAACTTTGCGCAGCTGATGAAACCGTGACGACTGCGTATACGAAAAACTACCCGGTATTAAAAAGAACTAGTTTTTCTTTTTAGAGGGAATGTGTTGATTATTTTATTTAGTTATTAGAATAGATATTTTCAATAACGACAAATTATTTTTCAATTCAAGCTGCCTACTAAATATTTCACTATTTTTCTATTACTAAAGTTGCTATGTCGCAATAACTCGGCCTTTCCAGCATTTCAGCTTGACCTTAATCAGATTTCATTGTTGCTAATATCTTCATCAATACTTTCGTTATCATCCTCAGGAATCAAATAAATGGTTTTAACTTCTCTGTTGAAAATACTGTAGGATATGGTTCCCTGCAAGTTGCACGAAGATCTTTGATGACGTAACGGTCATTGCAAAGAAAGAATATGTTCGTTTCGTAGACTACATACTTCGTGTAAAAGCGCCTTAATGATCCAAATGCAGCTTCTTAAACGGTTGTGGTTCAATTTCGGTATGATGATATTTACCTAGTTTTTTCTTTTAAAAGAACGTCTTGATTATTCTATTTAATATAGAATGTTTAATATAAATTTATTTGTAATCCATTTCATTATAAAAGAAATTAATGATTAGTTTAATGAAATCAATATTAGATTATTTTTCAATTCAAATCGCCTACTAAATATTTCTATATTTTTCAATTACTGAAGTTCCCTGTAGCGAAAGCAACTAGTTGAAAACTACTTTACAACTAGTTTTTGCACCAGACCCAACTAGTCAGTATTTTGTCTTTTTTCCATATAAGCAACTGGTGTTTTTACGTGTTGATGTCCTACGGGTGTCAATTGCCAGATTTCGACCAGAACATACCAGTCACCTAAACATGAAATACTACAGTTAAACTGGTTGTACAATACCAGTCTCATACTAGTAAAAACTCAAGCTAGAAACACCAAAGTCGACAGTCTTAGAAATCGCATACTATCTCTATGTCAAATTTGATAAAAATCCGTCAAGCGGTTCTCCAGATAGTACCGGATATACTGCAATAAGACGGCAACGCTATCTGGTAACCCTACTTGAAAATACTTTAGTTGGCATGGCGCCGAAAATTAATTTCATTTGATACTCATATTGACTTATCTTACTCAATATTTAAAAAAATGAGATAGGTGGCAACCCTGTAATACCCCTCCCAAATGGCAAGACTCAAGTGGATAGTCTTAGAATCAAACATACTATCACCATGCCAAATTCCATACAAATCCGTCAAGCGGTTCTCCAGATAGTACCGGATATACAAATATACTGCGGTAAGGTGGCAACCCTACTTGAAAATATTTTTGTTGGTATGTCTTGCTCCATAATTTAATTTCCTGACTAGTATGAGTTCTTGAAGAAAATTCTAGTTGCCTACTAGTACTTTTCTCACTAGTTTGACGTTTCGCTGCAGGGTTGCTATGTCGTAGTACTAGTACCTATGCATGGATGTGATTGTTGTGTGTGATGCCATTATTGGTGAATGCCCGACTACTCATATGATGCGATGCGCCTACACCTACACCCCCACAGTGTTGGGCTACTGTAACATAGAGTATCCCCCAACCCCTCCCAACCAAATACCGATAGTAAATATCAATATGCAATTCAATACATAGCTTCGTGTGAATGTTTATATAAAACAAGTGGCGTAGACGCGATTACGTCAACGGATTCATATATAATTTTTAATGACAGGTATCGAAGATATTTTTATTTTAATATTTTTTATGTTTACAGAATAGTGAATTGACTCAAAAAAAAAAAAAAAACGATCACAAACAGTACCGTAACAGTGATAGGCACAGTGACCGCTACAGCTATAGTACATGTCAGAGAAGGTGACAGTGATCGTAGCAGTGCTAAAAAATGTGATAGGGATAATTTTTCAGTAAACCAAGCGGAGAGGGTGCTATAAAATCTGAACTTACCACTTTTCCACGGCCAAAATGGCCAATTAGAAATCGACAAAATTCTCGATTTATTTTCGTCACACTCGACTAGATTCAAAATTAAAAAAAAGCAAGTTTTCTTCCATTTTGATGCTTTTCTGAACCTTTTTGAAGTATATTTTTAACTCTATTAAGGTACATTTTTTCCTCTATTTTGATAAAAAAAATAAAATTTTTAATAATTACGATCCCTGATTTCTACTCATTAACGCAAAAATCTCAAAACGAAATAAAAATCGTCGAAAAAAAAAAAAAATTATAAGAGCAACAAATTTTACGAGACGAATGTGCTACTCCGTACAGAATATTTTGATGGAGTGGAGAGGAGAGTCGGGAGTAGGTAAAAACATACATAATGCACATTAGAGCGTATGACGGTGTAAGGAGAAAAACCAGTTGAAAATGGGGAATATTTTGAACACTTACCTTATGAGGTTTTCAAACAAAAAAAAAAATTAATTTTTTTGTCACCCTGTAAAAACAGCGAAATTTGTTTTTTTCTATAATTTCT
Source organism: Campiglossa producta (assembly GCA_964058755.1). Taxonomy (NCBI): domain Eukaryota; kingdom Metazoa; phylum Arthropoda; class Insecta; order Diptera; family Tephritidae; genus Campiglossa; species Campiglossa producta. Next base: position 13,119,234 of record CAXKVI010000004.1, on the reverse strand, counting down.
ATATTTTACGTTCGATTTTCCAAAGTGATACATTTTTAAAAAGGAATCCACCAAGGCAAAATTTCATCCATAGAAACTTTTAGCCCATCATGCCAAGTTCAGCTTTTATTCTATTTTAACTAAAACCAACACCCTGTATTTGACAAAAAAAAAAAAATTGTTTCTGAAAACTGAGAAAAAAAGAATATTTACCTGCATACAATGAGGAAATATATGTAATGCATTTATGCCAAATCTTCCCTTGACTCTAATTTGCTGTCACGTTCTCGGCTACTTAGTTTAGCGAATATATAACCTCGGCGTTCCTCGTCGGCAATTTCTGTACAATAATAACTTACTACGTGAACAAATCGCTCAGAATTTTGAGAATGGCATAGAAAATCTAAGGCTGTATTTACCTAATTCAATTTTTTTTTTAATACAGGGTGTTGGCTTTAAATAAATTCGAATAAAAGCTAAAGTTGGTGTCGCAGGTTAATAGCTTATATAGACGAAATATGACACGGATTAAAACCTTTACAACAATATATTGCTCGTGGAAATCAAAGACCAAATTGAAATGTTATAAGCAAAAAACGAATTTCGCTGTTTTTGCAGGGTGCCGAAAATTGTTTTTTCCATTTTTGAAATCACCAACAAGTAAACATAAGAACCAGGGGGGGGTACATTTTAAACTTTTTTTGGCGATACGCTCTAATGCACATTCATAAATAGAGAATGCAACGACCGGCAGGTTTTGCGTACATACTTTCAATTTCGAATGCTTAAATATTTGGGCAATTCACAAGAGTGTCGTATTCGTCTTATCGCTGTATGTTGTTTCCATGGTTTCCAATATAAAGGGCAATGAATGCTTAAATATTTGGGCAATTCACAAGAGTGTCGTATTCGTATTATCGCTGTATGTTGTATTTTGTTCCGATGCTTCCCAATAAACATTTTTTTCAAAAATATAGCTCATTAGGCGAATAGCTCGAAATAGTAGACTTTGTGAAAAGAGTAATTATTTTTCAAGTTTTATTCATATTTTAGTAACATATGTTATATATAATACGAATAATAATATTATATAATATGAATAAACCTTTTTTTACTTATCATTCTTTGGGGAATAGCATGTTTGTTAGAGATTTTACGGAAATGAATTTTTCGAAATTAAAATCGAAACCGTATTTTTTTTTAATTTAAATCAGAACCGAAATCGGTAGTCACGGAAGGGTTCAAGCGGCAATCGTAATCGTTTCAAATTAGAAATATAAACATTAACAAATTTTTCGATCTCAACACAAAAACTGTCAAAATTTTCTTTAGGTCTGTCAAAATTTTTATTTTCGAGACTGTACTAAATGTTTTTTCTATTATGAATTTTCTAAAACTAATTTGTGAGAATTTAAATTTATATTCACCTCATAGCTGTCACAAATTCCAATACGTAATTTACGTAAACGAATTTTATATTACCTCACAACGGTATAAAATATCACCTCTTAGCTGCCAAAGGTTTGAATTCGGATGATTTTTGTTATAGCTGTAGACTCCATTCCAAACAGTCACAACCGAAAACCAAAGGCTCAAATAAATAATTAACTAATAAATTATCTGAAACTAGTTTTGATTAACGTAAAATTATATTCACCACATAACTGTCAAAAATTTCACCTCACAACTGTCAAGTGTAAAATTTTAATACCAATGCACTTCGTTACCGTTTCTACTGCTGTTATAACTCCGTTTTCAAGTCAAATCAGAAGTCTAAATCACCCCCAGACTATGATGAATTTCGGATCACATTATTATGGCTAAAAAAAAGGCCATGGAAATTAGGGACATGCCACATCTTGGAGAAGATCAATGCCAATACGAAAAATAGCTGCGATGGAAAGAAGATGGCCGATAACACACTCTCCCTATGTGTTTCCGAGTAATGTAAGTTAGCGCTAAAAATATATTACCTCGTTTTCACTTATCTTTATCAGTTTGTCGGAATCCGAGAGGCTGCACTTTGTTGTTGTAGCACATTTTTCGTGAGCCTGAAGTGTTGTCAACAGGAATTAAATTGCTATCTTTGAAGTGTGTTAAGTGCAAGATTAGGCTGTCGCAATGATAAGAAGATAAGAAGTATTTAACCCTCTCGTGCCGATTGGTACACATATGTACCATCTCCTCCTGGTAACAATTACCAAAATTCTTTCATTATTAATGGTAAATATTATTAGAAATTAGCTAAAACATTCTGGTTTCTTCTTCACAGAAGGAAAATTTATATTCAGCGAGGAAAAGGTTACAATAAATTCTAATGGGTCAGTTACATAAAACTTTATTTTGGCTTTACCTCAAACTTTGACTTTGACAGAAATGTTCAGCATACGTATTTAAACGAAGCATGGCAAATTGGAGACCTCAAAGTTGAAGCAAGGTTAAAATTTGGCAAACTCTCAAATTTTGCTTGCTTTGACAATCAGATGTTGATGACTTTGCTTTAATTAAAGAATAAAAAGTTGGAGGAAATAATAATTAATTCATTTTTTCTCTATTAAATTAATAAATTAACCAAAAAATTCTGAATTCAAATAAATAAATAACGAAAACAGATGTATAAAAGAAAAGCGTCAAGGCGTTCATTGTTGCATACCTCTGAAGTTGGACGCAAAGTTTTGAGGTAGCAAATGTCAGGCGAGGTTAACAAAGCTTTATGTATTCGACCCTTAAGAGAGGCAATACCCTGCAAAAATCGAGAGTTCTCTATTTCCTATCCAAAGAGTACTCCAAATGTAATCCTTTTTCATATAAAAATTGTGCTCCAATTAAAATTGCGATGTCCTAGGACTGGACCACCTACTCCAACCTTCGCTTTGTTTCTGCTACTCTATGAAATACCTACAGTCAGAGTACTTTCAATGTACTCCAATGTTGTTACTTCTTGGAGTATATACTGTCAGAGCGATAGTGTCGTGATTTTCGTCGATAAAGCAGGAGCAATGATCGGCTTTCGAAAAGCTGAAGGTGGTCCGATGAGGTATACAAAGGATTACTATTGGAGTACTCCAACATCAAAAAATTGGATATGAAAATTGATAGACAGCTGCCTATCTACAAGTCGATCAAAATAATCAGTTTTAAGCCGATAGTACTATCTCACAGTTCCTCCTTTATTGTGTGTAACTATTTTGACACGCCCTAATGCACAATTATCTTACGTTTGAATTTATTTATTATCTTCTCACCATCGAGCTTATTAACATTTAATGATAGTCATTTTCAAATCCCTCACTGCGTTTGTAATCAATCCATCATTTTATTTTTATAACCTTTACCTACTGACCGCGTCCTTTTATAAAGATTTGACGCGTTCTGTGTTAAGAGGAGGTCAGACAAAGCAACAAGAAACAATAATTAATTGTAAGGAAACACCCAACAGAAAAGGTGTGTCTCTCGTAAATGATTGTACAAACATACCTACGCTTGTAAATTATCCAACACATTCACTTACGTATTTGCAAAATAAGGATGTATATTAGGGTGGGCAAAAAAAATATATATATTTTATTTTTATTATTTTATTTATGAGAAGAAGAAGAGATGGGCCCATCAATAAGTATACCGAAATGATCAGGATGACGAGATGAGTTGATTTAGCCATGCCCGTCTGTCTGTCTGTCTGTTTGAACGCAAATTAGTCCCTCAGTTTTTGAGATATTTGGCTGAAATTTTGTATGCGGCCACCATTTTCTAATATAGGAATCATTTGTCGGACCCAGCAAGATCGGACCGATATTACATATAGCTCCCATACAATCGATTGTTCCCATAAACGGATTTTGGGCTATAACTCCTGTAATTAAACAGTTAGGAATGTGAAATTTTGTACGTACTGCTATTTTTATATGTGAAATATGGATGTTGAAAATCAGTGAGATGTAGGCCCGTGCGCGGGGGGTGGTTTTTTTTTTCAATTTTATTTTATTCAATTTTAATTAATTTCATTATTTTTATTTTATTTTTTTTTCTTTATTTTTTATTTTTTTTCCTTATTTTTTAATTTTTTTTTTTTTAATTTATTTTATTGTATTTTATTTAGTTCTACATATGTATTTTTTATTTTTTTTATTTATTTTTTTTTTTTTTTTTTTTGTATATTATATTTTTTTCTTGTTTATTTATTTCATTTAAATTTTATTCATTTTATTTTATTTGTTTTATGTTTTTTTTTTCAATTTTATTTAATTTAATTTTTTTTATTTCATTTATTTAATTTGTTTTATTATATTTGATTTAACATTTTTCATTTGGCTTTATTTTTAAATTTTATTCATTTTATTTTATTTGTTTTTTATTAAATCTGTTTTTTTTTTAATTTAATTTAATTTAATTTAATTTTATTTCATTTAGTTAAGTTGTTTTATAACTATATTTTTGCCAACCACTGATCAAAATAAAAAAATCATTGCCAACAGTACCTACCTAACCACAATTTGCGGCACAACTCAACTCCTCGTGCTCGTGTCACTTTTGCTGTCATAGGTATTCATGGTGCGTTTCGCTTAGCCCTGAGCCTGTACTACACTTTCTAGTTAATTGCTGTAATCAATTCTGCCAATACTCGATCGATAGTTATTATTTCGTCCATATATTCCGTTAACTACATGTGTATAACTATAAGTATGTACATATGTATGTCGATAGTCGCATAATGTGAGCTAATTTATTTAAGTATAATTGCGAATAACTTTAAAGAGATGGTTATAAAAAGATTGTTTATTTTTTACTAATAGCCTCAGAGGTTATGCCACCCAAATGTAGAGTGCTGGTTCAAATAGTCCAGTAATGCAACAGTGAAAGTTTCGATCAATTCCATTCAGCATTTTTTGAGTGATACATCCACAAACATATAGCCCAACAGACAGAAATTTAAAATATTACTAGCTGACCCGGCAGACGTTTTCCTGCCAAAAATTTATTTCCCTTCATGTTTCTCTAACCCGATTCCTATATCTATCTCAATTGCTATCCTTATCTCTATCCCCATCCCTATCCCTCACCCTACCATCAGGTTCTGAAAGGCAATATGAAAAAACTGATGGGTGCTGTAATTCATGTCTAGCAGTTTAATTTAAAAAAGTGTGGACGGATTATGATACAATTTTAAAATTTTTATGAAAAAAATCGGGCCAGTGGATCGGCTAGATGGTCCTCAGAATCTTGCTAGCTGACGGAATAATCGATGACTACGCATCACACAGATGGAATATAGCTCATAATGTGCTCACATTTTGCTTTTAATCTGAAAATTGTCAGTTCACTCAGCACTGTCTTGCATCTCTATTTAGCTTGAACTTAACGTATAAAATAGCAACTTCCTCCGTGTATTCTTTGAAACATACTTTTAGGCGCGTATGAGTATAAGCCCTATGCGCCACTTCCGGTTGACGCCAAGTGCTTTACGTGATTTTGAAAGGTAGATTGGAGTCTGCAGCATATGGGAGGCTTCAAGACCCCAAATGGAATGTTAACAAAACAATATTCTTCTTCCCTAACTGACTTTACGGCAATATTAACAAGCTCCCAATGCAGAAGATCTGGCGGCATTAAAAGTGGGAATGGTCGCATGCAAATCATCCGGGATTCACTGTGCGCTAATCGAATTTTTTTTTGCAAAACAGTTATAAATAAGACTCAAGAGTCCCAATGAGCGTAGCAGTTTGGCTGCAATTCATCTCCGATCAAATTGATCTCACTACCCTCGAAGATGCAATGCCAGCCATCAGCTCAGTCGTGATTCATGATGATCGAGAAAAAGAGGTCGGGTATTTTCAGATCACCCTCGACCCTACACTACTCCAACGGACAGCTGTTTGGTTAGCAACCTCTCATTGGATACTCCGCCCTGAGGTAAAAACGCATCAGAACTGTGATAAGATTTCGTAGGCGATGGTGAAAGATCTGATCCCAGCATTGTGGTATATGTGAATTTTTATTTCAATGCGTGAGGGTGCAGCCTGAGACCTTTTTTTTTTAAGGTGACAACCCAATTTTTTTTATACCCAGCGTATCAGTACATAACGGTACTACGTAACGGTACAAAATAGTCGAGATAGATATAGAGTTCCATATATGAAAAATCTTAGGCTGGAAAAAAAGTTTATTAAGGCATGTCCGTCCGTCTGTCCGTGTACACGATAGCTTGAGTAAAAATTGAGATATTTGTATGCAGTTTACTTTCTGGCCAAGGTAGGTTGCTATTGAAAATGGGCGAAATCGGATGATAACCACGCCCCTTTTTCGATATCGAAAATTTCGAAAATCACATAAATTGGCATAACTTGTGTAAAAATTGAGATATTTGCATGAGATTTTGTATACAGATTACTTTCTGGCCAATGTAGGTTGCTATTGAAAATGAGCGATATCGGATGATAACCACGCCCCTTTTTCGATATCGAAAATCACATAAATTGGCATAACTTGAGTAAAAACTGAGAAATTTGCATGAAATTTGGTACACAGGTTACTTTCTGGCCAAGGTAGGTTGCTATGAAAAATGGGCAAAATCGGATGATAATCACGCCCCCTTTTTCTGGAGACAACTTGAAAATTCGACTGGTCGTAAATTTTAAACCGATTACGGTAAACAATGAAATTTGGCACAAAGCATAGTAGTATCGTTGGGAGTATACTTGATGAAACTGGATAAAATCGCCCTCCAACCACGCCCACTTTCGATATCGAAAATTTCGAAAATGACCTAATTCGGTACGATAAATGGCTAAAATAGTATAAACTTTTAGGTAAATCCTCCTGGGGCCTATATCATTGGTATCCCGTTCTGAAAGCTACCGCTGGGTATTTAATTTGGTTTCGCCCGAACTTAAACTTCATTACTTGTTTTTGCTTAAAATTATACTCATATTATAGAGAAAAATCGGAAAGCAGGATGATTGAAATCAGTTGAGCCATTTTTGAGTATTCTCGAGTTTTGAAGCCTGTTTTTTAAAAAAAGGTGGCAAACTTTTTTTTTTTTTGTAAACATTTAAGAGTTGGGGGAAAGAAAATCATAACTTTTTTAATTTAAATATATTTTATTGCTTTCGTTTAAGAAAAAGGAATGGGTTACTTTTTACAATTATTGAAGTTGTACATTGTTGTACAAACAAAATATTTTTTTTTTTTTTTGTAATTAAAATTTTATCAATTTCTTTTTTGGAAAGCTGTGAATACCACCCAAAAGTCCTACAACCTTCCTGCTGTTGTTGGTAAAAACAAAAAAAAATTTGTTTGTATGCCTTTATTATTTCATTATTTATTTAATTATATACATAAACATTTAATTATTTATTAAAATATTTAGTTAGGTACTTTTTTTATGGAAAATATTTATATGTATGAACATATCAAATATGCCACAAATAATTGCAACGGTTGAAACATCTTGTACAGAGTTTTAGGACTCGCGTTTTTCTTAAACTGTTTTTTAGACTTAAAAACTAGGTATTTTGTAGGAAATTTTTTGAATATATTTTTTTTTTTTGTTTTGTTTTGTTACATAATATATTTTTTTACATTTATGTATGTATGTACTTTTTTATATATAAGTATTTCTGTAAGTAAGTAATTCATAAGTGAGCTATAACTATAGGTGATAAAATGTTAGTTAGGAGCACCATCTAAACTGGGTAATAATGAAGGTTTTGAGTAATGGAAATAAAATGCTGCATGCAATACATAGGGAATGTGACTAACGGTTTACTATGCACTATCTGATACGCTTATACCAAAAATATTTCCATCCATTACAGCCACATCTTAGAGAGCGTTCCAACAACAATCATCATCAGCATCCAGCATCCATTAGTGGTTACTTCCATTCGTATGACCATTCGATTTACCATTAGCATATTGCACCTTTGCTGCTCGAGTACTAGCACCCTTGTTACCATTCAATTCAGCGGCACAACTACTCGCAACTCCCTTAACTTTCTTAGCTGGTGGTCCATTGGTGATCGAAGCAAAATCGAAACGTTGCTCCAACAACATATGCGAATTTGGTGGTAAACCAATGCAACCGCGTAAAATATTCTCAATTGCAGAACGTTGACGAAACAGTGAATTAATGATTTGTGCACCACGCGGTACCAATGGAGCCTTCAACATATAGCTTAACAGAGATAGTACGGGATTAAAAGAGACCCATGGTGCATCGGCGCGTTCATTATTCTTAATTTGTATGCGTGAGCACAGCTCACCCAATATAACCAAATCGAGTATGAGTGGTGTGGCTAGCAATGAATCCTCACAGGTGTTATGTATGACGAGTGTATTATGTCCGCCCATCATAATTTCGGAGGTATATTCGTCCATAGCACGTTTACTATCGCCCACATAGGGTACATATTTGATGACCACTACATGATCGGGATGTTCGTTGGGTTCGAAGAGTATTTGATTTGATTCGACCATGTCGTCAACAACGTTACTTTTGGAGATCTATGTGGGAGAAAGAGATAGAAAGAATATGTGTTAATATGTTCGACAAGTTTTTGAAAAATATATGTAGCAGAGTTGGGCATTTTTGTGCCTTATCACTAAAAACTTGGGCTAAAAATATTTAGCGATTTTGATTTCAGTGTCATTTCGTGATTCGATTTTGGCAGCAGTTTATGTTTTAGTGTAGGACTATTTCCCCTCTGGGATTTTTCGGCTGTTGTACAGTGTAATCATAGGTACTGATTCTAGAAAAGTTTCAGAAGCAATTCGGGATACCGAAGTATTTTTTAGAAAAGTTCCATATATCACAAACTGCTTCAGAAATTATACGGAAATCATTCCGAAATCTTAACGAATATTTTCCGAAATCATTCGAAATTGTTTCCGAACTAATCACAAGCTGACCCTATGTCCACATAATAAAGGCTTGAGATACTTAGCCATTCCAATTCAAAATTATAATAAAACCATCCTAACAGATCCAGAACATGATCCCAAAATGATTCCGAAAATAGCAATACTTATTCCGAAAACATGAATAGGTACTTATTTCGACAAAAACTGTAAAATTAGGTCCGAATTCATTCCCAATTCATTACAAAAAATCTAAAAAAAAATCTCAGGCAGATTTAAAAAAAAAAATTGTAAAAATTCCGAAATGATACCGAAAACATCGCTGGTTTTTGCTGTTCTGTCAGAAAAAAGTACTTTAAACATTAAAAATTCGTCCCGAACTTATCACAAACTGGTCCAGAAATTATTCGGAAATCATACCAAAAATAGTCCAATTGTGAACTGAATTTTTAGTGCACTATGCCCAACACTACCGTCACAAAAATAAAAATACTCACCTCCTTCGAGCGGAATTGCTGTGGTGCCGACAAATTCTTGCCATCATTATTACCCAAATGATTGTAGCTCACAATAGAAGCTGGCTTGATGCCTGCACCTACCAAAAAATCCACCAATACCGATTTTAGTTTAGTTTGACCCGATTTAAAATCATCGCCAGCAATAAAAACACCCTTCAACTCAGCCAACTCGATGAGACCAGGAACAAAAGTATTTTGTGGTGAACCGTTAATGTAGGTGACACCCTCATCAATGCTGGCCATTGCAAAAATAGTCGATGGCGATATTTCCGGCTTATTCGCCTTCAACGAAGCCTCCAACTCAGCCATGGTTGTATTCAAACCCTCCTTAATATCACAGAAACGTTCTGTATTAGCAGTCCACAAAATGAGCACTTGATCCACACCAGACTTCTGCTTGAAATCACGTATATCACGACGTATTTGTTGGTATTGCTCATATTTAGTACCTTTAATTAGATTATCGGCGCGATCTGATTGATTGGCTGCAATAAAGTCGGGATCGTAAATTGATGGACGCGGTTTGAGTGCTGACAAATCTTTATACAATTGATCTTGTAATTCTACGTCGAGCACTGCGGCGCGTCGCATAGCTTCACCAATATTCGTTGAACTTATATCCCAACCATCCACGACAATATCATCGGGATTAACCATGGGTACAAGATCTTTCATGGGTACATAGACTTCTTTGCCCTCGTCATCGGAGCCAATTAGTACGGTGGACGCTTGTGTTATCGAACCAAACCAGTTGGACTTTTGTATGCCAGTACGTTTACGCCATTGCAATTGATGACGATTAGCCTCTAAAGCGGCAGTTAGTGTGGAACCATTATTGCCACCCCAACCGACAAGCATGAGTCCCAATTTGGGTACACGACGATCGGTGCGAATTTTCAGTGCAGCAGTTTCGGGATGGATCTGGAATTTAAAAAGGATAAGAAAATATTTTAGAGATGTGTTGAAGGTATAAAAAAGGAAAGAGTGGCGGGGCTTCAGACTACTAGTAGTGTAAGGAGTTGAAAATTCTTGGAACAGTATTTGCAAATTCTATGTTTGAATCCTACAAAGTTCAGCGGATCGCTGAGATCTTGTATATTGACACTAGAGTGTATCACGGTGTAAGGAGGAGAAAAAAGGTGAAAATGTTCCCCCTCAGTTTGAACACTTACCTTATGAGGTTTTTAAAAAAAAAATTTCAATTTTTTTGTCACCCTGTCAAAAACAGCGAAATTTGTTTTTTTTCTATCATTTCTATATTTTACGTAATTTATGCTAAATCTTTCCTTGACTACTAATGGCATAGAAAATCTAAGGCTGTATTTACCTAATTCAGATTTTTTTAATACAGGGTGTTGGCTTTAAATAAATTCGAATAAAAGCTAAAGTTGGTGCGCAGGTTAATGGCTTATATGGACGAAATATGACACGGATTAAAACCTTAACAACAATATATTGCTCGTTGTAATCAAAGACCAAATAGAAAAGTTATATGCAAAAACCCAATTTCGCTGTTAGGGTGACAAAAATTTTTTTTTCCATTTTTCAAATCACCAATAAGTAAACATTCGAACCAGGGGGAACATTTTAAACCTTTTTTTGCCAATACGTGCTAATAGACACAAATTAAAAAAAAACTGGCATTTTCATGAAGGCAGGCTCTTTTTGACCATATTATGGGCTTTTTTGAAAAATATTTTGAAATCAAAATATATATTATTTCAGGCAAGTTCAGTGTTTATTTGAAGGAAAAGAAGGCAGAAAATCGTATAGTACACTCGGAAAAGAATTTCTCTATTTCAAAGAAAAATTTCCCTTATTTAGCTCCAAAGACATGGCTTCCTTAATTAAAAGACTTTTTTCCTCAATTTAAGGAACAAAGTCTTTAAATTGAGGAAAAACGTCTTTAAATTAAGGAATATTTTACTTATGTTAAGGAAGCCAAGGAAGGAAGAAGTCTTTGCAGCCAAAATTTTTTTCTGAATGTATGCTCCGATATTTCGAATAATTCTCAAATTCTTCCACAAAAAATCCGTTCGATTCATTCTCAAAAAACTAGACGTTCACAAGCTTCTTCAAAACCGGTTTTCGAAAAATTATGATTACAAAAACCGAGTTCGAATAATTCTCAAAAGCTTGATGTCCATAAAATCTTAAAAAACCGGCTCGATTCATTCTCAAAAACTTGTTCAAAAACCGTTATTCGAAAAATTATCATTACAAAAACCCAGTTCGAATAATTCTCAAAAGCTTGATGTCCATAAAATTCCTAAAAACCCGGCTCGATTCATTCTCAAAAACTTGTTCAAAAACCGTTATTCGAAAAATTATAATTACAAAAAAGGTTCCATTGATTCTCAAAAACCGGTTACTCGGACGTAAAAATATCCCGGTTTGAAAAAAACCAGGTCAATACTGAGCGCGGACGTACAAATTCGAAAATCTTTACTGATATCTCCAAAAACGATTCGGAGTCAGCTTTGGAGATATTTTTTTAAGAAAATTGTGATGATTGCTATCAATATAAAAAGCTTAACAAGTCATTCTCTCTTAAATTTTCCCGCCAAACATTTCAACTGAGTACTTACATAAGTTGACCCACATCACACTGAGTGAAAAAAAAAAAAAAATAGCAATAACAAACTTAATGCGAGCGCCAACCGGTGAATTATCGATTTTTTTGCTCTTCTCAGCTACTGTTCGACCTTGAACATGAACTTGCTGACACTGGAGGAGGCGTAAAGTGGGAGTGTCTAAGTGCGGTTGCCAAATAACAGCTGATATTTTATACCGCCCCTCTTTGCTGACACTAATACAGACAGCAACAAATTTTCCTAACTGTATGCAGTTATGGAAGTGTGTAGATGAATGCATGGAAAATTCCATTCCAGTCGCAATTTTTCATTTTTAATTTAACGCATGCGAGAGGAGCGTAATCTGTGGTTCGAAAAGGGCTTCTAATAGGGAAAGCGCGCAATAGGTGTAGTAATATATTGAAATCATTCCTCCAAATATAATTAAGCTGTTTCACCAGTTTTTGAAAAAAAAAATCTGAGTCGGTCTAATGTAAACATTAGAGTGTTTCCTTTTAAAATTTTTTGAATTCTCTTTTCTTTGTTCTACTGGAAAATGTGAACTTCTATCTGTATGTAAACACAAAAAAAATTTTAAACATTAGGGTGTTGTTTTCCAAAAACAAAAAAAAATTAATTTTTTTTTAACTTAAAAAGTAGTTTCGAGTCGACGGCTGAGTGAAAATTCACCCTATTATGTAATGTTTCTTATCACAGAATTTGTTTAAACAACGCTCTGTTTCAAAATTTTGTTTAAAAAAGCCGTATCTCAGCCAGCGGTGTCAGATAGAAGGAAATTACCCTTTTTGAGGGATATTTCACCACAAAATTTTGTAAAAGGGAAAAAAGGGAAATTTTTAAGTCTCTCATATAAAAAAATGGATTTCTTGATTGCAGAACTGCCTACGTATAAATGATGGGATTTTAAATTATATACACGTCCACCTTATGTAGTGTTCATGCTGAACATAAAATCATAAAATCGACTGCTGAGTAGAAGATCACTCTATTTCAAAATATTTTTCAACAATTTTTTTTAATATTTCTTCAGAATTTTTTAAATAACACTATATGTATATTAAAAATTTGTGGCATTAATGAACAAAAAGCAATTACTCGAATTTTCAGAAACAGTTTGTATGAAGAAACTTTCAGAATTTGATAAAAAGACTGCCCTATCTCAGAATTTTATGAAAAAACCCTATCTCATCTGAAAATATGTATTGAATTTTTATTTAGATAAGCGTTTTCCAAGTCATTTTTAGATAAGGGCGTTTCCAGCGAATTTTGAGAAAGGCTGTCATTGAAAAAAACTGAAATAGAGCGTTCTTAAAAAATATTCTGAAACAGGGGATTTTTCACTCAGCAGTCGAAACACAATACCCTCAATAAAAAGTGATTTAAATTCTTTGGGAATTTCTTGGGATTTTTTTTAAGATATGGAAAACTGAGGGAATTTTTTCCCATTTTTGTGGGAAATTTAGCGGATTTTATCTGGCAGCACTGATCTTTGCTGAAATTGTATGGAATTTTCATTCAGATAGAGCGCTGTTGAAATTCTCTGAGATAGGACGTTTTTTAAAAAATCTTTAATCAGCGATATTGAGAAATATTTTGAAAAAGGGTCAACTTCCACTCAGTCGAAGAAAAATATAAATTTATAAAAAAAAGTGTATGACACACTGGCCCTTAAAATTCTCTTTAAGCATTTTTATGAATTTTTTCCTAAATGGTTTTCACTTTTTTGACAATTTTACTATCAAAAACCATACAAACGTTAAAGCCTGGTTGCTCCCCTGACAAGATATTTCATTGGGAATTATTTTGTGGGAAATTTTATTTTCTACAAAAACGGTTTGTCATTTTTTTTTGCTTAAATGGGCACGATTAGAAATTTTAACTTAAGTTTTAAACCGAAAAGTTTTAATTTTTAAACCAAAAAGTTTTAATTTTTAACCAAAAAGTTTTAAGAATAAAAAAATTATAAAATTTTCCTATTTTTGTGGGAAATTTAGCGGATTTTATCTGGCAGCACTGATCTCAGCTGAAATTGTACACGGAGGGAAATCTATGGATCGAACATCCATAATTATTGATATCACATTAAATAAAAATTGATATTTCTGTCCCATCAATGAATATGGATGTTTTATCAATGCTTTTTTTATAAATCACTATTGAAATGGTATCCATATAAACTATTGATAAATTGTAAATAGTTTAAAAAAACAAAATTTTATATAATTTGACATCTGGTTTCAGTGAGACCGAACCATGCTCCTCTGGCACGTTAGCCCAGTATTCTACCATTCGGCTACGGCATATTATACAATTTTTAGAAAAATGTTCAATCACAAGAAATTCAAAAAATTTTGAATTTAAAATATCCGCTCCAACAAGTTGTAATATTGTTAGAAAATCCATATTAAAAATTGTTGAACTATTATGATTATGCGTCCCAGAAAAATTTACATTTCGTCCATATATATTTATACGCTGTCTCTACCATTATTACTATGTAGTAAATATGGACATGGATATACCGACAATAGAAATTCATATCACGACCATAGATATTGACATGCCGTTCGAACATATTAGTATTCTATCCATAAATATAAAAAATAGTACATCATATCGAAATGGTTGACATGTCATTATACTTTTTATTGGGAGCAAATAATATTTGATAACTCGCTCATTCTGAATGAATATTGCATCAAACTCGGCGCTATCAATAGTGATATTGTCACAACATTCAATGCATTTCTCTCAGTGTATGGAATTTTCATTGAGATACAACGTTTTTGAAATTCTCTGAGATGGGACGTTTTTTAAAAAATCTCAAATCAGCGCTATTAAGAAATATTTTGAAAAAGGCTCAACTTCCATTCAGTTGAAGAAATATAAACTTATAAAATAAAGTGCATTTTTGACCCTTAAAATTCTCTTTAAGGAATTTTTATAAATTTTTTCCAAAATGTTTTTAGCTTTTTTAACTAGTTTTCCAATCAAAAACCATACAAAACTTTAAAGCCTGATTGCTTCTCTGACAAAAATTTTCATTGGGAATTAAATTGTGGGAAATTTTATTTTCTACAAAAACGATTTCTGCTAGTTTTCTTACTTAAATGGATACGGTTAGAAATTTCACCCTAAATTTTAAACCGAAAAGTTTTGATTTTTAAACCAAAAAGTTTTAATTTTAAACCGAAAAGAATAAAAAAATTTAAAAAATGCGGCACTTAGCGGGATTCGAACGAAAGCGCTCAGGAACCACAGCCGGCTGCTCTACTGCTGAGCTATGACGCACATGAAGTTTTTGTGGGCAAAATTCAATTACATTAAAACAAACCAAAACAAAAATTTTTTTGACTGCTTTTTCATTTAGAAGAAATTGAAATTCTTTTTAAACTTTTGAAAGGTTTAAAATATTCCAAAAAATCTTAAAAAATTGCTTAAACTTTGGACGGGTTTAAAATTTTAGGCTTATTTTTTAACTGTGAACTATTAGAGACGTTTAAAAATTTATACTGAGGTCTGAAACTTTAACAGATTTTTGTTTTTCATTCTGAAAAATGGTTTATAAAGCTCTTATAATTGAAAAAAAAAATATCATTTTACAAAATAATTTCCAAAAAAACTTAAATTTTGACCCTCTCTAATGTACATGTCTGTGTGTTGTAGAAGAAAACAAAACTTTCCAAACAGCTGGAAAGCGAAAATCGATAATTGAGACAACAGCAACAAACAGGCGGCACACCCCCAAGTTGCTTGCAAAAGTTTAGGTTTACGACATGTAAAATTAATGGATGTATGCATGTGTGCATGCTTAAGTTATACTTTTCATGTGTTTTTTTTTTTTGTAAAGATTTTTCTTAAATGAAAATTAGTTTTTTGAGAATTTCAGCATTTGTAACCTCCATTTATATGAATTTATTGCCAATAACGGCACTTCTTTTCACACACACACACACAGCCATCTTTTATTTTGTTTACTTAATATTAATTTGATTAAAATTGCTAATATTTTCGCTTTTGTCACCTACCTGAATTTTGCCATTGGCAGTGCGTTTGACACTCGAGGTCTGGTATTCATAATCGGTTTCGATATAATTTTCGCCGATTTTCACTTTTGGTGAAACGACTTCCAAGGTAGCTGTATCCACTTTCATGTTGAATTTATTGTTGTTGTTGATTTTAAATGATTTTTTTCTTGCTTATACAAAATTAATTTAATATTTGCACTTTTCTTAACAGAACAGTTTTTCACAAAATTCGGTAGTTTTAGCAGTCAATTAGCAAATTTCTATAAAATTTCCACTTTGTACGAAAAATTCGAAATGTTTTATTATTTTTACAATATTTCCAGTACTTGTAGGTATGTAAGCAGTTTTTTTTTTTTTTTTTATATAAGTATGCACTTTTTTCACTTAAAGAAATTCTTAAAGAATATTTTCCGCACAGTCACAGCTTAGCTCAGTTTTGGGATTTTTCAACTAATGAACTCTCACTCAGCCGAACGCTCCTATTTATGTTCATGACCACCCGGTCGTTTGCGCGTTTCCCATAAGAACAACACACACGAGCTGTTTCAATGTGTTGGTGCACCACTTTAATATGGAATTGAGAGGCATAAAGAATATTGCAGCTGAGCAGTGTAGCGGTATACACCCCCACCCACATATGTGATGCACAACCGTAACGAATAATTTATTGTTGTTTAAAAAAAATTATGGTCCAATTAGGCATGTTTTGCACGACTTTGTATAAAATCAAATTGACGGTTGAGTAAAAGATCTAATGCGCCATTTATTGACGCTTAACCGCCTAGGCGATTTTGGCCGTTTGGTATCAAGGTACGCGAGTCATTCCTTTTTAGTGATAACTCACGCCAATTGGAAAACCCAAGGGAATTCAAGTCATCTTCCACTTGTTGTGTCCATCTCAGTAGAGTCCTCCCCCTTCCTCTGCTGCCGAATTCGAGTGTCGATAGAAAAATCTTATGTGCTGGAGCTTCTTTGTCAGGTCTGCTTAAGCTCGTACAGCTCATCATTAAATTTCCTACGATACTCGTCGTTGGCATCACGGGAAGGACCATAAATCTTCCGGAGAACTTTTCTCTCAAATACTCCAAGGGCCATCTCATCTTCTCTTGACACTGTCCATGATTCTGAGCCGTACATCAGGACTGATATGATGAGAGACTTATAGAGCGCGATTTTGTTTGTCGAGAGAAGACTTTACTTCTCCATTGCCTACTTAGTCCAAAGTAACACTTTTTGGTAAGAGTGATTCTCCGTTGGATTTCTAAAAAGATCACCCTATCTTAAAATATTAGACAGAGCTCTTTACAGTGCTCCTCAAGGCATTGGCAATAGCCCAAAGAGTTGCTTTCTACCTCAAAAATACACTTTACTTAAAAAAAAAAACAATACCAAATCGCACCATATAATACTAGGATTTTCAGAAAATACTGGTAGAGTGTACAGAGCTGGAAATAACACACGAACTTGTTTACTATTTTTTGTCCTTTTTCCGTCATCAGGATTCGAACCTACTAGCTCGGCTAATTTGGTATATTTTTAACTAGTTTTCGAAAAGCATATGTATTTCTGTTCGAAATCGAATAGTTCGAATCTCAAGAGTTCTACTTGTACGCCAAGTAGCACGAACCCTGCCTAACTGGACCTTTACGCTTGCATACATAATTACATACAGATGTGTATAACATACACACAACGCACTGACATATCTACATTGTATGTGCATTTTTTTTTCATTTTTTTCTCACTTTTGTGGGGTGCCTAAACATATCACTTTGTGGGTACCGGCATCCAAATGAGCACGACAAGAGCGCGTGCCATGCGTACTAGCAAAAAAAAGGGTTACGATTGTGATTTGAAATTTTTTGTTTGTAAATAAAATTTTTGACAAGCTTTGTTATCGTTAGTAAGTTTAGCTTAGCTAAAAACATAGAAAAAACTTAAGTGAAAGAAAGCGTCCCAGCGAAATGGTGTCAGATAAGGAGATGTTGTGGCCTAGAATATACATATTTTTTTATCGGAATGGCCTTGGATTTTTTAAAAACAACTTTTTTTACACTTTTAATTTTTTTTTACTGGTTTCCGATTTAGAAGACTCGTCACTCTCCCTGATGTCCTTTCCCCGTTATTGTTTAACTTCTACATTTCGAAGCTACCTTCTCCACCAGAGGAAGTTACGTTTGTTTCTTACGCAGACGACTGCACGATATTGGCCCCCACTCTTGCTGATTTCTTCACCGTAACTTTACATTGTCGCCAACAAAGTCCTTTGTAAAGTAAGACAATTGGTCGGCCGATCCTGAACTATGCGTCGCCGATATGGTCGCCGGGGCTTACAAACGTTCATTGGAGTCACATCTACGTAAACATTTTGATGAGATCCGGCACCTTGCAACAGCGCCGTCTGATCCAGAGGTGCATAAGCGGGCCCTGAAGCACATCCATGATACGTCTGTTGACCACCAGGTTGCTTTCTGTCCGGTGACTACCGTTTTGCATACCTCAACACCTTGCATTGCTGAAGAGGAGCATCATCTTCCTCGAGAGATAAGGGCCACTCTGGCTCAATTACGCTCTGGATATTGTAGTAGATTAAACTCCTACTTATCCAGACTGAACTCCGACGTGCCGAATGAATGTCCGGCATGCGGCTCGTCCACCCATAACACCACTCTGCGGAGCCCACTCTTCTAACACCCATCTCCCTTTGGTCCAACCCTGTAGAAACAGCTAGTTTCCTAGGACTCCCTTTAGAAGACATTGATGCCAATTTAGACTACGGATAAGTACACGTTGGGCAGGGCTACACTCCGTTACAACAACAACAACAACGTATACGATGACATCATGGTAGACACCTCGGTTGAGCGTTCTTATGTTCTTATGAACCACTCTAATGTCGCTAAGTGTACATTCTCAGTCAAGTGCAATCAGTGCGTGCACACATTTGGCGCGATCTCGTGCATGCATACAATTACATAATGGACCACCATTAGCCCCTTTAAACATGCTTACGTACATACAAAAAATTATTCAAATTTGATGAGAGCGGAGGAAATATCCAGAACATTCCGCCGCCGACAAAGACAATGCGCTCAGCATAAACAACCATACTAATTGCATGCTATCAGCTATAGCTGCCGGCAGCGAGGTGGCAGCAACTTTATGAGACATCTTAGGTGGGGAGAGTGCCACCACATGCTCCCCCACTTTTCATTTAATTTTATTTCACATTGTATATCATTTACATCTCATTCATGCCGCGTTTACATAGAACGGTTTGTTGTTATTTGCTATGCGCATACGATTTAATTTGTTGTTGTTGTTTTTGGTTTCTGCAATTTGTTGCAGTATCAGTTTACAAACAAACTAACAAAATAGATAAACAAAAAAATTCCAATGAACTACACGCAGTAAATTTCCATGTGCATCCAACGATCAATTGAACCGGGCTTATGGAATTTTACCGGCCGTTAGCCGTAACAAGAAGTCATAGAATTAAATAAGCGACAGCATATGTAGACGGGTAAATATTAGCTTTGTTTCTTGAAATCTCCAGCAAAGAATTGTCAGCAGAAGAGAGTCTTGTAAAAAGCTGTCAAAATCTCATTTCTGCTAATTTTTCGTCGAACAGAGTTCAGCAGAAACTAGCAGACAAAACAGCGGTTACGTTTCTGATTGCCTAACAATTTGAATTTACATTTTTTGTTGTTGTTTTGCTATGTCACCGATCAGCTGTTCCTGCTTGCTAGTTTCTGCTGGACGAAAAATCTCCAGCAATAACTTGCAGCGAATTGGCGCTCTCTCTCTCAGTTAAATGTCAAAAAGTTGCTGAATTCGCTGCTAATTTTTTCAAAGAACACTGTTTTAGGAATAATTACTCATAATTATTAATAATTAGCAGGAAAGAAACAAAGCTATTTACTTACAATGCGTCTATACATAATTGAATAATCGTACCCTAAAACCGATTGTTTAATATCTTAACGCCACCTAGCGTTAAAAGTTTTTATAACAAAGTGTTTCCTTCCATAACCAACATACGTGGTAAAAAGTAGCAAAAACGGACCGTAAATACAGATTTTCTGAATATTCCGACTACAGCGGCACCTAGCGGGTTAATTTGTTGTGACAGCGTTCTTCATTATACATCAAACATGCGTGCCAAATATGAATACAATTTTACCATAAATACGGATTTTGCGAATATAGCAACTTCAGCGCCATCTAGCGGAAAAAATATATCCTATGTCGTGAGGACGTATCCAAGAAGTAAACTGTCAGAATTTTTCAAAAATTCGTTAAGTAGTTTTTGAGAGCCAAATCCTTACAAAAAATCACCCTACAATTTTATACCTATATCTCAGAGAGAAACCCTAGGGTGACCCGAAAAATCTGACTTCAGTTTCGGATTCAGCACACTCGAAAGCTTTCGAAACCGATGAGAAAACCTCTGGGATTTTTAGGCTGTTGTACAGTGTTATTAAACAGCTTGAATGGAAAACGCGTAATTAAATAAAAACACTTGTAAAAAATAACAAAATTTTCCATCAAACGAGCCCGGTTAGAAGAATGCAATTTGAAGTGTGATGATGATGGGTACCTATATAACACCATGCGACAAAATCAATTTTTTCTGGGTATGGGACCACTAATACTTTTTTGAAGAGATTAATATGGCGTTCACGTTGGGCCATAAACTCGAGTTAAAGGGGCAGTTTTTGAGTTCATTCATATTGTTGTTGTCAATAAACTCGAGTTTATTGTCAACGTGAATGCCTTGTAGGACATGAGAAAAATAGTTGCGTTCCCCGTTTTTTCGAAGTTCGGGTTTCTAATAGTTTTGTTTAAAAAAAATGAAAAAGGGTAAATGTGAGCGTGGCCTTCTTCCTCCTCTTACTTGATTGGTGCACTTTCTTTATTTGAAAGTGTATTTATGAAGAAATACTATATAATTAAAAATATGCAGCTTTAAATTTTTTCGAAGATCTCACTTTGGCCCTGTATAGCACTTCTTACATAAATTTTTTAATAGAAAAACGACACCAATCAAACATGAGAGGCAAGCAGGCCAAGCCCACATTTTGACTTTTTCAATTATTCAAACAAAACAACTAAAAACCCACTTTCGAACATGGAACTTCGAAAGCCTATAACTTAATTTTGGAGGCTAACTTCGAAAAACGGGGAACGCCATTTCCTTACTTATGTCTAAGTCTGGTATGGTCCCATACCCAGCAGAAAATATGCAAAATCGATTATATGTAAATATTTCTGCAAACTCTACAAAAAAAATGGTATGGTACTGCCCGCATATAAAAACCAGCAAGCTAGCCTGACGGCCACGCCTACTTTTCTTTGGCTTCCACAAAACCATTTTAACAATTTAAATGTCTCTAGAATCTATGTAGGTGCATATATTACTTTTAAGTAATGGGGTTTTCTGCCCGTCGCGGCACCTTAGAACTACAGCTGGATACTTAATATGTAGTTCCATTAGAGCTTAGAACTGTTCACGCATGGCTTGAGTGTTCATATAAACACTTTCCTACACACGTGTTGCAATAATGTTTTTTTTTTCTATTTCCAAGATCATGTGCACTATTTCTTCACAGTTTGATATGGATATCAACAATAATTTTTTCTATTTTTTTTTTTTTTTTTTTTTTTTTCAAATAGTTTATAAAGTAATGTGGCTTATCAGGGATCACGTGCGCTTTCATTTAATATTTATGTTAAACTTTTTAGTTGACAGTGGGGGCCATATAAATAGCTACAATCTAGACTTCCTAGACTCTAGAGGATTTTGCAGTCACTTTTTCTAATCGTTTTTTTTTTATAAAATTTTGTATTTTGAAAAAAAAAAAATTAATTTTTTCTGACGCCTTGGAAATCCGAAGATCGCCCTTTTTATACCCAGCTGTACTTGTACACAGGGTATTATAACTTTGTTAGGATAACGGTTGGTTGTACAGGTATAAAGGAATCGAGATAGATATAGACTTCCATATATCAATATGATCAGGATCGAAAAAAAATTTGATTGAGCCATGTCCGTCCGTCCGTCCGTCCGTCCGTCCGTCCGTCCGTCCGTCCGTCCGTCTGTCCGTTAACACGATAACTTGAGCAAATAATGAGATATCTTCACCAAATTTGGCATGCGTACTTATTTGGGTTCAGAATAGATTGCTATTGAAAATGGGTAAAATCGGACCATAACCACGCCCCTTTTTCGATATCGAAAATTTCGAAAAACGTATAAAATGGGTTAATTCAATATTAGAAGCAGCTACAATGATAAAATTTGCAATATGTATTGATTTAGATGTTCTAAGGCCGATTTTATAAAAATTTTTGAAAAGGGGCGTGGTACCGCCCACGTATATTTGAAGAAATTTGAAAATTTTGACTCTTAATAACTTCAGAACAGTTTATGCTAGTATAACGAAATTTCGTAGAGGACATACTATTGTTGTGGTAAATTCAGCTATAGAAAATAAACGAAATCGCTTCGCGACCACGCCTACTTTTTCATAAAAGTTATATTGAAAGGAGGTGGAAATATTGAAAAGTCCATATCTAATTAACTGATTTCGCTATAATAATATAATTTGGTACATACATCAACTTTCATATTCTTTACATAATTTTTTCAAAATTTTGGAAAGTGGGCGTGGCACCGCCCACTTATGAGTCAAGCAATTTTTAAATTCGACTGCTAACAACTTCAGAACGGTATGAGATAGATTTACGAAACTAGGTACCAGGCATGTTATGTTTATGTAGAGTACTACCACAGAAAATAAGAAAAATCGGTGAACGATCACGCCCACTTTATGTGCACAGCTGGGTATGTAATGTTCGGTTTCACCCGAACTTAGACTTCCTTACTTGTTCAAAATATTTTTGTTTTCAATAAGGGTGTGTTTAAAAATTTGGTTCAAAAACGTCCTATCTCAGAACTATTTTCAAGATGAAAATGTATTGAATTTCTATTGAGATGGGGCGTTTTTTGAAACTCATTCTGAGATAGGGCATGTTTGAGGGAGCATGTGTTTAAATAGAGCGTTATTGAAAAATTTTGAAACTGGACGTTCTTCAAAGAAACTCTGTGATAGGATGTTTTCCAATATTTTAAATAGAGTGAGGTTGCACTCAGTAATCAGGTTTAAAACATTGATATGAATACAATTTCTTAAAGCGAATTGTGTGCTGTATCCTACTCCGCTATCAAAATTTAGAACACAACTCAAAGGCCTTAACCTATTTCTCTATTTTCGTTTTTTGAGGTTAGGGCCGAACCCTGAGCTGACAGTTGCTGTAACCCTTTTTCTCAAGCTTTTTTGCCCAGGCTAATGTACTTATGAATTACACTTAAACTGCGAACTTATTAGAAAACAGCTGCTATCTTAAAACGTCCTGTTTTGAAAAAAAAAAAAAAAAAAAACACAGAACTTCCGGCGTTAAACCAGTAGCAGAGCTTTAAACATTAGACACACACATGTGCACCTACAAACATAATAGCGATAAAATAAATTTCTATTTTTTTTACAATGTCAAGCACATACACATTTATTTTCTTTGATATATATTTATGTTATACATACATGTGTGTATTTTGCAAATAAATGCAGAATTGAGTTGATATTTTCTTTGTTATTTTAAAAAATAAAAAGAAAAAATTTAAGATTTAAAATGCAAACAAACAAAAACAAATTTGATAAGCATAGTTTTGAATAATACATAGAAATTTATATAATACAATAAACGTTTCCTAAAATGTGGATAACGCGCAAAATAACAATTTTTTTTTTTTTTTTTTTTTTTTTTTTTGTATACAAATTTCAATATTACAATTTCCCGGAATGCAATAATGCTGATAAAAGTAAGCTAAGGAGCAATTTGCAATAAGCGCGCATATACTTAAAAGCTAAAAAAATATTTTAATTTTATATGTACATTAGGGTGATTTAAAACAAATTTCGACTAGGTCTTACTCCTCAAAAGTTAGTAATTCATGAGAAAATAAGCCTTGTAAAACAAAGCACCATAACTTAACCCTTAGGGCCGCTTGCCCGGTTATCGGAGTATATTGTTCGGTTAGCTGTCGAACCAATCACCGACTAGTCGTTACCGGCTTTTATGCAAGCGGCCCTCAGAGGTCGAAATTTTTGTTCACCTTTCCCATACATTTTGTATGGAAAAAAATTGGATTTTTTTAAGTGAGTTTTCTAATAACACTGTACAACAGCCAAAAAATACCCAGAGGCTTTCCATCGGTTTCTAAAGCTTTTGGGTGTACTGAATCCGAATTTGAAGTCAGATTTTTCGGGTCACCCTAGGTTTTCAGTTTGTCAGTTTGTTCGGAGATCGGTAGTAGTAAATTTTAATTTTTTAACTCTTTTAAATTTTTTTAATTTTTTAACTCTTTTAAATTTTTTTTTTATTTTTTCCCCCTAATTATTTACTATATGCCGTCAAATATAAAAACCAAAATAAAATTATGGTTCCTTGACCCCCAGAAAGAGTGTTACAACTACCGATCTGGCTCAAGTATGTTCTCAATATTGTAGCTGGTTGAACTCCTACTTATGAATGTCTGGCATGCGGCTTGTCTCCTCATAGTACCAACCACCTATTCACCTGCTCTTCGGATCCCACTCTTCTAACACCCTGTAGAAACTGCTAGTTTCCTAGGACTCCCGTTAAAAGACATTGATGACAATTTAGGCTAAGGATGAGTACACGTTGGGCAGGGCTACACTTCGTTACAACAACAACAACACCCTCTGGAGAGAAACCCGACCGAGGGTGACCCGAAAAATCTGACTTCAGATTCGGATTCAGCATACCTAAAAGCTTCCGAAACCGGAAACCCGTTGGGATTTTCAAAAACGTGTAATAAAATGTGTAATTTTCGAATATTTTCCAAAAAAATTTATATATTCTTAAAGTTGAAACTTTGAACCTTCCAAAACTTGTTACATATTTTGATTATCACAACTATTAAACGAATTAGAGCCATTTAAAACTAACTAGATTTTGTATGTGTTACTTGCAATACTACAAAATTGAGTCATTTTTCAATGGCTGTAATTAGTTTAATAGATATGATAATCGCATTAAGTAAAAAGTTTTTAAAACTTCAAAACTTCAGCTTTTAGAATATGTAAAGTTTTTTTTTGAAGAAGTTTCAATTTTTTTTTTTAATTCCCTTTGAAAAAATTTAATTTTTCCCTACAAAGTAACTATTTTTTTTACTTAAATTTTCTCATAATTTCTTAAAATTTTTTTTTTACCGAAAACCTTTACATGTTTTTAAATTTGAAGCTTTGAGCTTTCCAAAACTTTTTGCATAGTGCGTTTATCATAACTATTAAACTAGTTACAGCCATTTAAAAATAAGTTATTGCAATAGTACACAATTCAGTCATTTTTAAATGGCTATATTTAGTTTAAGAGATATGATAATTGCACTACGGAAAGTTCAAAGCTTCAACTTAAAGAATATGCAACGATCTTTTGGAAAAAAATTCAAATTTTTTTTTAGAAAATTTACTTTGAAAAAAATATAATTTTTCCCCATACAAAATGGTACCGTTACAGCGCTTATTTTTTTGCAAGTCTTATTTTCTTATCAATAATTAACTTTTTAGGTTGCAAGACCTAGCCCAAATTTTTTTTAATTAACCCTTATGCATATATGTAATATAATTCCAAAGGAAGGAATGTTCATTTCAAAAATAGCAGAATACATACAAACGGCTTACAAGCGACATTCATTTTCAATTATCTAAAAACTCCCATTCACTAGAACTACCATTTGATTCAGCTGAAGGCGGTGGTGTGCTCTGTGGTGGCGCCGGCGCACATGGATCGCCTGCACGACGAAAATCTGGCAGAAAACTATCGATTTCCTCATTCACAATTGGCTGTGTATTAACAAATTTGAAATGACTTGCAGAAGCACTTGACGTTGTAGCTCTAACTTCGTCGTCGGCGTCTCCGTCGTTGTCGCGCCGATAATTTTCAACTATGGACGCAGCACGAAAAATTGCATTACATAAACCATCAATGGGTTCACCAGCGCCATAATCAGCCGCCGCACATATATTACCCTCATCATCCTCTTCTTCGGCTATGTAATAGACTCTTTTGCGTGGTGTAGTTTGTACGCCAGCATCTTCCACCTTTGTTTGTTTTGGATATGCGAGTGATAGCTCTTTGAGTGGCGTTGGCGTGGGTGTTGTAGCGGGTGCAGCTGGACATTTGTGTGTTGGTGGTGATGGTGATGCAGAATTGATGCTAGATTGTTTGCGACCATATGATATGCCGGCCATATTGAGTTCTTCGGCGAGACTTTTGGGTTTTGTAGTGAGTGATTTTTTGCTCGTTTCTGGCGAGTTGGGTGAAAGTGGTGTTGAGATGGAGCCGACTTTGGGTTTGTTATTAGATGTTGATTTTGATTTGCTGCAAGATGGAATGTATATTGAGGAACATAGTTAGAAGTAAATGTGGTAGTCGGGCGAATAGAGGAACGCGCGTTTAGTGTTTTGCAAGGTTTCTATGTGACTGAAATGGCTTTTCCCCCATTTTAAATTTCAAAATATTAGTTACGGCTTCGATTTCGAAAAAACTAAACAGTATATTTTACTCTCCCTAAACAGATATGCTCACGGCTTCGATTTAATAGAAAGCATCCCCAAGACGAACCGCAGTCATATTTCAATCTGCCTAAACCGACAAACTAACAGGTTTAAGCCGTTACGGTTTCGACTTCGAAAAACTTAAACGTTTTCTTAGAATTGTTTTCAAATCTCTTTCGATTGGAACTGGCTAATGTATTGTATGGTTAAGTGTTCGGCCTTCTACACCAAGTCGTGGCGGTTCGATGCCCGACAAAAGTAATATCAAAAATTATTTAGAAAAAGAATTTTTCTAAACGGGGTCGCCCCTCGGCAGTAGTTTGGCAAACTCTCCGGGTGTATTTCTGCCATGAGAAGCTTCTCAGCAAAAAATTCATTTGCTTTGCAAGTGCCGTTCGGAGTCGGCAAAAAAACTGTAGGTCCCGCCAACTTGTAGGAAAAACTCAAAAGCAACACACCACAAGTTGGAAAGAGAAGCTCGGCTAAAAAATCTCGTTAGAGGTTATGATAACCTGTTGCTATATCGCCGCCATTAGTTTTTTTTTTTTTTTTTTTTTATATTTTACTACCCCTAACCCGATAAGCTAACCGATTTAATCTGTTGCGATTTCGTTTTCGAAGAACTAAACTGGTTTGTTGCTGAAGTTTGTCAATCCCCTAACCCGATAAGCCCAACGGTCTGATTGGTTAAGGTTTTCTTTTAAAAAACTGAATTGTTTTGTTTCTGAAGTTTGTAATATAAAGCACAAAAAGAGAACCGCAGGTATGTTTTAATACCGTAGCCCGATAAGCCAAACGGTTTGAAACGGTTACGGTTTCGATTTCGAAAAACTTTACGGTTTTGTTGCCGAAGTTTGTAAAGAAAATAACCAAAGGTGAACCGCAGGTACATTTCAACCACTTTAACCCGATAAGCCAACCGGTTGAAACGGTTATGGTTTCGATTTCAAAAACTTAACGGTTTCATTGCTGAATTTTGTGATGGAAAGCACCAAAGGTAAACCGTAGGTATGTTTCAATCCCCTAACCTGATAAGCCAACCGGTTGAATCGGTTACGGTTTCAATTTCGAAAAACTAACCTGGTTCGTTGCTGAAAATGGCAAAATAGTACCCGAAAGATTACCGCGGATATATTCTAAGAATAGGTGAACTATTCGAATAAGGAAGTGTTCGAATAATAAAGTTCGAATAATCGTACCTCTGCGAATATTTGCAGATCATCTAATATTTGAATAGATTCCGGATAAAAGTATCTCATCGAATATTCGAAAAGTAGCATTCGATTTTCAGTAGCACAAAAAATCAACAATCAAGCTTCGAATTTTCGAACTATACTTGCCAGTGTTTCTGTCGACTTACCTTATTTTCCCATCATTTTGCACACTCCCAGCACCCAATGCTGAAGCACAAAAGCTGCTTTCCAATAAAGTCGGCTTTGTTGTGGTCGTTTGCTTCACACTCGGCGGCGTCGACTCCACAACTTCAACAGCTGTCAAAGTTTTATTCGAACTTTCCAAATCTGTTTCAGGATCTACAATGCGTCCAATTTCCACAATGCCTTGCGACTTTGTTGGTGGCGCATCCACACTATCACTACCTATTCCAGCGCCACTCTCACCTAATCGACTACGACGTGCGCGTCTTTTTCGTGCTGCTACGCCGCCAACACTCTGTGATATGCCACTACGATATAATATGGATTGATCAAAATCCATTTCAGATATTTGATTAAATATTTCTAAACGACGATTTTGTTCAGCGCGTGGCGATTCTACCGCCAATTCAATTGGTACATTCAAATTGAGCGCCTCAATAGGTGGCAATTCAAAACATTCATCTGCTTTGTAAACCATCTGTTCGGGTGGTTCAAAAGATTCAACGGGTGACTCAAAAGCGCCAGCCAATGTAGCGCCCAAGAAAGGCACTGGTGGTGGCATTGAAGGATTAAAAATTATTTTGGCTGAAAAGGGAGGAAAAAAACCAAAACCGTTGTAGAAGTTTGCACAGAAGTGTCTATATATTATAAAAACAACTATACCAGTTTTACTAGGCTTCTCAGGCAGCGGCGCTAGACGCAACAGTGAACGCGCGCCTTCTAAAATGAAAATCTCTTTGCCGCAAACACAAAAATCCAAAATTTTTCGAAAACCGCGTGCCACTGCCTCAACGCGTAAACGTTCCAAATTCAATACGTACAAGGTAGATTCATCATGTGTTACAACGAGCATATCTTGACCAGCATATAAATGTAGCGCGCCAAAATTTCGACTAAATTCATCGTTATCTTCTAAATCGACGTTACCATTTGAACGGCTGTTGTGTTGTGGCTGTTGTTGTGTTATTAATGTTTTAGGATTCAATATTGGTATTTCCCATGTAGGACTACGCGCAACTGCCTCACGAAATAATAAAGTTTTCACAACATTACCCTCAGCATCAGCAATCCAAAAACGTAAACCAGGACGACCACAAATCAAAGTGGGACGTGAAATTTGTTGTTGTTTAATCAATATGCCACCACAATCTGTTAATAGTTTACGATCCTTTTTACCCACTTGAGTCACTTGCCATAGGCCAGTTGTGGGATTGCGTTGACACACAACCGAGCGATAAAGCGTAGATACCAAGAGATAACTCTGACAAACGCTAAGTTGCACAATTTCGTAGGTTTCACTAAGTATCTCGGCCGATTTGCTTTGATGCTGGAAGGAAAGATATTTCTATGTAGTTATGAACTTTTTGAAAGTGGACAAAAAACAATTACTTACAGCTTGAAAATCAATTTCAGTCAACACCACAATGCCTTGTCGATCACCGGAATAAAGTTTCATACCATTCTTCGACCATTCCACACAACTCACGGCATAATTGTGTAAATCACGTATAGTGTAACGCTCGATGGGTTTGACGCGCGTACATGGCGCCACCAAATTTAGGTCAGGCGGTAATTGTTTTTGTATTTGAAAGACGCTCACTTGGCCGCTAGCATTTCCAGCTGCTATCATATACTCCACTGAGCTAACAATTTTTACGCAAGTGATACGAGCTGCAAACTAGCGCAGAGAAGGAAATGTTAAATATACAAACATACATATTTTAAAATTGTAAATGAGGCACACTAGACACGCAACATAGTCTCGCACAACTAGTATGGATCTTGCATGAGTCATTTTTGAAGGTATACATATCCTTTTGCATGCAAAGGGGGATGAGGCATACCCGAGCGACGCTATAGGCTATGTTACAATGCGGTGGAAATGTGAAAAAGTGTACTCACTTCTGTGCGCAGCTTCTGCAACTCGCCGGTGTATCGATCATACCAAAAAACAACGCCTGCATCACTACCCAACGCAATAAATTCGGGAATTACATCAACGCAAGTAATATTTAAATCGGCTGGAAAAATTCCGAGTGCTCGCGTCATACGCGCTGGTATTTTCTCCATTACATCGGTTAGAGGTGCCCATTCTCGTATTGAATACACTTCCTTGGAGCACATCGAATGGTTTTAGTTATTGCGTATTTCTTTCACAGAATTTGGCCTTCTTTTTTATGTTTTAATCACTTTTTGATATAACTTTTATTTTTTGTTTATTCACTTTATTACCTTTTTCGCTCGACGATATGTCAAAGAAAAGCAAAAGCAATAGCGGTATCGTATCAGCTGAGCTGTCAGGATGCCATATTGAGATAATTCAGATAGAGGGATTTTTTTTTTGAGTAATTGAGAAAAAATTTAACATTGAAAAAATTTTATAAAAACAAAAATAATAAAACAAGATAAAGTAAAATAAATAAAAAAAATTTTAATAAAAATTAATAAAATAAAATTTAAATAAAACGAAAAAAAAGTGAAATAAAATTCAAAAACATGAAATTAGATAAAATAAATAAAAATTAAATTAAATAAAAAAATTAAATTGAATAAAAAAATTTAATTAAATAAAATTAAGTAAAATAAAATAAAATAAATTATGATAAAATAATATTAAAATAAATAGAAAAAAAAAACATAGTGAAATAAAATAAAATAAATAAAAATTGAATAAAACAATATAAAATCAAATTAAAAATATAAAATGAAATAAAATAAAGTAAAACTTAATATAAAATAAAATTAAAAAAATTTAAAATTCAATATAACTGAAGACCGGTTTCAACGGTCAATTTGTATGGGATAAACTTTAGTCAATTTGGTCTATGGTTTAAAATTGCATTGAAATGGTTTAAAATAAAATTAATAGAAATTACCAGTTTGTTCCCAAAGCCCATAACTTCCTAGATTTTTACCCGTGGGCCCTTAAGGATGATTTACACGGATCAATTTTTTCTAACCTTTTTTTCTTCAATCGACTGTGTAAACAGCAATTCGATCGATATTCACCTTGTATTTAAGAGTTGAACACGAGTGGTTCGATAAAAATCGACCCGTGTAAATGAGCCTTTACTCTGTAGAATTTGTTCGCTTACTAGTTACTCGCACCTAATCTGTAAGAAATTTTCGAGTAGCAGCCATTGCTAGTTCGAGGTCTATCCTGTTTCCTTTGAATTTGATTTATCCCCCTTTCAGTTGTAGGCAATTCGGCACTCACATTTTCTCAAACAAATGCCAAATTGGTCAAAAGTTGAAAAATTCTTTTCGGCAACAATATAGCAACCAAAAATGTATTGCTTATGGTTATAATAAAATAATCAGTGTTTTGTTTCATTAAAAAATAATTTTTAGGATAGGACAGTGCTTAAAACAGGACAGGACAGTGCTTAACATAAGCAGTCGATGTTGACAGAAAGATATTGAAAAGTTTCAGAGAAAAAATTTTGTTTTATTATTATTTTCTTATTTTAGTTTGTTTACAATTTTTTATTTTATTTATTTTTTTATTTTATCTTACGTTTTTTTAATTCAATTTTATTTATTTATTTTTTTTTTATTTAATTTAATATAATTTATTTTTATTTTATTTTTTTTTTTTGGTTTAATTTTTTTAATTCATCTCGTTTTATTTTATTTCCTTTTATTAAATTAAATATAATTTTTTAATTTAGTTTAATATTATTTTATTTTTTTTTAATTCAGTTAATTTTATTATTATTTTATTTTATATTATATTATTTAGTTCACTTAAATTTTTTTTATTTTATCTGACGTTATTTAATATAGTTTAATTTATTTTTATCTTATTTAATTTTGTTTTATTTTTTTTAATTAGTACTTTTTATTTTGTTTTATTAAACCTAATATTTTTTTAAATTAAATCTAATATTTTCTTATTATATTTCAATTTAGTTAATTTTGTTATCATTCTATTTTATTTTATGCTATTTTATTTATTTTTTTATTAGAATGCCTGAAATTTAACAAAATTGTATCTAAGTTCTTTTTTTCTATTATGCTTTCGTGAATAGCCCTTGCTCAACATTTCACAGGGGGAATTTTGAACTGCCGCAAATTTTTCAAGCGTTCAGCAGAATCAGTCCGTCAGTACGTCTAAATAACTGACAGCAAAGTAGACTGCGGGTGTTTGTATGAGTAACGCCAGATACGACGGATACGTCAAAATAGAATTTGCTCTAAAATTGACGCACGACACGCAACTGACATATTGGCGTAGTGATTCTGTTTCCCGCTTTAAGCGGGCTACCCACCTGCCAAGAAATGTCAAACTCCATATAAAAAAACGCTCAAGAAATGGTCAAGAACTGTTTTCACACGTCAATGTTTCTTGAGCCAATACTCAGCTCATAAGAAAAAATACTACAATTTTCGATGGTTGGCAACGCCGGTTTACCTCAAGAAATAAATATGCTCGTATATATTTCTTGAGGTAAACGTTCAGATTCACGGCAAAGATGAGTATATACTTCGCTACACATGTTTTTTACATTTTTATAATAATAATCTTCAATAAAATGGAAAATGCCGTAAACGTCAAAATTTCTTGACCAGAGGGTGAATTCTGGTTCTATATGATAACGTGAAAAAAAATTTGTATGAGTTTGAAGTTTCTTTTCACAAATTTTGTATGAAAATTCTTTTCATTTTATCATTTCATATAACCAGAATTCACCCCCAGGTATAAGAAATATATGCTCGTTTTTTTCTTGAGGCATTTCTTCGCAGGTGGGTAGCCCGCTTTAGTCGGTGCTGTCAACACCCCGTGTTTGTTGACATTTCGCAAAACAGCTGTTTTAGAGCTGTCAAACATTGGCAACCTTGCATCAAAAAAATGTAAACAAACAGAAGGCGCGAAAGGTGAGCAATTAAAAAAGTGGAAAGAAAATAGAAAGAAACATAAAGGAGCAGCTGCTATTGAAGAACCATGGATTCCGAGCAAGACGAGCCAATGAGCAAAATTATGAAAAAAGAAAAAGGGGAATCAGAAATTGCAGCAGTTAAAAAGGAAGATGAAACGAAGGAGCCACAAATCAAACTAGAGCACACACCAAAAGCAGAAGTCAAGCAGGAGGCTGACGCAACTATCGTCACAGATCAAGTGGTGGACAAAATTGACTCGCTGAAAACGCTCGGACCCTTCTTGGCAGCGCAAGATAATTCACAAAATACCGTTTACTTTCAAGATGTGCCAGAAATTTGCAAAAAGGAACCTTGCATGCTGGGTGTCGATGAAGCTGGACGCGGCCCCGTGCTCGGACCCATGGTATATGGTATTTCATTCTGTCCGATAAATAGCAAACAAGTTTTGATTGATTTAGGTTGCGCCGATTCCAAGCAATTGACCGAAGAGAAACGTGAAATTATTTTCAATGACATCAACACCGCCGAAACGCCACGTGCCTGCGTCGGCTGGGCTGTTGAGGTGATATCACCCAATGTTATAAGTACAAGCATGTTGCGCCGCACCAAATGTTCACTCAATGAAGTGTCGATGAACTCGGCGATTGGTTTAATAAAACGCGCTGTAGAGGAGGGCGTAAACATTGAGGAGGTTTATGTTGATACTGTCGGGCCACCAGAGAAATATCAAGACAAGCTGAAAATCATATTTCCACAGTTTAAAATAACTGTGGCCAAGAAAGCCGACTCCACATATCCAATTGTATCCGCGGCCAGTATTTGTGCTAAGGTGACACGCGATAATGCTTTGAAGGTGTGGCGATTTCCAGAGGGTATAAAGTTGACAGCTGCTAAATTTGGTAGCGGTTATCCAAACGATCCGGTTACTAGAAGTTTTCTAACTGATAATTTGGATATGTTCTTTGGTTATCCGCGTTTGGTGCGTTTCAGTTGGTCGACCGCCGAGAATGCGCTGGCTGATAAAGTTTATGATATGGAATTTGATGAACCCGATGATCCAAAGGTTAAATATGCTGGTCCTAAGCTGACACAATTTTTCAAGGGTGCAACGAAAGCGGGTGAGGTGCAGCGTAAGCCATGTAGATTTTTTAAGGAACGTTGTTTAGATAATGTTACAGAGTTTTAAGTACATATTGTTCAAAGTATTTGATTAATATAATGATGATAGATTATGATGCATGTTTAGAATAAACGATTTCTTATGTACTAAAAAAATGGAATCCGGATCCATGTTGCGAACAGGGTTATACCCGGAACCCAGACCGATGTGGATTTTAATCACCTCTAATGGTCTTCCTGTCGACACCCGAATTCGGCAGCAGAGGAAGGGGGAAGCCTCGACTGAGATGGAAACAACAAGTGGAGGATGACGTGAACTCCCTTGGGGTTTCCAATTGGCGTCAGTTATCGCTAAAAAGGAATGAGTGGCGTGCTTTGATACGAAACGGCCAAAATCGCCTAGGAGGTTAAGCGTCAATAAATTACGCCAGCCAACATTGGAATGGCATACCACTGGGCATCACCGACATTCCCAAGATGGCCGCCATTTAACAAGCTTTTTCAGTAGGAAAGAACAAAAAAGTTTACGTTTAGAAGGGTTAGCTCCAACTGCTCAGGCTTATCCAATCTCTCAGACCGAGGGCGCGTAATTACTCGGGAATAACAACGGTGGGGTTTGCAATAGGATAATTGCCTTCCTAACTTCTGACATTCTCAATTTATTTCCTGAATGTGGAGGAGTTTTTATTATACGGACTCTCCATGTGGATCCGAAGAATAATTTTCACAGTGGGGCATGTTGCAGTTGTTTGAAGGTTTATGGAGTGTTACGGTACGGCATTAGCCCGACTGTCGTGGGGACGATTTCGTTGGCCCCTTGAATCTTCGCATAACAAGATGTCTTGCTGAGTTTTCGAGAACCGCGACATCCCAAACTTTTTGAGGCCATCAGCCCCCGGGATAACTAGGCAGCACATACACAAACCTTCCAGTTTGCGGTAGAGTCATATAACTCAGCCATTTGGTATAAAGGTGTGACGGCGAGCTTTCATTCAAACAATTCAGTTTTCGCTCGATGATGTCCGCAATCCAAACAAAAGCAGAACTATTGGCCGCAGAAGGAAACAAAGGGATTCGACTGGTTTTGATACAGTAATAAAGTAAGCTCTTACTCTCCAGGGACTTGGGATATACCCGCAGTAAGGTAAGGATGTGAAGGTTCGCTGGCGTAAAGGACGCTCCCGCGTTTGTCGAGATAGTACCGGATTTATTTTGACAAAGGACTGCCCGCATCCATGGCACCCCTTTAAACGGCGGGGAGTGTTCTTTTGGGTCACAACAAGGCTGAATATAATCCATAGAAATAGGCATCACATTGTTCAACATAACCTATAATTATACCACTACAAAATTGCTACAAGGGTAAAATTTTACCCCGAAATTTGTGACCGATGGGACTGCATGAAAGAAGATAATTGATCTTATACAGGGTTTTTATTTTTTTAGGTTGCTAT
Source organism: Campiglossa producta (assembly GCA_964058755.1). Classification (NCBI taxonomy): domain Eukaryota; kingdom Metazoa; phylum Arthropoda; class Insecta; order Diptera; family Tephritidae; genus Campiglossa; species Campiglossa producta. The sequence goes on along the minus strand of CAXKVI010000004.1, from coordinate 13,083,786 downwards.
GTCAAGTCTTTTGCCCCAATCCCCCTTGTCAGGGTCGAAGTTTACACATCCCAAATAGTCGTGCCACACGTTCTCGTTTAACAGAGTTGTAATGGTTTGTGATTAGCTAGGCGGGCTAGGCGTCTAGAATATGCCCGAAATAGGTATGCCGGTCGTAAGAGGCAACTAAAATCCAACGAAATCGTTACCAAGACAGTCGGGCAGTAGCACAAGGTGCTATCGACCGGAACGTACCGAATTCATATCCGGCAAAGGACTGTCGCCAACATCCGTACAACCTTGTCTGGTCCGACACGTAGGAAGGGCGAAGTGCGATTACAACAACAACAACAGTAGGCGTACTTACCTTGGACATATTCTAGGCCCCTAACCCACAGGGGAAGCCATCAGGGCATAGAATAAATTTGATAAATTTATCAGCAGTTCCTTTGAGGAACTACAATCGGAAGGATTTACTTCAGAAAACTCTTCAAAATCTTTGGAAAGTGTTTTTTGAGATGGAGCAGGCTGCATTGGATCGGAATTTCTGATAGACCCCTGATTTTTTATATATAAGTGAATTGCCTACGTTTCACGTTTAACACATTCCCGGGATCCTGAACGCCCGAGATTTGACCAAACAAAATTCCGGGATTTCGGGACGAAAAATAACCCCGGGATTCGGGATCAGGAGTCCCTTATCTCCCAGCGAAGAGCTCCCATGGTAGTTTGATGTTTGTTCCATAAACGAAAAAATCCCCTTTATCATATAAAAACAGCAACACTGTCCTATGCGTGATTTGGTCGCTTTGGCGCGCTACAATCAGCTGTGCGCTTTCCGCCTCTGTCAAGCCCATTTTCCTACTCTTTCTGCAGCACGTCAAAAGTATCACAAGTCGCGTTTTTCACACACGAATTTTTTAATGCAAATTTTGTGCAAAGTTTTCAATAATTTAACATTGAGTAAATGTTTTGAAAATATTGCATTCGGAAAATTTAAATTTTTGTAGATTTTTTGCGAATAAGCTGATAAAAATCCGGGACGGGTAAGTGTATTAAAATTGGCTTGAAAAAATCGTATTTTTCGCTGTGTTGTGTGTGTGTACGGGTAGAAAAAAAAACGCGCTGCCGTGGTGGGGCATTCGAATAGCCGCTGCTACTCTCGCCATTTTGAGTCGAACAAAGTTTTTCTGCCTCCAATATACGACAATTCGTCAAAACCAGCATAGACTGAAAAAAGATAAATACCAAAGCAGTGGAGTCTTCCAACAGTGGGCGGCGGAAATAGGAAAAGCGAGCCTTCAATTAAGTGGAACCACCATAATTAAACTCTGCGGATTAGCGCGAGAAAATCTACACTGCTAGGTGCATCTGCTGACAAGTAAAGGCTCAGACGGGCGGGCAAGACGATAAAAAGCAAAAGCAACCCAGAAAAGCCGCATTCATTAATAAGGCCGACAGGATATGCCCTTCAAAGACAATTCGGTCTCAGCATACATTCTATAGAAATTTCAATAGCTCACGCAGTCTTGGTATTTTACGGTGCGTAGGTGTTCCAACAGAAGCGTACTAGAAAAGCCAAGGGAAACCCAACAATAAAACGAAACGAAAAATGGCGCATTCAACAGCGGCTATAGTCACAGCAACAACATCTGCTGCTGCTGCTGCAGCGGCGACAAGTGAAATCAACTGCATCATCCAGGATGTAAATGGTAAGTTATATTCACGCTAAACTATAATAACTAGTAGATTAGATACATCCTTTTAAAGCTGTCCTGTACGTAGCTACATACCTATGTATGTTCTCTATGTAAGATAGAGCGCCTCTGATACAACACCACCAAAAACCAATTTTCTTAATTTACCTTCGCTTTACTGCTCGTGTTGGCAAATGTGTGGACCCAGTGGTGGTGGTGATGGTGTTGTTGTTATATTTTCATGTCAATGCTCATAATGTTATTGTTTTTGTGTTACTGTGCTGGTCGTGTCGTCGATTGTGTAGATCGCGCTAGTTGGCATGAATATGAATATAATAATGACTGGGCTGATGGTGAATGAGGCAAAGAAGAGGGTGAGAAGCGCGTAAATCCGTGAAGAGAGTGAAAGAAGCAGCAAAATGTAAAATGGAAATAGAGTAATATGGAATGCCGAAGGCAAGAAGCATAACCAGAAAACGAAACGGAAAAGGAAATGTGGCTAAGTAGTTGCAATAAATACACATAGGCAATTGCCATAAGACCTGATAAAGTTGCTAGCATAGTAGAATTGTTAAACAAGCTTGCAAATGCCTTGAGACCAAGCACATAATTTTTGTGAGGTGCTGACGAACACAAATAAGCAAGAAGACGCGACTTCATTTCGCAACGGAGCTGGTTAGAGGCAGGCAGACTAGAGTCACTATGGTACAGCTTCGGTCTGGATACTGTAACAGGTTAAACTCTTACCTAACTAAATTACACTATTTCAAACACATGCCCTGTATGTGGTACATATGTCTCCCCCATGACACTCTACATCTCTTTAACCGTTCAATTGAACCTACTTTTCTAACCCATCTGTCTGTCTGGTCCAACCCTTTTGAAACTGCACGTTTCCTTGGACTCCCGTTAGAAGAGCTTGACGAAGATCTTCGGAATGATCATACACTCTAGGCAGGGCGAAGCAACAACAACAGAGGCAGAGAGTGTACTCGCGGTTGTTGTTGTTGTAGCGAGGTGTAGCCCTGCCTAAATGTCAGACAGGGTCACCCCGAGTGTATTGCTCTTGGCCGGGTCGATATAAGACAACGACCCGGGTCGTTTCGGCACGATGGGTACAGCACAAGTACTGGTACCGTTCTCGTAGAACCGGCAATACAAGAAACTAGCCGTGTAGGCCATGTAAGTCATTTAGCGTTACCCAGGGTGCACCAACTGGGAGGCGACCTACTTTTACCTACTACCCGCGGTAGTAATTCCTGTTGCAAAAAGCGGTTAAAAATCACGACTTTAAAGTTTAATGGGTTTAAACAAATTTCTCACGAGTCAGCAAGGCTAATACCAGAAGTTTATCCGACAAAGGAGTAGAGGCAGTCCTGTTTACCTGCTCGACAGTGCAGTTTCAGGGAAGTATTGGGTAACAAGAGGGACGACTTACGGGCCGAAACATTGTTGAAACCAAACTTGGCTCCCATGTATACGTACAAATATGTATTTAGCAAGCGAGGCTCTGACGAGAAAATCTACATATTCCCTATGGGAGTAGATTTTGGGTTGGGTTGACCCGGAGATTCGACTTGGTTATATAAAGTCGTCCACACGGCAGTCGGGCTATTACCTGAAGGTGCTAAAGACAAAAGCCAAAAACCTTCCGAGAGTGTCTCTACACAAACAAACAACCTTGGCCGGAATCTGAACTGTACCACCCTGGCCTACAATATTTCTTCTCACCTGTACTTTTTCGACTATATAAAAATACGCCGCATGAAAAACTTTAGGAACTTCCTGTGAGCGAACCGTTTGACCGATTTGAATGAAATGTGCACCGATGGAAAGGAAATTGAAAAAAACTGAGGTAAAGCCGGTATATTTCAGGGGCTCCCCGAAATTTAAGGATGGGGGTACGGGACTAGCGACCCTACGACCTCCTGCTGGACCCTTAGAAGATTCGGGTTTCTAATAATTTTGTTTAAAAAATTTAAAAAGGCTAAATGTGGGCGTGGCCTTCTTTCTCCTCTGGATTGATGTACTTTCTTTGTTTGAAAGTGTATGTATGAAAAATTAAATAATTCAAAATATGCAGTTTTTAATTTTTTCGAAGATCTCACTTTGGCCCTGTATATCACTTCTCACAAACATTTTTTAATAGAAGGAGGATACCAATCAAACAAGAGAGGCCTTTTTTAAATTAAAAAAAAAAAAAAAAAACAATTAGAAAACAATTTTCGAACATGGAATTCAGAAAGCCCGTAATTTAATTTTGGAGGCTAACTTCGAAAAACGGGGAACGACATTATTTTTTTTTACTTACGTCTGGGTATGGTCCCATACCCAGCCGGCTGCTGTACAGTGTTTTATAAATTGTAGCTGAGTAGAATTTTGTGAACTAAGCCATCTAAAATTTTTTTCGAAGATCACTTATTTTAATAAAATTGGCTTATGACGTTTAAAGCAAAATTCATATTTCACGATTTTTCGAAATTTGCAAAGTTACGGCTATAGGTACAAATATTTTCGAAGTTAAATTTTTTTTGTTCAAGAGACCAATCCGATCTGTCTCATTTTTCGAAGCTTCGAAAATATGTGTCTAGTTATAACTTACAAAATATGTTTTCGAATTTCGAAAAATTGACTCAAGTATCATTGCGTTTTTGTTGTTGTGAACTACACAAAACTTTCAGAAAGATAGTACAACTTCGAAGTTCAAACAATTTTAGACACTCATAGCTTTCAAAAATAATTCAAACTTCGAAAAACTGGCCAAAACTTATTTTGGTTTTTGTTGTTGTGAACTATACAAAATAGGGTTCCGAAAGAAAGTCGAACTTCGAAAAAACTTTGTTATTCCACATCTACATCCCTAATACAAATATCTCACTATAGTGAGTATACTCGATATCGCCATTTCTTCATACTCCCTTATTTTGTGCTACACTGCCACCCTTATTGGAGTAGATGAAAAAATGTAGGAATTTCGAATTTATTTATATTCGCCAGTTCGCCGCAGTTGCTTGTGGCTCTATTTATTTGTTGTTTTAATTTCGCTTGATTTGCCTCATTCATTGAAGCTGAGAGAGAGATGAAGGTGTGCTTAAACAACACTACACAGCTGCTGCGAGTATAAACTATACAATAGAAGATAGGCTGGCTGGTGCATGGAATGCAAATAATAAAGAAATGTCAGAATACATATTAAAGACGCATTGAACTTGTGTACATACTCGAAAGAATAAGTACGATTTCCATGCAAATGTTAAGATAGTGAAAAAAGCTATGCGATAATCGAATGAACTTAGAAAAACTTGCATAAATTGTAACAACAACTTATCATCAAAACGCACAAGGGAAATGCATTTGACGACCTGACAACTCTCATATCTTTATTAAAAAAAATCGGCGGTCTGCTGGTAGTGTCTGCTGGTAAGTGGTGATTCGGTTGGTTGATAAAAAAAGTGGCAAAATTAAGTAAGAAATCGGAGGTTGTTGCGGACTGGATGTGTCTAAAAGCCTGTTCTAGCTACAAACATTCCAAACGCGCCTATTTCGGCGCACATTTGCCATTTCTATTCAGTAGTATACGTGTTTATGATTTTGTTTGTTTTTTGCCGCACAGTGGTGTAATTTAAGATATTTGTGTCTCAATATTAAATAAATACCCCATATTATCTAACACTGATCAAACAAACTTTTTTGAAGAGATTTAGACAAAACTAAAAAAATGGCTTTGTCCGTTTTTCGAAGTTGGCCTCCAAAATTTAGTTACGTTCTTTCGAAGATCGAAGTTCGAAAGTGGGTTTCTAACGGTTTTGTTTGAAAAATTGAAAAAGGCAAAATGTGGGCGTGACCTGCTTGCCTCTCTTTTTTGATTGGTGTCCTTTTTCTAATAAAAAAATTATGTAAGAAGTGCTATAAAGGGCCAAAGTGAGATCTTCGAAAAAAATTAAAAGCAGCATATTTTTTCATTCTAAAATATATTTCTTCATACATACACTTTCAAATCAAAAAAGTACACCATTCAAGATAGAGGAGCAATCAAAAGCTAACTTCGAAAAACGGGAAACCCCTTTTTTTACGCATGCTTAATCTCTTCAAAAAAAGTTGGTTTGGTCTGGTCGTATAGTGTAATAAATGCAGTTAATTAAACAATAAATGCAAATATGTAGTTAAAAAAATTATTTACAAAATTAAGAAATGCAGCTTGGTAGAAGATACCATCTTTTATATACATACATATATTTAAAAAATTAGCAAAATAGGTTTGGCCAGCCATAAAAAAAACTTGAAAAACTATGAAATTTCGAAAACGGGCTTAAAGCTATAACTTAAAAAATAATTCGAATTTCGAAAAACTGGTCCAAACGAATTTTCTTTTTATACCTTTCATGAACATGAAATGGTATTATAACTTTGGTCCGATGTTTGTAAATATGAGAAGAAGAAGAGATAGACCCATCAATAAGTATACCGAAATGATCGGGATGACGAAATGAGTTGATTTAGCCATGTCCGTCTGTCCGTCTGTCTGTTTGAACGCAAACTAGTCCCTCAATTTTTGAGATATCTGGCTGAAATTTTGTATGTGGCCACCATTTTGTAATATAGGAATCATTTGTCGGAACTGACAAGATCGGACCAGTATAACATATAGCCCCCATACAACCGATTGTTCAGATATAAGGTTTTTTGGCCAAAACTTCCGCAATTAAAAAGTTAGGAACGTAAAATTTTGCAACTCGAGTAATTTCTATTTATGTAGTGTATATAGTGAAAATCAACGAGATCGGGCAAATGTAACATATAGCCCCCATACAACCGATTGTTCAGATATAAGAATTTTTGGCCAAAACTTCTGCAATTAAAAAGTTAGGAACGTAAAATTTTGCAACTCGAGTACTTTCTATTTATGTAGTGTATATAGTGAAAATCAACAAGATCGGGCAAATGTAACATATAGCCCCCATACAACCGATTGTTCAGATATAAGGTTTTTTGGCCAAAACTTCTGCAATTAAAAAGTTAGGACTGCAAAATTTTGCAACTCGAGTACTTTCTGTTTATGTAGTGTATATAGTGAAAATCAACAAGATCGGGCAAATGTAACATATAGCCCCCATACAACCGATTGTTCAGATATAAGGTTTTTTGACCAAAACTTCTGCAATTAAAAAGTTAGGACCGTAAAATTTTGCAACTCGAGTACTTTCTATTTATGTAGTGTATATAGTGAAAATCAAAAAGATCGGGCAAATGTAACATATAGCCCCCATACAACCGATTGTTCAGATATAAGGTTTTTTGGCCAAAACTTCTGCAATTAAAAAGTTAGGACCGTAAAATTTTGCAACTCAAGTACTTTCTATTTATGTAGTGTATATAGTGAAAATCAACAAGATCGGGCAAATGTAACATATAGCCCCCATACAACCGATTGTTCAGATATAAGGTTTTTTGGCCAAAACTTCTGCAATTAAAAAGTTAGGAACATGAAATTTTGCAACTTGAGTACTTTCAATTTATGTAGTGTGTAGAGGAAAATCAAGAAGATCGGGTAAATGTAACATATAGCCCCATACAGCCGGTTGTTCCGATATAAGGTTTTTTGGCCAATACTTCCGCATTTAAAAAGTTAGGAACGTAAAATATTGCACCTTTAGTACTTTCTACATATGTAATGTGTATAGTGTAAGTCAGTACAATTGAACACGTATAATATATAGCCTCCATACAATCGATTGTTCCGATAACTCGGATCCTATTATTTTGTAAGTTTTTTTAAATTATAACAAAGATGTGTAATGTGTATAGTAAATATAGTTAAATTGACACAGGCTGTACTGGGGATCGAACAGTGAAAATCGTGACGCTTATTCATGAAAGGTATATAGCCTTCGGCACAGCCGAAGACAGCTTTCCTTACTTGTTGTTATTGTGAAAGTTTCAGAAAGATTTACAACTTCGAAAAAAGTGGCCCAGTTCAAAAAATTCAACTCAGTTATAACTTATAAAAAAGTTTCAGAAAGAAAGTCGAACTTCGAAAAAAGTTTTCTAGCTCTTGTATATAACTTCCAAAAACTAGAAAAATCAGAAACAAGTTTCAGAAATAAAGTCGACCCAATTCCCAAGTTTTTACACTATTTTGTGGCCAAGAAATTTTTTTCCGGGAAACTTTCTCCGTCGGTATTCTGACCAAACCAACTTTTTTGAATAGGTTGAGAATTTTATAAATAAAAAGTAATATCCCCGTTTTTCGAAATTCGCCTCCGAAACTTAGCTATCGGCATTCGAAGTTCGAAATTGTACACTTCGAATTTTTCAGCAGAGCGGTTCGAAATTCAAAATTGTAGGGTAAATGTATGGAATTCCGAAATGGTTTTTTTTGCTATAAAATTCACATTTTTTTAGCAAATGCTGTGCAAATTTGAGTGATTAGAAATTTGTGTACGGAAAAACGATGCTGGCAGTATTTTATTTTCGCCCTATCTCAAATTTGTCTTTTGCCCTTATCCACAGAGGTTCAAACTCAAAGTAAACAAGTAATTTCTTGATTTTTCGAAGTTAGCCTCCAAAACTTAGTTGTGGGATATCGAAACTCAAAATTTGACCCTTGAAAAAGGTAAATGTGGGTGTGGCTTGTTTTCCTTTCTTGTTCGATTAGCGTAATTCTATTAATTGGATTTTCAAAAGTAAGATTTTATTTTTATGAATCTTGGGAATCGTTTTTAATATTCTAATCTTGTTTCACTCCTTTTTGAGTTTTTTTGATTTTGAGGCAACATTGTTCAAAATTCGTCACTGTTCGCCGCATGTATAGGAGTACATACAAACATACATACATACTCATACTTACATCTACATATATACACTTACATTCACTCAAGTGCGCCTAAAAATGATTTACTTTTTTTATTTGGCTTTTTTCACAGGTAAACTTGTCAAGATTCTGAGACCAAAGGATATCAAACAAGAAACCATAGGTAGCGGCGACTCTACAACCATAAGAACTGTGCATGTGAATAGCGCAGGTGGTGGTACGTTCAATTCCAGTGCGGGCTCTTACGCGCAGTTGGTAAGTACCATCAATTTTGTTAATACTTACATATTTGTAGGTGCATATTTAAATGAAATCAAGTTATGAAAAATGGAGAGGTTTGGGAAATTAGTAGCTAGCACACCTTAGTAATAGTAAAATGTTTCGAAAACGCATTAGAAGCAATTGACAATCTCTTCATCGCTTTATACTTACAACAATTAATTTCTCTTTCACCCTCTTACGATAATGTGATTTGCTATTTCTTACATGCGCATTACAGTTTACTCTATAGAGTATACTATGTAAGTCCGTTTAGCAATAGAAACAGGGAAGATGTTGATGTTAATTTGAGTATAATCAGCTGATGAACTCATGCCGTCTTTGGTGTAACTCTAAATACTAAATACTAGCAAACTACCAGGACCACATTTATTTATTATTTTTTTTTTTTCAAATAAAATCGTTTTTTTTTTTTTTTTCAAATAAATTTTTTATTTTTTTTTTTCAAATAAATTTTTTATTTTTTTTTTTTTCAAATTTTTTTTTTCAAATTTTTTTTTTATTTTTTCAAATAAATTTTTTTTTTTTTCAAATAAATTTTTTTTTTTTTTTTTTTTCAAATAAAATTTTTTTTTTTTTTTATTTCTCAATCACACTTATTTTAATCTTTTTTTTTTTTAATAAATAAATATTTTTATGTAACATATTTCGACAATAGTAACAAATAAGGACAACATTTTTAACATTTTTCAATCACTAAAATTGAAATATCGGATCATCACAATTAATTCCTTTTTTTCACTAAAATTGTAAATATCGGATCATCACAATTAATTCCTTTTTTTGTTTTGTTTCTTAATAAATTTTCGATAAACTTTTCAATCCTTTTTTATTTTAGTTTTACTAATAACAAATCGGGAACACGAGATTTTTTTTTTCGAATAAGGTTTTTTTCGAATAATTTTTTTTTCCAATGATTTTTTTCATTTTTTATCTTTTTTTCTTAGTTTTCCGGAAATTTTTTTTTTTTTTTTTTCAAATACAGGGTGTTGGTTTTAGTAAAAATAGAATAAGAACTTGGCATGAAGGGCTAAAAGTTTCTATGGATGAAATCTTGCCTTGGTGAATACCTTTCTAAAAATGTATCACTTTTGAAAATCGAACGAGAAATATAGAAATTATAGAAAAAAAACAAATTTCGCTGTTTTTACAGGGTGACACAAAAAATTAAAAAAATTTTTTTTGAAAACCTCATAAGGTAAGTGTTCAAACTGGGGGGGAACATTTTCAACTTTTTTTTTCCTCCATACACCGTGATACGCTCTACTGTACATATCGTACAAACACTCTCTAGGGCAACACGTGTCCATAAATTTTTCGGCATCAAATACAAACTTTAAAAAAATCTTCAACAGAGAAGGTTCAAGAAAGAACTTTTACAGAATAGCCGTAGCTATCTCAGAATACAGTTGTCGTATGTAGCAAAACTTGTTTTCTCAGGAGACGCTTTTGAATTTTTAAAATACTCTATCAAAAAACTACAATTGTATGATATACGACAAAATGCATGACGAAAATGTGAGAAGTTCTATCCCTATCCCTATCGCTACCACTATCATTATCACTATCACTATCCCTGTAACTTTTTTTCTACCTATCCCTATCATTATCCGTATCCCTTTTCGTCTCCCTGTCTCTTTCCCTATATCTATCCCTATCACTATCGCTACACCTATCCCTAATCCTGGCCCAAACCTCAACCCTGATCCCAACCCTATCCGAAACTATAGTCTTCACTCTAAATCAACCTTATCCCTTGGGTAATGAATGAAATTATGAATATCATATTTACCATCATGTTCTTTATGGCAATATGACAAAGCTGCTGTCATTCATGTCCCGCAGGATTTTTCGGGAATTTTTTTTTGGATATACTCTTGTTCTGGCCAGAGAGCAATCCAAATCGGTGCAGGGGTCGAATCGTTACACACGATCACGAATCGAAAACCAGACGAGAGAAAATTCCGTGATACGTCATAAGCGAAATGGGATTGTTAGATACGATAGCAAACGTTCAATTCACAAAGTTTTGAATACCTTCAGTCACTCGTTCACGTATGCAAAAATCCGAAACTACGATAGAAGTTGCACGTTCACGTAATTCGTAATTCGAAAAACAAAATTTTACGTTACGAGTAGTACGATCACGGATGTCACGATTCGGGCCCAGGTGTTTTTGAGTTATGGGATTTTGAACTAACATCACTTTCCTTACTTATGCCCTTATTACGTTATAGATTTTGAAGAAAAATGCATACGAATGCGAATTAAATTTTTTTCGAACTCAATTATTTCACGAAAAATAGGTAGAGACAAATGCATTCCCCTTTTTTAATATTTTTTTTTTCGAAGATGAAATTTTTGCTAATATTTATTAAGCTTTTTTCTATAATTGTTTTTTTTTTTAACAGTATGTTTATAAGTTCGCGATGTCTTTAAATTAGACGAAATCGCTTCCCGACACGCCTACTTTCGACATATAAAATTCCGAAAATCACATAAATTGACATGGTATTATTATCCTGTTCTGAAAACTACCGCTGGGTATTTAATGTTGTTAATGTACGCTTTTTCGAAAATGTTTTCTATTTCCTATGTTATTTTTTTTCGAACACAAGTTTTTTTTTTTGCGCCAACTATTTTTTAATCTACATTTTCCCTTTGCAGGCCTCATCCAGTCAACCGCAATATTTGAGCCGCTATAACATACAAGGTGGCGACAGTAAGTTGAAATATTTTAGGGTTTTGAGACACGTCTGAACTACATTATCTAATTTTTCTAAAAAAGGCATCAACACATACACCGTCATATCGACACAAAATAGTGTTGTAAATCAGCAGCCGACTTTTACAACGATAAAATACGAAACACCCGAGACAGTAAGCGCAATCATATTATTATTAAAAAAAAAACAGTTTTTCAAACTTTTGCTTAATTACAGGTCACTGTTAAAACAGAGGAACAACGTTTCACAAAATACACACCGAATAATAATACAAAAATGAGAACCAAACTGTAAGTTGCATTAACAGAATATTTTTTAAATCAACGGCGGAGTGAACCTATTTTAAAAACATATTTCAAAACGTCTTACATGAGAACTTTTTCAAAAACACCGTATTTGAGAATTTGTTTCTAGAAATCAGTATGTTTGAATGGTGTTTAAAACATCCTATCTCCACGATAATTCATCACGTTTTCAGTTGAGATGTTTTTGAATAAAATTGTTAAAAAAACGGGCATTATTGAAAAATAATTTGAAATCAGGTGATCTTCTACTCAGCCGTCGATATTTAAAATAGTGGAGCTGAATTTTTATTATTTTTTTATTATCACAGCCACACCACCAACAGCCCACAATCAAACTCGAGAGGAAGGCAACGTAAACCCGAAAAGGCTGGTAAAGGTTTGCGACATTTTGCGCTAAAGGTTTGTGAAAAGGTTAAGGAAAAAGGCGTAACCACCTACAATGAAGTGGCCGATGAATTGGTTGCTGAAGAATTGCATATGAATTCCATTGATTCAGCTAACTGTGATCAAAAGAATATACGTCGACGTGTTTATGATGCACTTAACGTACTTATGGCCATGGAAATAATATCAAAAGACAAAAAAGAGATACGTTGGATTGGTTTGCCATCAAATTCAGCTGAGGTATTTGTAGCGCGAGTTTTTGTTTTTTCTCAAATCTTAATATTGTAATACCTTCAAATTTATCAAATGCAGCAATGCTCTGAACTGGAAAGACAAAATGAGGAATGTCGCCAACGTATACAACAAAAACATCAACAATTAAATGAGCTATTGCTGCATCAAGTTGCCTTCAAGAGTCTGATCGAACGTAATAAAGAAGCGGAACGACAAGGAAATGTACCAACACCCAATTCATCCATACAGCTACCCTTTATCATAGTTAATACGCACAAATCAACAAAAATCAATTGTAGCGTTACGAATGATAAGTGAGTTCTATTATAAGATATAACACTATACGACAAAATCAACTTTTTGTCTGGGTATTGGATCAGATCAACTTTTTTTGAAGACTTTGAGACAAAGTTAAAAAAGTGATTTCCCGTTTTTTCGAAGTTAGCCTCCAAAACTTAGTTATGAGCTTTCGAATTTCGAAATTTAACCCTTCTTAATTTTTGTTTTCTAATTTTTATATTTAAAAAAGGTGTGGGCGTGGTGAGACAAAATTAAAAAAAGTCATTTCATGTTTTTTCGAAGTTAGCCTCCAAAACTTAGTTATAGGATTTCGAAGTTCGAAATTTAATATAACAATATTTAGAAAAGATAAAACGGGGGCGTGGTGGGACAAAATTAAAAAAGTGATTCCCGTTTTTCGAAGTTAGCCTCCAAAACTTAGTTATGGGCTTTCGAAGTTCGAAATTTAACCCTTCGTAATTTTTGTTTTCTAATTGTTATATTTTAAAAAGATAAAATGGGGGCGTGGTGAGATAAAATTAAAAAAGTGACTTCCCGTTTTTTCGAAATTAGCCTCCAAAATTTAGTTATGAGCTCTCGAAGTTCGAAATTTAACCCTTCATATTTTTTGTTTTCTAATTGTTATATTTAAAAAATGGAAAATGTGGGCGTGGTGAGACAAAATTAAAAAAGTGATTTCCCGTTTTTTCGAAGTTAGCCTCCAAAACTTAGTTAAGGGTTTCGAAGTTCGAAATTTAACCCTTCGTAATTTTTGTTTTATAATTGTTGTATATGAAAAGGTACAATGTGGGCGTGGTTGAGACAAAATTAAAAAAGTGATTTCCCGTTTTTTCGAAGTTAGCCCCCAAAACTTAGTTATGGGCTTTCGAAGTTCGAAATTTAACCCTTCGTAATTTTGGTTTTATAATTGTTATATTTAAAAAAGATAAAAGGGGGCGTGGTGAGACAAAATTAAAAAAAGTGATTTCCCGTTTTTTCGAAGTTAGCCTCCAAAACTTAGTTATGGACTTTCGAAGTTCGAAATTTAACCCTTCGTAATTTTTGTTTTCTAATTGTTATACATATTTAAAAAATGTAAAATGTGGTGCTTGCCTAAAGTAAGAAGTAAAATAATATAAGTAATTGAAAATTTGCAGATTTATCTCTCAATCTCTTCAAAAAAGTTGGTTTAGTTCAATACCCAGCCGTTTGCTGTGCATTGTAATCAACTATTTGCTGCAATAAAATATTCCTTTTTTGCTAGATCCGAATACATATTTAAATTTGATGATCAATTTGAAATGCACGATGATGCCGAGGTACTGAAACGCATGGGTTTACTTGGTGGTAAGTGGAGCAAAAAAACATGTCTAATAATACTTACTATAAATTGAGATTGCATATGCTGAGACTATTTAAAAAATAATATAAACAAATTTTCGCAGGTTTGGATAAAGGCCAATGCTCACAAGAGGACATCGAACGGGCAAAAACTCTGGTGCCACCGAATTTCGAAAAGTATATTGAAGGTAAGTTCATACAAATTTGTCGATTATTTTTAAATTTCAAACATTCCTAAATAAAAAAAAAAATGTCATCCTTTTAAACAGCTTATGGTAATGGCAAGAGTTTAACATGCGATTCCGATGATGACACCATGACAGGCTACGCTGAACTTACGAACGATTCTTCATCGCACAACTTTTCTCGTAGTGGTGGTGGTGGTGGCGTGTCAAAACGAACTAGTGGTATACGCAATGACGATGATGATGAAGATTTTTTAGAAAATAGCGATATTGATTGAGGCGAATTCACGGTTGCGCACAATACCAGCAACAAAAATACATACAATTACAACAAATTGAAGAGCTGCGGCCGGAGCAACAATAACAAAAACATACATTCACGCAATAACAAAAAAACTACAAGCGACGCAGGCGGTGGTAACAAACGAACAGGCAATATTGCGGCTGATGACAGTGGCAGAGATGCTGGTAACAATGCTGATAATAGCATATTCTCTGAAACTGATCAGCAAACATTGCAACAAGCGCCTTGTCGTTTAACTTCTACCACAACCAACGGATTGAGCACAACAAACGCCGATGTTAGCAGCCATTTAACAGAGGATTCGTTTAGTTTTTCATTCATTTCAGCCTTATTAGGTTTGCATTAAGATAAGAGAAAAGTGAAAAGCGCTAAGTAGTTTAATTAAAAATATGTTTGGCTGGCCATATTTGCTTTCTCGATTAAGCTAGTGAATTGTTCGCATCACAAGCACGCAGCTTAAATGTATTTTGTATGTAGCCATTCTCTTCAAGAAGAGATCAAGGCATAGGTATTTTTTTGCTAATTTTTATTTTTGAGCTCTTTTATTAGACTTAATTTTATAATTTGTTTGGCACTTTAATTAAGAATTTATGTATGGAATTTTTGTTTTAATGTGCATAAGACTTCAAACTTTTTCGCATATTTTTTTTGCGCAGGGGAAAGGGGTGTGATTTTGATATTGTGACGTATTGTAAACGTCCTGCATGAATTCGATTGTTAAAACAAGTGTTATACAAGTAATTGTACTAAACATTTTTTTTTTTTTGTTTAAAGCATTGTTGAACTTTAATGAGTAGTTTTATAATTCTAATTTATTATTTTGAATTTATATGAAAGTACCTAAATTTCATATTTCAGCTGAAACTTTTGGTAAGTAATGTGCAAAGTTATAAATTAAATATATTTCACAAAATGTATTTGGCATCAATCAGCAGTGGAATAATCAAACTCAGCTCGTCGAAAAAGTTAAGATTTTGGCTCAATGTACGCTTTCTTCGATGAGTTTCCTTACTCATTTTAGCTTGCTTTTCTTTAGAAGTTTCTATGGCCAGATATAAGCTTCGAACGCTGTCATAAATACAGCGAAGAGACAAATTGGATTGTTAAAAGTAACAGTGAAGATTTCAGCTATTCGAAACTTTAAAGCAAGTGAATGAAGGCTGCCACTTGGACAGCTTTCATATATTTCAGTAGAGTTAAAAAAAAGTTGACAGCTCTCGAGAGAAGCCCCAGAAGCAAGCGTGCATTGAAAAGAAGCCTTAAACATACAATAAACAATACAAAACGTAGGATTTTGATTTAGCAAACTATTTTAAAACACTTTTTAACGGCTTATCTCGACACTTGTTTAAAAATACCCTAAGACAGTCTTTGCATAACTTTGAGATAGGGCGTCATAGTGTTCTCCGTCGATATGTAGCTTTCACGTTTGAGTTTCGAACAAACCTGCATATCGCAACTACAGTTTTTTTTACTAACGAAGGAAAACACATCTTTTAAACTTTTTAATTATTTCCTATCAAATTGCATGCAAATTTAGCTTAACTATTTTTTGTTTATCCGCACTTGAGTTGTAGTTTTGCATTATTATTAAGTAGTCTTTTTTTAGTTGTTTTAAGCGCCAATAAATATTTAAAAAAATTAAAACGCGGGTTGCAATAATAGTGCTTATCGATTTAAGCTGTCATCCTCTCATCACACCCCGAAACTGCGCAGGCAATATTTTTTTATAAGTAGTTTATTTTTTCTAAATTTTTTTTACGCTTTCCAAACATATAGAATATGTTATTAAAGTTTTGCGAAATTGTAAAAATTTATAAACCGCAGTTATAAAAAAAATTTCACTGCTATTAAGAATCGATAGAAAAGCGCTCTATTATTATTTATACATGTAATTTTAATTTATATAAATTGCAGTAAACTGTAAAAAAGAAAAGCTTAAATATTAATTGTATACTTAGATAATATACACATACTTATTTAATAACCAAATAAAAATACAATTTATTTGCATAAGAAATCAACAAAGCCTCAGTAAAAATAAAGCAACATTTTAAAATGCAAATAATTTCGAAAGAAAAACTACTTTATTTTAAGTAATAGAAAAGTATATACATATGTTTTATTGGAAAATATGCACTCAATATTCTTGGCGCACTTCGAATAGGGGTACATGCCTTACGATTAGCAACAGTAAATCCTTCCAATCAATCTTGACTGCAAGTTACATGCATGAGGTACTTGGCACATGTATGAAAATCAAAATAAAATTGTATCAAAATTTATTCAAAATTTCGGTAAAATCGAAGCCTTGTATGAAAAATATATTAAGGCTATTATTTTCAAACCTTTTAACATAAAATTATTAAAATATCAGCCGGTCAGAGCCACAAACCGCCCTTATTCATATTTGAGACATACTTTCCAAGCATATTTTAGTGTTAAAAGTATAATACTTAGCATAGAAGAGTGAATACAAATATAAGCCGATGCAAAGGTTGATTAATTAGCAAAACTTTTTGAGCAAATATCTTAAAAACATTTTTAAAAACCAATTTTCACCTAATACAGATGTGTGAAAAATAAAATGTTAGTAGATGTATGTATATTGCATAATTAAAGCAAAAAACATTCAATTTATTATTGATACAACACACACAAGTAAATGTTTCAACTAACGATATACAATGACGAGGAAGCAGAAACAAAACTTTTGCAAATTATTTGTATGCGACAATGACATTGAACTGACGAAAAATTTAATGAAATGGCAAAATAAAGTGGACTACATATATCGACTTAAATTTATAAAAATTAAACAAAAAAGTGTTTTTTAATTGTGGTGCATGGATGCTGAACATAATTGCGTTTTGGCATTAACCAGAAGTGGAATAGAAATTGGAAATTATCAACAGCGTGATTTACTCTTATAATACACAACATTTAACCAGATTTTGTTTTAATACCTTGAATGAAACTACTTTTATATGGTATTAAAGCTTTTGCATATATTTTCGCTTATTTTCATACAAACTAAGTCTAGGCACAAACCATAATAAACTATGACTTTTAAACATACATTATGTGTTACAGTTTGTAATATAAAGTATCAAACTGCAAAAAAAGAAATATACTAATAACAAAGAAAAAATTGCAATATTAAGGTTATAGATTTGTTCGACTTTTAAACAAGCAAACAAATTTTAAATAACTGAAGCCATGCACGGTCAAAATAAGGCTATTCATCTCCACTTAAAGTAAAATTGTATGTTTGTTGATGTATGACGGAAAAACTGATGACTGGAATTGGATGCAACGTTATCTGTTGTATTACTAGACTTTTGGAAATTTTCATACCAAGTCTAGTGTTCATTCCTGCCTGTGGGTCCCTTCACATGGTCAAGTTTAATATAAATTTTATAGACAGGGAATGGAGGTCTATCGATTTTCTGCCAACAGATTGTCCCTTAAAAACTTCGAAACTGAAAACTTCGTCATCAGTAGAGCTAAACATGGGATACAGTGTGAGGTTAAACTCCTACTTATCCAGACAGAATAATACAATTTCAAACACAAGCCCTGCATGTGGTAGGACCCCCCATGATACTCTACATTTCTTCAATTGTTCAATTGAACCTACTCTTCTAACCCCTCTGGACCAACCCTGTTGAAGCTGCACGTTTCCTTGGACTC
The DNA here is from genome assembly GCA_964058755.1 of Campiglossa producta. Classification (NCBI taxonomy): domain Eukaryota; kingdom Metazoa; phylum Arthropoda; class Insecta; order Diptera; family Tephritidae; genus Campiglossa; species Campiglossa producta. The sequence continues at coordinate 13,065,569 of CAXKVI010000004.1, read as the reverse complement.
TCTTTAGAAGAGCTTGATGAAGATCTTCGGAATGATCATACACTCTAAACAGGACAATGCATTGTTAACAACAACATCAGTAGAGCTATCAAAATAAGGGATGTCTTAGATTTTAAGTTAGACGCCCAAAGGTATTACCACGAAATGTGAGGTTGAGAATACAAATTGCTATGAAATAATTTTCAAAGCCTTCTGCAGACTCTAAATTGACTAGAGTTAACCATTTTATATTTCATACTTTTACCATGGCAAACCCCTTGGTTTTCGAAAAAAAATGCTATTAACCGTGCAATTTTGACCGTTTGGCTACACACAATTACAAACTTTAGTAATGTCTGCTAGTATCTGGTAATAGTGGACAAATAATGCAAAATCTGTTAAAATCATAAAGTTCCAAATACCACAAGTACTAATGTATGTATGTACTTAAATTGCTAAAGGGAATCTGGAATTATTTTACTCATATAAAGAATTCCATATAAAAATTTGTATATTAAATAATCTAATCTTACTTATGCATATACTAACTACATTTCGCTGCTACCACTTGTAGCTAAAAACGCCGCAGCACTGGATGGCCCCACAGGTTGTGGAGCTATATCAAAGTCTAACGCATCGGCAGTACTAGCATTTTGTTCAATTGTTGGCGGTGCAGGGAATGAAGATGTTGATAAGTCCATTAACGAAGGTTGTGGCTCATTGTTTATTTTTGAGTCAGACAACTGTGGTGTAGGATTAGTCGACAGAGGTTGTTGTTGTTGAATGTAGTATTGTTGCTGTTGTTGTTGTAGCTGCTGCTGTTCTTCACGCAACTGTTGTGGGCTCTTCACGTAGTTAATTGGTATAATACCAACATTTTGCCGATCAACAGTACTAGCTACAGCCCAACCAGTATTTAGCATACCAAGCGTATTTTGTATTTCTTTTGGTGCAATAATCAATGGCTGATTACACTGCATACTCAATTCACTGGGATTTCTGGCTTGAAAATCATACATTGCAATTGTTTCAATAGGATTCAGCCATTTATTCGGGTTACGAGCTATAATAAAAAAAATCTTATTTAATTTTCTTGTTATCACATTTTTATCTAATCTTAAAATTAACAAGATTATCGTGTTCTAGATTCTTTGATAAGTTAATATACCCTATCGCATATTAATAGACGAACTCATACGTTTGAACCATGGCAGCCTCTGAAAAATTTTTGCAAACAACCGTTCAGTAGGTTTTGAGCCGTTTTGAACTAAGTAAAACGGGAATGAAATATTTTGAACCAAAAAGAAATTCTGCGTTGATTGTTGTGGGGACTAACTCTCCAACTCCAATTAGCGGTAACGTACGTCTTGGATAGTATAGTGAGCGATCCAATGGAAGTTATTGGTAAAGAAGAAAACGCAGGACTCCCCATTAAACTATATGGTACGGGGTCCGGACCTGCTTCTGAGACCACCATGTTGTTGTAACAGTACTTCGTGACGAAATAGACAGGGTTCTACTGATGTTGAGACTCCTTTGCTGGATATGAATTCGGTACGTTCCATTGAATAGCACCTTGTTATACTAGCCTGACTGTCTTGGGAACGATATCGCGGTTTTTAGTCGCTTCTTACGACAGGGATTAAAAAATGATATTGTAATACACTCTTCTAAAGCAAACTTTCGAACAACCCTATTGAAATTCCCAGGTTACTACGGCTCCCGTTAGAAGAGATTGATGACAAAATTGGTTAAGGAGTAAGACGACTTAATTATTGGTAATATAAGAACAAAGCATTAATAGCGTAGACCTCCTATTCGATGTGTCAAGGATCGTTGAAAGTATTCCCTTTTTCCTACACAGGTCATATAGGATGGGTACCTGCAAGTTTAAATCTTGAATTCCTGCCTGAATCCCGGGATAGGTTTCCGTATTTCTGCCGTGAGAAGCTTCTCAGAAAAAACTCATTTGCTTTGCCGTTCGGAGTCAGCAAAAAAACTGTAGGTCCCGCCAACTTGTAGGAAAAAAAACAAAAGCAGCACACTACAAGTTGGAAGAGAAGCTGTTGTTGTTGTTAACGGCTGGAAGAGAAGCTCAGCAAACATCTTGTTAGAGGTTATCATAACCTGTTGGTATATCGCCGCCATTAGTTAGTTACTTGGACAGATTTTGTCGGATTTTATTGTAATAATAAAAGCGACCTTTTAGGGCTCCTAAAAGATATATTTACAGAGTCTCAAAACACTCCCTCAGATAATGAGAAAAGTTTTTTCTTTAGGACGCATTTTAGGAGTCCCTTTACCGATTTGCATGTTGCACTTTCTGATAATCTGTAGGACATTCTCTAACCACCCAGCTATCGCACAACAGACAGCTTAATGAACTTTCGTGAACATGTTCGATCGGAGGTCGTACCCTCTCACTTTCGTTAAGTCATTCTTTGGCAGACGTACAGTGCGAAACGTGATAAAAAATTAGGTCTATAAATATGCGGTAGGCTATAGTTCACAAGATAAGAAGAGATTTACTAGTGGCAATGCGTGCGATTAGGACACTATAACCCTGCGGGTTAGGGGTTTAGAATATGCCCGAGGTAGGCATACCGGTCGTAAGAGGCGACTAATATGCACATAGGTAATTGACGTGCTACTCGATGGTTGATCTACGGATATGATGCCTCTCACCTCTCATTACCCATCTTCTCCTTCCTCATGGATGGAGGGATGCCATGACCTAGAAGGTTCCACTGGTCATACCAAATCGCTACCACGACAGTCGGGCAGTACCGCAAGGGAGTACCGCAGCGTACCGGGGTCATATCCGGCCAAGGACTGTCAACTTCGGCATCACTCCCCAAAACCTTCGGGGAGTGTTTTGTTGTTAACAACAACAACAACAACATTAGGACACTATGTACACACTAGGTTATAACACAACCTACTAAGTACTTATCATCATTGATTAACCCGATAATTGAGTCCACTGCTTCAAGCTAATTTAAATAAACGTATGCAAAAATGTTCATACCTTCTTGCTGCGCAGTATTTGTGACAGTGCCCAACAATTTCATTATAAGATATGGCGCTGTGAAAATAAAACTTATAAAAGCCAATACCGGCCACGGCGATTGACCTTTGCGCGGCAGCTTAGGTGCACCTGATTGCTGTGATGAGTCATTGACAGCTTCAGCGAATGCTGCTTTAAAGTTTTCGCTAGATGGATCCATATTCGATAAGCGTAGCCAATAAAGAAATCTGTAAGAGGAAAAGTTTTTCTTTTATTATATACGTAATTAACATGGAAACAGGAGAAATTCGTACTCACTTTTTATATATCCATGTTAATCCACGAAATATAGCAAATGTTTGCCAAAATTGTGCAAATACACCACGTAAACGCCCGAAATTCGCCGCTACACCCAAGATAGCACGGAATGAGCTAGTGAGCGCAAAAAATGTTGAATCCAACATTGCAGCAATGTTGCCGATAGCCGAAACAAGCGATTCAATGCTTTGAAATGCCGGACGTGAGCTTGCTTCAGCTAATTGTATAAAACGTGACTCTGGATCCATTGGATTCATGCCACCACCCATACCGAAACGATTATATGTACCACAAAAACCACCGCCATAGCCACCGTATGAACCGCCACCGTATGAACCGCCACCAAAACCCCCATAGCCACCATAACCTGCTGCACCGTAGCCAGCGCCACCTCCGTAACCACCATAAGAGCCAAAGCCGCTGCCAAAACTATTATAACCAGAAGAATAGCCATTGTAACCACCAAAGGCAGTCGTAGTTCCGTAGGTATTTGTTGCGGCTCCATAAGGCGCTTGAGGCAGTGGCGGTGGTGCTGTCAAGGAGCGCACATTGCCAACAAATGGCGTGCGTAGTTGCGCATCGCTGCTGCCTGTCATTGTACCACCCATGGGCCCGTTTGTTGCTATACCTGTTGGTGGTATTAGATTTGATTCTACCAGCACAGGACTTCTAAAGTTATTTGCCGTTACTCCATTGTCCATGATTAAGCTCGGTTGCTCGCTGTCAAAGTTGGACGTACTGATTGAACTTTGATCTAAAATTCTGCGCAAAATGTGTTGTGATTACTTGTGAAATTTCTGGTCCTCCCTTTTAGAAATACTTTAAAATAGAACTATAGCTTACCTTATTTATGCGTATACGTTGTTTTAATAAAATAGCACAATTATTTATTTATTTTCACCACTAAAACAAAAAAATTCATCTCGCTGTCAAGAAAAGAAATCGAATGAAAAACACGAAAAAAGTGGATTTTTGCAATACTTATTACAGCGTTGCCAGGCAGTAGAAAAGTAAAAGGCGTGAGTACAAAGTACTCGTGATGTGCATCGAAACTTGAAGCTATTTGCAATCCCGCGATTTTAAAATTGAAAATGACAATCACGTAGTCCTAGGATTGGGGAAACTTTCCGAGAGTGCAGCACGTTTTGGAAAAATCTGCTTTGGAGGCATGGTAGAGGAGGTGCAGAAACTAAAGGAAATTTGTGGGTACCTACACAAAAACCGGTTAAAAGTATCAAATGGTTTACCCAAAGACGCATCCCTGGAAAAATCGTTGGATTATGTGTTCAAAAATTTTTGATATTGGAGTACCCCAATAGTAATCCTTTGTATACCTCATCGGACCACCTTCAGCTTTTCGAGAGCCGATCAATGCTCCTGCCTTATCGACGAAAACCACGACACTATCGCTCTGACAGTATATACTCCAAGAAGTAACAACATTGGAGTACATTGCAAAGTACTCTGACTGTAGGTACTCTATGGAGTAGCAGAAAAAAAGCGAAGATTGGAGTAGGTGGTCCAGTCCAAGGACATTGTAATGTTAATTGGAGCACAATTTTTATATGAAAAAGGATTACATTTGGGGTGCTCTCGATTTTGCAGGGTATCAATTCTATCAAAAATTATGTGCCCTCTTTTATTATTTTGACATGTTGTCTTATTTTAAGTCCAAATTCGTGTTCTATGAAGTGATAAAATTAAAAGAATTTCCATACAAAATTTATGAAAAGAAACTTCAAATTCATACAAATTTTTTTCACGATATCATTTATATAACGAGAATTTCCCCTAGCCCATTAATTCCTAAAATATGAGTTTACCTCGACACGGGTTTGCTATTCTGTGACCCCATCTGTCCAACACAAAAGAAAAAAATTCTTATGCATGCTGGACTCTCGGAGGCACAATTTTGGGCTCTGGACCGAGGGCACAATTTTGGGCTCCGAAAAGATCGCATTTCTGAGGGTAAAGTTCCGAGAAATGGGCGTTTTATTGCTCTGAACAGAGCTTTTTGCTACTTCTGGAGGGATTGACGCACATTTTTTATGCGTACCAGCACAATATCAGATCAGTTATCATTAAAGTGCTGAGCTCGGGGAGTGCCGATTCCGGGCGTCCGCTTCCCTTTTTCGTGCATGGACTTTATTTATCTGAATCCCGGGCTTTCTTAATTCTAAAAAAAACCCTAAATTCCTAGGATTTCAATAAATGTAATCCCATGAACCTGCTTGACACGTCCAAAAATGTTCGGAGCAGAATCAAATGACATACTTCGACTTCGACTGCAATATCCCGAAGAAGGAAATCAAAGTTTTTGTTTCAGTGAAAATCTATTGGCAAAAAACAATTATTTCACCGGGTCCGATATCAAAATTAGTCGTGACCCCTGGTATTTATGGGCTGAACATCTTTCTGAGTTGAAGTGCCCCATGAAAAGTCTTGTGATAAATGTGCCGATCTTTTTGGACGGTTTTTAAGATAACCCCGAAAAGTACCGAAAACGCCAGATTGTCATTTTGATATTCCGATATAACACGACTGTCAAAAAGCTGCAGTCAAAATTTTTCCTGACTGGAAACGTTGTAGTTAGCCAGGGCACGCACCCGTCTTTTTATAGAAAATGGAATCAAACAAAACAAAAAACAGCTGTTCGGTTGACATTTGCTTTTTTGCTATCTACACTTAAAAATATTTTTGCTTTTCACGCAAAATTGTTCAATTGCTGAAAAATTTATAAATATTCAGCTTACAGCGATATAATTATTTGCCACTACAACGGATCCTGTATTGCGCGAAATGAAGCCAACACCGGCTGCTGATGAAATGTTTAGCACAGATATGGAAGAGGTGAGTGAGAGTTGGCGTAGTGTGACGAGCGCTAGGTATGGTTAACGATGTCGAATATAAACGCAGCGAACAAGGGTGCGTTTGTACGCCCTGCGTTCACCATCTATAGATGTTTCTATATGAGCTAGTCAACGGTGTGTTAACAGAGTCCTAAAACAGTCCATCATTCAATCCGCAAAGAGTGCGTAGTGAGTATTCTTCTCAATGTAATCCGTAAACGCTCACATGCGGTACTCTTTAGAACTCCCTTTTCGCTCCTTCAAGGGAGTTTTGATGTTGTTGCTAAGACAAAAATACTCCCCGAAGGTTTTGGAGAGTGATGTCGAGATTGACAGTCCTTGGCCCGATATGAACCCAGCATGCTGCGGTACTGCCCGACTGTCTCGGGAGTGATTTGGTATGACCATTTGAACCTTCTAGTTCATGCCATTCCTCCATCTGTGAGGAAGGAGAATATGGGTAATGAGAGGTGAGAGGCATCATATCCGTAGATCAACCAACGAGTTAGCACGCCATTACTTATGTGCATATTAGTCGCCTCTTATGATCGGTATGCCTACCTCGGGCATATTCTAAACCCTTAACCCAAAGGGGCAAGGGAGTTTTGATCGAGTCCCTTTCCGCTCCTTATTAGAGAGCTCTGTACTTTATTGGTTGGGTATAGACGCGTTTTTGAGATTCATATTAAGTCAATTTTAACTATAAACCAACAAACAAATTAATTAAATTATTTTTACATTACAGTCTGGTAGCTCTTCGGGTCTACTCATCGACCTGCCATCCAATGAGAAGCAAGTTCACGCCGACTTCTACAATGATTTTGATGATTTATTCGATGATGATGATGATGGGCCAGTAAATAGTAGTGATTAATTCATTTGTATTTAGTTTATTAAGTATACTTTCATGTAATAAATAAAAAATTCTCATTAAAGCAAGAACACAATTTGTTTTATATGTAATTGAAATTGGTTTTATATTTTTCTGTTTTTTTCCTATATATATTTACATGTAGTACACATACTTTAACTTAATCTCAAAATGTTGGATTTGCATTACTAAATGTGGTTAGGACGTTTTTATTTTTTTATTACACATTTATCTTAAATTTGGTTAACTTATGTAAAAAAAAGCAAAACAAACAATATTTACACTTAAAATGGACTAGCATAACTTAAAAAATTAATTAACAGACTTACGTTAAAATTAAAAATATATACTAAAAGTATGCTAGGTTAAACCTAAGAGTTTAGTAATTAAAAATAATTAGGTTCAAAAAATGCAAATGCTTACGTGTTTAGGAATGTGAGTGCTAATTGCTGAAACTTGACATTTTAGTGAATTTGTGGGGAATTTAGAAAAAAAGTTGCTTGTCTTATGTTTCCAAGATAGTCCACAATGTTATACATTCTATCGTTAACTACGTATTACTACAGAGGGTACACTTTCAAGGTCTATTGTTGTTACTAATAATTAATTTTGCTTAATTTATTTTTTCGCCATTAAACTTAAATTGCAAATATTTAGATGTTAGGAATGTGCATTGATAGCAAGGCGAATTCATTACAGGTGGCATCCTCCAATCATATGGTTTCTTCTTCTTCCTTGAAAATCAAATCGTAGCTGTCAAAATGCTTATGTTGTTGCTTTGTCTGACATTTTCAGCTACAAGGAGTGTGTGCGTGTGTGTAGATCTGAATTCGCTCGAACCCACCTGTATGAATTCGCCTTGATTGATAGTTATTTTATAAAAATTTAGAAATAATGGGACTCATTCACATAATGCGAGCATTTGCTCAGGCTCGATTTTATAAGTATGAGGCCCAACGTATGTGTTTAATTATATTTTATGCATGTTTTTTTTTTAATATGTATAAATTATAAATCTTTTATACTTATGAGTATTTCAGATATTTCAATTGTTTTCAAAGTAGCACAAGGTAAAAACTGAGATTTGCTGTTCTTAATTAAAGTGTTTACGTCTTTAGTTCCTTAAGCATTTACTCACTTGTCTACCAGTACACATTCTCAATTAACACACTGAATAAACAGATAAAAAAACTAAAAAATACCCTGAAAAACGCGCGCCTACTTAACCATCTAAAGGTGGCCCTAAATACACCATCGAAACCTCAGTATTTCCATACACTGCTGATACAGTTGGATAAAGCTTTTTATCGGGTAATCCTGCAATTTAAAACACATTAGTATCAGTTTTTTTTATATATTTAAGCAGCTTCTTTCTCTATTTTATACGTACCTCTAAATGCTATGCCTAAAAATTCACTGTTCTTTTCGAATGATAACGTATTATCATCGCAATCCAATATGACTCGTATCCGTTCGCCAACCTTGGTAGATAAAAGAAGTTTTACATATACATATGTATGGTTGAATAAAAGTCATTGAGTGCAATGTGGCACATGTGGATATGGTGTACAGTAGGGTGTTATAAAAAACTAATCAACATTAACTCAAAACCAAATAAAGGAAATATTCGAGCTGAGTAGGCAACTGAGAAGGAAAGTCCTCTCTAGAGCTCGATTAGTCTATCTCTTGCTATAGCCCAGAAGGGCTTCCTATCGACAGCCGAGGGAGAAGAGGCCACGTATAAAATAAAAAAGGAGGATGACTTGAGCTGCAGCCCCAGCGCCAGATTTTTGGAATCTTACCACCATAAGGCGTGCTTGTCGTCACCGTCATCATCTTCCTTACTCTTATTGAAACATAAAACTCAGACAGAGACCGTTCAGGTTTTTTTTCGATGTTGAATACAATTTTGATGTGCCAGCTGCCGAAACAGAAGAATTATGTCGCAAATTCTGGTTCCCCCGTGGAAAATTGCTTCCGTCAAGGTTTTGCTCCGGGCATATTCTAAACCCCTAACCGGCAGGGACGGAGGTATTTCCCTTTCCGCCTTCTGAGGATGCTACTCCCGGTTATAGAGTAAACGAAATCGTACGAGCAAAAATACTCAAATCCACCGATGGCTGATTTTTTTTTAATTTAATAGACTGAGGAAACTCTACTTCAAGTGGCGTATTAGTTCAGCATACAATAACTATATTGGGAACTCTTGCAAAGCACATTTGTTGCACTTTCAACGCCTTTATTAAGACATACCTGATATTTTGGTGGATTATTTAACAGTGGATAGCTGCCTTGCGCATCACCATTATGCAACAGCATATTCTCAACTAAATTCCAACCCCAACTTTGATCATCTGAACCCAATAACGCTACATAACCGTGACACTGCAGCGCTGCCTCCTTTGTTGATATACCAATAACGGCAACCGTACCCAGAGGTCCTTCCCATATCACCTCCCACGAATGACGTCCTTGTCGAAAACCGATTTTACCACGCGCTGCATCTGTGCTTTGAGCAACGGGATTACTATAAAGTAAAAGTACAATTAATAGCAACTCCATACAATAAAGAAAACTTATGATGTCTAGCACTTACCGATGTAAAGTAAATCCATTTGGTTTTATATAAACATTACGCGAACAATCATTTGGATTCCAAGCATGATAATATGCACGCAATCGTTTCTTATAAGTTGTTACCGATGCTAACAAATCAGATTTTATTGCTTCTTGTGGTAGTTTGCGCAAACAATGCATACGCCAGACATCTGCACTTTCATCGTTCAAGAAATGATACCAATTCCAACAGACTAGAGCACAATTGCGTAAATCGCGCAAATCCAAATATGAGAAGATCACTTCTAAAACATTATAGTTCATTGCTAGGAAGGGATCAACCATCTTGGATCGACACTGGGTTTTGAGAGTTATTCAAAGGCAGATATTCAATATTTGTAAAGTAGTCGGTTGAAGGGCCCCCTCTGTGTTCCGCTGATTTTTGTTGTATATATTACCAAAATTACAAAGCTTTGTGCTGGCAGACGACAGTATCGGTATTATTTGCTAAATTTCTCCAATTGTCGCAGTTGCATACACCCTCACACACACATACATATCCCCGTCAAATATATTGCACCAGCTTATCTTCTCTTAATTATAAAGTTTAACTGTTTCATTTTGTTAATATTTTTGCGTTATACAATATACAGAAATTAATTGCTTTAAAAACGCAGTCATTTATTTGTTCAATAATATTTTTACAAAAACTTGATAGAAAACCGAAAAAATTGCAATGAATGACACTGTTCGTATACTACTCTGATGTAAGTCAGTGCTGCGTCAAAAGAAAACGGTTTTTATCAATGGTTGTTTGTTTACTTTTTAACTTTGCCAAACTGAGCTATGAACATTAATGTGGCTGTTTGTGCGAAATTTGTTCCTTTTATAAATGTGAGTACTTTTGTCGTGCTAATAAATGTTGTAAAAGGAAGCTAAAGTAGTTTCATTAAATTGAGGTAAGTTATTTAAAATCTTATAAGCCCATTGTTGTGGTCAAAGATCACAAGCGAACAGACTTACTGTTGTTTTGTTTTTGGATGACGTTCGCTGTCAACTCTTCAGGTGTGCGACTTCGCTAAAATGGGTGATCCGTTAAGAGCTGTCTAGATTTTCTCCATGCAGGGCCCTTTGTAATGCATGGGGTTTATCATGGCGTTTACTAGAAATATTCTATCTGTTATTAGTGCTTAGTTAAGCGGGAAACAGAATCACTCCGCCAATACGTCAGTTGCGTGACGTACGTCAATTTTAGAGCAATATCTACTTTGACGTATCCGTCGTATCTGGCGTTACGCATACAAACACCCACAGTCTACTTTGCTGTCAGTTGTTTCAACATACTGACGTACTGATTCTGCTGAACGCTTAAGGCATCGAGCCCGCGGAGTCCCGATTTCGAATCCCGGAACTCGCGCTGCATTTTTCCCTGAAATACGGGACTATATTTATTCAAATTCGGGGGTTTCGGTATCTGGGGAAATCTCGAAAATTCCTGGATTTCAAAACTTTATAAACAAATAATTTTACCGGATCTGCGCCTGGTTTCTATAACTTTTCAACGAAATTTTTTATTGTCGTTAACAACGATTTTGAAAAATTTTGCACAGAAAATTTTGGCAAAATGAACAATTTCTATGTAACGAACTTCATTAAAAAGCTACATAAACCAGAAGCTGATCCCGAAATTGGCGCGTGAACCATGATATATCTACATGGGTAGAACAACTTTCTGAGATGAAATATCTCTTGACAGAAAGAAAATATAAAGGTTTCTTATTGGAGCTTAGCTCGAAAATTGTTTCTACCTGCTGTACTTTTTTTTTTACTTGTACTAGGGTAGATCAACCATCGAGTTGAGCGGGAAACAGAATCAGTCCGCCAATACGTCAGTTGCGTACGTACGTCAATTTTAGAGCAAGTTCTTCTTTGACGTATCCGTCGTATCTGGCGTTACGGATACAAATACCCGCAGTCTACTTTGCTGTCAGTTGTTTCAACGTACAGATTCTGCTGAACGCTTTAGCACGTCATTACCTATGTACGTGCATATTAGTCGTCTCTTACGACCGGTATGCTAACCTCGGGTATATTCTAAGCCCCTAACCCGTAGGTGTTGATATCTCTTCCTAATTGATATCTCTGTAAAACCTTTGCACGGTATCTGAGATAGTCTCGAAAATTCCCGGAACTCCGGGACTTCCAGTCTAAGGTTCCGAAATCCCGTGATTGTCAAAAATTTCGGGACTTGATGCCTTAATGACATCTCGTCTTATATTGTGTCGCTGTGCATAAGAAAATGTCCGCCCAGCTATCCAAAGTAGGAAAAAGACTCGGTATTTCTATAGATCGTACGTCACCTCGAAAAACACGTCGGAAAAAGTCGGCGGATGTACCAAGAGACGAATTTCGTTCCCAGGAATCTGAATCCGAAAGCGAAAATTATTTTGTTGCAGTGAAAAGTTAAGATAAAAACCGAAAAATGGCCCTTCAGGTACAATCCCAATTAGAGGGCTGAATTCATGGTTTTTATTTGCAGAACACCTTTTTGACTCGGGGGCCTTCGGCTGCTGATAAAAAAATAGCCTATAGTCGGTCCAAACCGGCTTCGCAATTTCCAGTGGGAAAAACGCGTCTATTGATACCTCTCCCGACCTTTTGGATGACTTATGAGATAATCCCAGAAAAACTAGGACCCCGGTGTTATCATTTTAAAATCCCGAAAATCCGGGATTGCGAAAAAGGGTACACGTCACCACAAACGTCTGCTCCGTGCTCAAATTTTGTAACCGTCTAATGCTGTCAGTATGGCAGCACTATTTGTAATACCGCAAAAGCTGATAAACAGTAAACACAGTATACAGTTGTCCGCAAATTTCTAGAATTTTTGTCCAATTGGCATATTTCTTTTGGAAAAAAACATTTTCACAATATTCTTCTACTGGCAAATCCAAATATCTGCAAAATGGTACGCGTTGGTTTACAAATCTCAGCTACACTAGAGAATATCGAAAGCATCGAAACAAATCATCCGGATTATTCCTTTTTCGTTAAAGTGAAGTGTACGAATTGTGGCGAGAACTCTGAAAAATGGCACGATATAACCGAGTCGGAGCGGCTACAAGGTGGAGCAGATACACGTAATCCAGAGGGGGTTAATTTCTATATGAAATGTAAAATGTGTAGTCGCGAAAATAGCATTGACATTGTGGAGAAGACAAATGGTATGAATAGATAGATATGTACAGCTAAATGTGGTTCAACTTTGTTTTTTTCTCTTAGCTCCCTATACTCAAGACGATGCTGGCAAATTTAAGACTATTGTCGTTTTCGATTGCCGCGGCGTAGAGCCCGTTGAATTTACACCACGCGCTGGCTGGATTGTGTACTCTGCTGAGGATGGTCAGAAATTCGAAAATGTTGATCTATCGGAAGATGATTGGGTTGAATACGATCAGAAGAACAAAGAATCAGTTGGCGTGTATGAATTTGCGTCACAGTTTATAAAATTGAAGAAATAGATAAGTTTTAGCTGAAGCATGAAATAAAGGAGCATTGCTCAAATATGAATTTTTTACGATATAACGAAACGCATATGCATTTATTTTGGGCCGTCTTCTTAAGCCGAGCTGTTCACTTACACGTTACGACAAAAGCATCTTTGATCAAACTAACTTTTTTGCTGAGAGTAAGTAAAAAAAGCCATTCCCCCGTTTTTGTTGTTGTTAACAGCAAAAGCACTACCCGAAGGTTTTGGGGAGTGATGCCGAAATTGACAGTTATTCGCCGGATATGAACCCGGTATGCTGCGGTGCGCCCTTGCGGTATTGCCTGACTGTCTTGGTAGCAATTTGGTATGACCAGTGGAACGTCCGGTATGCCTACCTCGGGCATATTCTAAACCCCCAACCCGTTTTTCGAAGTTGGCTTCCTATGGGGGCTTTCGAAGTTGGACCCTTCGAACATTTAGTTTTCTTATTAATGTATTTTGAAAAATTTGAAAAAAGTATAATGTGGGCGTGACTTGCTTGCCTCTCTTACTTGATTGGTGTACTTTATTTTTTGGAAAGTGTCTGCACGAAGAAATATTATATAATTAAAATTGTGCGGCTTTTAAATATTTCGAACATTTCATTTTGACCCTGTAAAACCCTCCTTACATACACTTTCAAAAAGAAAAAACGACACGAATCTAACAGGAGGTGAAAGAAGGCCGCACCCACCTGTTTCATTTTTACATTTTATAAATAAAACAAAAAATTATGAAAGGTTCAATTTCGAACTTGGAAACCCCATAACTAAGCTTGGAGGTTAACTTCGAAAAACTGGGAAATCACTTTTTTACTTATGTTTCAACAACTTCAAAAAAAAGCTGGTCTGACCCCATACCCAGAGAAAAAAGATTTTGCCGTATAGTGTAATTTATAAAAATCGTAGTTTTTTTGTAACCAATCATTCGAATTAAACTTTTAGATAGGTCGTTTTAAACCAGATAGTGTTCTGATTGTTGAATGAGAAAGCTTATTGCACTGTACAAAACTGTTACTAAAGCTTTTAGGCGTGCTGAATCCGAATCTGAAGTCAGATTCTTCGGATGACCCTAGGTTTTCTCTTCAGAGGGTACTTTGCTCAGAGAGTTCATCAATAAAAATTCAATTATGGCTCCTTGATCCCAGAAGAATTTTTAAATTGTTAAAAAAAAATTCTTTTTACAGCTAACGATCTCTTTACAAACCAGCACCCAGTTTCTGTAACTTTTTAACGAAATCTGGTAAGAAAACCTGGAGTGACACGAAAAATCTGACTTCAGATTCGGATTCAGCACACCCAAAGGCTTCAGAAACCGTTGCGAAACCTGGTGGAATTTTCAAAAACTTGAATTTTTTTGTACCGTGTTATAAAAAGAAAATTCCGAGGTATGGATCTGCCAAGGGATGATCAGTTTTACATACCGCTATGACTTAGGTCTTAAGTTTTGGCTTTTTGAAAGCTTTTAAATAGTGCCCTGAAGATCGTTCTCTTTCATAGATGGCATTGGAACTGATCAGGCCATATTATAAACGTGAACTCAAGCTTCTCGCAAATTAAGTCTCAGGCAATATAACATATGATTTTTTTTTTTATTAAAAATAGTTTGTATTATTTATTTACATAAATTGCTTATCTAGTATTTCTTTTATGCCATTTCCTTAAAAAAGAAGCAATACATAAATTACGAAGCTATGCTTTCACTGTACTCATTTATAAACAAACTTAAATGAATAGAAAGTTTCCCTTTCATATTTCACTTAAAACTAAAATAAACAAAGAAACAAGCTAAAATAAATTTTGCGCCAAAATATGTTTTTTCGATTTTTTCGAACTTATACTTAAAAATAGAGCTTACATTTATAAATTAATGTATGCTTATTTATGTTAAGAATCTAAAGTACTAACTTTAAGAGTCATATCCTCATCTATTCTTAACTTTAAAAGTTGACTTTACAATTCTTTGCACAGCCAAAGGCTAGATGAGAAAATGGTCCTTAGTGAAACAAAGCGTTTAGTGAAGCTCTTACAATTAAAACATGTTAAAGTCAGTTCGGTTACAATAGGCACAAACGTTAATGTTAAATATAATATAAATATTTATTAAAATAAGCTGCTGGGCTGTTTGACTAAAATTTGTGCTTTGAAAGTAATAAAATAACTAAAAGCGTACCACAAAAATTATAAAGTAGAAAATGATTTATAACACTGTACAGCAACCGGCTGGGTATGGGAGAAGAGATTAAGACATAAGTAAAAAAAATGGCGTTCCCCATTTTTCGAAGTTTGCCTCCAAAATTTAGTTACTGGCTTTCGAAGTTCCGTGTTCGAAAGTGGTTTTCTAATCGCTTTGTTTAAAAAATTGAAAAAGGCAAAATGTGGGCGTGACCTGCTTGCCTCTCTTGTTTGATTGGTGTCTTTTTCTATTAAAAAAATGTATGTAAGAAGTGTTATAAGGGCCAAAATAAGATCTTCGAAAAAATTAAAAGCTGCATATTTTCAATTATATAATATTTTTTCATACATACACTTTAAAATAAAAAAGTACATCAATCAATTAAGAGGAGAAAGAAGACCACGCTCACATTTAACCGTCAATTTTTAAACAAAACTATGAGAAAGTCGAATCTTCGAAGGGTCCAGCTTCGAACTTCGAAAGCCCGTAACTAATTGTTGGAGGCTAACTTCGAAAAACGGGGAACGCCATTTTTTTACTTACATATGTCTTTGTCTCCTCAAAAAATTTGGTATTAACCTGGATTATTAGAATATCTACTGTTACAATGTTTGAAAATCCTATAAAAAGTCGTACATCTAGTTCAATCGACTAACAATCCTTAATCAAATATTGAAAGTAGATAAGATACGAAATTGTTGACGCGATTCGAAACTGCCTATTTGTTCGAACTCGATTTTTTTTGTATTATATAGCTTAGGATAACTCAAGTTTAGGGTGGTTTGGAAAGTTTTTCACATAGCACTGATTCGAAGTGTTTTTTTTTTTTTTTTTTGTAACAAAAATAGTGACGAAATCTTTTTTAGTTGGAAATTATTGACTTATTTTGCAATTCGTACAGCTCATATTTTTTCTCTATTATTTGGGCGAAGATCGCTATGAAGGTAGATAAAAAAAATTAGGAAATTTTTCGTATGCAAGGTGTACCATTTTATGGTACCTTTGTGCTGATAAAAAAAATTTAAACGTCATAAGCGTCAATGTATTTCAATACTTAGTAACTATTTTTTGGTTTAAAAAATGTGTGAAACAATGATAAAGCGAGTATGAATATAATTAAAATTTTGTGTCCTTTGAACGAATAATTTTACGAAAAGAAGCTTGCTCTTGAAAACAATTCGACGGTTCAAGAAATTCCTATCTCAAAATTTGTTTCAAAAACGCGTTTTTTGAAGAGATTGAGACGTAAGTAGAAAAAGTAATTTCTCTGTTTTCCGAAGTAAGCCTTCAAAAATTTAGCTATAGGCTTTCGAAGTTCGAAACTGGACTCTTCGTATATTTTTGATTTCGAATTGTTTTCTTAAAAAAAAAAACGTTAAAAAAATATGGGCGTGGCATGTTTGCCTCTTTTGTGATTTAGTCGTATGATGTTATCAAAAGAAAATTCTGAGATAGGGATTTCTTCCATCGATTTCTGAAATGGCGATTTTTTGAAAAAAAAAAAAAATTTTTTTTTTGAAGTAGTGCGTTTTTCAAAACTATTTTGTAAAGGGTGGATGAGATCTTAAACCTAGTCATTAATATGTAAGCGCACGGGTCATTACATGACAATCAACTTATTTTGTCTCGATGACATCTATCTTCGAATTTGCCCTATAGCTAGATACAGTCAGTGGAAAAATAAAGTGTACACCATAAAATTGGAATTTTCACCAATCAAATTATACTTTTTGAATATTTTCGCTAGTTTTTTTATGAAAGTACTCATAAAAATATAGCCATGTGCTTTTTAAATTAAAGCTAAAAGGTTTGTGCAAAATTCAGGAAAATTCGATTTTATGTTTTTCGAACATATAAATTCGTATAAAAAAAAAATACAGAGCACAGTTAGAAGATAAAATGTCAAGCGGCTTAAGCTTT
This sequence comes from Campiglossa producta, assembly GCA_964058755.1. Classification (NCBI taxonomy): domain Eukaryota; kingdom Metazoa; phylum Arthropoda; class Insecta; order Diptera; family Tephritidae; genus Campiglossa; species Campiglossa producta. Next base: position 13,048,365 of record CAXKVI010000004.1, on the reverse strand, counting down.
GTATATTTCTATAGTAAAATTTAACGAGCTAAAAATTCTGTGCAAAAAGTTGGAAAATTTGCTGAAAATTTTCCTCATTTTAGCACAAACTTTTTAGCTTTCATTTAAAAAGCACATGCTGTATTTTTAAGAGTATTTTCATAAAAAATTTGCGCAAAATTTTTAAAGGAAGAATTGATTGGTGAAAATTGCAATTTTATGGTGTACACTTTCCCCCTGCGGGTTAGGGGTTTAGAATATGCCCGAGGTAGGCATACCGGTCGTAAGAGGCGACTAATATGCACATAGGTAATTGACGTGCTACTCGATGGTTGATCTACGGATATGATGCCTCTCACCTCTCATTACCCATCTTCTCCTTCCTCATGGATGGAGGGATGCTATGACCTAGAAGGTTCCACTGGTCATACCAAATCGCTACCACGACAGTCGGGCAGTACCGCAGCGTACCGGGGTCATATCCGGCCAAGGACTATCAACTTCGGCATCACTCCCCAAAACCTTCGGGGAGTGTTTTGTTGTTAACAACAACAACAACAACAACAACATGGTGTACACTTTCTTTTGACACTGCCTGTATGTATTTAGGCACACATCTACCTACATTCTTATAGCACACTAGGAGGTGTTTTTGTATGTGATAAGTTCTATTTACTAAGACTCAAAGAGAAGCGTTTGAAATTGCTTATATATTAACTTAAAATGTATGCAATTAAAAAATTACTTTTTAATCCTCTTTTATATACAAACTTATACTATATCGACATCTGCGTGGATGAGCTCTCTATTTCAAACGACTTTTTCAAAAACGCCTTTTCCCAGGTGAAAGTGTAGTGAATTAGTTCATTTTTGAAACTAGTTCTGAGCTAGGGCGCTCTTTGAATAAATTCTGAAATAGGATGACATTTCACCCAGTTGTCGATAGATTGGGCCCATGCATAAAAACGAGCATTTGCTCAGACTCGTTTTTTTTTTAGTGAAGGCTAAGTATTTTGTTTTTGTAATATAAACAAACAAGTCTGATTCTGCTTAAAAAAATGTTGTCCTTTTATGCATGAGGCCCATTATCCTGCGTTCCAATTTTTTTTTAGTCTAAGATCTTTTTACTTTTTTTCACAATGTGTTCTATCTAAAGGGCACAGCCTGAACGTTTTTAGGCAATCTGGTGAATTGAGTCCGTACATATCAAAACTGCCCAAGCTCAAAATTTATTTTATCTCTCGGGTAGTTTAGTTATATTCGACTCACGTGTGTGTATGGTTTTTACATGGACGTAAAAAGTAATCGAGAGAGACAAAAAGATAAGTAAGAAGAAGATATGCTTCTCTTATCATTTGCCGTAATATGTATGCGTTGTATGGTCATTGCATTGCGCCACTCAACTACATTTATCTGAGACGATTGGAAAACGCACAACACGCAGCTCATTGCCATAATCACATATAACAGCATCGCCCGCGAGCATTAAAATTTTTGGACAGAGCAATGTATTGGTGTTATCGAGTTTAACTTCACGCGCCGGTTCACCAGTGCGTACATCCCAAACGATGAGAGAGCCTAGAAGGAAAAGAGGCAGGTTACAATTTTGAGGCGAATTCAAATAGTATTTGAGTCATTCGATGGCAAATCGCCAAATGCTTGAATTGGCTCTTCTGACTTGTATGAATTTTTGTAAAGTTTTCTTTTATCATAATAAAAAAAAAGTTCTGCAAAAGAAAACTACCCACCAAAATTCATTCTATTTGACATGGAATGCACCATTTAATAATCACAGAATAGGTCCTACTATCTATCTAGGTACTCACCTTGTTTGCATGTAACCAACAACGATGGCGTTAACATTAACAAACTCGAATATGCATTCAACATATTAATAGTTGTTAATAGATTACCCTGAAAACGTTCCCACACACAAATGCGCTCATCATCGCCCAACGATATAACATAAGTTGGAGCGCATACCAATGCCGTAACGGCACCATCATGCGCTTGTATATTATACATACAAGCGCCAGTCAATAAATCCCATACACATAACATACCGTCCTGAGAACCAGAACCACCTGTGCCCGGTTGCCAACGATCGACGAAAAGGCACGTTATCGGTCCACAATGACCGTGTAATGTATATTCGATATTGGCATTTGATAGACTATACACCTAGAAAGAGGGAGAGAAGAGTATATGAAAACATAAAAAACATTTTCGAACTTCGAAAAAATTAGAGGTTATCTTCGAAAAAATGGAAAAATTACTCATTCGCTTCATAAAAGTTGGTTTGGTCTAATACCCAAAAAAAGTTGATTTTGTACGTACTAGTGCAACGGTATTATAATTTAGTGCACATAATGGTACTACGTAACGGCACAAAATAATTGAGATAGATATAGACTTCCATATATTAAAGTTCTTAGGCTGAAAAAAAAAGTTCATTAAGGCATGTCCGCCCGTCTGTTCGTGTACACGATAACTTGAGTAAAAATTTATATATTTGCATGAAATTTTGTACACAGGTTACTTTCGGGCGTAATCGGATGATAACCACGCCCCCTTTTTCGATATCGAAAATCACATAAATTGACATATCTCGGTAGCTGAAATAGCTAAAATGATATAATTTTATAGGTGACTCTACCTGATCATTCTCTCATGATCTGTCCATAAATTTTTTAATGTGAGCGTGACACCGCCCACTTTTAAGGAAGGCATTTTCGAAAATTCTATTGGGCGTAACTTTTAAACTGATTACGATAGAAAGATGAAATTTGGCACAAAGCATACTAGTATCGTTGGGAGTATACCTGATGAAATTGGATAAAATCGCCCTCCAACCATACCCACTTTCGGTATCGAAAATTTCGAAAATCACCTAAATTGACATAATTCGGTAACGGAAATGACTAAAATGACATAATTTTATAGGTGAATCCCTCTGGTTGTTGTTGTTGTAACGAGGTGTAGCCCTGCCCAAATGTCAGACAGGGTCACCCCGCGTGTATTGCTCTTGACCCTGGTCATTATATACTGATTTTTTGATAAATTTTAAGGGAGGCATTTTTGAAAATTCGTCGACTTTTAAACTGATCACGGTAGAACGATGAAATTTGGTACAGGGTATACTATCATAATAGGGAGTATACCTGATGTAATTGGACGAAATCACTTCCCAAAAACGCCCACTTCTGAAATGGAAAATTTCGAAAATCATATGGAAACTACCTACTTCCTTACTTGTTTGAGGTTATGTCCGTATTTTCGACTAGGCCAGCCTAAAGAAAATTCTCAATTGGAATTTTTTTTATGGAAAATTGAAATTTAGCTTAATTTTTTTTACTTGAATCGCTTGGCAGTTTAAAAGTAAAAATGAGAAGTCATAAACAGTCTGATAGACCTGTGAAAATTAACACTAATTTGTTTCTGTTATTTCGAAAAATATTAATTAATTACTAACTTTTTTGTACACAGTCTATTGTAGATATATACTTACTTTCAGTGTATGATCCTTACTCCCCGTAAAGACCATACCATTCGACACCTCCATACAGGTGACGGGTTGTCGATGCCCATGACGTACTGCTATTAAAGTAATTTTCATTTCTTCTCTATTATTATTGGCATATGGAGGCGGTCGTCCGTTATGTTTTTGTTGTTGTTGTTGTAACGATTGCTGTGAATGATGCATCAGACCAATACTACCAGCTGAGCTGGTGCGTGTGTGTGCTGTAAGAAATGAGAACAATTAGTAAATGATAGGTAGCTGCCAAAAGTGACCTATCTCAGATATTCGAATTTGCGGCATTCGAGTAGTAAAATTCGAAAACCAATATTCGAACAATCGTGCGCCGTCAAACATTCGATACTTCATCGAATATACGATTTTTAATAGAAAAAATCTACAATCCGTGCTCGGGCTATTCGAATAATTTTAAGAGCCCTAGCTTTTTTCACACAAATCCTGGAATAGGACGTTTTGAAAAAATATATTGAAATAGAATGAACTTAAATTCAGCTATCGATCTGATGTTTTGAGCTAAACTTACTTCTTCTATAAGCTGAAGTGAAATTCCAATCGATTTGTTGTCCTTTGCAATAGGTTTCCAAGCGAAAGAACTCCAAGCGTCCACATAGACGAGCAATAATAACACGATCGCCATTTATATGAATGTGTGTTATGCCGAGATTAAGTTTCGAAGTTCCAGGGAAAATGCACTGCAGGTAAATAGGAAAAACTTTCGATTATTAATAATCCGGTACACAATTAAAGAAAACTGTTATAGGTCCTTATTATGAGATAAATTCGATCTTCGAATGTTGTCAGAAGAGTTGATCGAAAGTGTTCTTACTTGGCATTACAGCGGTATTTAAAATAATAATTCTACATAGTCAAAAGAAAAATTGTGTTCGTCAAAAGATGTTCCTCGTTTTACGAAGTAATTCTCGAAAACTTTGTTATGGGCTTTTGAAGTTCGAAATAAGACCACTCGTAATTTTTGTTATTTTAGTTGTTGTAATTTAAAAATTGAGACAGGAAAAATTTGGGCGGGGCTCCTTTGCCTCCCCTGTTTGGCTGGTATACATTTTTTAAATTATTTTTCATACAAGTATTAAATTTTCATACAAGTATTATTTTTTATATGTCCCACATTTTACCTTTATCTATAGAAAGCAAATCTTAGAAGAGTCCAACTTCGAACTTCAAGAGCCCATAAGTAAGTTTTAGAGGGTAACTTATGTCTCAATACCTTTGAAAAAGTTGATTTGGTCCAATACAAAAAAAAAATTGATTTTGTCTCAAGGTGTAATAAATGATTTTCGATAATAAGTCAAGATCGAACCTCGTATGCATCTCATAAAACCTGTTCTCACCTTTAATACACCCTCTGGAGTTTCCCACAATTCAATACGGCCATTCGCACATCCCACCGCCACCAAATTATCAAACGCATTCATACACCAAATGGGCGAATAAAGCAAACGTTCAAATACAACCTGTCCAGTATCACGCTTCACTGGCAGTTGCATATGTTGACGATTGATTGATGTCAAATTTTCACCGCTACGCGCATCCCACACCTTAATTTCGCCACCTAGACAACAAGTGATTATATTTGAACCATCCGAAATCAGACATTCAATCATATGCCGATGACCGGCAATTTTTGTTGGTACACCTTCGAGTATGCGTTCAGTTTTGCCATGTATTTCCGAAGTTTCATACCAACTGGAACGCCATTCAGCATAATTACGTGTACATATGCAACGATAGAATACCACCATTGTATAGCTGAGCACAAAAATGCTAATTAGACACATTGAGATGGCAAAAAAGAATTCCATAGGACTTTTGGGATAGAGTGGTGTACCACCAGGAAATACCATTGGTGATTCACGTCGTTCGTCGCCATTAAAATCGATTGGATCGAGTGCGGCGGTTAAAGCTTTCCACTGAAAGTTTTGTGCCATTTTCTCGCGTGGATTGCGTATGAGTACGGCGGCTTCGGGACTAATGGCGTACGACAGTTTTATGGTGGGTAAGAGGGTGACATAGCGTCCACTTATTGATATATTATATTGTTTCATGATGGCGCTCCAATGGAAATTTGAAAGAAAATAATTCAATTCAAAATCTGGATAGAGTAGGCGACGTAATTCGGCTTCTGTATCGTTGATGGCTGCCTCACCGGATTTTCCTGAAATCAATGAGAAATGAAAACTTAGTAGTTAATGATAGAATGCTAATTGACTGATGTGTGGAAGATAACACTATTTAAAATATTTTCAATAATGCCCTATCTCGAAATTTATATCAAAAGCTCTCTATTTCAGAATATGGTTGGAAAACAACAAACATTTCTCAGCCTTTTTTATATCGAAGTTGTCACCAAATATTACCTACCAACAGTATAAGCTTTCCAAACGAGATTTTCGAAAAAAAAAAAAAAAAAATATGTAGGTGGCAACCTCGTAACACACCGCAAGTGGCAACACCCAGGTGAAAAAAATAAATAAAATGAAAGATAGAAACACTGTAATAAAATTTCATCCAAATGGGTCAATAGGTAACCGAAATAGGGGTCGAGATAACAAAGAAAAATATAAAATGCGTATCTTCCTCAATATTAAAAAATATCGAGAAAGGTGGCAACCCTGTAAACCTCTTTAAGTGGCAGCACCCATGTTAATAATCGTAGAATGAACCAAACTATATGCCAAATTTTACACAAATCGGTCAGGCGGTTCCGAGATATAAGGAAAAACAAAAAAAAATGCGGTCAGGTGGCAACCCTGCTTTAAGTTGTCATATTTGGAATACGGTCGTAAATACCTTTCATTTGATTTGACGACTCTAAATAAATAATAATAATATTGGCGTATCTTGCTCAATATTTGAAAAAAAGCGAGGTAGGTGGCAACCCTGTAAACCGCCCCAAGTGGCAACACCCATGTATATAACACAAAGTGGTAACCCTGCATGCAGTTGTCATATTTGGAATACGGTCGAAAATGCTTTTTATTTGATACCCATATCGGCATATCAGCTCTATTTAAAAAAATTGATATAGGTGACAACCCTGTAAACCTGTCCAAGTGGCAACATCTATGTATATAATCTAAAAATAAATCAAATTGTCTATAAGCCAAATTTTTTCCAAATCGGTCAAGCCGTTCCTGAGATATATGAAAAAAATAAATAAATTGCGGTTAGGTGGCAACCCTAAGTGGCAAACCTGCGTGAAATTGTCATATTTGAAATACGGCCGAAAATATCTTTTATTTGATACCCATATTGGCTTATCTAACTCTATATTTAAACAAAATTGGGATAGGTGGCAACCCTGTAAGTCGCCAAGTGCCGGCCCCCAAGTCAATAGTCTTGGAATGAATCATACTATCTATATTTTAAAGTAATAAGGTATGGAGGTTGGAATTTTTTAAGTAAAAAAAAACTTAACTAGCAAAGATTGACTAATTTTCAGAAAAGCTTTCAAGTTTTATTTCACAATTTTCAAGTTCGTAAAACATTTTGGTGCTCTTAGACAAAGCGACAATTTCTTGAGCCTATTCCTTCGAACATCATAGAGGGCTTACATAAAGAAAAACATTGAAACAACAATTGCTAACTTACCTACTTCACCACTTGCTTGCCTCGGAACATTTTCACTTTTAGGTTTGCGAGTTGCGCGCTTTCCACCAGCCGCCGCCAACGCTGCAACTCTGCCATTACCAATTCCCTTAGAATGACCCGCTGCATCCTTTCCACCAGCTGTCGTAGTCGGCGCGCCGTTCAAGGCATCTTGCACATTCGAGAAAAAATTCGATACCGCACTCTGTTCATAGGTTTTAACAAAATGTTGCGCCTCATCACGCGTAAACGATGTTGTACGATTGCCATCGACGGCAAATAAATTTTCAAAATATCCCGAATTATAAACAATCGAACAAATCCAAACACTCATCCAAATCATGAAGGCACGCTGAAAGAAACGTGTGCGTGCCCACAAATTTACAATACGCAAACGCTTAGGAATCTGACCATCTTTATTAGCTTGAATGCCATTTGTGGTGGTGGTGATGGCTGCATCCGCCGCCGGGTGAGCATTGAGATCGGCAAATGTTAGCTTTGGATGTGATTGTGAGCGATGAAAGAGGCCAAAACCAACACCACCACCACCACCATTACCCACGTGATTTGAAAATGTTGCGGGAGTAAGATCACCGGTCAAGGAGTTATAGGACATGCTCTTATCAAAGTAGCGATAATCGTGACGTGCACTGCTGCTTGGCATGCCAAATCCACCTAAAGCCGCTGATTTGTTGCTATTTGCCATTGTACATTTAAGCATCATTTTGGGTAATTGTCTCGCTTCGGTGGTGTGATCGGGCAACTTAATATTCATAGCGAGTATGGTGGAGAAGAGTAACATTTGCAACATGAAATCCGATAGTAAGCCAATAATGGCAAATATGCTGAATTTTTGTATGACAGGCACCATTGTAATACAACCAATTGTCAGTATGGTTATCTCAGTTAATAAAGTTTTTGTGATGTGCCAACCTTCGTTGCTGAGCGCTTTGGCTACGCGTATCTTAACATCAAATGTTTCTTGTGTAAACACGACACTCTTCGTTATAACTAAACAATTTTCCAGTCCCACTAATATCACCAAATATGGGAAAACATCTTTGGATTGCAAACTTATGGTTAGACCAAAAAATGAGCAAACACCCAGCGACATGGTGAGACTACCAAGTACCGTTAAAACCGAACAAATTGCCAAAAGCAAACGTGAACGTATTATTTCGATTTTACGCACTGAGAAATACATATAAATGAAGAGTAAAACGAAAGCAGTGGCCAGCGGTAGAAATTCCCATAGCTTAAATTCGTCTGGATAGAAAATATAAGTGATGACCGATTTTTCATCATTGCTTTGTTGCGCTTGTTGCGTATCTGTTGTAGCTTGTATGGGTGGTGGCTGGTCGGTCTTAGTTGTTGGTTGCTTCAATTCCAACGGTGGATAATATTGTTGTAATTTATGTTTGAGTGTGCTTAAATATTCCTGATCGTTATGTTGCAGTATCAGCGTGATGGCATATTGTATGATGCGTGAACGTGAACGTAACGGATAACGTTTAAAACCAGTATCTTGCATAGGTACGCCGAAGAGCATTTCGGCTATGGATACTTTGGTTTTTTGTAAGTTCTGCAAGATAAAAAAAAATGAAGTTTTAATTTTTCCTATTCAGAACCCGGTGGGAAAGTAGGTAATGCATTACCTTTTTCATCCATGAAAAGAAGCATGAGCAAAGTAACGCATGAAAAAATATTTGAAAAACTTCCCATGTAATGTATTTCGTAAGGTTTTATTTTTCAAAAACATTACTTTTCCTATGACATTGCTATAGAAAAAGTAATGCATGAATTCCATTATACATAAAAAATTTTATAGGGGATATACCTTACTTTATACATTACCAAACATTACCTTTTCCCACTGGGAATATATTTCAAAAACGCTCATAATTTTGTATCAAAAACCCCATCTCAGAAATTTTCTTTTTTTTTAACTCTCTATCCACGATTATTTTCAAAAACCTAAATTTTTTTCAAAAACGCAATCAGATTTTTTTTTATATACATAACTTATTTTCAAAATTTATTTGCGTTTTTTTAAACGCCCTATCTCACAATTTATTCGAAAATGCCTTATTTCAGTTTTTTTAAATCGCACTATTTCAGAATTTTTTTCAATAACGCCCTATTTCGAATATTTTTCAAAACGCCTGATTTCAGAATTTTTTCTAGAAACGGCCTACTTAAATTTTATTTTAACAGCCCACTATTTTATATTTTTTTCAAAAACGATCCATTTCAGATTTTTTTCAAAATTTTTTTCCATCTCAATTTTTTTTCCAAAACCGCAGCATTTCAGAATTTTTTCCAAAAACACCCTATTTCAGATTTTTTTCTAAAACGCATGTTTTCAGATTTTTTTCAAAAATATTTCGATTTTTTTCTTTAAAAAACGCCCTCTCACTATTTATTAAAAAATGCCATATTTAAGATTTTCAAAAGCGCACTTTTTCAGAATTTTTTCCAATATCGCCCTATTTCAGATTCTTTTCAAAACGCCTATGTTCAGAATTTTTTTTTCAAAACCGTCCTACTTTAGTTTTATTTTAATAACTTCAAAAATGCTTCTTTTCAGATTTTTTTCAAAAATTTTTTTATCTCAAATTTCAAAGTTTTTTCCAAAACCGCACCATTTCAAAATTTTTTACAAAACGCCCTATTTCAGATTTTTTTCGAAAACGCACTATTTTTTGTCTTACAATTTTTTTTCGAACCAACCATATTTCAGAAATTTTTTAGAAACCCCGGTCCTAATTTTTTTTTTTCAAAAACGCCCTATTTCACATTTTTTTCAAAAGCGAACTACAGACCGGATACAAATTCGCCACTAGACTTTAATAACATGTCGAGGCCGAACCTTAACCCCAAAAAAGTGTCTTTGCCTTTCGATTTTTGAGGTTAGAGCCGCATCTCGACCTGTTTCCAATTCTGATGGCTTAAAACTAGAAAATTACGTTAGTTTAGTAAATAAAAATATTGACCTAAAAACACAAAGTTTTATTGTAATTTATTTGAGTGACGTTGGGCGATTGCAATGAAAAAAAAAAAAAACAAAGTAAAAATGAAAAAAAAACCGCTAACGACTTCATCTAAACAAACTCGAATGTGAATACATAATTGCAGTATAGACAACAAATACAAATTACAAAAGGTGTCAAGTAAATATTTGTACTACATTCATAAAAAGTGAAGCTTTGTATTTGTTCGAGTTTGGCCCATCAACTGGAAGTTTATTGGCTTAGATATCTGAAGTGAGTTTACCGGAAATTAGAGTCGGTAATGAAATCGAAAGTCTAAGGTACACGAGCACATATCTATTAAAAGTACTATGGTGAGATAGCTTTTGCAGTGGTGAAAAAATTGTTTGGGCGAAGATGAAATTAAATTAACCTCACCGTTATAGCTCCGATTCCTAACAGTCGAAGCCTAATCCGTATTAGATGCCTAAATCAATCGATAGTTCCGTAGTACGTTTCGGAGACAGAATCGAAGCTCCATAACCTCTCTAGTACACACATATCTGTATGTATTTGAGTATACGTCAGATAAACAAAAAACTGTCTAGTAATATGTTGCATTGAGTCACCTTTTGCAAATATTAGTGATTCACTTCGTAGACAAAGATCTGGTTAGAACTACATATATATAAGGGCTAATAACTATGCTAAAGATAAACGAAAACTTAAGTAGTCGAGGAAAATTTTGTGAGTCACATCGGCTTAAGTAGTACACAGTTCGCCAGAAATTTCAGACAGCGAAGGGGAAACCCAATAAAAATTTGCAAGACTCTCCCTTTCAAACATTGTACTCTCTTTTCTCATTTTATCTCATCCTTTTCATTATACCGCTTCTCAATCTCTTACTTTTGATTTCCTTTAATGTCACATATTCCTTGCTCGTTTTAATTATTTTTTTTTCTCTTTCCTTTTGACTTTCTCTAACTGCTTTTAGATATATCCTTAATCCTATTTCTATTATATTTATATCCATTCCACTTTCCCACCATTTTCTTCATCAAATTTTTTTTTCTAATTTTTCCTTTTTCTTCTCTGATTCCTCTTGCCTCCCTTTTTCTATACATATTATCAATCCCAATACCACTTTTTTTTGGACTGAGTATGCAATTGAGAAGTCAAATTCTGTCTCTTTTTTTTTGACTACTTACATGATACTGAAAGATGGTACTTAATAAACTAGAATCTTTGGTAAAATTTAGCATATCTTGAGACCATAAATTAGCCGGCGATAAGACCAAACAGTTGTATTCGGGAAATAACACTTTCTCATCGCGTATTCGTTTAACATTATCCACATGCCAACAAGAATGATCCAATGTGCTTTTACTGAAAATTTTTGAAATAATCAACAAACAGATTATATAAATATATTTACAGACTAGGACTACATTTCAAGACTAGGACTACATATGTATATTAACTCACCTTTCGGGGCTTTCGTGATTCCTAACAATTTCCAATAGTTTAAAAACTTCGTAGAGTGGCGCACGAAAAGCATCCATTAATTGCAAGTCTTCAGTCCAGGGTAATACACCAGTACGTAACATTATTTGTTGTACATAGAATGTAGGCGAACTTTTTGCCCATGGAAATGGTGGATCGTAGCTGAAATTGTTGCTGGTTGGATGACTAAAGAAATTTCTAACCATTGAGATATTTTGTTGTGATTCAGCGAAGAGCGAATATTGACCATCAAATGGGATCATAATTTTGGTGGGTATTGTACCGGGTAGCGGTACATTGATGAGAGGATAGCTGTAAAAATTAGAAAATCAAAAATTTTGGGGTAAATTTTATAACTGAAAGTTATAGGAAAAAAAAAAAAACAAAGCAGCACAGTATAATTGTAAGGAAAGCTTAGCTCAAATTTTTTCGGAACTATAGCGCCCTTGCATTTTTTTTTTTCGTTTGTAATCAAATTTGATCGCAATACTTAACAGTTCTGGTTGTAAATTTGTGCCATTTTTTCGAGCTTGACCTTCTGACAATGCCAAGTGCGAAATAAGTTTCATACATAATTTTGACAATAAAAGTCTGGCTGAGTTTGTACTCAACACAACTAGAATTAAGAGTCAAAAATAAGTGTGACTTGAATTGAGTTAAGGTTTTTGGCGCAATTTTATTTGGGCGGCCGACGTAGTGTGGTGGTTGTGTTACAACACCGAAGCTCCAGTACCGGGCAGCATACATCAAAAGTAGATTGAAACAGAGTTTGCGAAACCGGGTCGCTTCTTGCCAGTGGTCGGCAATCCTCTGCGTATATTTCTGGCTTGAATAGTTTCTCAGTAAAAAATAATCTAAAATTAGAAGCAGCACACCATAAATCGGTACAGAGCCTTAAATCCTTAATCTAATCGAGGGTTTGCTGGGCCATTATCTGTTAGAAGTACATTAATGCCAAACCTTAATTTTTATTATGAATATGCCCCTTATATTTTAAACAAAATTTTTTCAATAGCTTCTAAATTTAGTCATTTTGCTACTACGCAGACTATAAAACTAAAAAAAGAAAAACAGATTTGCGTATATGTACTGCAAACAGCAACCATTAGTGATAAGGGTGTTTGGAATATTTTATTCAATTTAATTTTGAACCCTTGGCCTAACATACTAATGGGAGCAAATCTTAAAACTTTGCAAAGCATAGGTTTCAATTTGCGGCAAATTATTTTAATGACAATAGATATCGCATATATGTAGTTCTGTATGTAATAAAATTCCAATTAATGGTTGCGAATATTGACAAAATAGAGATGTAACGCAATGCATGCTATTAGCTATGCAAACAGACAGATCAGTTCAGAAAAATACGAAACTAGGAACGTGTCGCCGGCAAATTGACTTCCATTAAATACTGCGTGCAAAAAATTCTACAAAATATGTCTAGACCCAAGTATTTACATATTTATGTACATAAAATCAACTAGTATATAGTACTGTTACAACAACAGCATATAGTGATATAAATTGAAATATATATACGATGCTAGTTTATTGCCTGTTAAGATTTATTTATGGCTTCTTTGGTCAGTACGTTCAGTACAAAAGTTAGATGGCATATGTATTCTTGCTAGACTCTTCTAACGAAAGAAGTTCCGTATTCGATTTTCTAATTGATGATAAAACATGCCCCTTGAAAATTCTTATCAGTGCAAATAAAACTGCAGTAAGAGCAAAATTTAAAGCAATGCCTTTCAGCTTTTTTTTTTGGTTTCATTGCTAATAAACTATTAGTAAAATTTATTGATTACGATTAAGCTGATGACGCATTTCATCTATGCGCAGTTAATAGTAATATTTGTTTACTTGAATGCATATATAAAATCACAGCTTTGCAATCTTAAAAAAAAATTGTGTTTGTTGATATTTCCAGTATGTTGACGTTTGAACACTAACTAAAGGTTACTTAATTCAATTACAATCATAATTGAATTGATTACAACGTCACTCATTCTTTCAATAAGGAATTATTGCTTAATAAAGCTGTATATATTTTGTACAACAAACTACTGCTGTCCATAAATGGGAGACGTTCCCTGTCAAAAGTTCTCTTGTGCATAAAATTTTAACAGAAGTTGTCTGCTGAAGACAAATTTGGGAATGAAAGCAGACATACGTAGCGCTTTCATATAACTATGTTGCTCGTTGCTTGAGGTCGGCGTAAAAAAGCCACGTTGAAGCGGTCTAATTTAGGGATGGCAGTTAGAGTGGCCGTATATTAACTAATCTTAAATTTATGAATTTATGGTTTGTAATATAAGATTTTTGCAGAACTTTTCAGTGACTTGTAATAATTAATAACCTTTTCAACGTACTGAAAATAGCTCAAATTATATTTTGGCATTAGTACTGAAATAAATAAAATGCATCGATTTTTGAGTTCTGCCTTATCTGCAGATAATCATTTCGCTTTCATTTGGAAACCATATCCTAGGTTCCGGTTAGAAAAGAGCAGGATTTGATTAAACAGTTTTTCGTGTTTAAGAACAATTCCTTCATCCAAGTTTCCAATGATTATTTATGAAACACCCAGTTAAGGTACGGGTACACCTAGCGACACCACACGACGCGACACAACATAGTTGATCAAATAGGCAAGGTGTACTCTTCTCTGGCCGCGTCGCTAGGTGTACCCTTAGCTTTATTAGTCAAATAAAATATTCCACTTCAGAATTATGCGAAAAAACAGTTAAATGTTTTAATCTCTGCTACAGTTTTGATCTTTGTTTCACCTTCTTGACAGATGAGCATTTCACTCTAAATCGGAAACCCTATTCGAAGGTCAGATTAGACAGTAGATTAGTTCGTGATTCTGCCACAGAAATTTCCAAAATTTATTTATGAAACACCAAATTCTTATTAAATCAATATATTCCACTTCTGAATTATGCGAAAAGCAGGTCCATATCAGCATCAGTTATAATCTTTCTACTTGACATAGCCTTTTTGAGTTTTGTATTTTGTGTAAATTAAAACATATTCTACTTTAATTATATTATTATTATTATTGGTTGGATACCTACTTAAATTAAATTCTAAAGTTTATACAAAAGTTGGTTCAAACATTTGCATTTATTATTTACATAAAAACAATATTTTATATAGTACCTAGTGTTATAAGCATGAACAAAACTGTATTCATATACATATGTAAGTATAATTAGTTTTGTACATGTTCATAAAAAGCTGGTGGCAGCTAGTCTACGAAATTTTTATTGAAGCAATTTGTTACATGCTGGATATAAGTGCTGTATATACTTGAAACCAAATACTTCAATAGATATATGTACATACTTTCATATATTTTACATTGTGCGGGAGATTACGTGTGTTTTGTTATTACATCATTATTCAAGATTTTTTATCTAGCATAAAAATTAATAATAAAGTAAATAAAGTACTCATTAATTGCGCAAACGTGTCGCACTCTTCTTAACACAACTGACCTATAGGCTATTAATATGCATGATCTATAATTAAAAACAACTACTAACCCGCTAGTCACAAAACGTGGTTTTTCACAAGCAAAATGGGGTAAGCCAATAGCCGCCAATGCCTCAGAGCCCAAGTGCTCACCACCAACAATTTTGAGGGGTTTTCTAAGGAAGTGAGAATAGCCAACGATGCATTCTCAGAGCCAAAGTGCTCGCCCCAATTAATACATACAGAGTGTCAATACCAAAACACAGTCCGCTAGACTTGATGGTACATACCAATAATTAATAAGAACCAAACACAGTCCATGAGACTTGATGGAATATAGAAATAATAAAATAAATAAAATTAAAAAGACTTTGGTTGAGGTGGGATTCGAACCGGCAACCCCGGCCAACTCCCTCAACCATATAATATAGCAACAATAATAATAATAAACTGCTCGCCGCCCACCATTTAACTCCAGCTTAGATATGGTCCTTCGAGCCGGATCAAACCAGCACCTATGGCTCTTTACTAGACGACTAAGCCGTCTAGGGCGGGGAGTATGTTTAAGCGACATAACATGGTTTCGTTTATTTCATCTGCATTACATATTATTGTAATTCGCAGATAATTTATGGAATATTCGGAATACATAGCTTATAGTCGCAGTCACAAAACGTGGTTTTTCACAAGCAAAATGGGGTAAGCCAATAGCCGCCAATGCCTCAGAGCCCAAGTGCTCACCACCAAATAATAAATATAAGGTGTAACAAAACACAGGTGGTTTTTCATAAGTAAAATGAGGTAAGCCAATGTCGCCAATGCCTCAGAGCCCAAGTGCTCACCACCAACAATTTTGAGGGGTTTTCTAAGGAAGTGAGAATAGCTACGATGCATTCTCAGAGCCAAAGTGCTCGCCCCAATTAATACATACAGAGTGTCAATACCAA
Source organism: Campiglossa producta (assembly GCA_964058755.1). NCBI lineage: Eukaryota > Metazoa > Arthropoda > Insecta > Diptera > Tephritidae > Campiglossa > Campiglossa producta. Next base: position 13,032,343 of record CAXKVI010000004.1, on the reverse strand, counting down.
AACACAGTCCGCTAGACTTGATGGTACACACCAAATAATAAATATAAGGTGTAACAAAACACAAGTGGTTTTTCACAAGCAAAATGGGGTAAGCCAATAGCCGCCAATGCCTCAGAGCCCAAGTGCTCACCACCAAATAATAAATATAAGGTGTAACAAAACACAAGTGGTTTTTCACGAGCAAAATGGGGTAAGCCAATAGCCGCCAATGCCTCAGAGCCCAAGTGCTCACCACCAACAATTTTGAGGGGTTTTCTAAGGAAGTGAGAATAGCCAACGATGCATTCTCAGAGCCAAAGTGCTCGCCCCAATTAATACATACAGAGTGTCAATGACAAAACACAGTCCACTAGACTTGATGGTACATACCAATAATTAAAAAGAACCAAACACAGTCCATGAGACTTGATGGAATATAAAAATAATAAGATAAATAAAATTAAAAAGATTTTGGTTGAGGTGGGATTCGAACCGGCAACCCCGGCCAACTCCCTCAACCATATAATATAGCAACAACAATAATAATAAACTGCTCGCCGCCCACCATTTAACTCCTGCTTAGATATGGGCCTATGAATTTTTAGTTTTTTTTTTTTAATATTATCGGCTAGATGAGAACATGGTTATAAAAGTTCTTAATTTTTTAATGGAACTGGCGTCTATATTACAATTTTGCATTAACAAAAGTTCGAAGCGCGTGTAGCGTAATTTAATATGCATACTAAAACAATTATAATGTAGGAAGTGAATGCAATTAATTGATATGCAAACATATTGCAGACTTAGAGTGTAAACCTTTTAAATCCATTTAATAAGGTAATAATTTGGGGTCTTTCAGAAATTCAGTAAGAACTGAAACTCGATAGAAATCATGAAATTTATCGAAATTATCTACCAAATACCAATCAATTCATCGATTTTATGGGATTTAACATTTTTAAACTCAATACATTAATATACATACACATAATTCTATTCAAGGCATTTCTACTTTGTTCAAAATGATGTACAGTTTACATTGTAGAGCTTCTAATATGTACCTTAAACTAAACACACCTCAAATTACTTCTCAAATTGCCATGGAAATTAATTTGTTTACAATGTGAGGTACGTAGACGTAAATGTATGTTTATATATTTACTCACCATGACAGCAATATTGCCATAATAGCAATGCTTGTGGCACATGTTGGATAACTGGATAGGAAGAGACCATGTTTATAGTAGAAATGTGACACAGCATCAGGAAGATCAGATGAACTTGTTGAAGAAGAGCGTTGTTTTTGTGTAGAACTACCGCCAAAACTAACACCACTACCACCTGATGTCCAGCTCATTGCAGCCGTTGCGGTATTGTAGCTCGAATTGGCGAATATTTTGGAAGAATCAACAGCTGGCATATTCGCGTTTACTTTATTGTTTTGTTTACTTCTTTACTCTTTTGCTTGTTAGCCGGCTATGCGTCATCATGAAGCTACACATTGTAAGCGTCAGCCCACGCAGTAGGAAGTAGTGTATTTAGACGATCGATCGTTTAAGTAAACTTATTTCTTACTAAATTAAAAAAAAAATATTTTTTTTTACATGCGAATGTGTTTTGTGATACACTGTGGTGTATCGATTACTTTATTTTAATCGATTATTTTTTATTGTCGATTTTATGGAAAGTATCGGTTTTTATTTCAGTGTTGAGAATAAAAAAATTTTATTTTCGGCCTATCGGAAATTTCGTCGAAAAGTGAGACTCGAGTTACGAAATTTATCTTAATTATATACCCAATTCCGATAAGTTTTTTTTCTTTTTTCCTGTAACATTTACCTTTAATTTAATATTTTACTGGGTAAAAGTGCAGTTTCCGGTTCCCTCCGAAATTTGAAGCAAAAAATTCAAGGGCTCAAAAGACGCGTATTTACGAGTAGGTTGATAGTCAGAAAATTAACTTTTTTAACCGTTTAAAAATTACAAGCAAGAAACTGCTACCTAGGGGGTAGTTACTTTTTTTTGGAACAAATACAGAATAAAAAAAAAAAAAAATTGGTATCGATAGGTATCTTTGTAGTGAACATAACGGTATATTTCTTTTGTGCATTGGATAGGTAATTGAATTACCTTTCATTTGAGGTACCACAGCTGTGGGTGCAAAACCGCGTATGTGCAAAATTTTAAAATCGATTCATTGCTTTTTGAGTTTTTTTTTTCAAATGCTTCAAATGAACTTTGACCCTTAATAACGGATGAACAAAATTAATTTCCGCTTTTGGTTTCTCAATCTACTCGTCAATATGCGTATTTTGATGCCCCAACTTCCCCTTTATGAAAAAATTTCGGTGGGGACCCGAAACTGCACTACTACCAAATAATTTTATTAAATGTCTCCTACTTTATCTCTAACATCGAACCTTTAGTAATCGATTTTTCCGACTTGAGGTCACATCCCCAAAACTAACCGAACTAATGGCTGGGTTTCATTAGGTCAAAATATTACATCAAATGTCAAAACCAATGAAAACGGTTGGCATTTTGTGTCAATTGCGTTTATAGTCACTTTTGACAACACATTGTCATATCAAAAAATGCATGGAAAATGACCGAATTTCAGTTTGCCACCGGAATTTCCAACGTTTGACACAAAATAAATTTGCCAACATGTTGGCAAATGTGTTTAATTTGACGTGCGCACATCTGATTTAACCGTCCCAATTTCAATGCGATTTTTCATGTCAGTTTTAAAGACATAATGAAAACACATTTGACGTCAAATTAACATGGTGACAGTTAAGTCAGTTTCAGTGAGGACCAGCCATAACATGGTGAGTTTAAAAATGGCACTGTGTGTTTTTTCTTGCGACGTACTGTATCCACAGAGCACAACTTCACGAATGCATCCAATTAGAACGCACACCAACTGAAGCCAATTAGATTATGACATTTCTTTATTCCAACTGCTAATTTGGTTTTCAATTTCATTTTATTTATTGTTATCAAATTATCACCAGAAAGGGCACGTATTTTGCATTAGAATGTGTTTTTCAATTCACATCACACACCCGGCTTAGCGTAAAAACCTACTGTAATAAGTTGTTATTGTGCGAGCTCGAGCTTTTTGCATGCCGCCGCATTGTTTATTTATTTCTGGTATCTTATTTAGATTATCCACTTCCTTCCCACCACCTTTGCCTCCACAATGGTTCAATAATATTCATTGAATCATTGCCTCCACCCGCACATAATTTGTTTAGTTTATGTGAGCTTTTCCATATGGCGTCGGCAGCGCAAACATGTCAATCTTGATGTGCATTTTTGAGCGGCGGGGGGACAGGGAGAGGGGCTTCTTGAGGCTTTCGAAGAAATAGATGAGTGCAAGGAAAATAATAATCGACGCGAAGCTATAAAAGCAATGCGAGCAAAGACGAATACAACGTGGTGTTTAATGACCGATTTTTAAATTGCAATTTTCTCCATTTGTTACATCAGCAAGGAATTTAGTCCGCATCCTTCCCAACTAAAAATTTGGATATTTCTAACTTTACATTGGTTGCCAAAGTAGTTTGGAGTTTGGCGTTGCTTCTTTTTTTTAGTTTTCGTTTATTAAATTATCAGCTTCATTAATCACATCCGCATTTACTACGACATAAAATTGCACTTCGTTCTTGATTTTGGGGCGATCCTTTCATTGATTCACGGACGGCAACGACTTTCAATCAATTTGCTTTGCTTTCTTTCCAATTATGTAGATGCCTAGCACTTTTTGCACTAAATAATACAATTGAAATATTACTGCACTTCTTTCAATGAAATTTACCATTAAAAATTTATACTCAAATCGTTTTAATTACACGAAAATCACAAATTTCTCATGCGCGATAGCAAAAAAAAAGTTTTCGCAAAGAAAAGAAGAACGACTGTGTCTGTGTCAAATTGGAAAGAACTTTTGTTGTGCTGCCAGATCCGCTAGTTTCTTGGCAACTGATAAAGTGATGGGTGAATGGAAATTGCAAAGTAATCAATTGTGATTGCTATATGCCCTTAAAAAGATGCAAAATACGAGTTTTTGGCGTTTAATTATTTTATTTGTTTCAAATTAGTAAAAATTCGTGAAATTTAGGAGATAAAAATTGTTTAAATTATTTGGTATCTCAGTCTTGAAGTCTGGCAGTACCATTCCAAATAGAATCAGCTGTGTTTGTTTTCAAATGCCAAATCTGATATGGTGCTGCCATTTTGACAGAAATGAAAACGTACCATTTCGTGTATCGAGGATTTTAAGAGACGGCGCAAATGTTGGCATATTATTTTGGTGCTGAATTTGATACGACGCATAGAAAAAGGTGGGACAAGGCCACGTCATTAATTAATAATAAAAATAAAATGAAATGAAATAAAGACACTAAAAAAATGAAATAAAAAAGAAAAAATTCAAATAAATAAAATAAAATGAAATAAAAAAAATTAAATAAAGTAAAATAAAATAAAATAAAATAAAACAAAAAATATAATGAAATAAAGTAAAATAAAAAAAATAAAATAAAATAAAATAACATAAAATAAAATAAAATAAAATGAAATAAAATAAAATAAAATAAAATAAAATAAAATAAAATAAAATAAAATAAAATATATAGAAAAAAAAAAAAAAATTAAATTAAATAAATATATAATCTAAACAAATTTAAAAGTGTTTTTATTCATATATATCAGGGTGGCCTAGAGCTCAACAACACATATAATCGTCAATTTAAAAGGCCGAAAAATACAAAAGAAATAAAAAAATAAATAAAAAAATAAAATAAAGTTAAAATAATAAAATAAAATAAAATGAAATAAAATAAAATAAAGTAAAATAAAATAAAATGAATAAAATAAAAAAAAAAACAAATAAAATAAAGTGAAAAAATAATAAAATAAAGTAAAATAAATTTAAATAAAATAACATTAGATAAGTAAAGAAAATAAAAATAAAATAAAACTAAATAAAAAGAAATAAAAAAGTATAATAAAATGAAAAAAAAAAAAAATATTAACTAAAAAAATAAAACAACATGTAGTAAAATAAAAATTAGCGAATAAATAAAAGGTAAAATTATAAAGTAAAATGAAATAAAATAAAATATACATAAATATGATACATTAAATTAAATAAATTTAAAAAAATAAACAATATCAAATAAAATAAAGCTAAATAAAATAAAAAAATTATAGAAAAAAAATAAATAATAAAAAATAAAATGAAATGAAATGAAATGAAGGAGAAAAAAATATAATAAAATATATTAAAATAAAATGAACAAAGTCAAGTAATTCAAAATGAAATAAGAAAATGGAATAAAATAAAAAACACAAATTAAAAAAATAAAATGAAGTGAAATAAATGTAATAAAATAACATAAAAAATATATAAGAAAATAAAATAAGTTTTTGAAATTTTTTCTCTAAATTCCTAATTTTTTCCTGCAACAGCAAAATGCTAAACTCTTCCGTTCCAAAAAAATGTCTTTGATAAAAGAAGAAGGCACTGATGAATTTATTATAATAATAACAAATAAATTTCTGTTTGTTAAATTGTTCGCGAATGAATTTTCTAACTTTCGACTATTTTGGCATTCGTTTTAGAACAGTGGTACAATCGAAAGTTGTATAAATCGAATTCGAAGGGAACAAAAGGGAACTAGAAAGTGAAAAGGGTGCTTCTCATGGTACAATCAACGTGCTTCTATATTCCAGAATATATGTAATAAAAATGCGATATTTATTTAAAATGGATTTTACAATTTTTATTTATACGACTTTAAGCAAGTAACATTATGTACATATATTTTTTGAATAAAATACAGTCAATTTGGTATAAATAGTTTAACAGTAAAGCGGTAAACAGATACAGCGTTATTGCGTTGCGTGACATTTATAGCTTTGGCAAAACCGCGCTAGCCCGAAAGAGTATCCCACAGGGAACGCGAAAATATACAAGGAAAAATCAGCTGATTATGTCATCGCACGTAAAAAGATAAAACTTGGTCAAGCCTCTGTGCTAACGCGCGTTGAAAAGCGTTTTGAGACAGGTTGCATTGAATTATGTAATTATATCTCAGCTGTCAAAAATGAAATGTCACGCAACGCGACGCCAAAGTCGTTTCTGCTTTCAGCCTAAACGTTATAGGGCTATTACTTACTAAAATCAAGTAGGTTATTAAGTTGATTTTTGGCTCTGATTTTCGACAGATAACTTTCCTGGCACATAGTCATAGTCAAAATTAAGTAGGCAAAGTCATAGACGAACTAAAGTTGGTACTAAAGTTAGCGTCAGCTTTTTGACACCATTTCCAATCTGTCAAAAAATCTCACGATAATTTAAATACCTACTTTATTTCGACTATGACTATGCGCCATTGAATATAGTGCCAAAAACCTACAACTAACTCAAATATACTATTCATTTTGATAATCAGTACACCACTTTAGAGCGTATACGTAGTCAAAACTAATTTTTTAGCTTTTGACAGATTTTTTACCAGGTTATCTGCCAAGAGAAGTCGCCACTAAATTGAAGTAACTTTTTAACTTTCACTTTGATTTGATTATGCCCTTCTTATTAATTACTTTTCTTTCTTCTTACTTATTTCTTTCGTAATAATTTATTTATAATGTGATAATAGCAGCATATCTACACCGAATTAAGAAGAATTTAAATAAGAATATTGCAAAAATTTGGTTTCAGTTTAAAATTGTAGTTGTTACTGAAGTAATTACAATTTTCACGTACTTATATCTAAGGTATTTAGAAATATATGTAGGTAGTATATATAAATACTTAGTAGCCGACCGAATAATCGGTTTGAATTTTACGATTAACAAGCAATCACGACCGAACACGGACCACTTTTTTTTTTGTGATAATTAATATTAGTTACCAAATTCTAATTGACTAGGCATTTTTTTCTTACAAATTACGAAGTAGTAGTAATTTAAATTGAGTTTAGCTTTTTGACAAAATGTTTGATGATCTAACTGCCAAAATATCCCACTGTAGGTTCATGCTAATGAATTAGGGATGTGATTGTCCCTTGATATGATGTATCGAAATGTACATCGATATTTTGCCATACTTCGGAGAGCATACATCGATGCTTCGGTTTGCAAATTAGAAAGTTGACAAGAAAATAATAAACATTTTGTAGAATTTTAACGATTTGCTATGACGAAGCCAGATATTTTTTTTTACCACTGTTTGAGCAATATCAATTTTTTGTAGGATTTAATACTGTGTTCCACGACAAACTGGTTAGAAATCGAAAAGTTTTATTGCCTTCACATTTTTAAATTATGAAATCAAAAAGTTTTGAGTTTGGCCATTTTTTCCATATTAGCCGCGTATCCAGGTACAATAAAGCCTAATGGGGTCTATCAGCTATTCCGACGGAGCTTCGCGGCGTTGTCAATAATTCTGGAGAGTCGATAGATATTTTATCAAAATTTGGTAAAGGATTTCGAAAAAGTCGATGAAATACTAATCGACTCTCCTGAATTATTTCCAACGGAAATTGATCGACCAAAGTAATCACACTTTTTTTATTGCTTCTTCAATATTACAACATCGACGGCTGAGTTCAAGATCATTTGGCCACGGTCATTTTCGAAAAAAAAAAAACCATTTTCGTAACGTCAGTCGAGATAGGGCAATCTTCCACTCAGCTGGTGATGTGGTAATATATACATAAGTACAAGTTTCTGCATATATTTTCACAATGACGGCATCGTAATGGCAATCAATAAATGAATCCACCAATAATCATAACTGTTGTTACACTTTTTTGTTCTATACTAGTCAGTTTTTGTTGCCGGTTTCGAGTATTCAGGATTTGTGGCAGTTAAATTATCGATTATTTCATTTTTAACATTATCGGAAGTTACTATACTAATGGAATTACGTTTTAATTGTCTCATAACTGTTACCGGACCAGTACCAGCCGCCACCGCAGCTGCCATTTCAGCAACCGATGATATTTCACTTATCGGTGAATTTTTAACTGTTGGTGATAGGGATGAGGGTGTCGTTGGAACTGATTTAGATAAATTTTCGCGTGCAGATTTAAGTTGCGCAGACAATAAATTATCATTTACTGAGCTACGTCTACTGCCGCTGTTGCGATTGTCGAATTTTAAATGTAGATTTGATTTTAGCTTTTTCGCTGTTGCGAATTCTGTCGGTTGACTAAATAAGAAAACAGTCAATTTATTTAGTATAGGACATAAAAATGTTTCATGTATCGTAGCTGCAATGCGATAATTTTGTCCTTGAAATGGATCGGATACGGCAGCGCAGAGCATATGACTAAGATTAATGCCAGTGTACTGGAAAATAGTCAGAATAGAATGGAGTTATAATAATGTTTAATTCAAAACCATCCCATCTCAGTTGAAAATGTATTGAGGTCTACCAGCTTTTCCGACCGAGCCCTAGTCGGGAATAATTCGGAAGTCGATAGAGATTTCATCGACCTATCGAAATTCACTTCTAAATTTTGATGAAATCGATTGAATTCTTTAATGACCCGTAAAACCTGATAGACCCCATTAAATTTTAATTGAGATAGGGAGCTTTCGACACCCATTTTTATATAGGGCGTTAATGAAAAATATTTTGTATTATGCCGATCTTCCACTCAGTATGTACTTACCATAGATAAAGTGCTCAAAAATGCGAAATGATAGAGTAACATTGTTGCTGTGCCGATTGTAACCCAGTTGAAATCGTACATATCCTCAACTGAATAAGCGCCTGAAAAAGAAATTAAGCGTAGAAAATTAAGTTAATTATTCACTTGACAGCGACATGTCCACCCTGTGGTAGAACTAACGATGTCTTCTCGAACACATGTGAGAAAACTCATTTCTTTACGATTTAAAAGAGAAATCTCAAAGGAAGACTTCGAGAGTCGAGACTCACGAGAAAAGCTGATATTCGCAGGAAATTTATCCTCAACCGAATTCGAGAACCGTAAGCTTTTCCCTTGACTAAATAATACAAACAAGAATAAATATAATCCCACGAAACTACTGGAACATGTCCAAAAATGTCGGGAGAGGTATCAAAAGACGCGTTTCGACTTCGATTTCAGTGAAAAAAAAAAAAAAAAATAATAATAATTTTACCGGGAACTATGCATCGAATCACCAATGTGTAATTCGATATAAGTCGATAATTCGAAAATTTCCAACTCCAATTAGCACTTCAACATGGATAGAAAGGGCTCCTCGCTGAAAAAAATTACCCGATTTTGTATCCTGCTTTTTGGGAAGCGCGATCCAGCCATTTCCCAAGAAATTATCCGAAGATGATTAGCAGGGATTATGCATACCTAGGTCAAAACGCGGTTTGATACCTCTTCCGAACTTTTTGAACGGAATCTGAGATAAACCAGGAAAATCCTGACAATCTCGATTGCCATTTTAAAATACCAAAATTCCGGGATTGTTAAAAAGCTTTGGTATTCCATGAACGAAAAAATTCGTAGAAACTCGATCGACTTAATCGAAATTGTATACGTCGGCCCCAGCATTTCAAGAACTTGATAAATCAATCACCTATCAAACCTAACTTATTTTCTACATTCATAACTTTTATACTCACCACTTTTTAATAAATAGACCGGAATTATATATAATAGCCCATGTTGTATCCAATAAGCAGCTTGTTCAAAATGCAGTGTACGACATTCTACTTCCGGAAAAAGAAATGCCAAAAAGGGTCCATTTAGATTATTCATTTGTATTCTAAACAAGGCTATAGTAAATTTACTCGGCTTTGCAGCCAAAAGATAAATCTGTAAGTAAAGTAGACAAAACAAAATGAGCCTCTTAAAATCACAATAAAAGATTATAGTACATACCTGTACCAAAGTTTGTATATGACATGGATTTAGAATGTATATCATATTTTGATTTGCAAATTTAAAACCCATTTCAACACCAAATATAAACGTCATCAGTAACATTAGCAGTAGTCTTATGGCAGAATGTGGTTTAGTGATTTCTTTGGATGGTGGCACTATGATTGGATCCATACGTTTTGCTGCCCAGTATATTAAGTATATGAATACTAAACTAAATAATGTAGATTCGATCCAACGTCGACGATTTGTCATATAGTTAACGCAGTCGGGACCCGTTGTACGCGGTAATCCGTCGTGGACACCAGCAATGGCCCAACTCCAATCCATGTTAGCTGATTGCGCAAGATTTTTCCAGCGTTATGTTCCGTGAAATGTGGGAGAATGAACTTTCGCTTTTTGATTTTAGCCTTTGAGGTCTCGTTTTTTGAGTTTTTAACTATTTTCTGAAAGTATAAACATTTTTTATGATTTCTTAAATGGTCTTAATTCCAGAAATGGAATATTCATGCAGGAAAAATTTCTTAAAGTAAATTAAATGGTAAAAAAATGTGTTAAAATATGTTTCATAAAGCTACATTTAAAATAAATTTAAAAAAATCCAAATCCTAATTTTCTTTGCAGTTCTCAATCACACATGTTTACTTTCTCAGCAGGCGCCACCGTTATATTTTTTTTTGACATCTGATACATATGTATGTATTTTTGTGGTGAAAGTTCATTATCCTATCTAGCACCATTCTTTGCATCAATTACTTATTAAAATTACATAATTTTTAATTGTTTTCTCTAGATGCCCACAAAAATCATGCTTTATTTTAAAGAACATCACACCAAAACCTTAACCATTGAGTTACCCATATATATACACATAAGTATGTGGGGCCGCGTGTGACAGTTTCGATTTTTCCAAGTCTTCAGTAAGGTGGTGTTGTGACTCTTATTTTTGCTACCGGCCTTTACTTAGGAGCACAAACCTTTGAATACAAATCATGTTTTTGTGTATAATCGATATTTAATGTTTTTATTTGTTTATTAGTTAAGTTTTTTAACTTTCTCTTTCCCACTCAACATCGGTTTTGATTACACAGCACTGAGCACAATCAATTAAACATACAGCCTAAATGTAGGCTATACAAATCTTATCCGTTTTAATGTATTGGTAGTTTCATTTCTGCCACTTGTAAATCGAATTCTTTAATAAAACTAATAGATTATAGTGATTTCCTGACTTTTATTGCACTTTTAATGAGTAAACTGACCCACAGACTAGCGAAAAAACTGTCTGCTTTGGGTATCCTGTAAACTTGGCTCTTTTGTTGTGTACTCCAATGATTTACACTGTTCTTTTGACAGCCGGAAGTGGTGAAAAATACGATTGTTGTTGAGAGACCATAAAAAAACAAATATTTTGGGTGAGTTCGTGCAACATTGGGTTGACTTATGAAAATAATTAGTCTACGAACAACATCTATGCCTGACACATAATACTAAATGAGTTCAATGCGCGCTTTGCCTGTAATTTCCAATGCCAATGCCGTTGGGTGGTGCTCAATCTCTCTACCACCACACACACACGAACACTTTTAAAGGCATTCAATTTGGTTTTAACCTAATTAATAAATTAATTAATTTTAATTAAACAAAGTGAACGAAAAAAATTATAAAATAAAAAAGAGGAAAAAAAAAATATTAAAATTTAATTACAAAAAAAAAACTAAAATTAAATAATATAAAAAAATAAAAAAAATAAAATAAAGCAAAGTAAATATATAGAATTGAAAAATAAATAAAATATATTTCAACAAAATAAAATAAAACAAAATAAACTAAAAAAGTAAAATAAAAGTAAATAAAATAAAAAAATGACATAAAATAAAGCAAAATAATTTAATTTAAAATAAAAAAAAAATAAGTAAAATAAAAAAAAAATACGAAAATAAAATAAAATGAAATGAAGTGAAATCATATGAAACAAAAAAGAAAAAAAATAAAGTAAAAAAAACAACAAAAGAAAAAAATATAGTAAAAGAAAAAAATAAAAAAAAAAATAAAAAAATAAAGTGAAATAAAATAAAATTAAAAAAAATAAAATAATGTAAAAAAAATAAAATAAAATAAAATTAAATAAATTTGCTAAAAACGTATATAGAATAAAAAATAAAAATATATTTCAACAAATTAAATTAAATAAAACAGAATAAACTAAAAAAAAATAAAAAAGAAAAAAATACAAAAATAAAATAAAATGAAATAATATGAAATTGAATGATATGAAATGAAGTGAAATTATATGAAAAAAAAGAATAAAGTAGAAAAAAGAAAAAATTTAATAAAACAAAATAAAATAAAAAGGAAAAAAAATAAAATGAAATAAAACAGAATAGAATAAAATCAAATAAAATAAAAAATAAAATAAAATAAAATAAAAGAAAGTAAAACAAATAAAATAAAATATAATAAAATAAAAAATTATAAAGTAAAAAATAAATAATACAAAAAAATAAAAAAATAAAATAAAAAAAAAATAAAAAAAATAAAAACTTAATATAAAAAAATAAAAAAATAAACAAAAGTAAAATTAAAAAAAAAATTTATGATATTAAATTAAAGAAATTGTATGAAATGAAAGGAAATGATATGCAATAAAACAAAAAACCATTTAACCCTAATGAAATAAAATAGAATAGGTAGAATAAAAAAAAAAATAAAATAAAAAAAAATAAATAATATAAAAAAAATTAAAAAAAAGTAAAATAAAAAAAAAATAAAATAAAAAATAGATAATATAAAAACAAATAAAAAAATATTAAAAAAAAAAAATTATACATAATAAAAAAATAAATAAAAAAAAATAAAAAAGTAAAATTAAAAAAAAAATCATATTAAATTAAAGGAAATTGTATGAAATGTAAGGAAATGATATGCAATAAAACAAAAAAAATAACACAAATGAAATAAAATAAAATGAAATAAAGTGAACAAAATAAAATGAAACAAACTATGTAATATCAATAGATTAAACACAAATAATTAAAAAAAATAAAAAGACACAATAAAATAAAATTAATAAAATAAAAAAATCAAAAAGAAATAAAAAATAAAATAATATGAATTAAAAAAAAAAAAAAAGAAATAAAAAAAATGAAAAGCCTAGACTGCAAGTGATAAAAAAGAAAGGGAAGGAAAATAAAAAGAAAGAGAAGGGGAAGAGAAGTCAATGTAAAGCAATGTGAATATTTCAGCCACTTTTCTATGGAAACGCCAGCTTCTTGAACAAAAACTTTTGGTTGGCTACAGTCGCCATACGATGTACTCGGTTGGGGGAGGCTCCCCACCACAGGCATTCCGGCGTCATAAGTTGAAAGAATTTGGCTTAAAATCACAGCAATGCGTTGGCCTTGAGAAATATTTAAGTTTAATGGGCATAAATATGTAGACTTTAGACTGCAGACTAGAGCTCTTGTGTCCACATTGAATTTGTTAAGTCAAAGGTGCACTTTAAAGTCTTCTTGCACATTTGTAATATTGAATTTTTTTTTATACGTATAACAATTATAATATAATCATAATAATTATAGCAATAACTTGACGCCTACAAACTAAACGGACTCTGAGACCCCAAAGTCGATTAGGGACCCCTATTTGAATAGGGGAATTCATCAAACCTTATAAACACCTTATAAAGCGAGTAAACGTAAAATTTTTTTTCAAGTGTGTAAATGAACTGGTATGTATTTGAGTATCAAAACCATATTTTTTTATTGGTTTCGGTTTAAACTTGGCACGAAAAAGGATTGCTTGAAAAAATACTTAATTATAAAAAATTCACTTTTCGTATACCCATATAATAGTTTTTTAACACTTTAACGCACTTATTACACAAATCTCTTTTTAATAATTCTTAATAAACAGCTATAGATTATATACCAATTTAAAAGAAAAACATTGCCCCGCACCACACAGAGTCTGCTCTTCAGTGACAAATTAAAAATAAACGTTATGGCCCATCCACGGCAAATCGTACGCACTGCCAATGAATCAACGTGCAAAATATTTTAAACAAAACGCGAACGAAGCCACTCACCGACTGAATGCAATGAAAATCGTAATTTTTCAATTAGGTCGACAGCCATTAAAGCAAACCAAGCAGTCCTCTTCGTCAAAATCAAAGACAAAGAGCATGAACAAATATTCTAATACAAATTAAATAAATTCTATTTAAATTAGCAAAACAAAGTAAATAACGGCACATTTGCTTTTGGTCAGCGCTCGTATGCCATTCATGTTTACCGGTTGATTATCTACCTGTCGAACACGGTTATGCCTGCCCGCCGAGCGTAGACACAATTTCTCTTCTCACTTTTTTGTTTATGACTTTTCTAAGTTGGTATGTGTTTATTTTTGTGCTGGAAATAGGATTAGCTTTTGAGTAATTTTATTACCTAGTCTTTTTTCGAAGAAATAGGAAAAACATCTGTTCGATTCCCAATGTAAACAATTATCCACGCGTATGTACATCGTACACCAGTATAGTAGATCCGAATGCGACGAAATTCAATTTTGAAATAGTTTGTTTGGTGGATAATTGGGTTGAAGACATTTTTCTCTTTAATTATCACTACCAAAGCGTGCTACTATTTGCATTTTCATATTTGCATGTTGTTTCTTCACAGGCGCCATGGCGTATGAGTAACAATTGGCCAAAATAATCGAAAGTGAATTAGTGATGTTGAACTAGTCGGGTTTTTGAAACTTTTTTTTTATATAAGGAAAGTGACGTATGTAATTTGGTGTTTCAGAAACTTCAGCCAAAAAGCAAATCGGCGGCTGAGTGGAGTAGTATTTTTTAAAAGCACCCTGTTCTTAGCTAAAAATCAAGTTATCAAACCGATTAAAATAACGTTCCGGTTTCGGTTCTGGTTTTGTAAGGTGTTTCGGTTTCGGTTCTGGTTTCGTTCTTCAACATTTATTTCGGTTTCGGTTACGGTTTCCAAATAAAAAATTTGAAAACAAAAAAAATTTTACTACTAAAAAGCTGTAGCTTCAAAATAGGTCTGAATTTTCACAACTTTTTTCCTGCGGCCATAATGGATTTTCTCCAAAATAATAAATATTAGTCACGCTCTTATCAACTACTTTTTCTATTAAAATAATATTGTAATGGAAAATAAATGAAATAAGTCGTCGGAAACATTAATATGAGTGCTGCTTTCTGAGAAAAGCTACTAAAATTTTTGTTGGGATCTGTTTTTTTTTGTGATGGTTACGGTTACGGCTTCGATTCCGGTTTTAGTCCTTGCTAAAAATGTATTACATTTTCGGATGGATTGGGCCTTTTTGAAACATGCTCTGGAACACATAGGGCATTCTTGAATCAGAAATGTAGAAAAAAGTCTATTTTGCGGTCAAGGCCCGGTTTTTCAGTGCAGGTTTAAACCATAGGCAAAGTTGACTAGAGTTTACCGCATACAAAAATATGTGTAAACTCACACTGAAGTTTAAACCTGCAGTGAAAAACAGGGCATAAGGCGGATAAACGCTGGTTTACACGGGTGAATTTCTGGCCGATCTTTATCTTTCCATCGTCTAAATAGCAGTTCGATCGATCGACAATCTGTATTTTTCCCTTACTGGTATGTTCCTTAACTAGGTTGGGTTAAGTTTTGGTGGTGCCCTTAATATGGCAGATAGGGTGACTCCACCTATTAGTTAATCGAGTATACAGATAGGTGGGTATTAAATGGGAGCCCTGTTCTCCCGTAGCCCCGTTCTAGTATGCATAGCTCACAATTTAAAATTTTTGAATTAACTTCTGATTAACTTTTGATCGAGGCGTGCGATATGAGAAATAAACCCATCTGGGTAAAAATTGCTCTGAACAGCCGTTGGCCTCTCCAGAAGAACAGGTTGTACCTAATATGAGTACAGGTGAGCTCGATGGAAAGGTCATACATATACGATGAAAATGCAAGCAATTGCCTTAAGAACCGGTTTACAGATCAGTCAGTGGAAGGTGCAGCCCAACTCCATCATAAAAAGGGGTGATGTATTATTATTATTATTATAACGCCTTATTACAGTTTTTTCTTATATTCCATATTACGAATGGATTGAGAGTGACCCCACCTAGGTAGCAAACTCTCTTTCTTGCTAACGCAATGCATTCACCGAGTATATGAATCGGCGTTTCATCGTCCAGCTCGTAAAACCATTGTATCTGACAATTCAACTTACTCAGGTCTTAACGCAGACCGCAATGTCCCGTATAATAACCAGTCAGGGTTCTTAGATCCACCCTTCTTAGATAAATGATTCTGGCCGATGCTCTTTGTGAGGGTTCTATAAAGAGTTTGGCCTGCCTCTGTCCTAGGCTTCTAAGCCAATGCTGGCTAAACAGTGTGTTTGCCCAGTTGCTTATGGTCTCTTTTTCGTGGCCTTGGTGAGTCTGCAAAACGGTTGCGGACCATAAAATGCCATTGCAGGATTTTCGCTTGAAAGATAATGGGTTAGTTACCCATCGGTACCGAGTTTTTGTAATTTAGTCCATAGATACCAGATCCCGTTTTACCATCTTCCAGCTTCGATCCATTCGTATACCAAATCTCTGAATCGGATTCAGCATAAGGGTTCCCTGTGTCCTAGAGCACTCGATCTACGACGAAACTTCAAAGTTCGCATGATCCTGAGCGTAGGAGTTATTGCATCACTTACTTGCAATACAGGACTATTTATGGGCCTGTCATATTTCCGATTTTTAGATCGGAAATGTTTTGAAGTCTTAATGCAGCAAGGGTGGCCTCTTTCCCATTTAAAGGCTCTTTTACACGTGTCAATTTTCTGGTCGATTTTACGTCGTTTCACCGTGTAAATAGCAATTAGATCGATCTACGCCTTGTATTTGAAGGTTGAAAGCAGTGGAACGACAAAAATCGACCGTAAAGCTGATTTACACCGGTCGATTTTCTGGTCGATTTTCTTTCTTTCGTATTTTTTTGTATATAAAGGTGGACGACAAAAATCGATCAGAAAATCGACCAGTGTAAACCAGACTTTAAGGGCTGTCGACTAAGGCATCGAGTTGGAAAGCGGTTTGACAGTCCCTGGATTTCGGGATTTTATAATAACAATCCCGAGGACCCAGAATCTTTCGGGAATATCTTAGCTTGTGTGTCTGTTCTGCACATAAATACTATAGATCACGGGATTTCGGGACGAGAAATTGGTACGGGAGGTGCGGGATCGGGATGATCTGGACTCGATGGCTTACGGGCCGATTTTTTAGTCGATTTTTGTCATTCCACAGGTAAATAGCAATTCGATCGATTCACACATTGTATTTTAAAGCGGGCTACTCACCTGCCAAGAAATGTCAAACGCCATATAAAAAAACGCTCAAGAAATGGTCAAGAACTGTTTTGACACGTCAAATTTTCTTGAGCCAATACTCAGCTCATAAGAAAAAATACTACAATTTTCGATGGTTGGCAACGCCGGTTTACCTCAAGAAATAAATATGCTCGTATATATTTCTTGAGGTAAACGTGCAGTTCCACGGCAAAAGTGAGTACATATTTCGCTAAACATGTTTTATAAATTTTTGTAAGAGTAATTTGCAAAAAAATAGAAAATTTGGTAAACGTCAAAATTTCTTGACAAGGCACAAGAAATATATGCTCGTTTTTTTCTTGAGGCATTTCTTGGCAGATGGGTAGCCCGCTTAAGGTAGAAAGCAGTGGAACGACAGAAATCGACCAGAAAATCGATCTTTAGGTGCAGTGGATAAGTGAAGTTACGTCAATTTTTTATGGTGAGACTGTAAACTGTAAATTATTTGGTTGAAGATTTTTAACGCACTGGCAGCACGGCATCAACTGTCAAAATGCGGCACAATAGCTGTCGCATTCACACTGACGCGTTCTCATATGTTGACAGAACGAGAAAAAATTTGTTTTTGCATGCAAAAAATAAAACTCATTCATTTATTGTTCTCCAAGTTGCGTGCGTGAAGTATTGCACGTCGTCGTATTCTAATTAGGAACAGCTGGATTTACAAACGGAATTAACGCATTGCGAAGAAATGTTCAGAAAATAAAGCAAATAAAATAAATAAATGGAAAAATAGCAAACAAAGGACCATGGAATGAGGAAGCTTGGGATAATAAATCATCGCTAGTGTTCTGTTCATAATTGGGGGAAAAAGATCAATTTAGCAAAAAAATAGAATAATTCGCAGGCGTTGAGGGAAGTTCCATAATTGAAAGTTAAATCGCAGCAAAATTGGCGTGGCGGAGTGATATTGTATAACTGCTGCGGCCCCTTTAGGAGAACAGCCAGTGAAGAGTGGTTCCATTGCAAGAAAAAGAAACGCGTGATCGGGATTTTGGAGCATTCAAATTTAAAAAGTGATGCACATGGTGAGTTATCAAATGCTGTAGAAAAGCAGCTGCTGCGGCATCGTGGTTATTCTGCTATAAGTTACATATTTAATTGATTCTAATTTTTGTACTTTACTCTTTATATCTGCAGTGCGGCATCTATTATTAGCTTCACGATAGAGGCGAAGGAAAATCGAAAAAATCGTTTTTAGCGCAAGGTTGGTGGGGCATTGAAGAGAAGACGTGCCCTCTTTTTTTGCCGGTTGAGGTGTACCAAGCGTAATAACTAAAAAGCTTTTGCTTTCAATTTGGATGCGACAAATTTGAACGAAACCTGCAAAATATACACAAACTGCATAACATCCTCCAAGTGCATTTATTTGCAAAAAGCCATTAACGTAAACATACATATACATTCTTTCAAGGCCTACATACCTACCTACATACAAAAGCGGCCAACGACACTTCCAGATAAGCGAGACCAACATGAAAAGCAATTTATAATAATTATATTTGAACGCTGATTAAATAGCTATTTAAACAAGGAATTTGTGATAACGTAAACTAAATTAAGCAATTCATAACGCTGCCATTTAAAACCATCCCTGCTTTCCACCTTAATTACCATTAAAAGCGTAAAAGCAGAAATTCGTTAAAATGGCCACTTCACAATGTACAACAGAAACCGTATTCGATTATAGTTGGAAACAGGTGGTACAAGCCTACTGGAATCGTTATCCTAATCCCTCAAGGTATGTTAGCTGCAATTAGCTTACCTTTACCACCCTTAATCTATATCAATTTCTTCTCTCTACAGCACACACGTATTAACAGAGGATACCATTAAACGCGAGGTACGCGATGGCAAATTATATTCACGTCGTTTACTTTCCAAAACAAATCCAGTGCCGAAATGGGGTCAACGCTTTTATAATAATGCTCCTGTGAAAATTATTGAAGATTCCATTTTGGATCCCAAAAAGAAGACTCTTGTTACATATACGCGCAATATTGGTTTTAAGAAAATTATGGTGAGTGCTAGATTTTTTTTGTTGATTTACAATGAATCTGAGTATGTACGATTGTTTGTGAGCTAATGGCATGTTTAGCACCTGTTAGCTGCTTTGGAGGTTAAGTGTAAATTATTTATTTTTTGTTTGCTCTTTTACATAAGAACCGGTTGTTGATGACGTCATTTATCTAGCACTTTAGCTTATGTATCATTCGGAGGGGGATACTAAAAAAAGTTCGCTCTTTTAAAAAATTTGTGTTTTACTTTGCTGTATTTTATTTATTAAATTTTTTGTTTTACATCTTTTAATTTATTTTATATTATTTTATTTTGTTTTTATTTTTTTTATTTTATTTTTTCATTATTTTTTTTTAATTTTTAAGTTTTTTAAAAAATTTTTTGAAATTTTATATTATTTAAATTTATTTTATTTTATATTATTTTATTTTTTTATTATTCTTTTTTAATTTTTTTTTAAATTTTTTTTTTAAATTTTATTTTTTTATATTTTATTTTTATTTAATCAATTGTTTTTTAATTAATCAATTATTAATTAATTATTTTTAATTATATATTTAATTAATTTAAATTTACTTTTTTTATTTTTTTTAACTACATAGTCTAATTTTAAATTGCAAGTTATGTTTCAAAAAATGTATGGAAAATTCGCGAATACTTTTTCTTGCGCAGAATTTTTAAAAATCAAGCAGGACAAAGTGAAAGGAAATTTGCTCTACTTGTCTCGTAAAAGAGTCGAACTTTTGTCACACTCCACGTACACTTTTATTTGTTTATTTTTATTCTAATTTCCTTGTTTTGTTTGCAAATCTTCTTTCTTATTTATTTTTTATTTAAATGTTTTTTTTTTCTCTTTCCTTTTTTTCTTTTGAATGTGAACCTTTGTGGTTGTTTAAAAAATACCTATATTGTTGTTGTACATGTAATGACCTGAGGCAATCGTAAAAAATAGCTTAAAGTAATTGCATTGATTAGCTGCTAATTTTGCTTAGAAATCGATTTCACTTCATGAAAATTAATGCATTGAATAATCGACATATTTATTTCCACGAAATAATTTTTTATAGAAGGCACAAGGGATTTCTTTGAAAAAAAAAAGACTACAATGGAATGTGTTTTTTACCTAAAGCTACACGAGGCATAGGTTTTTGAGCTTTAAGTTCTATATTCAGACGAACGCTATGTATGGCTGCAGGCTGTATGATGCTGTCCAAAAGATTGATTCATCGACCTTGGAGTAAGAAGGTCTTGGCAAGTGTTGTCGATACTATACTATCGATTCGGCAGCGGTAATAACTTGCCTTATATTCTCGACTGTCGCGTGAGCGATCTCAAGTCCTCCTTCCGTAATGAAGAAAAAGTTAATTAAGAGAGGTGCGAGGCATCATATCTGTAGGTCAACAAGAAAGTTGCTCGTACTTACCCTGTGTAGCGATAGCCATGGCTTACCGCGTGGTAATTTTAGGCCCCTGACCCGATGTGGCTTTCTGCTTTTCTTTACAAATTTAAATATTCCAAAAATGTGTTTTTTTTTAGCTGAGGTTGGAAATTTGTTAATTAGGGCACTTGTGACCGTGCCCTCTTATCATCATAGCTTAGAACTAAACTTTTTGAGGACCGTACTTGTTTTAGACCAATTCCCAATTTAGGGCCGCTTGCATAAAAGCCGATAACAACTAATCGGTGATAAGTTTGACAGTTAACCGAACAAAATACGTCAGTTAAACTCCGTAAAGGGGCGATTAGGCGTTATCGGCGTTTATGCAAGCGGCCCTTAATAAACAATTTTTTTATTCGATTTGTTTTATCGATTATTTTCCCTGAAAGTCGATTGTTTTTCTTAAAAATGATTTATTCACTTTAGAAATTGATTACTTTGTCTAAAATTCAATTATTTACTTCAAAAATCTATTATTTTCTTCAAATTTTAATTTTTTAATCGATTTCTTTCTTCAAAAATCGATTGTTTTCTTTAAAAATTTCCTTAAAAAGTCGACAGTTTTCTTTAAAAACGGATCACTTTCTTCAAAGCCCCATTGTCTCTTTTGAAACCCAATTATTTACTTCAAAAATCGATAATTTCCTAAAAAATCGATAGTTTTCTTTAAAAATTAATTATTTTCTTTTAAACCCGATTATTTTCTTTAGAAATTTCCTTGAAAAGTCGATAGTTTTCTTTAAAAACTGATAATTTTCTTCAAAACTCGATTATTTTTTTTTTAAATCCAATTATTTACTTTATAAATGCGATCATTTCCTTTAAGACGCGATAGTTTTCTTTAAAAATGAAAAAAAAAATCGATTATTTATTTTAAAAATCGGTTATTTTCTTCAAAAATCTATACAATTCCATAACTTTCTTTAAATATCGATTATGTTCTTTAAAATCCGATTATTTCCTTTATTAAGTATTCGATTTTTCTCTCTAACCCTCTTACCCCGAGACTCTCTCTTGATTCAGGTTGCTTTTTTTTGAGAGGTTTGGATCCTCTCTCGGATTTTTCTTTCTCTGGATAGCACACATAGACAATGGGAGCCGATTTAGAAGGGCTCTACGTGCTGACATTAAACAAATTGTCTTTTCGGAGGAGGATCTCAGAACTTGATTCAAAACAGCTCTACCTCAGCTAAACAAGTATTGAATTTGTCCAGATAGGGTGTTTACGAGCTAGGGCGTTCTTCAAACAAATTTATTTAATTAATTCAGAATTCTGATGTAGTGCGTTTTTTCAAATATGTATATTTTGACCCAGCCGTCGATATTATCATTATTATTACTTGCAATTATTATTCATACACTTTTCTCTACCTTACAGAAAGTTGACGAAATTGTCGAATACAGCGAACAAAATGATGGACGTACATTAGCTGTGCGACGAGCCTACATTAGTTCACAAGTATTTGGATTTTCGAGGGCCATACGAGCTCTTGGCGTTGAACGCTTCAAATCGAATTGCAATAAAGCAGCTACCGGATTTAATTATGTGCTACGTAATATGTTTCCAAAAACTGCTGCTGCTGCTGCTATAGCTGGTACCGCTGCAATGACGGCGAAGGCGTCGACGACTACAACAACCACTACAACTGCGACAGTGGATGGCAATACCAATGAAACAGTATCAACAACGAATAAAACAGAATCCATTAAAATGGCCAGTCGAATTGGTTATGAATATTTGAAAAATCACGCCATTAAATTGGCACAAATATTTTCAATCAAAAATTGAGAAAAATAATGACTGGATACGCGAGAGTGCGTACTCTGGTTGTATAGAAACGATTGGTGCTGGCCAACTGTTTAACTTAATATGGGATATTTCAATATTTAAGCGTAATAGTAGTATAGAGTAAAATTAAGTAAAGTTATTACGTAGCAAAGATGTCTGTAAAACGTTGATAAATTAGCATTGATTAGATATGGATTTCATGGCAGTAGACAAAAAAGTCCAAAAATGTAATTAGTTGCAAACAAATTCTGAAAATTTCTTCCTAGATACTTAGTAGAAATATACATGTATGCTACTATTTTCTGACTTCTTTCAATATTCAATGCTCTTCATTCCAATGCAATATTGCTGAATAAAATCACTAAAATCTAAATCTAATTATGACGTAGCCTTTATAGAATGTATAGAAGAAACACCAAAATATATTATGATTTTAATTATGTAATACAAAAGCTAGTTATAGAGTATTTAACATTAAGTCATCTTCTTGTCCAACTCGACTACAAAATTTTCTTCACTTCTAAAAAAAAAATAAAAATGATGCACTTAAGCAAAATTATTGAAATTGTAAAAGAGATACTATCTTTTGTTGTAATTGAGAAGAAAAACTTGTTAAAATTATATACTAGCATCAAAATTTATGTAATTAATTGAATGATAGATATATTTTATAGAGACAATTAATTATGTATGCATTAATTGGTTGAATGAAAAACAAAACAAAAAAATTGTAATAAACTTATAGGGCCACATTAATTTTATGCGATTAAACTAATAAAATATTAGAATAGTATAAATTTAAATACTCCAAAATGGTATTTTTTCAGCTTAGGCTGAAAATGAGTTAATTAGCAATTTAGTCACATAGTTACTAACTATTAGTTAGCTTATCATTTACGGATTATATGGTGACCTCAGATCAAAGGTGAATCGGTGACTGTGCCCTCTTATCTAAAACATTTGAAGGCAGTACTGGTTCTCGATCAATACCCAGCTGAATACATAATCGATTTTTGTATCGATTATTTCCTTAAAAGAGAAACTAAACTGAAACTAAAACATTTGAAGGCAGTCCTGGTTATCGATCAATACTCTGTTGAATAAATAATCGATTTTTGTATCGATTATTTCCTTAAAACCGATTATTTTCTTTGAAGACAGAAATTTTTTTGAAGACGATCATTATCTTCAATAATCGATTATTTTCTAAAAAATAAATCATCTCTAAAAATCGATTATTTTCTCTAAAATCGATCATTTTTCTTTAAAAATCGATTATTTTCTTAAAACAAATGATTTTCTTTAAAAAACAATCTTATTCTCTAATAAGCAATTTTTCCCCCATTTTAAAAATCGATTATTTCCTTTATCATTAGCTCTAGAAATCGATTACTTTCTTGAAAAATTTTTTATATTTTTAAAACTTTATAAATCTATTATTTTCTGTAAAAATCGATACCCAGTTGAATAAATAATCGATTTTTGCATCGATTATTTCCTTAAAACCGATTACTTTCGTAAAAATCGAATTATTTTTAAAAACCGATCATTATTATTTTCATAAAAAATAGATCATTATCTCTAAAAATCGATAAATTTTCTTTAAAAACCGATTATGTATTTTCTTCAAAAAAGGATTTTTTCTGTAAAAACGATTATTTTCTCTAAAAATAGATTATTTTCTTTAAAATCCGACTATTTTCTTTAAAAATCGATTATTTTCTTTATCATCATTATCTCTACTTACATTCTTAAAAAATCGATTTAATTTTTAAAACTTGATTATTTTCTTTAGAAATCGATTATTTTTCTTTGAAAATCGACTATTTTCCTTAAAAACTATTTTTTGCTTACATTCTTAAAAAATCGATTTAATTTTTAAAACTTGAATATTTTCTTTAGAAATCGATTATTTTTCTTTGAAAATCGACTATTTTCCTTAAAAACTAATTTTTTTTAAAAATCGATTATTTTCCTTCAAACCCAATTATTTTTAAAAATCGGTTGTTTATTTAGAAATCGATTATTTTCTTTGAAAATCGTTTAGTTTCTTAAAAAACTTATTTTCTTAAAAAAGTCGATTATTTCTTAAAAATTATTTTGTAATCGGTTAATTTGTTTTACCCCTGATTATTTTCTGTAAAATCCGATTATTTTCCTAAAAATCGATTTTCCGAAATCTTTTCATGATTTAGGGATTGTGATTCAGGATCCCTTGATTCAGGCTTCGTGATTGGGGAGTCTTTTGATTCAGGGTCACTTGATTCAGGGGTAGTGATTCAAGGCTTCTTCATTCAGTTTACCTTGATTAGGGGCCGTGTTTCAAGGTATCTTGGTTTAGGGGTTGTGACTCAGGGTCTCACGATTCTCCGGTCGGGATTCAGGGTCTCTTGACTCAGGGCTGCTATTTTGCGTCTATTGATTCAGGGTCTCTTCACTTCCGAGTTTCCTGATTCATGGTCTCTTGATTAGGGGTTTGTTATTTTGGGTTTACTGATTCCTAGTCTCTTAATTCAGAGTCTCTTGATTTAGAGGTTTGTTACTTTGGGTCTACTGATTCCGAGTCTCCTAATTCAGGGTCTCTTAATTAGGGGTTTCCTTTTGAGACGCCTTCGCTGTTTGGCGGCTGGACTGCTGGATAGTCTCTTTTAGGATTTTAAACTTTTGTGGGGGTTCCTAGAAAACCCTCCATATTAAATTCTTTATTAATTTTTTTTTTAAATATATTTCTGAAGGATTTATTTGCACATTACCCATTTATTTTCAAAAGATTTTACTACCAGAACATTTTCTAGATTTGGAAAAAATTAAGTTTTTAAAAATTGAAATAGGAAAACTGGATAAACAGTAAACTAGGAAACTGATCGAGCTTGTAGACAAAAGTTGTGTACATATTTACAAAGTTGAAGGATTAGTTCGCTGAGCATTTTTCGATAGTCTATTTTCCATATCCGCCACAGTTCGCCGAAGCATACTCCGGCTCCTCACAAGTTAGGGTGTGTTCATCGAAAACTTTACCCTCACCACAAGTGATCAAACGTGGGAAACCCTCGACACAAGTGATCAAGCGGTGGCAATCACCGGCCACCGGAAAACGTGGGAATGGCCAAAAGCGAGCAGCTGGCGAGTTGGAATCAACTTTGGTGGGACACTTAAAGCCAACGACAGCTGCAAAAAAAATATTGATTATTTTCAAAGAGGTTTGAAACTTCGGCAACTCCACTCACCTTCTGGATTGCAAATGTGCAAAAGTTGATCGGGCCAATTGCAACCGTGCGTACGTTCATCGTAGGCCAAGCCAGCGTCACATTCCTGTTCGATCGGTTCGCCATAGGCACACTTTATGTACGTGGTCGAGCATTCCTTTGCCACTGGATAGATACCGAACTGATACTCACAGCCGGGTGTTGAAATTGGTGTTGCTAAAAAAGAGATTTAAATTTGAATTGAGTGCTCTCTGAGTTTTAAGCTCATTACACTTACGATCAAACTGTCGTCCCTTGCAGTCGACGGCCCAATTGTAATTGCAATGATTGTGTGCCGCACCCTTGCCATCGAACAAGAGACCATTTTCGCATGTTTCCAAAGTTAGCGTGCCATTTGTGCATAGGAAAAATTGATCACAGCGCTCAGTATGAGCGTAAGCCTGTTCGCCGATCTTCTCTGGACATTCTGCAGATTGTACGGGGCCACAGATGCCTGAAAATAGAGAGGAATAAAGAATTAGTTGCGTGATGAGATTTGATTGATTATTAAGACGGAGATCATCAGCGGTTCCTTAATAGAAGTAACGTACCCCCACCCACGAGACCCGAAAATAGTAATTTGTAGACAAAAAATTCATCTAACCGATATGAACCCGATACGCTCCGGTGAATAACACTTTGTCTATCCCGACTACTGTGGGCACGATTTCCTTGACCCCGTAACCGGTGTCGATATTGGTTTTTATCCCCTCCTTCGACAGGCATACCTACCTCGCGCATATTCTAAGCCCAGTAACCCGAGATGTTGTTCTTTTAGCCCGAAGACTTTGGGAATATTAGAGATATGAGAAGACCTTTGTCGGAATAAATTCGGTACTAGCCCAACCACTACCTGAACGATATATTTGACCCCCAAAACATTCGCGTCGTGGATTTTAGGTATAATGAGTGTGGGTCCGACTCGGGGCGACGTAATTTAAGCTCAGTAAGATACTCAGTCAAAGTCTCGAGATAAGAGCTCGTCCAGATGTAATGTGTGGGAAAAGGATAGGGATAGGAATAGATTTAGGGATTGGATATAGATAGGGACAGGGTAGGGATAGGGATAGGGATAGAGATAGAGATAGGGATAGGGATAGGGATAGGGATAGGGATAGGGATAGGGATAGGGATAGGGATAGGGATAGGGATAGGGATAGGGATTGGGATAGGGATAGGGATAGGGATTGGGATAGGGATAGGGATAGGGATAGGGATAGGGATAGGGATAGGGATACGGATAGGGATAGGGATAGGGATAGGGATAGGGATAGGGATAGGGATAGGGATAGGGATAGGGATAGGGATAGGGATAGGGATAGGGATAGGGATATGGATAGGGATAGGGATAGGGATAGGGATAGGGATAGGGATAGGGATAGGGATAGGGATAGGGATAGGGATAGGGATAGGGATAGGGATAGGGATAGGGATAGGGATAGGGATATGGATAGGGATAGGGATAGGGATAGGGATAGGGATAGGGATAGGGATAGGGATAGGGATAGGGATAGGGATAGGGATAGGGATAGGGATAGGGATAGGGATAGGGATAGGGATAGGGATAGGGATAGGGATAGGGATAGGGATAGGGATAGGGATAGGGATAGGGATAGGGATAGGGATAGGGATAGGGATAGGGATAGGGATAGGGATAGGGATAGGGATAGGGATAGGGATAGGGATAGGGATAGGGATAGGGATAGGGATAGGGATAGGGATAGGGATAGGGATAGGGATAGGGATAGGGATAGGGATAGGGATAGGGATAGGGATAGGGATAGGGATAGGGATAGGGATAGGGATAGGGATAGGGATAGGGATAGGGATAGGGATAGGGATAGGGATAGGGATAGGGATAGGGATAGGGATAGGAAAGGGGTTCACCTGAGAAGTACCTTCTGCCTTGGAGGAAGACTGCTTTGTCACTGTCTGCATGTGATTTATCTTTCATAAAGGTCAATTTTCTCATCACACCCTCCCAAAACCAACGCATCTCTAACCACTTTTCAAGCAACAAATATTTTTGGTAAAACTTACACAACCACTTAAGATGCAAGATGTAACTGGTCGCTACACAAAATAAGGAAACTGTAAAATCTCATTAAAATCTACATTATTGAATCTTTTTCCTACATCCGGGAAATTCGGAAATGTCTCTTCCCTTTTGCAAATTTGCACATTAGCACACAAACGAAATAGTAGTCGTATACCGTAAAAAATCCATAAAAGAAATGGACAAACAACAACGACAGTTGACACGCTAAGATTTGTTTAGCGCACAAGAAGATATACCAGTGGGGTAAGTATGTACTGCAGATGGACATAGGCCCAGTTGGAAAGCTAACAACCAGATGATCACCTAGAGATCGTCATCGGTTACTTCTTATGTGACATTGCCACGCTCACAAGGCGAATCTATAGAAGGTGACAGCAAAGCGAATTCAACTACTTTTATTCGCCCTAATTCTGTTCCAAATTTTTCTAGCTCGAAATGTCAAAGTTAAAGAGCAGATAAAGTGGCTTCCACTTTGAATGTAAACAAATCGTTTTCCGTTCACGTTTACTTGGTATACTGAAGTACAGTACGAACTTAGAAGAAGCAGGTATGTATATGAATTCGCCTCGATCCATACTACCTTTTCCGACTGGGTCTTTTAATTATATAATTTGTTGTCAAGTAGACGAACAAATCGCCAATTGTGTGTGTCTCTAGGTTTCGTCTCAACAAAACTGTTACATCAACTATAGCCGGTAAATCGCTAACGTATGGACCAACCGGTTTTTTTGTTTGCAAATAAACGGGAAAGTAAATTTTTGCAATGTGATAAATGAATGGGCGCAAAATAAACATAATAATAAACATATATACCTACCAAAATACAAGGTGTGGTAAAAATTGTTTTTTTTTTTTTTACATAAAAAAGTTTTACAGAATTTTTACACCGTCTTGAGTGGGCGAAAAAATAGGTAAAGTTGGGTTTTAAATTATTTATTTTATGCTTTACACAAAAGCTTTGTTTCTTGAAATCTCCAGCAAAGAACTGTCAGCAGAAGAGAGTCTTTAAAAAGCTGTCAAAATCTCATTTCTGCTAATTTTTCGTCGAACAAGAGTCAGTAGAAACTTGCAGATATAACAGCGGTTACGTTTCTGATTGGCTAGAAATTTGAATTAACATTTTTTGTTGTTGTTTTGCTATGTCACCGATCAGCTGTTCCTGCTTGCTAGTTTCTGCTGGACGAAAAATCTCCAGCAATAACTTGCAGCGAATTGGCGCTCTCTCTCTCAATTAAATGTCAAAAAACTGCTGAATTCGCTGCTAATTTTTTTTAAAGAACACTTTTTTAGGAATAATTATTCATAATTATTCATAATTAGCAGAAAAGAAACAGAGCTATTATCAGTGCTGCTCAAGGCGAAATCACTATATGGTAACCGCAAGTGAACAGCTGACATCTTCTTCTTATACAAGACAAATTCATATATCTATGGTTATAGCAAGGCGAATTCGACAATATTCGCCTGGATTCGCTTCAAGCTTTTTTTTTAACGTAGAATGTCAAAAGGAAAAAGAATTTGAATCGATAACCATCGATTGTTTCTTTATTTCTTTCATTTTCAGACATTCTACAGTACACGGCAAGTCAAAAACGAGAAGAAGAGGAAGTCAGCTGTTCACTTGCCTTTATCATATATGAATGAATTTGCCTTGTTCTTATCGTTTTTAGCTTGCCGTGTACTTAAGGATGCCAGAAATTGAAAGGAAGTGGATCAATTTATCACAAATGACGCATAAAAAATCAGCTGATTGGGAAAAAGTATAGTTTGGAGATTAGCACTAGTATGACAGCTTCTGCGACCTTCCGTATGTTGGATTTCATCGGAGATTTAAGCGCCTTACTTACTTTCGTCCATTGAAGTTAAGAACTTTATTACTGTTCCCATTTTGTTGTCCATCAGTGTTTCGTTTTAGAAATATTAAAAGCTTTGCTGTTTTAATACAATTAAAATAAATTAGATTGTGTCCAAGCAGAGGGTGTGGTGATCTAGAGTCAATCAAAAGTTTGTAATGTGGTAGTCAATTTTTTTTCACATTAGACCGTACCAAAAAAAAAGTAATTTTTTCCACGTTATTTAAACAGGCCGAAAACTATTTTTTTGAAACTAGTTTAAAAGAGCTCCCTATCTGATAATTATAAGAGGGTGCTCTCTATCTTCTCTATTTTAGATCGTATTAAAGAAAATCCTATTTCAGAATTCATCTAAAGAACTTTCGATCTCAGAATTTGACCAGTAGAACTTTCGAAAATGCCCCCTTAAAAAGCGCCGCGTCAGGCCCACTTTTAAAATTTAACGAAAAATCACAGTAGAATGACCAGATCAAAAAAACATAATAGAATGACAATTCACCTATTTAATTAAATTATTTTAGCCGAGATATGTCAATTTATGTCATTTTCGAAATTTTTGATATCGAAAAAGGCGACGTGTTTATAGTTCGATTTCACTCATTTTTAATAGCAACCTATCTTGTCCAGAAAGTAAGCTGTATACCAACTTTTTTTTAACGGCCTAATATAAATATGTCTACTCAATACTTTGGCATAAAGAACGAGTTTAATAATTCGAGTACTTGTTTAATTGCATATTAGGGTGCGGTGCGATTTACTCGGATTACTATAGAGAAAGTGAAAGGGGGGTTTTTAGTCGTTTAGGTCTAATAAGAGCCTACCATACAAATACAGATCCCTGTATTTTATTTTATTTTATTTTATTTTATTTTATTTTATTTATTTTATTTTTTTTTTTCTTTTATTTTATTTTATTTTACTTTATTTTATTTTATTTTATTTTATTTTCCTTTGTTTTATTTTATTTTATTTTATCTTATTTTATTTTATTTTATTTTATTTTATTTTATTTTATTTTATTTTATTTTATTTTATTTTTATTTTATTTTATTTAATTTTATTTTATTTTATTTAATTTTATTTTATTTTATTTTATTTTATTTTATTTTATTTTATTTTATTTTATTTTATTTTATTTTATTTTATTTTATTTTATTTTATTTTATTTTATTTTATTTTGTTTTATTTTATTTTAATTTATTTTATTTTATTTTATTTTATTTTATTTTATTTTATTTTATTTTATTTTATTTTATTTTATTTTATTTTATTTTATTTTATTTTATTTTATTTTATTTTATTTTATTTTTTATTTATTTTATTTTATTTTATTTTATTTTATTTTATTTTATTTTATTTTATTTTATTTTATTTTATTTTATTTTGTTTTATTTTATTTTTTTTTATTTTATTTTATTTTATTTTATTTTATTTTAATTTATTTTATTTTATTTTATTTTATTTATTTTATTTTATTTTTTCTTTTATTTTATTTTATTTTATTTTATTTTATTTTATTTTATTTTATTTTTTATTTATTTTATTTTATTTTATTTTATTTTATTTTATTTTATTTTATTTTATTTTATTTTATTTTATTTTGTTTTATTTTATTTTTTTTTATTTTATTTTAT
>CAXKVI010000004.1:12853533-12996033 GCA_964058755.1 Campiglossa producta | reverse complement strand
AATTTATAATTTTAAAATTGTTTTTAATTTTCTTTATTTTATTTAGTATGTTTTACTTTATTTGATCTAATTTTAGCTCATTTTCTTTTATTTTATAATTTTTTTTTCTTAAATTAAATTTTCATTTACATATTTAATTTTAAGTTTATTTTTGTTATTTTACTTCATATTATTTTCCTCTGCTTCAATTTATTTTTTCATATTTATTTTTTCATTTTTTATTTAATTAAATTTTTTTTATTTTTAATTTTATTTTTATTTTAATTTTATTTTTATATTATTTTTTCTTATTTTATTTAATTTTTTTTATTATATTTTACTTCTACTTTCCTTCAAAATTTTTTGAGGTTATAACTTTGACATGGAGTGTGTTTCTTCTCTGGCATACTTAAAAATTTGTATGCAAATGAAAATTAGTATTCCGTAACTGTAATTCGCCCAGTGACTTATTGGTAATTTGGCTTTTACTTTCGATGTGATACGTATTAACTTCTTTATGTATGTCTGTTTGACTTTATGCAAATTAAAAAAAAATTATAGACGCGTATGCTTAAAAAATAAACTTCTATAAATTTGTTGTTTTTTTTTTTTCGTAGGTATTCTATGCAAATTTTGCACATACTTTATATGTATTTTGTTTTTTTTTTTTTTATTTTTTTATTATTTTATTTAAATAAATTTATATTTTTTTATTTTACCTTCTTGCACTATCACTCCCAGGAGCACTATTAAAACACTCAAACTTCTTTGATTCATATTTTCTCAATTTTTTATTTTATTTTGAAATTAAATTTTGTAACTGTTAATCGCCGTTTCGTGTTAACGAGCGTGTCTTGAACGTGTATGCGGCTGCGCGTTTCGATTTTAACTGAATATTCGTTAATATATTTGGTCACAAGTACGCCGACTGCTTGAAAAAGCTTTGCAACTTTTAACTTTTGAAGAAAAGCTGAAACCAACAACGTGGTAATGCTGAAACGTGATTTCGATTTTTTTTTTCTTTTTTTGAATTGATATTGGCAAAAGCTTGATTTCAAGTTAAAACTTTGTCCTAAGGCATGAAATGATCATCATCAATATGTTAAGCTTTTTTATACTTAGCTGTGATAAGTATTTAGTGGGTTTCTCATGGAAGCTAGGATCCAGTTTGATATAAATTCCTCGTTGCTCGAAAATGTATAAGTTAAAAGATGGAAAACAATTGGGTGATTTTGATTTGCTCGGAGCACTTACTTTTGTTCGCTGTTACTTTAGATTCTAACTGGTTATGTATCCGGATAAAAGACTGGTATCGTGAAGTCGGTGTAGAGATAGGAAATGGGATCAGCTCGGGATCGTTTTTCGAGGTTTCTTATTGCAAATATCTTTAATATTTTGGGATCATATTGTTTTAGAAATAGATCCGAGTCCAATTTTCGAGAATATGGGACATTTTTGGGACAGGCTGTTTTAATGGGACGGGGAAGGCGAATAAACGTAGGATCAGGGTTGCCACCGTTAGTAGTTTGCTACCAAACTTGGTAGTTTTTTTTTTACTTTTTTGAATTTGGTAGTTTTTTTAATGTGCTGTTCATGCTGAGCCTGTATTTTGCATTTTATCATTTAGCCCAATATGCAGCATTTTATCCATTCAATTTTGAAAGCTAAACGCAACTAATTGCTACTTTATTTCTGCATTAGCTTTAGCATCTTCGAAGATAAAGTACGAACAAAAATTTCCTTGTATGAAGAAAAAGTTAAAAAAATAATTTTGCATACTTTTTGGCGAACCGCTGTTTATATTAGGATATCTTCTCACTAAGCAAGTCAACGTACTTATGCAATAATTTTTCCTCTTAAAAGTTGCAATTTTCGAGGTGAAGAGTTTCCAAGTTTGTTTAGAAAGTCGGTTTCTTTATCCACGAGCTCACTTTTATAAAAGAAATGGAGTTTAGCATACTTCTACTTGCGTTGTAGGAACGCACCTTAAGCATTCGAAAATTAGCTAAATGCGCATTTTCAAAATGCGGCAGCATGAACGCATCTTCGAAATGTATGACCGAAAATGGAACATGCTGCTTTTAAAACTCAGCATGAATACTACATAAGGTTTGATAGTTTTTTATTTACTTAGATATCATATCGAATCGATGAAACTCTCAAATATTTTTGCAATATGCAATACTATTTTGTAAAAAAAAAAACAATGTTTTAATGCTTTTTTTTTGTTTCTTCACAATGGGGGACCTGAAAATAAAATTTGGTAGTTTTTTTAATTTGGTAGTTTTTTTTTCATTTGGTAGTTTTTTTCAGATTTTGGTAGTTTTTTTTGCCAGTGGCAACCGTGCTTAGGATAAGCAATAAAATATTTTTTTTTTTACGAATTTTCAACAAAATATTGTATGTATATTTCACAACTTATTTTAGTACTTAATTTTGAAACATTAGGGGGATTCATCAAACCATATAAGTTTACGAAATGCGTAAATTTAAAAATTTATCAGCTCAGTTAGATGAATGTCTTAGATCAATTTACGTGTACTTGCTAGTCAAACAAAAACATTTTATATCGAAATTTCTATTAGAAAAAGTAATTTTTGACTCTTATTAAATTATATTCTTCTATTTTTGTATTGTGTGCATTGAATGCATTAAAAAAATTACATGTCGAACGGCATCATTGAATTGGATAAATTTACGATTTTTTTTTACCACACCAAAATCGACGCGGAAGTTTATGAAAGTTGTCTAAACTTCGTTCAATACAAATTTTGACAGTTCATTTACACATTTGATAAATTTATAAGGTTTGATGAATCCCCCTGTTAGCTAATAACTTGTTTTATCTTAATACAATTTTTGGTGAGGTAGCCAATTTTCAGGGTTTAACCTTTTTCTTTCCTCAATTTTTACTACTTTTTTATTATAACAACTCTGTTTCCAAAAATTTCACCTAAGTACTTAGAAGCTTAAAACTAACTTTTGATGGTTAAAAAGTAAACTTTAAACTACATACGTCTTAGAATTTAGATTTAAGTTTAAGTAAAAAATACTAATATATTCGAACCTAAAAATTATACTCGTATTATATGGTTATTATAAGTTTTAAAAGATTTTCAAGCTTACTCAATTAAATCACAGTTTAAAACTAGATACCTTCTGCTTAGGACATTCGGTTATATGTACCGATTTTGGAAAATAAATAAAAATATTCTATAAGAAAAAAAGTTCGATAAGCCAGTAAACCTTAGTAAAGTAACCGAAATCTATTACCTTTTTTAGTGTTGGATAGTATCGATTCCAAAAGTACTCAGTACTTCTTAAAAGTATCGATACTGACTACTACTAAGTACTAAACTACTACTAAATACACGAAATGTACTGTGTCTAACAAGTACTTGTACATAAGAAGTACTCAATACCGAAAATGTACTCAGTACAGAAAAAGTACTCAATTGTCAAAAAGTACTATTTTGGCAACCCTGCTACTTATAAACATTTTTTTGTCCGAATACTTAAAATTGCACAAATTCACATACTAAATAAATACTTAATTATAAATTTCAATAATTCCCTTCACACTCGCCGCAGCACCAGCAACCAACGCGCATATTGCGAAAATACACAGCAGCACATTTTTGTACAGTCTCCATTTGCCGAAGCCCAAACGATCGGGCCACAAATACACCAACTCACAAACGGCGGGAACAAAAAGACCCAATAGCGAAAGGAAGACAGAACCAACAAGACTGATGAAGGGTTCCAAGTTTGGAATAGCTGCAGCAACGCCACCACTAATCAATATAATTCCAGTGCGCAAAAGTATTTGTGTAGTATTATGATTTTTCTCAGCAAATTTGTGACTAATTTTTTTCCAAAGAATATCCATGGGTATGTAGAATTGTAGACCATAAGTGAAGAGAATAGCAAGAGCCATTAGAACCTTAGCAGCATCAGCCAAACTGAGTATAAGAAGAAGAAAATAGAATTAAAAAAAAAATGTTAGACAATCAACGAAAAACAAAAACACTTACGGATCACCTTCGGTCAAATTCAAGGTAACACTACCACGCACCTCACTGCCATAACGAACATAACCTAAAAATCCGATTACCGCATATAGTGCAACAACGGTAAACATCGATAAATTGAGTACACCAGGACAACCCAGAAATTTATGTGGTTTCTTCATAGCATTCTCAACAGGAAATACAGCACCAATACCCTCCATGGCGAAGATGACAGTAGCAAAGAATAACGGTATTTGTGTAGGTTGCGCCAAAAAAGGTTTATCATCAAATTTTAATCGCGTATTAAACAAATAATACAACACGATGACAAATGTTATAATTATAAAAATATTAGCCATTGCAGAGAAGGGCACCAGCCATTTAAGGTTACGTATTTGACCAATCACCAAACACGGTATCACAGTCATGGCAATATAAATGCGTACATCCCAATTTAAGCCAAAATCATAGTTGATAACATCGTGAAATGATGTCGCAATGAAGACCATATAAACGCAAATTGTGGCAAAGTAGGTGACCATAAGACCATAGTCGACGAAGAGGCTGTTGTGGCGAGAGATAAGTTGTAGGTGATACTGGAAATTATTAAAAAAAAGGTTAAACTTACCGCGCAAAGGGCGACCAAGCGCGTAAACGTTGTGGACCATGTTCGAAGACTTTTTCTGCGGTTTCCGCAAAGCCCAGCGCTGGTACTTTTGTTTTTTTGCAAAGTTCCTGTGACGTTTTGACCTAAAGAGGATGAATTAGGTAAAGCTACATTTACACTGCAACAAATGCGTCACTTTTGGCCAAGTTTTTTCGAGACCGTTATCCGCAGATTGAATTTGATCACCAAATTAGGTCAAATTAAATTAAATTCGTCTAGTTTGGCAAACAAATTCATTCTGCGGACAAAAATTCTCGAAATAACTCCGCCAAAAGCGTCGCATTTGGTGCAGTGTAAATGTATCATAAGGGTATTTGGTTATCATTATAATTTGAAATAGTAAATTTGACAGGAGACCCGACTAGCGGAAGCGGACAATAGTAGTACTAGTAACATTTGACAGATGACAGTTGCGAATTTTTTTGACATTTAAATTTGACAGATGACAGTTGTGAAGTTTATTGTGTTTCAAAGTTATTTAATAGCTGCGTTCGTATGCTGCTAATTATGAATATTTACACTGTACAACAAAATTGAAGTTTTTAAAAATCCCACCGGGACTCTCAATAATTTTTGAAGCTTTTGGGTGTGGTGAATCCGAACCTGAAGTCAGAATTTTTGGGTCATCCTAGTTTTTATCTCCAGAGGATGGCTTTCAAAGAGATCGGTAGTTGTAAACAAATTTTTTTTCTAAATTTAACAATTTTTCTGGGGTCATGAAACCATAATTTAATTTGGAGGCATAAGATGTTCCATAGTGTAAAAAATTGGGGTATAGTAAATAATTAAGCAAAAAAAAATTAAAATTTTCTTTTTTACTACTACCGATCTCTGAACAAACTACCCTCTGCAGAGAAAACTTAGGGTGACGCGAAGCTTCTGACTTCCGATTCGGATTCAGCATACCTAAAAGCTGTAGAAGCCGAGAAGAAACCATCTGGGATTTTTTAGGTGTTGTACAGTGTTATACCTGAAAAGAATTTTGAAAAAAAAAAACAAAAAAAATTGCAGCGAGTTCAGCAGCTTTTTGGCATTTAACTGAGAGTTACTGCAAGTTACTGTTGGGAATATTCCATCCAGCAGAAACCAGCAAACATGAACAGCTGATCGTCACATAGCAAAACAACAACAAAAATGCAAATTTAAACTGTCAGTCAATCAGAAACGTAACAGCTGTTTTGTCTGCAAGTTTCTACTGATTCCTGTTCGACGAAAAATTAGCAAATTTGAGATTTTGAGAGATTTTTAACAAAACTCTCTATTGCTGACAGTGCTTTGCAATTTTTTCAAGAAACAGACGTAATAGCTCTGTTCGGCGAAGAAACTTGCAAGAACTTTTAGTAAAAAGGAAATTGTGTAAAATTCTGTCATAATCTCATTGGCTAAGAGCTCAAATTTTGAAATTTGGTTGTTGTTTTGTTATGTAACGATCAGCTGATTGTTATTTGGAAATTTTCCTAAGGCAAATTTTTCCAGTATAAACTTGCAACTTCCTCGCCTAATGAAATGTCAAACCGAGAATTCGGAAATTTTCTCTCCATTAATTTTGGTGAAGTTAGGTTAGGGTAGATGCCTTCGAGGCCCTATGCTCCAATAGAAGTTAAGGAAAATGATGATGATGAAAGTAATGCCTTCCACCAACGTCACAAAGGTCAGAAAATAGAGCCGAGTTACGTATTCGTACAAATTTTATCGACTTTATCAAAATTACCTACCAAATTTGGATAAAATCTCTTTTTAGAGAAAACTCTAATTATTTTTTTAGGGTGTTCTCTGGAGCATAGTTTCAATAGAACTTACCAATATATGAATACAATGCGCACATATATAGCCCATAACGAGCGTCGCAATCATACTAAACACCAAACCGCCATTGTAAAAGGCCATTGGCATGGCCAGGAGTCCGGTGCCCAAGGAACCTTTCAAAAAATGCGCAAATGCACCACTAGTCGATTGTCCCTTGACTTGATCACGATGTTCCGAAGGAAAATATTCCTCGCCATGTGGAGACTTTTCGGTAAGATTTCGCCTTAAAATAGGGGGAAAGGAATATTTTTTTTTTTTAAATATAAAAAAAAGAGTTGTAATGATAAATCGACGGCCGAGTGGAAAATTACCCTATATTATAGAATTTGTTTCAAAAACAGCCTATGTATATCCGAATTTGCCTGAAAAACGCCCCATCTCCGGATTCTTTAAAACAATCCCCTATCTCAGCAGAAATTAAATTGAATTTTCTTTCAAATAGGGGATTCTTGAAAATAATCTTGAGATAGGATGGGACGTTAGTGAAAGAATACTCAAAAAACTAATTTTAAGGAAAGTATTTTAAAAAAGGGTGATCTTCCACTCAGCCTTAAAAAATTGCTTGTTTTACTCACTGTGAATTGAAGTCATTTAAGGTAAATACTGAGTTTGAACTCGCTTTGGACGCCGGTATCGATATGGTGGAGTCTGTCATCTGAAAAGATATAAAATAATTAAAAAATTGGGTTTTGAAAATAAAAAGTACTTTTTTTTTATATGTCTTACAATTCTAATAGCCGATGTCGGTACATTAGCGATATAATTCATCATCTATGAAGTCAGTAGAGTAACAGAAGTAAAAAACCGCGTTTTTCTATATGTTTGTTCGCTCATCACTATAAATATACTTTATATAGTTGACTGCGGTTTTTACTGATTTATTCCAAGATGTCAAGCTTAGATTTTAGGAACCCTTTTGTTTAAGTATCTACAATGTAGATTCTACATACATAGATTATCTGAAAGTTCGCTAAAAATCAAAGTAGAGCTAATGAAACAATTTCAAAACGCAAATAAGCTTTAGAATTTAAAACAATTAACAAATTAGAAACAATTTAAATCATTCTCTTTTCGTTCATTTTAAACAAATTTTCGTCTGTACATATGTTTAAATGTAGACTAGTTAATTATACCCATGTAATCCATTAAATAGCAATTAACGTGCAAAATGACGTAATTTAAGCATTTAATTATCTGTAAAAAGTCGATCGAACGTGCTGCTATTGCAACTTAGTTGCGAAAGTAAAGAAAACAAAAAATTGAAAAAAAAAAATACTCTTTAGAACACTTAACTAAATATTAGAATATTTCATGACAAAATGCAAATGTAGTATTTTGTATTAAATATCTTCGTTTTGATTTCAAATTGCTCGAATTTTTGAAATAGTTGAGTTAAGCCAGGAAATTGTAGAGTTTCATTACTTATGGCTGAATTAGCCTAGACTTAAGTTGACTGGGTTTCCTTAGAAAAATAACAAGAGAGCGCATTAGCCTGTTGCAGATAAATAAAAAATTTCGCACTCTCGACCAGACCTTTAAAAATAGATAATTACATATGTGATTTTTTGATAGTTCAATAGTAACAGCAAGCTGTGTCTCGTATTTCAGACTCTTATATTGAAAAAAACACATCCAATTCCGTGTAGTAACATCTGTTAAAATCTTTGCTATAACTATGTCTAAAACAATTTTAGGCCAACTTTTACTGCCACCACTGTATAAATTAGGAAACCAAAATTTGCCCATTGCAAAAATGTGTATAAACCTTTAGGGTCTATCTAGCAATACATCAATGAATCAAGCAATCAATTTTATATAGCAGATATTGAGTGATGCGCGTACAAACTTTTATGTAGACAAATTTACAAAAATTTCAAAAACTATTTTGGAGGCTCTAACAAAGACTGTGCTGGAAAAAATATCTATGCAACAACGATGACTTTGCTTTCTTTTTGAGATTTAAGTATTTTTTAATACACTGAACAAAAAACGAAACGAGCCAATAGGGTGTGGAAGGAGGGGGCGTTGAACCCCTTTCTTTGGAAATATGAACTTTTTTGGTTCAGTGTAGTGATAACAGAAAAAAATCATTGAACATCTCAAAAATAACGATGCTTCTTCCAACACTGCTGTATGAAAAAATTATTTGTTTTAAATGAAGACAATGGTAAGGCCTACAATTCATGTAAGCCACAAAAAAAAAATAATTAAAATTTTGCAAATTTGTTACACAGTGTAAAAAAATGCGCTTCCACAAATCTTTGAATTTAATTTCCTTAACGAGACCACGTTTAAATTTCTTAAAACGGTTGAGTTTTGTGCCCATTGGTGATTTATTTTGAGCCATATCCTAAGAAAACGTTTTTTTTTGCCTCCTACTCAAAATTAACCGGCGAGGGGGGGGGGGGGGGCGGAATTAAAACTTTTGAGTATACAGTTTTTATACACTTAAAAGGACATACAACTCATGGAAGCTACGAAAAAAAAAATTTAAAATTTGTTACACAGTGTAATTTGTCTAAGATAAAAATTAGAAAAAAAAGGCGTAGTACCAAGTACTCGTGAGCTTTGATATGTAAAACTTCATTTCATAAATGACTCGCCTATGAGTCATTTTTGACTTATCAATGAGTCATTTTGGACTCATCAGTAAGTCATTTTTGACTCATCAATGAGTCATTTTGGACTCATTAATAAGTGATTTATGACTCATCAATAAGTCATTTATGACTCATTCACGAGTCATTTTTGACTCATTCGCGAGTCATTTTTGACTCATTCACGAGTCATTTCTGACTCTTCTACGAATCATTTATGACTCTGCCATGAGTCATTTATAACTACAACTACAATATACCCTGCCTACACTGCATACACCGCTTACAATGCCTACACCGCGTTTTTAACAAAAAATTTGAAATAGGGCGTTTTTGAAAAATATTTTTACCTACTTTTTGCAACACTATTCGCGACTATGCTCCATAAATATAACTAGAACTCATTGCAATAATTGCATGTATTAACTACAACTTACCTGCATCTTTGTTGGAAAAAATATACTCCAGTTTTTTTATCTGCTAAAAATTTTTGCTGTCACGGTCACACAAAATAAGTTTAACTGGTTTTGAATTGTTGTTATTTTTTCACCTATAACAATACAAATAATTACACGTTTTAAGATTAGTTGCACTATAGTTTCAAGCTAATTGTTGTTTTATGTGAGTATAAGTTTTACATTAAAAAAATGTATTAAATATATTTTGAATTATTTTAAACTAGAATGCTTGTATGTGTGTGTGTTTTAAGCACGTTATTTTAGCACGATTTATTAAGGTGTGAAAAAAGCTGTTGAAAACTTTAGGCGGCAAGTGATTTGATTTGTTTCGCTTCCATAAAGTTGATTGTTAATAGAATTTGTATTTCGAGTGACTAAGTCAGTCTTATGTAGTGTTCAGTCTTATGTTGAGTTTAAAAGCAGCATTTTATTGAAAATGCGCATTTAGCTAATTTTCGAATGCTTAAGGTGCGTTCTTACATCGCAAGTGGAAGTATGCTTGCCTTTTCAGATAAACTCCATTTCTTTTATACAAGTGAGTTCGTGGGTAAAGAACACGACTTTCTAAACAAACTTGCAAACTCTTCACCTCGAAAATTGCAACTTTTAACAGGCAAAATTATTACACAGGTACGTAATTGCTTAGTGAGAAGATATCCTAATATAAACAGCGGTTCGCCCAAAATTATGCAACATTTTTTCACGTTTTCTTCATACAAGGAAATTTTTGTTCGTACTGCATCTTCGAAGATGCTAAAGTTAATGCAGAAATAAAGTAGCATTTAGTTGCGTTAAGCTTTCAAAATTGTATGGAAAAATGCTGCATTATGGGCTAAATGCTAAAATGTAAAATGCTCAGCATGAACACTACATAAGGCAGTTTTACAAATATGTGATTTTTCTAATATGTTTGCTGTAGAATGAGTTATTAATTTTATTGCTGTGGTCCTAGAGAAATCGACTGAGCCCTGCTCGTCCAAGGAAGATTTCTATGAGAAATGACCGAAATCGGATGGTAACCACAATTTGCGATATCATAAAATTAGAAAAAGTTTATAAAAGCACATACATTTTTCGGGATTTTTACTAAGACCCCTTTTTCTTTTCCATTTCGGAAATTTCGAAGAAGTATGTAAAATTAGATCACTTTTCGGGATGGTAACCGATTTTCGATAACGAAAAAGTTTATAAAGGACATAATTTGTTGGGGATGGTTACTACGACACTATTTTCTTTTCAATATCAAAAATTTCAGAAAGAATGTAAAATTAAATCATTTTTCAGGATGGTAACCTATTTTCGATAACGAAAATTTCGAAAAAATTGGAAAAATTTGAAATGGCCGATATCGGATGGTAACCATGATTTTCGATATCATAAATTTCGAAAATGTTTATAAAGGGACACAGTTTGTTGGGGATGGTTACTGCGACCCCTTTTTCTTTTAAATATCGAAAATTTCGAAATTAGATCATTTTTCGGGATGATAACCGATTTTCGATAACGAAAAAGTTTCGAAAAAAAGTTTAAAATTAGTTAACTTTTTCGGGATTCCAATCATGACCCTATTTTCGATATTGAAAACTTCGAAAAAGCATTTAAAAAGATAAAATTTTTTAGGAATGGTTACTACCATCTCTTTTTCTTTTCGATATCGAAAAAATAAAATGAGCTAATTTTTTCGGGATTCCAATCATGACCCTACTTTCGATATTGAAAACTTCGAAAAAGCATTTAAAAAGATAAAAATTTTTAGGAATGGTTACTACCATCTCTTTTTCTTTTCGATATCGAAAATTTCGAAAAAAAATAAAAAGAGTTAATTTTTTCGGGCTTTTAATGACGACCCTATATTCGATATCCAAAATTTCGAAAAAGTATAAAAATAATATAAGTTTTTGTCGATGGTAACCGATTTACGAGTTAATGAGTAAATTTTTTCCATATTTTCGATATCGAAAACTTAAAAAAATAATATGAAATGAGTTCATTATTTGACTGATGCAGCTAAAATATAAAAATTTTGTAGCTATTATGACTTGTTCAATCTATTTATATATCTAAGACATTTTTGAGAAAAAAGGCGTGGCACAACCCACATATGAGAGATATCGCAAATTTCGAAAAAGTAAAAAGTGTGAAAGTTTTTTCATGATGGCTACCACGATCCTATTTTCGATATTGGAAATTTCGAGAAAGTATATAAAATGATTTAATTTTTTCGAGATGGTATCCACGACCTAATTTTCGATATCGAAAACTTCGAAAAAGAATACAAAATGTGATATATCTTTTTTGATATCGAAAACCCCAGCGGGTTAGGGGTTTAGAATATGCCTGAGGTAGGTATGCCGGTCGTAAGAGGCGACTAAAATTCACGAAATCGTTCCCAAGACAGTCGGACAGTACTGCAAAGGAGTACCGGAACATACGGGATTCATCCGGCAAAGGACTGTCAACACCCATACAACCCCTGTCTGGTCTGTCACGCAACTTTTTATAAGTGGATTTTCCGACTAGGCAGAGCAAAGTATGGCCACAACAACAACAACAACAATATAATTTATTTGGGATTGTAATCACGACCTTATTTTCGATGTCGAAAACTTCGAAAAGTGCTATAAAATGAGATAATTGTTTGACTGATATACAAATTGTTTAAAATTCTCGAATATTTTTGAGAAAAAAGGGTGACACCACAGTGGTGAAAACTTCGGAAACTTTCGGATAACTGTTAAATTTGGTAGAAGGGCAACTGCGGTTGTGTAGAGTACACCCAGTGAGTGGGTATTTACTATTCGGTTCCAAACTTGCTTTTAATTTACATCATTCTCAGTTTTAAGAACACACTTGTTTTATTTTGCATATTTCTATGTGTAGTTTTTTCAAATTTTTGTGTTGTATACTTTTTCTTTATTACTTGTGTAAAAATATTTGAGGAAAATTACTGTAGAGAGTATATTAAACGCACTTATTTACTTTGTTTATTATTATTTTTTTTATAATTTTGTCGCTATTTTATTTTTTGCAAGAACTTTTTTTAAATTTTTTATTTTGAAAATTTTTAAAAAAATTTTTTCCAAATTTTTAAATTTTTTTTGCGAAAATTTTATGAAAAAAAACTATTGAAAACTGTATAATTTTGTGCTCAATCACTAACTGCTGTGGAGTTACTGCCACTTCTTAGCCAAATTGCTTAATTTTTAATTTTTTAGATAACGAATTTTATCTCAAAACTTTTTTTTTACAATTTTTTTAAAATTAATTTTTTAAATATTTAACTTTTTTTCTCTTTTAAAAGATTTTCAGAGTTTTTTTTTCTTTTTTTACACTTTTTCTACATTTTAGCACCATAGTTTTTTTATATTATTCTCATTTTCTTCATAATTTTCTATTACAAATATTTTTTTTTTAATTTTTAAAATAATTCACGAAC
Source organism: Campiglossa producta (assembly GCA_964058755.1). Classification (NCBI taxonomy): domain Eukaryota; kingdom Metazoa; phylum Arthropoda; class Insecta; order Diptera; family Tephritidae; genus Campiglossa; species Campiglossa producta. Next base: position 12,983,080 of record CAXKVI010000004.1, on the reverse strand, counting down.
TATTTTAAATATTTAAAATCAATAATCCATTTTTTTATAAAATATTCTTCACTTTTCTTTGCATCCGTATCCACTATTAATTTTTATTTTTTCCAACTATTCCTTACTTTGAAAATAGTAAAAAAAAATCTACTCCACAAATTTTCTCGCATGCGATATTTTCTTTTGCACCTCACTGCGTACTTAACACTTGCATGTGTGCTTGCTGACTGGTAACGTTGAAATGTTGTAAGTAAAACTTATGACTGCTCTTTTCAGCAGCAGCGCAAATTCAAGCTCAAGCTCGAGGCATCAAGTACAGCGCTTAATACAGGCGCTACAGCTGCAGGCGTACGAATATTACTGCCAGAAAATGTGTAAGTCAGACAGACTGTCAAATAAGCAGACGGCCTTAAAGTTCGCTTGTAAAAAAATATATACAGCTGATATATTTTATTGAGTGTTTATATGAGTATGTGCTATGTCGACTACATATTGAATGGCCAAGGTAAGCTCTCAGCACGTTTTTTGTATTCTTAATACGTTTTTTTGCGGGCGGCTTTTAAGCGGGTTATTAGTAGTTTTTTTTTTTTTTGGTGTAAGTTTTTGTGAGATTATTGAACTGCGATTTTTAGATAATAATAAAAGTTTTATAAATATATTTTGTTGCATCAGCATCCGTCCGTCGACGTCATTGGGATTGGGTTTTAAAATTCTGCGTAAAAGTGGCACATCAAAAGAGAGGCGTAACCACACCTGTTTGATAATGATTATAAAGGGGAATGTTTATAAATAGGATTGCAAAGTCTTTCGAGTGATGATTAAATATCGATTTTCGTACAATTGTAATTATCAACGATTAATTAGTGCGAAATGTTTTATTAATTGATACCTTTTTATTTCATGTTTTTTTTTTAAAGGGATATGCAATTAATTCAGTTATTCAGATATGCAATTAATCAAACATTTAAAAAAAATGATTAAAATTATTATCGATTAATCAAAACTTAAAAAATTATATTCTCGATTAACCACATAGTACCTACCTTATTATCTCAATCACCAGTATCGAACACTAAGAGCAAAAATATGAAATTTTGGACCGTTTTTGGTTAATTTTGGGTAATTTTTTGAAAAATTTTGGAGATTTTTTGGCACGATTTGGGCCATTTTGGGTAATTTTAAGACTCTTTTGGGGTAATTTTTTAATCATATCAGAGTCATTTTGGGACTATTTTTCAATCGTTTTCGGGTTTCATTTGGGTAACGGGATCGGAAAACGGAACCTTACAATTATTTTGTTGAAAATGTTAAAAAAAAAAAATAAAATAGTGGCAACTTTGTAAACCGCCTCAAGTGGCAACTTCGAAGTAGATTATCTTAGAATGAAGGATACAATCTATCTGCCCAATTAGAAGGAAATCCCTTCTGCAGGTCCCGAGATAATGGTCGATATACGAAGGAATAAATAAACAGGTTAGGTGGCAACCCTATTTGAAAATATCTTAGTTGACATACAGCCGAAAATAAATTTAATTTCACACCCATATTAGCATACATTGCTCAGCAGTTACAAAAAAATGAAACAGGTGGCAACCTTGTCAACCGCCTCAAGTGCCAACTTCCAGGTAGATTATATCATACTGAACAATACTACTTATATATACATATATGCCAAAAGTGATTCAAATTGCCGAGATAGTGGGCGATATACGAAGGAATAAATAAAATTCGTTTAGGTGGCAACCCTATCTGAAAACATCTTTACTGGTATACGTCCGAAAATGCCTTTAATGTGATACCCGCTTTGGTACATCTTATTTAATCATAAAAATGAGATAGGTGGCAACCCTCTGTACCTATCTCGAATCCTTTATGCCGTTACAAACTTTCTTATAAAGAAGAATATTATATGTATTCCAAATTTGATCCACATTGCCGAGATAACTAGTGGTCGATATACGAAGGAATAAATAAAATTAGGTTACGTGGCAACCCTATCTAAAAATATCTTAATTGGTATACCGCCAAAAATGCCTTTAATTTAATACCCATATTAGTATATCTTATTTAATATTAAAAAAGAGATAGGTGGCAACCCTATGTACCTATATTAAAAAAGAGATAGGTGGCAACCCTATGTACCTATCTCGAATCCTTTATGCCGTTACAAAATTTTCTTAGGGAGAAAAATGTATACTACCCAGTGAAAATATCTTAGTTGACATACAGCCAAAAATAAATTTGATTTGATACCCATATTGGCATACCTTGCTCAATATTTAAAAAAATAGAAAGGTGGCAACCTTGTCAACCTCCTCAGGTGAAAACTTCCAGGTAGGTTATCTTATAAAGAAAAATACTATATGTATTCCAAATTTGATCCACATTGCCGAGATAACTAGTGGTCGATATACGAAGGAACAAATAAAATTCGTTTAGGTGGCAACCCTATCTGAAAATATCTTAACTGGTATACGACTGAAAATGCCTTTAATTTAATACCCATATTTTTATATCTTATTTAATAAAAAAAGAAATAGGTGGCAACCGTCTATACCTATCTCGATTCCTTTATGCCGTACAAACTTTTTTATAAATTTATACTATCCAGTGTACTATGTAGTACAGTTTGGTGTAAATTAGGTATAGGCGAAGAAGCCTTTTGTAAAGATTGAAATTGCAATAAAAGAGTTCGTAATAATTTCTACTATCGATTACTTTTGTAAGCCCTATCGCCCATCCCTAATAAAAAATGTATTCAAAAAATCTCTGCAGAGAAATCTTGTGAAAATCATAGTAAGAATATTGACCTATTTCGTCTGACAGTCATTGCACAACAATGTATCTATTAAAAGATATAATTGTCTAGTTAAGTAGCGTCTCATTATCGCGTATCTTTGCTAAGGCCACTCATGCAACCAATTCATCGATCAATCAAACAACTAATCGATTATGGTACATAGAAGGTTAAGCGACTATAAAAAATTTCAACATATCTACCATTTTCTTAAACACATATTCTCGTTTACAATTATGTACCAATATTAACTATAAAAACATACAGATTTGTATGTGTGTACGTTTTATAATTGTATTTTATGACAAAGCATGTGAAGCTCCCACAGCTGACCTAACACGCGACGTAATGCATTTCAAGTGAAAACGATGCGAATTATGCCAGCAAAACAAAATGAATTATTCGGTGAAATAATGTGCTACAAATTATTAATTTTTTTGTGCTTATTTTAATTTTAATTTTAATTTTAATTTTAATTTTAATTTTAATTTTAATTTTAATTTTAATTTTAATTTTAATTTTAATTTTAATTTTAATTTTAATTTTAATTTTAATTTTAATTTTAATTTTAATTTTAATTTTAATTTTAATTTTAATTTTAATTTTAATTTTAATTTTAATTTTAATTTTAATTTTAATTTTAATTTTAATTTTAATTTTAATTTTAATTTTAATTTTAATTTTAATTTTAATTTTAATTTTAATTTTAATTTTAATTTTAATTTTAATTTTAATTTTAATTTTAATTTTAATTTTAATTTTAATTTTAATTTTAATTTTAATTTTAATTTTAATTTTAATTTTAATTTTAATTTTAATTTTAATTTTAATTTTAATTTTAATTTTAATTTTAATTTTAATTTTAATTTTAATTTTAATTTTAATTTTAATTTTAATTTTAATTTTAATTTTAATTTTAATTTTAATTTTAATTTTAATTTTAATTTTAATTTTAATTTTAATTTTAATTTTAATTTTAATTTTAATTTTAATTTTAATTTTAATTTTAATTTTAATTTTAATTTTAATTTTAATTTTAATTTTAATTTTAATTTTAATTTTAATTTTAATTTTAATTTTAATTTTAATTTTAATTTTAATTTTAATTTTAATTTTAATTTTAATTTTAATTTTAATTTTAATTTTAATTTTAATTTTAATTTTAATTTTAATTTTAATTTTAATTTTAATTTTAATTTTAATTTTAATTTTAATTTTAATTTTAATTTTAATTTTAATTTTAATTTTAATTTTAATTTTAATTTTAATTTTAATTTTAATTTTAATTTTAATTTTAATTTTAATTTTAATTTTAATTTTAATTTTAATTTTAATTTTAATTTTAATTTTAATTTTAATTTTAATTTTAATTTTAATTTTAATTTTAATTTTAATTTTAATTTTAATTTTAATTTTAATTTTAATTTTAATTTTAATTTTAATTTTAATTTTAATTTTAATTTTAATTTTAATTTTAATTTTAATTTTAATTTTAATTTTAATTTTAATTTTAATTTTAATTTTAATTTTAATTTTAATTTTAATTTTAATTTTAATTTTAATTTTAATTTTAATTTTAATTTTAATTTTAATTTTAATTTTAATTTTAATTTTAATTTTAATTTTAATTTTAATTTTAATTTTAATTTTAATTTTAATTTTAATTTTAATTTTAATTTTAATTTTAATTTTAATTTTAATTTTAATTTTAATTTTAATTTTAATTTTAATTTTAATTTTAATTTTAATTTTAATTTTAATTTTAATTTTAATTTTAATTTTAATTTTAATTTTAATTTTAATTTTAATTTTAATTTTAATTTTAATTTTAATTTTAATTTTAATTTTAATTTTAATTTTAATTTTAATTTTAATTTTAATTTTAATTTTAATTTTAATTTTAATTTTAATTTTAATTTTAATTTTAATTTTAATTTTAATTTTAATTTTAATTTTAATTTTAATTTTAATTTTAATTTTAATTTTAATTTTAATTTTAATTTTAATTTTAATTTTAATTTTAATTTTAATTTTAATTTTAATTTTAATTTTAATTTTAATTTTAATTTTAATTTTAATTTTAATTTTAATTTTAATTTTAATTTTAATTTTAATTTTAATTTTAATTTTAATTTTAATTTTAATTTTAATTTTAATTTTAATTTTAATTTTAATTTTAATTTTAATTTTAATTTTAATTTTAATTTTAATTTTAATTTTAATTTTAATTTTAATTTTAATTTTAATTTTAATTTTAATTTTAATTTTAATTTTAATTTTAATTTTAATTTTAATTTTAATTTTAATTTTAATTTTAATTTTAATTTTAATTTTAATTTTAATTTTAATTTTAATTTTAATTTTAATTTTAATTTTAATTTTAATTTTAATTTTAATTTTAATTTTAATTTTAATTTTAATTTTAATTTTAATTTTAATTTTAATTTTAATTTTAATTTTAATTTTAATTTTAATTTTAATTTTAATTTTAATTTTAATTTTAATTTTAATTTTAATTTTAATTTTAATTTTAATTTTAATTTTAATTTTAATTTTAATTTTAATTTTAATTTTAATTTTAATTTTAATTTTAATTTTAATTTTAATTTTATTTTTAATTTTAATTTTAATTTTAATTTTAATTTTAATTGTAATTTTAATTTTAATTTTAATTAAAAAAAAAAAATTCTGCTGCACAGTGTAATTAAATATATTAGCTGTATATATTAGTTATAAAAATTCTAAACAGTATAAAAAAATGAAACATTTTTATGATGAATAACAACAGTTTTGTATATTTAATGAATAACTTCACTTTACATTGCTATTCTGTTTTCAGCTTTTTGCTTTAAGTCAATAATGACAAAAGTACAGGAAAAATGTTGTTGCCTTAATTATACTATTATTCACATATGCACACATACATATGTACCTATGAATGCGATAATGAAAATTAGCCGCTTTTGTTTAATGAATACCTGTGTCAGCAGCATGTAAATATAATGCGGGATACTAACACATTTTTTGATGTACTGCGAATGACGCTTGCGTATGTGTGACAATTAAGTTGGGCAATTAATCACTTAAAAACAATAACAATAAATAAACGTATTTTATTTAAATGTATGTATGTTTAAACTGACATACATATATGTTTGTCTGAACCGAATAGAATAATTATGTAAAAATAAATAAAAATAAAATAAAATAAAGCAAGCAGCATGATTCGACAACGCTTAACAGTGAATATCAATGAAATCACGTCTGTCATAAATTACTTCCTACATTACTTCCTACTAAGACAAGAATATTAATTTTTTATTTAATTAAAATATCTGCCTTTTAGTTATGCAAATATTTGTATGATTATTTTTATAACAAATTCTATTGAGATTCTTATTCTACATAGACCACTTGGATCGATTAGATAGTATTAAGTGCAGTGTAACGTAGCATTGCGCTTAAGCATGTTGCTAGTTGAGCTGTTGTGCTGATACGGCCAAACATATTATCGCACTATTTATTGGGCTATTACCCAATGCTAGAAGGTGAGTAGAACTGTGACCTATTAGATATGTAAGTAGAAATAAAATAATTAGTTTATTATGTATTTATGAAAATCCAGTTATGTCATACTCGCTCTCTTTGAAAGTAACCTCTTTAGTCACTCCAATAATTAGTCATTAATTAATTAATGCTTGAAAGTAGCTTAATTAGAGTCGCTAGGCAAATAGGTGTTTTGACAAAATACTGTGCTTCGCGTTTAGAAAAATTTATATTTTCCTGTTTCATATATTTTTCATCTCAATTAGGCAAGAGAACAACAATGATTCGAGTTCTAATGTATGTCTCTAATGTGCTGTTCATGCTTAGCCTGCATTTTACATTTTAGCATTTAGCCCAAATTCATACAATTTTGAAAGCTAAACGCAACTAAATGCTACTTTATTTCTGCATTAGCTTTACCATCTTCGAAGATACTGTACGAACAAAAATTTCCTTGTATGAAGAAAATGTGAAAAAATGTTGCATACTTTTGGGCGAACCTCTGTTTATATTAGGATATCTTCTCACTAAGCAAGTCAACGTACTTATGCAATAATTTTTCCTATTAAAAGTCGGGTTCTTTACCCACGAACTCACTTTTATAAAAGAAATGGAGTTTATCTAAAGAAGCAAGCATACTTCTTCTCCTAAATAAGGTAGAAGGTTAAAGAACGATTTGAGAAAATATCGAGAATTATAGCATTCTTATTTTCGATATATTGATAAGTCATCCTAATCATATCATCTCCTCTATTTAGTATAACCATTCTATTATCCAACCAGGTTCGTTTCTTAAGTCTACTGTTTGAGTAATAGCTCAGCAAACACAAACTCAGGAGAAATTGTAGATTTGTTCATTAGAAATTAGTGTTATTTTCGATATCGAGAAAAATTTTAAATTTCTGAACGAATTCAATGAATTTCTTTAATGGGACTCAAATGTGATTGAATTTATGTATTCGTAATTTTCGAGTCGATTGCTAGTGTAGTCGACTCGAGGTCTACACTAATCTCTTATGCGCAAACCAACAATTTCTCTAACATTATTTTCTGTGTGTTGCTGGAATGTATTTTACTCAAAACAGTAGACTTAGGACACGAACCTGATTAGAAAATAGAAGTGTTATACATACTACATAGATATTAAATAAGAAAGAGATATGTTTAGGATGACTTATCAAAATATCAATTGAAAAACAGTAAAGGGAATGACTTGCTCTAACTGTTCAAGTCAATAAGCATCGGTGGGGTACGTTTGCAAATTTTTTTTTAAATTATTTTTAAATCACTAAAGCTTCAGATAAAATAAAACAGCTCTTATTTTAGGTAATTTCAGTGCATGTTGATGATTTTTAATTCGTTCTATACAGTCGCACACTGTGAAGGATTTCCTTTTCATTTATTCATTCATCAAACAATAGACTTAAGAAACGAACCTGCTTTTACTTGCACTAGAAGAAAATTAGCATTATTATGTTAGTTAAAAGTTTAGGGTGAGTTTTGAAAAAAAAAAATCATTCGTTCAAGGCAAATAACGGCTGGGAGTCAGTAAGAGCAATAAAGCAACAGAAACAAAATTATACTTACTTTTGCCGCATGTTTTTTCAAATAGGATCAAACAACAATTTTTTTTTTATATTTTAATGTAACTAATTTTTAATTTTATTTATAGCGAAGAAAATATTGAACTGATTGGGAATTATTATTCAGACATTTTCTCTGACCCATATATGCATTTTTAAAGTATTTAAAAATAAATTATGATTTTATTTTCTAAAATTTCTTAAAATTACTATCTACTTAGTTGGTAGTAAATTTAATTAAAACAATTCCTGAATTTAACATATACATTAGGGTTGGAAAATTTCTTAAAATTAACTTTGGCTCTTATTACTTGGTGTTAAACAGCATTTTCTTACCACATACATATTTACAAAAAGTTAATTTTGTACTTAAAATACTTTTAATATATACCATACATAATAATATCTGCCGATAAGAAAGTCTTAGCTGCAACAAGTAAATTTAAAACAAAGGTAAAATCGATCAGCGGACGGATGGGCGCCTATAGCGCCATCTATCTTTATATACTGCATCTACATATCAATAATTTCTTTTATACTTGCCGCAGCGCCAGCTACCAGCGCACATATGGCGAATAAACCTAAAAATATGTTCTTATATAACTTCCATTTGCAAGCGCCCAAACGATCTGGATACAAGTAGACAGACTCACAAACGCTGGGAACGAAAATGCCTGAAAAGGAAATGAGAAAATTATTAGTTAATGAAAACACTAAAAAAAAAAAATAAAAATTTCAGAAAAAAATAAAAAGAAAGAGAAAATAAAAAATTAAATAAAATAACAAAATAGAATAAAAAAATAAAAATAAAAAAATAAAATAGAATAAAAATATAACAAGAAAAAATTAGAAATAAAATAAAATAAAATAAAATAAAAAAAAAAAAAATAAAAATAGAAAAAAATTATAATATAGATTTAAAATAAAAAAATCAAAAAAAAAAAAAAAAATAAAAAAAAATAAAAAAAATCAAAAAAAAAAAATAAAATAAAATAAAATGAAATCAAATGAAATAAAAGAAAATTTATAAAAAAAATAAAATAAAATAAAATAAAATAAAATAAAATAAAATAAAATAAAATAAAATAAAATAAAATAAAATAAAAAAAAAAATAAAATAAAATAAAATAAAACAAGATAAAGTAAAATAAAATAAAATGAAATAAAATAAAATAAAATGAAATAAAATAAAATAAAATAATATAAAATAAAATAAAATAAAATAAAATAATGTAAAATAAAATAAAATAAAATAAAATAAAATAAAATAAAATAAAGTAAAATAAAATAAAATAAAATAAAATAAAATAAAATAAAATAAAATAAAATAAAATAAAATAAAATAAAATAAAATAAAATAAAATAAAATAAAATAAAATAAAATAAAATAAAATAAAATAAAATAAAATAAAATAAAATAAAATAAAATAAAATAAAATAAAATAAAATAAAATAAAATAAAATAAAATAAAATAAAATAAAATAAAATAAAATAAAATAAAATAAAATAAAATAAAATAAAATAAAATAAAATAAAATAAAATAAAATAAAATAAAATAAAATAAAATAAAATAAAATAAAATAAAATAAAATAAAATAAAATAAAATAAAATAAAATAAAATAAAATAAAATAAAATAAAATAAAATAAAATAAAATAAAATAAAATAAAATAAAATAAAATAAAATAAAATAAAATAAAATAAAATAAAATAAAATAATAAAATAAAATAAAATGAAATTAAATAAAATAAAATAAAAATAAAATAAAATAAAATAAAATAAAATAAAATGAAATAAAATAAAATAAAATAAAATAAAATAAAATAAAATAAAATAAAATAAAATAAAATAAAAATAAAATAAAATAAAATAAAATAAAATAAAATAAAATAAAATAAAATAAAATAAAATAAAATAAAATAAAATAAAAGAAAATAAAATAAAATAAAATAAAATAAAATAAAATAAAATAAAATAAAATAAAATAAAAAAAATAAAATAAAATAAAATGAAATAAAAAAAATAAAATAAAATAAAATAAAATAAAATAAAATAAAATAAAATAAAAGAAAATAAAATAAAATAAAATAAAATAAAATAAAATAAAATAAAATAAAATAAAATAAAATAAAATAAAATAAAAAAATAAAATAAAATAAAATAAAATAAAATAAAAAAAATAAAATAAAATAAAATGAAATAAAAAAATAAAATAAAATAAAATAAAATAAAATAAATTGAAATGAAATAAAAAATAACTGAATTAAAAAAATAAAAGAAAAAAGAAATAAATAAGACAAAAAAAAAAAAAATAAAATGTAATATGTATAATTAAATAAAAAATAAAGGATGAGCAAAACAAAAAAAAAAAAATAAAAAAGTTACCCAGCAGCGAGAAGAAGACAGCGCCCACTAGACTTATGAACGGCTCTAGATTTGGTATAGCCAAGCAAATGCCAGTCATAATAATTATAATGCCAGTACGTAAAACTATTTGAGTAATATTGTGATTATTCTCATTAAATTTATGATTAATTTTACGCCAAAGAATATCATTTGGTATAAAGAATTGTAGACCAAAAGTGAAGAGTATAGCCAAAGCCATCATTAATTTTGCGGTATCAGCCAAACTAAAATTAAAAAAAAAAAAAAAAAGAAAAATTAAAAAAATCATATAAATTATAAATTTCAAAAATCGACTTACGGATCACCCTCCTCCAAATTCAACGTAATACTGCCACGCACTGAACCACCATAATGCACATAACCAAAGAAACCGATTACCGAATACAAAACAATCACAGATATCATAGCAATATTGAGTACACCAGGGCAACCCAAAAATTGTTGTGGTTTCACCATTGCATTCTCGACGGGCATAACCGAACCAATGCCTTCCATAGCAAAGATGACCGTAGCAAAGTAGAGTGGAATTTGTTCGGGTTTCGCCATCAATGGTTTATCGGAGAACTTTAACGGTTCATTGAACAAATAAAACAAGACGATGCCAAAGGTGATAATAATTAAAACGTTTGCGATAGCTGAGAAGGGTACTAAGAATTTCAGTGTTCTTATTTGTCCTATAAATAGGCAAGGTATCATAGCCAAGACGATATAAATGCGTACATCCCAATCCAAATCGAAATCATAGTTGATGACATCATGAAATGAGGTGGCGATAAAAACAATATAAACACAACTGGCAGCAAAGTAGGTGCCCATGAGACCGCAATCAACGAAATTTCTGTAAGGAAATAGAGAGAGAGAAATATATGAGTACAAAGAGTGAATGAGAGGGTGATAGAGAACAAAGGAGTGACAAAGAGAATAAAAGAGAGCTAAAAAGTGGGGAAAGAGATAGATAGATAACATGACACTAATCCATTTGCCCTTGAAAATTTCCAAAATACTTACTTAGCAAAGTTCGACCACGGCCGTAAACCTTTAGGTCCATTTTCGAAGATCTTCTCGGCCGTTTCAGCAAAACTTAGCGCAGGTACTTTGATTTGTTTACAGACCTCTTGTGAAGTTTTGACCTGTGAAAAAGGGAGCAGACATATTTTAAAGTCGGTATATGATTGAGTTAGGTCGGTTGTGGTAATCTTCCTTTCCGCCAAATTTGGAAGTGGTTAGGGATGTGGGCTACAACTTCTGTTTTCATGCGCATAACAATGCAAAGGAAGCTTTTGGTTCTTTATCCTGCGGGTAAGGGGTTTAGAATATGCCCAAGGTAGATATGCCGGTCGTAAGAGGCGACTAAAATCCACGAAATCGTTCTCAAGACAGTCAGGCAGGACCGCAAGGGAGTACCGGAACGTACGGGATACATCCGGCAAAAGACTGTCAACACCCGTACAACCCCTGTCTGGCCTGTCACGTAACTTTTTATGAGTGGATCTTGCGACTAGGCAGGGCAAAGTATGGCTACAACAACAACAACAACAACAAGCCTTTGGTTCTAATTCGCTGTACGATATTCATATCGGCGACAAGTTCGTACTACGTATTGGTAAATTTTGTGCGATACTCGCCATTGGCATCGCAGTTCGGATCTTAAATCTTTCGAAGTGCTTTGTTCTCGAATAGTCCAAAGGTCGTCTTAGCTTTGTTGTATTGAAGGTCCCTCCAATTTTTAGGACATTAAGAAGTATTACCCAAAAGGTCCCGAAATGATTAAAAATAAGTGCGAACACTTTTTTAAAAGCATCCCATAGAGGTGCCAAAATGATACCAAAAATGTCCCGAAATGATCCCGAAAATACCCCAAGAAGTCCCGAAATTATCCCAAAACTTGACACATGATTCCGAAATAATCTCTAAAAAGTCCTGACGTCACGATATGAGCGCAAACAAATCCCGAAATGATCCTCAAAAATTCCCGAAGTCACCAAGGAAGTCCCGAAACGATTCCGAAATAATCTCTAAAGAGTCGTGAAAGTCATGATATGTCCCGAAAATATGTCAAAATAATCCCAAAAGTATTCCGAAACATCCAGACTTGATAAAAACACCGAAATGATATAAAAAAGTCCCAAAAAGATCCGAAAATGAAAAAAGTCCTGGAATGATTTAAAAATAGTCCCGAAAAAGTCACCGGAATTATCCCAAATAAATTCCGAAAAGATCTCAAAAGGCACCAAAACAATGTCAAACTGATACCAAAATAATCTGTAAAAACTTCCCAAATGATCCAAAATAGTGGCGAAAAAGCCACGATATAAGCGCAAGGAAGACCCAAATGATGATACTATAGAAGTCACGAAATGGTTCGGAAAATATTCACGATTCCCAAAAAAAATTCAGAAATGATTCAAAAAAATTTACGAAATGATCTAAAAAAGTCCCAAATTCCCGAAATGGTCCCAAAGAAATCCTAATTTCTGGATAATAAATTCCGAGATGATAAAAAAAAGTCCCAAAGAGATCAGAAAGTGATCCCAAAAAAGTCCAGAAATGATCCCGAAAATATCCTAATGAAGACCCAAAATTATCCCACAATACCGAAATCACAAAAGACTACAAAGAAGTCCCGAAATTGTGACTAAAGAGTCCCAAAAAGGGTCCCGAAAATAGCAGCAAATCCCGAAAAAATTTACTGAATTATCTAAAAAAAAGCCCAAAAATGTGATGAAATAATACTTTAAAAGTGCCGAAATGATTCAAAAAAAGTCCTGAAATTGTTCCAAAATAGTTAAGTTATCCCGAAAGTATTCCAAAAAAGGTACCGAAGTTATCCACAAAACGTTCAATTCGCAATGTTTGCATTAAATAATTGATAATTAAAAATAATTAAAGATTAGCGAACGCAATCAAACAACTTTGGGCGATTTCGGGCAATATCAGACAAACAAACCAAGTACGCTATAGCAAGGGAGATACTCTGCGATTCATTTATATGTATATCGGAAAACAATCAACCTTGTAGCAATAAATATTTGTTAGTCATAAATACTTCAGATTTCCCAAATGTAAGGCTATATAACTAATCTTTAAAGTTCAATCTAGTTAGAAAGCAGAATGATTTCTTTGGTCACATTTTATTTATCGCAAAAATCATACTATATTGCAATTGATATTTATTACCCTATGGCTGGCACGTTGATCGTTGATAAAGTTTGAATTGTGTACGACTACCAAAACAATTTCGAATAAGGCACGAAAACAAGGTGACTCGAAAAGTCAAGCACAAAAAAAAAAAAAAAATACTTACCAATATATGCACACAATGCGTACATAGAAATCCAACAACAATTGTTGTAATTGCACTAAATAACAATCCACCATTATAGAAGGCCATTGGCATTGCCAAAATTCCAGAACCTAAAGAGCCTTTCAACAAGTGAGCCAGTGCACCAGCTGACGATTGACCATTGGCTTGGTCGCGATGTTCGGCGGGTATATACGCATTGTCCAATTGTCCTTTTTCGGTTAGATGGGTGCTGAAATTGCAAAAGAAAAAAAGGTAATTGATTTTAGTATAGAAAAGTAAACAAATTAATTTTGTGAACTCACCGTGAATTGAAATCACTCAGCGTTGAAATGGAGGTTGACATATTTTTGGCAGTAGTCGCCGATTTATCAGTGTGCGCCATCTAGAAAGTGAGTGAGTGAAATAGAATTAGTTTAATTGGTCAATGAGCTTACTATAGAAATTAATACAAATTTAATTTTTTGTTTGCTGGGTTGAAGGTTTGCGATTTGTGAATAAAAGGCAAAGTTTCAAGGCCACAAATATACAGACTATTTAAAATTTATATAAAGCTACATATTTAACAGTAATTCCCGAAACGATCCAAAATAACGATCCTAAAAATTGTCACAAGAAATCCCAAAATGATCCCAAAAAATTCCCGATTTGATCCCGAAAATTTCCCGAAAGAATCTTGAAATGATTTCCAAAACAAAGTCGGAATAATCCCTAAATAATCTCTAAAAAATCCCGAAATGATTTAAAAATAGTCCTGAGAAAGTCACTATATGACTCCAAAGCAGTCCCGAAATGATCCGCAAAAACTCTGGAAACTATACCTGGGTAGTTCCGAAATTATCCCAAAAAGGACCCGAACTGGTAGTAAAAAAGTCCCGAAATGAATGCCAAAAAAATCCCGAAATGCTCTAAAAAAGTACCAAAATAATCCCGAAAATATTCCAAAATTTCTCGAAATTGTCCAAAAAACAATGCCAAGCTGATCCCAAAATAATCTGTAAAAAGTCACGATATGAGCCCGAGGAAGATCCGAAATGATTCCACTGAAGTCACGAAACGGTTCGGAAAAAAATCCCGATATGATGCCAATTTTGCGAATGAAAAAAAAAAACCCGAAATGATTTAAAAAAAAGTCCCAAAATGATTCTGACACTATTCCAAAGAAGAATTTCCAATATGATTTCAAAACAATTCAAAAAGGATTAAAAAAAATGTCCGAAATGATCTAAAAAAGGAGGTCCAAAGTCTCGAAATAAGCTCAAAGAAATCCAGAAATAATACTAAAAAAACCAGAAGAAAATATCTTAAATAAGGCCCAAAACGATCCGGAAAATATCCCAAAGAATTCCCAATTGATCCCAAAAAAATCAGAAATGATAACATAAATTTACTAAATGATCTAAAAAAAGTTTCAAAGTACCGAAATGGTCTCAAAGAAATCCTGATATAATCCCAAAAAAGTCCCAAAATGATCTCAAAAATATCGCAAAGAGTTCCCAATATGATTCCAAAAAAATTGTGAAATGATTTAAAAAAATTTCCGAAATGATCTAAAAAAGTCTCAAAATCCCGAAAATGTCCCAGCGAAATCCAAAACTAAATCCCGCAAAAGTACCGAAATTATCTAAAAAAAGCCCCAAAATAATGCCGAAAATATAGCAAAGAA
This sequence comes from Campiglossa producta, assembly GCA_964058755.1. Taxonomy (NCBI): domain Eukaryota; kingdom Metazoa; phylum Arthropoda; class Insecta; order Diptera; family Tephritidae; genus Campiglossa; species Campiglossa producta. Next base: position 12,967,796 of record CAXKVI010000004.1, on the reverse strand, counting down.
GTCCCGAAATTGTCCCAAAAGCAATGACAAACTGATCCCGACTCTGTATCTCAAAATAGTTCTGAAATTGTCCCGAAAAAGCCAGGATATAAGCCCAAGAAAGACCCAAAATGATCCCATAGAAGTCGCGAAGTTGTCCGGAAAAAGTCCCGATATGATTCTAAAATACTCAGAAACGATCCAAAAAAAAAATGTTCGAAATGATTTAAAAAATATCGCAAAGTTGTTCCGCAAATATGACGGAAATAGTCCCAGAAAATTACTAAAATATTACCCAAAAATTGTTTGAAATTATACCAAAATAGTCCCGACAAAGACATGATATGAAAAGAAGGTCCGAAATAATCCGCAAAATTTCCACAATAAAGTACTGAATCTATCCCAAAAATGGCCCGAAGCACTGGTCGAAAGTTCATTCATCAAGCTTATCAATATTTTGGTTGTAAATTACAGGTATGAACTAGATCATAAATTATAATGAAATGTTTGCTTTTTAGAAACTACTTATCAATAAAAAATCATTGCTAGCTATAAACGATAACTAAACTGCGTCGTATATCGATTTATCTTATCGTTGCTGGGTATTGTAACTTTTTTAGGTAACAGTCATTAAGTGTGTGAAATTCTTTTAAGGTGACGTCAACGGTCACATAAAATGATTTGCATTTAACTGCACTGACCACAGACGCTAAACTTCTTTGTAGTAAGTTTTTCAGTAGATGTTTATTTTTCGCTAGACTTCAAAGAAAAATCTAGATAGGTTACTATACTTGAAATTTGTTCGTATAAGGTTATACATTAAAGTTTGCGTCACTTTGAAACGATATTTCCGGTTTTAGGTCGTTAGTCATATTCTACAGCTCACTGCAAGCATTTCGGAAATGGGCGTGGCCCCGCCTTCAATATCTTTGATACTAATTCAGATATACATACAAGGAGGATTTTTTCCCATATTAAGCTCTTCAATAGCTCGTGATTATACCATTGTTTTTTTTTTTTTCAAGGTAGGCGTGACAAGGCCCAGTTCTCGCACAACTAGGTATATACTTTTCGGTTTCACTCGACCTCAGACTTTATGAGTTGTTTATCATGATTGTATAATTTATGTACACGAATGTTATCAATTAAACTACCTTTATTTTATATAAGTAATCTTTTGTAGCCAGGTTGCAAATAATTAATTTTCTTTGGTTACAAAAGCATAGACCTGGTGATATATCACATCACTTGATGAGCAGGGTTTCTCATAATATGATTATAAATAAATCCTTAGCACAAGAAATAGCAGTTGTTGCAGCAACTGGTGATTAGGACATCACATCACCTCATCGGCAGGATGTCACATCAAATTCGATATCAGGTGATGCAGTAAATTTTATTTTGTCACCTCATTTGCAAAGAAATCACCAGGCTCAAATAAAACATATCAGATGTCACATTCATATCACATCACCTCGTTGGCAGGATGTCACATAAAAGCCGATATCAGGTGATTCGGCAACTTATATGTTACAAAAGCTTAGACTTGGAGAGATATCACATCACTTGATGAGCAGGGTTTCTCATAATATGATTATAAATAAAGCCTTTGCAAAAGAAATAGCAGTTGTTGCAGCAACTGGTGATTAGGATATCACATCACCTCGCCGGCATTATGTCACATCAAAGCCGATATCAGGTTCAGCACAAGAAATAGCAGTTGTTGTGGCAACTGATGATTAGGATATCACATCACCTCGTCGGCAGGATGTCACATCAAATCAGATATCAGTTTCAGCACAAGAAATAGCAGTTGTGGCAGCAACTGCTGATTAGGATATAACATCAGCTCGTCGGCAAGATGTCACATCAAAGTCGATATCAGGTTGAGCACAAGAAATAGCAGTTGTTGCAGCAACTAGTGATTAGGATATCACATCACCTCGTCGGTAGGATGTCACATCAAAGCCGATATCAGTGTCAGCACAAGAAATAGCAGTTTTTGCAGCAACTGGTGATTAGGATATCACATCACCTAGTCGGCAGGATGTCACATCAAAGCCGATATCAGGTTCAGCACAAGAAATAGCAGATTAGGATATCACATCACCTCGTCGGCTGGATGTCACATCGAAGGCGATATCAGGTGATGAGGCAACTAATTATTTTATTTTTTTTTTTATTTTACTTTATTTTCCTTTATTTTTTATTATTTTTAGTTACAAAAGATTGCTGCTATGCAGTTGTTGATATGTCAATCAACAGAAGTATATTTACTTAAAGTCTTCTTCGAGTAGAGCTGCTTTTGGAATTTTTTCGTTTAATTTTTGTTTATGACTATCAAACTTTCTTAAGGTCATGTTTGTAATCATGTGTGCTGTTAAACTGTAAACTCATAAAATAATACTTAGTGGCGAAGAAATAATAATATACAACTAACAAATATTAAAAAAAAAGTGGAAATTCTTTATAACGGTTTTCTGTCAAGTATGCAAATTTTTTGTATTTATAAAACAGCCGTAATTATTGTATACAAATGCATGCACGTATGTATAACAGTGAAATCAATTAAGTTAAAAATAAATGCAAATACGAAGAATTGAAATAAAACAAAGGGAAATGAAACAAATTCTGAGAAGAAGAACACTTAAGTTTTTGTAAATTGCTTTAATCGAACCCGTTAGCCTGGCCAAAAATAAATACGGAAATTTCTCCTCTTATCAAAAGTTTTTTATACTGCACTCCTCTGAAATCAGTTTCTGGTATCAGCTAGTGGGTTAAATGGCTTCAAACAACTCTAAAACAAACAAACGATTAAAATAACCATTGTTTGGATTGATTTTGGGCAATCTCAGGCAATGAATAGAACATCGCTTATTTAATCAAAATCCAAAAAAAAATCCCGAAATGATCTACAGAAAAAATCACAAAAAATATCCCAAAGAAGTTCCGAAAGTGGTCCCGAAAACGATGCCAAATTGATCCCGAAATAATCTGTTTCCAAATAATCACAAAATAGTCCCGAAAAAGTTACGATATGAGCCAAAGGAAGTCCCGAAAGTCCACTGGAAGGCACGACATGGCCCTGAAAAAATTCCCGATATGATACCAAAGAAATTCCAAAATTATCTTTAAAATTTTCCGAAGTGATCTAAAAAAGTCCCAAAGAAATTATCCCAAAATAGTACCTAAAGAGCCATTGAAGGTTAGAAATGGTCCGAAAAATTTCCATAAAGACGTCCCGAAACTAAATTTCCACAAAGATGTCCTAAAACTATACCAAAAATGGCCCAAAAACAACCAAAAATTTCCATAAAGATGTTCCGAAACTATTCCAAACATGGCCCGAAAAGTCTCAAAATGATCAAAAAAAGAAAAGACTTTGTCCTTTCGCGACGTTATGCCTCAACGGACAAAAATGACCCTCTTTTAGTCTCTGATAATATCTGTCCTGATGTAAAGCTCAAAAATCATAGACAGTATCAAAAGAAGATGGAATGGCACCTAGAGTCTCCGAGCGAAAAGTTCTTCCAAAGATTTATGGTACGTTAGTTGAAGATAATAGCGAGTATCGAAGCTTTATGGCTCCGCCTTCCGCGTTATGTTATGTGAACGAAAAATAGACTTCAACGATTGTCAAAAGGGCGGTCTCGACTGAGATGGAAAAAACAGGTGGAGGAGGGTTTAGACTCAGTCGGTGTTTGGGACTATCGTCAATATTTTTGAAAGGATATTTTGTTTTTAAGTCCTGACAAACCAGTTTTTTCATTTTTTTCTAGCACTTGCCCGCGATTTTGCCTAAAAAACTTACAAAAAGGGATGGATACGTTTTTTTTTTTTTAATAACTTGACTTTAGCGCCACCTGCCGATATTCATTTTTATAACAGTGTTCGATTAAATATCAAACATAAGTGTCGAAAACGAAAAAAATCTAATCATAAATACTGGTAATGCAAGTATAGTGACCTAAGCGCCATCTAGCGGAAAAAATATAGTCGAGAGGACTTATCCAAAGAATAGACTATCAAAATTTGGTAAAAGTCATGTCAGTAGTCACACAAAATGATAAATTATGTGTATATGACACATTATCACAGTAGATCAAACACAAATTTATTTAAGTTTATTTAAATTTAGGGACCAATTATGGTAAATGCGGCTTTTTCGCTTGTGAAACAAAATTCTTACTTTACTGGCAGTAAATTTGGAAATGTTAATTTAATTTATATTTTTTAGTGGTGAATGTGAGTGTTAGCTGCATTTTACATAATTGGCCCATTACAGTCCTTTATAACTAAAGTACTATATTTACGGGTGGAAAAAAGAAATTAATTTGCTATAAACTTTTTACCGCCACGGGGTGTATATTAACAGCCCTTTTAATTACACTAGCGGCTATGAAATAATTAATTACACGACAAATTAAATTTTTTTAAACTAATTTGAGTAGCTTATTATTTTTCATTGCAATATATATGTATATAAGATAAATATCTATTTAACGTTCTAAAACTCTAATTTACCTTCACTGAAGCTTACAAGCACACTCGAGTGGGTTTACTTAAAATATTCTAATTTGCTACGAAACGCGCTTTAATTAATTCGTATTAACGATTTGCAATCTTTCGTTCAATTGCAATATTTATAAGTTAAAAAAAAAATAATTTTGTCGAAAAGTTGAACCGCACGCTCCGGTTGACCGGTGCCCACTGACTGATGTCTCGCTAACTAAATCATGTTATTATTGTGTTAAAGGTGATACACAGCAACAAATGAATAAAGCAACAAATACAAGTAACTACCTGTTAAGTGTATTGCTCCAACAATATTAAGTGTGATTAAAACAACAACAACAATAATAAAACTAAGTAGTAAATATATGAAAGTAATAAAAAAAAAATAAAAATAAAAAATAATAAAAAATAATTGGCTGTTACTTTGATTAGTACGTACAACATAAATTAAGAACCATTCGATTATCTTAACTACAACAGTAAACGTAAATTATTTCAATTTATCATATCAGCAATTTGCTATGAAATAGCCAAAGCGATAAGGCACATTGAGAGCATATAATAAGGCTAAGGAAGGGTTAAAACGCATGGAATGGAATAATATATAGTCCAACTGGGTAAGAATGACTCACATCACATCAATACTCATTTATATATCACTAGCGCTAATTCCGAATTAACTCCACTTTTGGGATATCATAACGATTTGACCGCTACTGTCAACGATAAATAAGCAAAAATAGTAAGGACAACTACCAAAATTACGATGATACCGCTACTGGACACTAGAGTCACCAAAAAATAAACAATCGCCAGCGACATCTAGCTTTAAATAGCAAGTACTACAACCAAAGCACTAGATGGCGCCGATTGTTAACATTCAATTTTTTGTGTGTCAGGGTAAAATTTGGATCTGATTAAAGAAGATTTATTGGAGGTAATCTCCGTGTGTGTATCCATACTTTTCTCATCGATACTTATGCAGCTGGGTATAAAAAATATATCGTATTCCATATATACCTGCAAAGAACCTACTCACAGAAAAACCTTAAAACTTAAGAAATAAAGCGTAATTTGTTTGTGTGTTTAATCAGTTCAGAAATTTGATTAATTATTATGTTTGAACATTGATATCGACTAGGAATATCTTGATGACTTTTAACAATTGAGCCTTTTTTTGTCTTAGACTACCTGCGGGTTAAGCATTTTTCTAGTTGTTCAGATCCAAAGCACTTATCATTTCAACTGAATGACTACTTTTCTCAACAATACTGGGTTCTCTCAACTGGTGAGCTAGATGTCACATCGCATTGTTAGTGGGTATCACATCATTTGACTAGTAATAAATCCACAAGGAATAGCAGGTGGTGCTCAATTAGCAATTTGGATGTCATATCATTCCAATGGTAGGATCTAATATCGAATTCGGCGCACCAGGTGGTGCGAAATCTGTTATTTTGTCGTATAATTTGCGTAGAAATCAATACTGAACATCAGGTGCTGCATAAAAATAACGGTGATATCACCTCACCTGGCTGTTGAGCCGAAAATCTCATCATTGTCTACAAATCCGTCGCTTAGAAATCATATGACTTCATGGGCACGATATCACATCATAAACGGCGCATCAGCTGTTGGGACGTTTTTCGTTTTGTTACATCATTTGGTGAAGCATCACTTGGTGAGCAAAATGTCACATCAACTGGTGAGCAGAAAATCAAATAATTTGCTTGCAATACGTGATCAACATTTGATGCCATTTCTTTCATTTTGTATCAGCATTGTCCTAGAAATAACCAAGCTCACAAAAATAAATACAAGGTAGCTTATCACCTGGGAAGAAATATATCACATCATCTGGTGAGCAGGAAATCCCATCATTCGTTCTCAAGCCCGTAAAATCACGTGATGTGACCCATCATTTACCTCGATATCAACAGACCTACGTGAAGGTGCCATAACACATGGGGAGACAAAAATCATATCACCTGGTGAGCAGTATGTCATATCATTTGCCTACATCACCTGGTGTGCGAGAAGTCAGATCATCTGCTGAGCAGAAAATCACCTAATTTGTTTAGAAATCACCAGATAAAATACAACAGCAGACACCGGGGAACAAAAATGTCATCTCATCTGGCGGACAGGATGTCACATCATTTTTCTACAACTCCGAAGCATCACGTGATGTGACATCTTTTCTTTTGTCGCATTATTTTCCTAGAAATCACCAGGCCCAAATAAACATTGCTGGTGGCACATCAGCTGGCGAGAAAAATATCGCATCACCTAGTGGGCACGATGTCCCATCATTTTCCTACAAATCCGATGTATCGATAATGTGACATCTGTCATTTTGTCGCATAAAAAAAATAAGCTGGTGGCACATCAGCTGGAGAGAAAAATATCACATCACCTAGCGGTGATATCAGAAGACCTACATAAAGGTGCCAGAACACCTGGGGAGAAAATAATCATATCAACTGGTGAGCAGTAAGTAATATCATTTGCCTACATCACCTGGTGAGCGAGATGTCAGATCATCTGCTGACCAGAAAATCACATCACTTGTTAAGAAATCACCAGATAAAAAATAGCAGCAGATACCTTGGAAGAAAAATGTCACTTCATCTAGCAGACAGGATGTCACATCGTTTTCCTACTAATCCCGATATCACATCACTTGGTGCGCAGGAAATCTACTCATTGGCACACAAATCCGTAGCTTGCCTGGCCGAGATAAAAACTGGCAGGTGTCACATCACCTGCTGAGAAAAATGTCACATGACCTGATGAGAAGGATGTCACACCAATTGCTTACAAATCCAACGCATCACGTTACGCGACCTCTTTCTCGTTCTAAGTCATTATACTTTGCTCATTTATGCTTACAACACAGCCAAAGCTACCTACTTGCTTTCATTCCTAAAATCTGGGCCACGTCTAAATTGTGATGTTTTGCCATCAAAAAGAGACAGTTTTGAGAAATGTGACAATCATTTCATCTACCTCCTCTAACATTGAAATTTTTCAATTAATTATTTTAAAGTACTTGTTGGCTGTACTTCAATGACAATGTATACCGTATTCCGCAGACGAAAAACTTAAAAGTTAAGGGCTTCCACGTGACCCCGAGTACCTGAGTACTTATGAACCAAGTAAGTGCTATAAAAACTAGTCTAGAAATTTAATTAAGACTGTGCAATTACAAATCGAATAACTTCTTAAAGATGGAGACTGCAAATGGGTAGCACGCGGAACACAACTTACTGCGATTAGATAAGTTTTTATTAATTGTGCTACCAATTTAGCATACAGGTATTAATGGTACGTGAGAAAATGCTGCTTGAAAAGTACGATTAGTTCACATAGCTACTCGTATTGATTTCACTTTCATACTGTTTGATAGGGTAATCTCGAAAGCCTACAACAAAATAATAATTGAAATCAATTTCAAGTTCAAAAAGCTATTGAAAATATTTCCACTTCTGACAGCTACTGTAAACAGTTATTTCAACATATGTACTTGAAAAGAAAGACTTCGTAAAGATTAAAGATTTTGTAGAGGCGCTGAATAAGTTATCTAGACAAGTACATATGAAGATAAACGTTATGGGACAGGGCGACCGGATAACTCATAATAAGCTCGAAAATGGTAGGTGGTTTTTTTTTGTTTCTCTCAGAGGAATAGTTAGTATCTAAAAAAAAAAAAAAAAAAATGGCCAACAGGTTATCATAACCTCTAACGAGATTTTTAGCCGAGCTTCTCTTTCCACCTTGTGGTGTGTTGCTTTTGAGTTTTTCCTACAAGTTGGCGGGACCTACACTTTTTTGCCGACTCCGAGGGGCGACCCCGTTTAGAAAAATCGTTTTTCTAAATAATTTTTGATGTTACTTTTGCCGGGCATCGAACCGTCACGACTTGGTGTAGAAGGCCGAACACTTCACCGCTACACCACGACGGAGATAAATGGTGGGCGGCGAGCAGTTTATTATTATTGTTGTTCTTATATTATATGGTTGAGAAAGTTGGCCGGGGTTGCCGGTTCGAATCCCACCTCAACCAAAGTCCTTTTAATTTTATTATTTTAATTTTCTATTTAGTTTAGTGGACTGTAAAATCATTTTATTAAACTTTATTGTTGTTATTTAATGAGGGTGAGCGCTAGGCCCAACGCGACACTTAGCAGCAAAAGCTGAATGATAATCAGCACTAGGCTCTGAGGCAGTTAGCAGCTTTAGCTGATTGACACTCACTTTACCCACATTATATTATTTTATACGTAGTATTTATTTAGGGACGTAGATCCCTTCCAAAAGTTATTTATATGCATCGTCGTCATTAGGGGCGTAGATCCCCTTCGTAGCGTATGCATAGGAGGCTAGCGTGAGTGCTAAATCCACGATTTGTTGAAGCGGCTATAAGATATGTATTCAGAAAATTCTATAAACTATCTGCGAATTACATTGGTATGTAATGCAGAAGATATGAAATGAACGAAATAATCATAGCTTATGCCGCGTAAACATTTAGTTATAAAGGGTTTAGAAGACACCCTAATTTTTTGAAAATAAAGATATCTCTCTTTAACCCTTGTTTTTGGTTTACTTCAAATAAAGATTTCTCTCAAAGTAAAACAATAATTTATTGAAAATTAGATTTTCATCTTTTCAAATCGTAAAACATCACTTTCATTTTGTAGCATCATATTTGCCCAGACAACACTAAAATTTTAAAATATTGGTCAACATCTATGGAGTAGAATCGTATGACGAATGAATGCTTTACACCAGACGACGCATAAAAAATAGCCAGTGTTGAATCACCTGGTGAGCAGGATGTCACATCACCGCGTAAGCAGGCTTCTTTCATTTTGTAGCATCATTTAACTAGAAATCAGCAAACTATACAAAATTTTTAAAAGGTAGGGCATTATTTGGGTAGAAATATATCACATCGCATGGCGAGCAGAATGTCACATCATTTGCTAGAAATCCGGAGCATGACGTGATGTGACTTATTCTATTGTGAATCATCATTTTCCTAGAACTCACCAGGCTCACAAACATCTAAAGGTGACACATCACTTGGGGAAATAAAGATCTTTCCTCTTAAATCCCAATTTACTGAAAATAAAGGATGGTCGCAGCGAGTGCCTATCATATCAGACTAAAAATGATTATTATTTCATGTAGGGTCGCACTAACTTTCTCACTCTCGATCTCTCTGTTCCTCTGAGAAACTCAACGTGAAGTTACTTTTTGGACAGCTGTTATATGATGGCCTATTTAGGCTGTTTTTATCTCTCAAATATTTAGTTGCCTTCTAACAACATATGTATTCGTTTTGTTTTGCTTAGTTCATTCGCGTCTTTTGTAATTTAAATAAACAGATATATTTGTCCATAAAATGGTACATACATACATACAAATTTTATGATTGTGAGTAGGTATCGCATAGGCATCAACTAGTAGTCCAAAGTTATGTTAGCTCTCTGCAAAGATCTCTCAGTGTAAAGGTAATGGCCCAATGCACGCTTGCTTTGGTGGCTTTGCCTCGAGAAATGTCAAAATTCTTTTGAACTCTACTGAAATGTATGAAAGTTGGCCCAGTGGCAGCTTTACTTTGCTTGCTTGAAACGCTTCAAAGCGTCGAATAGCCCAAATTTCTATTTGACAGCGCTTTACACGCTTCGCTGTTTGTCTTATTGTTGTCTTGTTTGTCTCCTCCTTTTGTAGCTTCTACTGGGCCATCGAAGCTTTAAAAGGAAAGCAAGGTAAGCCTAGGTAAGCAAGCGTACATTGGGTCATCAGCTTAACTGATGTCAACTGAGTAGTTGCTGCTGTCACCGTATTAGACTTCTTGTTGAAATACCAATTAGGTGTTTTGTAGTAGAATCCGGTTAGATCGGCTTATTGCCGTGAGTGGTTATTGTGAGTGGTTTTTTTTTGCGCGCAATCATAACATTTTTATGGCAGTGGAAGATTTTCTGAATGAAATTGCTAAAAGTGCAGATCAAGAATCGAAGGAAGCGAGGGGAACAACTGGATAGTGATTGTGGTTGTGATTAATTGGCTTCAATCGAAGTTTTATGCTAAAGACATGAAATAATTTTGATCAAATATATGTACATTAGGGTTATGAATTTTTAGATAGTCGAATTTTCAAAAATGCCCCCCCTTTTTTTATAAAGATTACTTACCAAACAAACGTCCCAAAAACGTACAGAATCGCATAGTAAAACCGGATTTAGCAAATATGGCGAATTCAGCACCATCCAGCGAGGAAAAGTATGTCTTGCATCGAGAGGACTTTCATAAAGAACAAACGGCAAAAGTTTTAGGATATTATCTCCAGGAATTGAGAAAATGTTCTGGCACACCATTGTCCCACACGTAATAAACTGTGGGACGCTTTTGTCTCAATGGTAAGAAGGGACATAAACTGTTAAATAAGAGACTCGTAGATCTATATCTATAGTTTATTTTTATTTTTTTTTTGAAATCAAATAGTTCTTATCCTATGATAACAAATAGTATCTTATATATAAATGCGCAATGTTCAAAAGTTTTTTCCCTTTTTTGCAATAACCACAATTCTAAGGTATATAAAATTTGATATGTATCGATAGGTCTCCCCGAGCAGGGTGTGCATCAACAAACCAAAAATTAAAAAATTAATTATAACATGAAACAAATAATTTGAAAGTCACACCACTACAAATGCTAAAAACGCACTCACTTTCATTGTTGTGTTTGCATTCATTTCTGTTGGGAAGAGCCCGAGTGTGAGAACAAGAGTTTTTTTGTTGCCAGCAATAATAAACATGAGCCAGCCCAGCCAACTTTATTGAGCGTAGGTACAAACAGTGTTTACAAAAAAAAAATCTGTGAGTAGGTATTCAGAGAAGCAAATGCTTGCCTAGACTTGATGTTGTGAAAAAAAAAAAAAAATACAAATAAGCTACTTCGTGCATAGACTGTGAAATAAAAGAAAATGGAAAATTGATAAAAAAAAGAAAATAAAGTTTAACAAAAAATAGAAAAATGATTGAAAGTAAAGAAAGAAATTTGTAGGAAATGAAATGTAAGGAAATAATATAAAATAAATAAAAATAAAGCAAAATGAAATAAATAAAAGTATAAAATAAACGAAAGAATGGGAAAGGAAGGGAATGGATAAAAGGAAAAAAAGGAAAGGCAAAGCAAGGAAAGGAAAAGAGAGTAAAATGAAAGGCAAGTAAAGGTAGGGAAAGGAAAGGAATGGAAAAGAAAAAGGAAGGGAAAGAAAGGAAAGGTAATAAAAGTAAAGGAAAGAAAAATAAAGGAAAATAGAGAAAGATAAAGAAAGGGAAGAATAAGAGAGAAAATAAAAGGTAGGTAGGTAGGGAAAAGGAAGATATGGAAAAGAAATGAAGGTAAAAGAAAGAAAAATAAAGGAAAGGAAGGGAATAGAAAGGGGAAAAATAACTATAGGAAATGATTGGAAAAGAAATAAAACTAAAGGAGTTACGAGAAGGAGAAAAAAGAAAAGAAAAGAAAAGAAAAGAAAAGAAAGGAAAGAAAAGAAAAGAAAAGAAAAGAAAAGAAAAGAAAGGAAAGAAAAGAAAAGAAAAGAAAAGATAAGAATAGAAAAGAAAAGAAAAGAAAAGAAAAGAAAAGTAAGAAAAGAAAAGAAAAGAAAAGAAAAGAAAAGAAAAGAAAAGAAAAGAAAAGAAAAGAAAAGAAAAGAAAAGAAAAGAAAAGAAAAGAAAAGAAAAGAAAAGAAAAGAGAAGAAATTAAGTAAAAGAAAATAAATAAAATGAAGGCAAACGAAACGAAACTACAGCAAAGAATATGAAAGGGAAGGCGAGAAAAAGAAAATAAAAGGTATAAAGGAATGTAATGGACCGGAAAGGAAAGGTAGGAAAATAAAAAAGGAAAAGAAAGGAAAATAAAAGACAAAAAAAAAGAAAGGAAAAAGAAAAGAAAATGAAAAGAAAAGATAGAAAAGGAAAGGAAAGAAAGGAAAAGAAAAGAAAGGAAGGGAAGGGAAGGGAAGGAAAGGAAGGAAAGGAAAGGAAAGGAAAGGAAAGGAAAGGAAAGGAAAGGAAAGGAAAGGAAAGGAAAGGAAAGGAAAGGAAAGGAAAGGAAAGGAAAGGAAAGGGAAGGAAAGGGAAGGAAAGGAAAGAGAAGCAAAGGATAGAAAGGGAAAGGAAAGAAACGCAAAGGAAAGGAGAGAAATGGAAAGGAAAGAAAGACAAATAAAAACGACCTAAAATAAATAATTATAAACATTGAAAGTGTATTACTGAATGTTGTAAAGAGGGATTAAAGGGCAAAAGGAAGAGGAATGTGTAGAAACGGAGGATATAAAAAATCTGGAAAAGTAAGGAATATTTGAGAAATAGCAAAAAAGTAAAAGTTTTAGAAACTGCATTTCAAAAAGATAGCGAAATAATAAGGTTTTGTGGTTAAATTTCAAGCAGTGCGCAAACTCTAGTTTTAGTGTTTGGAATAATGATTATAATTTTAAATTTTTTAATATGTTATTGTTGGGACATATGGGTCTCAGAGACAAATACTGTTGGAACACATATATCCTAGATTTAGTTTTTTGATCCATAGCATATAGAATTTTAGCAACATCGAATATTTGTTATTGTTCACAGAAGCTTACCTCTCCATTTTTCCACAAATTTCGCAATTGATAATATACAGATTAAATTTTATTCACTTTTTTCCACAAAAGCATCCGTTGGGACGTATGTGTCCCGTCAGTATTGAAAGGGTTAAGAGTAGTTACATTATTTTTTAACCATAAAAATCTTTGGTTAAATTAAAACGATTTTAACCTAAAAATTTCTTGTTATTTACAAAAAAAAATAAAAATACTGAACTTTCGTACTGAATTTGCTTACTAAACGAATCACGTACACTTTTTAAAATCACAGGTACTTAACTATTTTTTTCTACATCTTAGTTACATATTTGGAGAAAGACCTCAAAATCTTTTTCAAAAACGCTCTATCTGCGATAATTTTAAAACAAGCTATTTTCGAATTTGATTCAAACCTTTCATATTTCTAAATTACGTTCAAAATCGACCTATCTCAGGCGAAAATGTAATACATTTTTGTTTCGATACGGCGTTTTTGAAATTCATTCTGAGTAAGGGCGTGCTTGAACCGAATTCTAAAACAGAGTGTTGCTGGAAAATATGCTGGGTTGGAACGTTTTTGAAAATTTTTTTGATGGTTAGTCTTCCGTTCAGCCGACGATATCTAAAACTAATTTTATTCCTTAAAAATTACTTAAATAGAGCAAAATGATTTAATACAAGTAGACGGAGCTTAAAATATTTTTAAAAGCTAAAAAATTACACTTCTATGTAGCTACACTTAAAAAAATATTTTTTTTTTTCTGTTTTTAAACTTAAATTATGCTAAATTTATCAATTAACCCTAGTTTAACGAAGCTCTATTCCTGCGTATAAATTTTGATGATATCATTCACACTCGCCGAAGCTCCCGAAAATAGAGCAATTATCGCAATTATGGATAAAAATATGTTTTTGTACAATCTCCAGCTGCATGCGCCCAAACGATGGGGCCACAAATGAATGGTTTCGCAAACGCTGGGTACTAATATGCCTGAAAAAATAATAATAAAATATATAAAAAAATAATTAAAGAAGTGTTTATACGAGTGAAACTCAAAATTATATACCCAGTTGTGAGATTATTTTTTTTAATATCTAGTTTTCGCAAAGTAATATGTATTTAGGGTTGCCACCTAAATTTTGTTTAAATATTGAACAAGATGTGCCAATATGGGTATCAAACAAAATTTATTTTCGACCTTATTCCAAATATGCCAATTTCAAGCAGGGTTACCACCTAGGGCTACCACCGGACCGCATTTAATTTATTTTTCCTTATATCTCGGGAACCGCTTGACCGATTTGTATAAAATTTGGCACAAAGATAGCATGATTTATTTTTAGATTATATAAATGGGTGTTGCCACTTGGGGCGGTTTACAGGGTTGCCACCTATCTATTTTTTTTTAAATATTGAGAAAGATATGCCAATATGGGTATCAAATGAAATATATTTTTGGTGGTATTCCAAGTATGACAATTTTAAGCAGGGTTACCACCTAGGGCTGCCACCTGACCACATTTCATTTATTTTTCGTTATATCTCGGGAATCGCTTGACCGATTTGTATAAAATTTGGCACAAAGATAGCATGATTTATTTTTAGATTATATAAATGGGTGTTGCCACTTGGGGCGGTTTACAGGGTTACCACTTTTCCCGATTTTTTTTTTTAATATTGAGCAAGATATGGCAACATGGGTATCAAATGAAAGGTATTTTCGCTGTATTCCAACGATGACATATTTAAGCAGGTTTGAAGCCTAGGGTTGCCACATAACCGCATTTTCTTTATTCTTTCTTATCTCGACCACTATTTCGGTTGCTTTTTGACTAATTTGGATGGAGATCTAATAAAGAAGATGTAGGAGTGGTATAGCGATATGGAGAGGCAGGCGGAGAGAGAGAGCGGACTAAGAAGAAGAAGAAGTGAAGGAGGATGGGAAAAAGGAAAGGCAAGTATTTTTTTGTTTTAATACTATCAGCAGATGTGAAAAATGTTACTATGCTGCTAATGCATTTCCTCAACTTATATAATATGTCTGCCCTTAACCCAAAACTTACCCAGTAAGGAGAAGAATATCGCGCCAACAAGACCAATGAAAGGTTCTAGATTAGGGACGGCCGCCGCAATGCCACCAGTAAACAATATAATGCCAGTACGTAGCAGAAGTTGTGTTCGATTATGATTTTTTGGATCAAATTTGTGATTAATTTTTCGCCACAACAGTTCATTGGGTATATAAAACTGCAGACCATATGTGAAAAGTATAGCCACAGACATTAATAATTTTGCAGCATCGGCCAAACTAAAAAAAAATAAATTTTGTATTTAAAAAAAAAAAAATTTTTATGATTTGCAACACTTACGGATCACCAAATTTCAAATTCAACGTTATACTGCCACGCACCTCGCTACCATAACGCACATAACCAAAAAAGCCGATAACACCATACAGCACAACAACAATAATCATAGCTAAATTTAGTACACCAGGGCATCCCAAAAATTGTTCTGGTTTTCGCATCGTATTCTCAATCGGAAACACAGCACCAATACCTTCCATAGCAAAGATGACGGTAGCAAAAAATAACGGTATTTGTTTGATGTTAGCAATTGCTGGCTTATCGGAGAAGTTCAACGGTTCATTGAACAAATAATACAAAACAATGCCAAAGGTGATCACAATTAAAACGTTAGCTATAGCCGAGAAAGGTACCAAGAATTTCAGATTCCTTATTTGTCCTATAAATAGGCAAGGTATTACAGTCATGGCAATATAAATACGTACATCCCATTTAATGCCGCAATCATAGTTGATGACATCGTGTACGGATGTTGCAATGAATATGATGTAGACGCAAGCGGCGGCATAGTAAGTGCCCATTAGGCCATATTCGACGAAGTTTCTGTGGTGTGAAGAGAGAGAGTGAGAGAGAGAGAGAGAAATGCAGTGCCGTTAGAGAAGGTGTAAGGAAAGTGAGGTATGTAAACTTACTTCGCAAAACTCGACCAAGAACGAAAACGTTTGGGACCTTTTCCGCAGTTTCGGCGAAATTGAGCGCAGGTACCTTAACGTCTTTGCAGATTTCTTGTGAGGTTTTGACCTGTGGGGATAGAAGAAAATTTGTATTAAAATTTGGAAAAAAGGAAAGAAAAATTGAAAATTTATTCGAGAAAATGGGCCTTAGAGGGCCAACTGAGACTTCACTTTAAAGTGGAATTAAATGACTTAAGATTAGGATGATAGAATAAATTTCGGTAGTAAAACGAGACTCGAAGAGACCAAGTCCTCGATGGAAGTAACCTAATTTAGATACTTGACAACAGGAGATTGTTCAGAGGTCTTTGCGTTAATCTGGAAGGGAAGATCTATTCCCAATCCATGATATGTTGCCCTTGTCAAAGGCTGATGATTTCTTAGTGCTACTGGTGTACAGGGGACTTCTCAGAAGCCTTTGAGTCAATATTTGAAGAAAAAATCTCACCTTCCAAAACGTTCAAGCGATAGTTTAGCTGACTCGCAGACAAGCTCTGAGAGAATATACTGCAAGTGGTTAGCGCGAGTTCGCTGTGGACTTTCATCAAAACTTTCTAGATCCTAGGAAACTATGAGTTTCAACAGGGTTGAACGAAATTGGTGTTGGAATGTAGTCTGCTACGTTGAGCAGTTCAAGAGATGGTTGGGGTTGTGGGGGACACATTAGTTGGGCATATCTGGATTGATACTTTACAGTATCAAAGTTGGCCGGAGCAAGACGTCCTCTCTCGGAAGCTCCTATATGCATTTTAATCGCCTCTTACGACCGGTATGCCTAACTCGGTCATATTCTAAGCCCCTAAACCGCAGGGAACCCTTCATGATATGTTGCACTTGTCGAAAGCTGATGATTTGTTAAAGCTGCTGGGGAGCAGAGGACTCTCCAGAAGCCTTTGATTGGAAATATTTGAAGAAAAAATATTTCCACTATCCGAGGAGTTTAAGCGATAGTTTAGCTCACTCGCAGACCACCTCTGAGAGAATAGACTGCAGATAGCTAGCACGAATTCGTTGTGGATTTTCATAAAAACTTTTTAGATCCTAGGAAACTATGAATTCCAATAAAGTTCAAGAGATAGTTGGGGTCGTGGTGGACACATGCGTTGGGCATATCTGGGTTTAGTCTTTACAGTATCCAAATGAAAGTTTAACAGTGTGACTTGCGCTCTCTCGGAAGCTCGCGTACCTCAATAGCCGCCCTTTAGGCTAAGGATAAGTACATGTTGGGCAGGGCTACACTCCGTTACAACAACAACACCAACAACAACAACAATAGGCGACTCTTTTACGGCATTCACCGGGTCGCAGCTGTCTGAACACAAGTTACGTTCAGCCTTTCAGTGAGTCGGACTCTAGATGTCACTAATATTGAGCATTCCTTTGAGGACGTTACGCACTACTTTTTGGAGGGTATTTAGGTGCTGCAAAAGGTGCAACAATAGGCCCGCAGTAATCTGTTTAGCTTACAACGAAATCAAAACTATTAAGAATCCTGAATGCTGGATTGGTCACCTTAGGATGAGCTCTACACAGTCCAATCAAATCTGATCTTTACTTGGCTCGAGTCTAGAGTGGTTGAACAGACCGATTCCCTCCATTAAAGGATTTCACTGGTTACCATTTCAGGCTCCCAGTGTTTTGAAGTCCTGGATTTTGTCTTTGGTCCACAAGTAGTAGGAAGAGACTACCGAATCCTTTTTAGTAACTTAAGGGATTCCTTACCACGAACCATCCAGCTTGCTTTGACATCTATCAGCACAATTTTTATCCTCCTTCAGACATTTGTATCAATAAAAGTCCGCCCCATATCCGAATGAACTCGCATCCCATGACTTTTTCAAACCTTATTATGTTTTAGGGGTACATATATGTTACTTTGATTGTGATTGCTTCTAAACTCCCACCAAAACTCTGACGCAGTTCACGCCAAGGCGCTAATTGCCTTGTAAATAGGCGGTGAGTTTGAAGTTTTCAGTAGCATCTTTTTGAGTATGACAGGTGTAAATTGAGTGCGAAGTAATTATTATTCATCTAACAAACATTCCTAGTCCAACAAGAGCTACTTACCAAAATGTGAACGCAATGCGTACAAATGATGCCCACAAACAATGTCGCCACCGCACTGAAAATTAAGCCACCATTAGAGAAAGCCATTGGCATCGCTAAAATACCGGAACCCAATGAACTCTTCAACAAGTGCGCTAATGCGCCGCGCGACGATTGACCTTTAAGTTGATCTCGATGATCCGATGGTATGTACTCGGCGTTGAGTTGTGGCTTTTCGGTTAAATTTGTGCTGAAATTTTAATAAAAAATAATATTTAATTAATTTTTTCTTTATAAATATTTTAATTATTATTTTAGAGAAAATAATTTTTTTTTTCAAAGTTAACTAACCGTGAGTTGAAATCAGTCAACGAAAACACTGAGGCTGACTTTTCTTTTGACGCCGGCATCGGTATCGTCGTTGAATTCGCCATCTAAAAATAGAGTTTAACAATTTTTTAATATTATTTACAATAATATTTTAATTATAATAATTTATAATTTAAAAAAAAAAAAAATACTGAATGAAAAGTCTATATAAAATATTATATTACGATTGTTAACACTACCAGGACTTCATGTTGATTTAACATGATTTGCTGTTAAAACAACATTATCTGTATTTTTAAACTAACTATCTCATGTTAATTCAACATTATATTTCTGGTTAATTTAGCATGACTAATATTAAAAAAAAAAAAAAAAAACAAGTAAGGAAAGCTGTATTCGGCTGTGCCGAAGGCTATATAACTTTCATGAATAAGCGTCACGATTTCCACTGTTCGATCCCCAGCCTGTGTGAATTTAACTTTAGCTCATACCGAAATTATCGGTACTATCGATTATATGGGGGCGATGTGTTTTATTGGTCCAAACTCATTGATTTTTAACACCGATATTTCACATATAAAAATAGCAATACTTACAAAATTTCACCTCAACTATCGATCTCTTCACAAACCACCCTCTGGAGAGAAAACCTAGGGTGAACCGGAAAATCTGACTTCAAATTCGAATTCAGCACACCCAAAAGCTTCAGAAACACGTTAGGATTTTCAAAAACTTAAATTTTGTTGTACAGTGTTATTAAAAGCGATGTAATTACACCCTCAAAAAAACGTGTCAAAGAAGTATAAAAAAAATGTTTAAGTAAAATTTGTTTATCCAAAGTAGAATATTAGGTTACACAATTTTTAATCACAAAAATATAATAAGGGTATTCATTTAGCTTGTCATTTCGCGAAAAAAATGGTTCGGAGTTTTTCGTTTCATTTATAGAATTTTTCGGATCGTTTCGGAACTTTTTCGGAATAATTTCTGTACTTCTCTTTAAATAATTTTGGACTTCTTCGGTACCATTTCGGGATATGTTCCGAAATTTTTCGGGACCATTCTAGACTTTTCTGGTATTAATTTTGAACTTTTTCGGCAACATTTCAGAATGGTTTTCGAGACTGTTTTGTGACCCTTTCGGGACTTTTTTGGGATCATTTCGGAACTATTCTGGGCCTATGTCGGGACTTTTGGGGATAATTTCAGTACTTTTTCGGGATATGACCCAGAGTTCTTTGGGATGAAATTTTTCAAATTTTTTTTTACATCATTTATGGAATTTTTAGGGACCATTTCCCTATAACTGTTTTCGGGACCACTTTTCTCAAAACGATGCCGAAAAAGTCCCAAAATGTTTTCCCTAAAATTATTCCAAATGGTCCCGGAAAAGTCCCGAAATTATCGCGAAAGGAATTTCAAGTTGTGTTAATTTTTCCTTTTTGATGCTTTTTAAAAAAACGTTGGCCAATAGTAAGTCAGAGCAATACTGAACTAAAGCTTTATTGTCTTTGGTTTGAAAAATTTTCGAAAAAAGTACAAGTTTTTTTTTTTTAATTTTTTAATATATTTTTTGGTGGGTTTTTATTTTGTAAAATTGAAAATTTTTAAAATTTTTCTCAAAAAATTTAAATTTTTTTTAAACTTTTTCTCAAATATGTTATATATGTAAACATTCGAATTCACTATCTCAAAATCTTCATTACTCAATTTTGAAATTTTTACTAATATTTATTTAATCTCTTAAGGGAAAATATTTGAACTTGGACAGTTGTTGATTACTGGCGTAAGCTTTCAAGTACCTTGCAGATATTTCGTTTTGAAAAAATTTTTTTAATAAGAGAACTCTTTGAATCCTTTATTTAAACATATTGTTATTTTTTTTTTGTAACATTGTACTTTTGTTATTGTTAACTGTCCTTTTAATTTACCTTTGTCATTACCGAATGCGTGACCTAAATAACAAACACTTGATATTATTTTCACGAAGATATAATTTCACTATTTGGTAATTAAATTTCACGAAAACTCTACTGCACACTCGACTTAATTCCCGTTAACTGATTTGTGTCAAGCAATTCGAGCGATGTGATGAAGAATTTGGCGGCAACAGATACGAAACAAGAGTTCTGACTGAATTGCACAGACAATTTAAACTATAGTAAACAAATACTTATATATATAAGAATTGGAACATATCTATACACGGCTAAAAAAATGAGCCAACGTTTTAAATCCGTCTAAAGTTTAAGCAATTTTTCGGTCATTCAGAGCGCCTCGGCTCGAGACCTGCCGATTGTTAAATTTTATTTTTTAATTTTTTAAACTTTTTGGTTTAAAATGAAAACTTTTCGGTTTAATATTAAAACCTTTTGGGTTTACTATTCATGTTTTGTTTTTATTTAATTTTCAAAGCTGTTTCAGTTGTAGAGCAGTCGGGTATGATGCGGAGAGTTTTGGTTCAAATCCCTGCCAACAAAAAAATTTTTTTTTTCTCCAAAAAATGTTAAAAAATGTCTGCTTTAAAATTTAAACCCTTTTCATTTCATCAATTTTCTCTAAAACTGGCATAGCTTCAATATGAAACCAAATTTTGTTTGGTCATACATATATATATATAGCCCAAAAAAGTTTAAAATTTATTCTCAAATTTTTAGCCGTGTACTGAATCTATATTAAACTTAAGTCGATCTTCTTACTTTTAACTAAGAACATATCAGTGGAAAGAATTTAAGATTAATTACACTGTACAACAAAATGGAAAATCCCACCGGGTTTCTCAACGGCTTCTGAAGCTTTTAAGTGTGCTGATTTTTTTTTTTTAATTTTTCAAAGGTCAAGGAACGATATTTAGCGGCATACAATTGTTCGATAGCGCAAAAACATGGTAACTTAGTAAGAAAAAAAATTAAAAGACAATTTTTTTACTACTACCGATCTCTGAACAAAATACCTTCTGGCGAAAAAAACCTACAGTGACCCGAAAACTCTTCACTTCAGATTCAGCACACTCAAAAACTTTAGAAACCGATGAGAACCCCTCTGAGATTTTTTGGCCTGTTGTATAGTGTTATTAAATCGAGTGTCAAAAAGTTACCTCACTATCACTGGGTGCTTGCAAACAAAATATGATAATAAAGGTTTACTCTTTCCTTGTAGAAGAAGAATCAAAGATACAAACAAGAAGGGGATATGTCGGATTGCATGTGTGGGGAATTCTATAAAAAATTGTGTGGTTTTTGAAATTTTTGAAATGTGGGTAACCTCCCTTTGGCGAGTTCTCAACAGGTTTTATTTCGTATAAATCTCGTTAGCGATGAGTAATTATCGATACACTTTACTTCAAAGTGTTTTTTACCTGTCACTTTTGTAATCAGTACAAAACGAGTCACCAAGTGTGTAGCTCAAGATCGTCCATTTTGGAAACTGGTTCTGAATTTCACTTCAGATTTGCCAGATTATAGCGTGCTAAATATGTTAAGGTGAGATTAACACTTAAGTTGGGTATTAAATGAAAGGTATTTCTAGCCGTATTCTAAATATAACAATTTCAAGCATGGTTGCCACTTAGGGTTGCCACCTAACCGCAATTTATTTATTTTTTCGTATATCTCGGGAACTGATTGACCGATTTGTAAAAAATTTGGCATTTAGACAATTTGATTCATTCTAAGATTATTACATAGGGTGTTGCCATTTATGGCGGTTTACAGGGTTGCCCATTATCCCAATTTTTTTTTTTTTAAATATAGAGCTAGATATGCTAATAGGGGTATCAAATGAATGGTATTTTCGACCGTAGTGCAAATATGACAAATTCACGCAGGGTTGCTTTTTAGGGTTGCCACCTAACGGCAATTTATTTATTTTTTTCGTATATCTTGGGAACTGCTTCACCGATTTGGATAAAATTTGGCATTAAGACAATTTGATTAATTTTTAAATTGTATACATGGGTGCTGCCATTTGGGTCGGTTTACAGGGTTGCCACCTATCTCAATTTTTTTTTTAAATATTGACCAAGATATGTCAATATGGGTATCAAATGAAAGGTATTTTCGACCGTATTCCAAATATGACAATTTCAAATGGGGTTGCCACCTAATTCCTTTTTATTTTTTTGTCTTATATCTCGGAAAGCGCTCTACCGATTTATATAAAACTTGCCATAAAGATAGTATGATTCATTCTAAGATTATATAAATGGGGGTTGCCACTTCGGGCGGTTTACAGGGTTGCCACCTAACTCAATTTGTTTTAATATTGAGCAAACTATGCCAATATGGGTATAAAATGAATGGCATTTTCGCCGTATTCCAACGATGATGCCACCTAACCGCATTTTATTTATTCTTCCTTCTTATATCGACCACTAGTTCGGTTGCCTATTGACCCATTTGGATGAAATTTTACTAGAATGTTAGTATGCTTCATTCTAATTTTGTCCACCTGGGTGTTCCCACTTGCGGTCCACCTGGGTGTTCCCACTTGGGTTGCCACCTATTTTTTTTTTTTAATCTTTTTGGAGGAGAAATCTCTTTTCGAGGAATACCGAGCAAGCTCGGTCACGCAGGTATGTACTAATGATATTAATAAACTAGCTGACCTGGCAGACCTTTTTCTGCCACAAATTTATTGACCGTCATGTTTCTCTAACCCGATCCCTATATCTATCACAATCCCTATTCCTATCTCTATCTCCATCCAAGTCTCTAACCATATCCCTACCATCGGGTTCTGAAAGGCAATAGGAAAAAACCAATGGGTGCTGTAATTAAGGCAATTGCAATTTTCAATTACAAAATTTGTACTAATAATCTTTTAAAGTTATGTTATTAGTTCATGTTTTTTCCTAATGGTTTTAATTACACTTGTATGTAGTTCAACAATCTTAATTGGTTTTATTGGTACTGTTAACTGGATGTTGTTAAAACAGGTGTTGTCGCTACATTTCCGAAAATAAAAACAAAATTTGTAAATATTTTGGGGTACATTGAGCAATTACAGAAAAAGGTGATAACATGTTCGTAGCGGGGGGATTGACAAAATTTCGCTTTTTTGTTCCCAAATTTACGATTGTTAGTAATAAACAAAACCAATTATTAGTTAACTATATTGGTTCGTTTTTAAGACATTGTCATCATCAGTTATGCCAATATAATAAAATCACTAGATAATAGCGTCACATTTTTTAGTAGACATAAAAATAGCATTCATTGTTGTTGGTCCCACGTGCCATATAAATTATTATGTTTTTTTTTTTTTTTTTTAATTGTTGATTTAAACTGAATACAAAGAAGTATAAATATTAACAAAATTTAATTATCTTAATGACACAAGAATTGTATGCGATAGGTTAAATAAAACATGCATAAAGTTATCAAGAGAGCCGACTTTGACAATTAGGCTAAATTTATTTGCTATATACGCATGTATCTAAATATTAATTCAATTGCAGGTAGACAAATATTTTATGGAATTTTTTTGGTTGACATAAATTCTTTGGTTTTATTTAATTTGTAATTAGACTACCTAATAGACTGGGTTTAAAAAAAATTTCAAATTAAATTTTAATTTTTTAAGGTTGTTATGACAAAACCACAATTCCAAAATAAGGGTGTAAATAGCTCTGATCCCTTACTGCCCTTACTTTTCTGACTAAATATAGTAGAGCTGTCAAAATCAGAAAATCCGCGCTCAATGCGAGAGCAATACCAAAGAGTACGGGATCGAAAAAATGGTAGAACTGTCAAACTTGGTCGCTTGACAGTGCTACAACATGTAGTCAGAACTTACTAGCAAAAAATCTGCTGACTAAATCTTGCAACTCTCTGACTAGAGAGCTCAACTAGTCAGAAAAGTGGCGTACGGGATCACTTTCCTGTAGTCCGTGACTGTTTCTGACTATTTCTGACTGTTTCTGACTGTCAAATTGGTGTAAAGGATCAGAGATAATATTTGTTTTCTTGATTTACATCAAAACGGCTTATTTTCCCGGAAAAAATCATATATTTTTTTTTTGTTATAAAATCGATCTCTCAGTTAACGATAAATTTATCGAAATATATCGAAGTCCAAATGAAAGCAGGGGCCTTCCCCTTTCGGTTGCTACCCATATTGTAGGGTAATTTTAAGGTTTTTGGATAAACACATTTTGACCGATAACTCAGTTATCGATAAGTGTAAGTGCTTTTTTTGATTTGCATCAAAACGGCTTATTTTCCAGGAAAAAATCATATATCTTTTTTGTTATGAAAAACGATTTCTACATATTTTCAAGAGAAATGCTAAGAGCAAGCAAAAAAACAAATGTATTTTAGCAATTTTTTTTTACTTTTGCTCCAACTTTCTTGTGTAAAAAAAAACGGGTTAAATAAAAAATGTAAAGATCGGTTATATTAACAAAAAAGGTCATATGAGTTTTTGCGAAAAAATGACAAATTCGATTTATTTTATTTTTAAGATTGTCGATTTTTAACAACACCCTGTGCCCCGGCAATCGAGGTTTGTGCTAAATTGAACCATCTTAACAATTTTCAAACCGAACTATTTGCGCTGCTCAAAATAGTCAGTTGCCTCCTTTTTGTACGAATTTTACTGCGTTTGTTTTGAAAATTTTACCGAAAAAAACTAAAGAAAGAAATGTGCGGTATGTGTCTATGGTTGTGTGGGTGACAGTACATGTGTTTGCCCTCTGTCGGTTATTAGCACAGATGTTCTATGGTTTGTGACACAGGTATGCTATGTTAGTTGGCACAGGGTGATCTTGTGAAAGTTAAAAAAAATTCTTCATACCCACCAACTAAATTTTTTGTTCATAAGGGGTTCCTGTTACATTTAATTTTAGGTAATATATTTGTTTAACATGACTATGAATGAGTAAAAGCAACGACTATGATTACGGGTTATAGTATATTAGCACAAAGTGTCGATCTACCTACCATCCATGCATCGATTAAAAGGAATAGAACGGTATCATCCCTAGGTGGAGGGTGTTACAGATGAAAATTTATTGCTCACTTTGCACCAAAAAGTTAAAATCGAAAATCTCATTGATTTACGCTCTTTTAGCGGTTAAGGTTTGTTATTTTCGAATTGTTAAACTCAACTCAAATTCAATGCACACTTAATATTTTTTGTATTTGTATGTTATAAAATTTAGTCATATGTATTACAAAATTTTCCATTACAACAATCGCGTAATTTTAAACAACACTCTTTTGAGCTATGCGTCTTCGAGCATTCAAATGTCACTTCAACTGTCAACCAGTATTGACAAACTGATTGTTGACATAACATTGACAACTTTTGGCAGTTTTTACACATTATTTCATTTAGTTAAAGCAAAACAAAAAAAAAGATGCAGCTTTTTGCACAAAATTCAATGAAAACTGACGTCAAACTTATGATTGACGGCTACAGTACATTTTTGAGAGGTAGCTAACATTTCATGAAACATCTCTTCATGAACACATACAAGCAGGGGCGTATACGCGGGGATGGTTTTCAGGTTCAAACCGTCCCCTTCGGAATCCAAAAAGTCATATTTTTCACATTAATACAGCAAAACATATAAAAAATAGTAAAAATTATTCAAAAAGTATAGTAAAAGTTACACAAAATAAATAGTAAAAATTTAACAAAAATATAGTAAAAAGACAGAAGAATATAGTAAAAATTACACAAAAATATAATGAAACTACACAAAAAGTAAAGTAAAAATTACACAAAAATATAGTAAAAATTGATCAAAAATATAGTAAAAATTGAACAAAAATATAGTATAAATTGAACAAAAATATAGTATAAATTGAACAAAAATATAGTAAAAATCGAACAAAAATGTAGTGAAAACTGAAAAAAAATATAGTAAAAATTGAACAAAAATATAGTAAGAATTGAGCAAGAATATAGTATAAATTGAACAAAAATATAGTAAAAATTGAACAAAAATATAGTAAAAATTGAACAAAAATATAGAAAAAATTGAACAAAAATATAGAAAAAATTGAACAAAAATGTAGTGAAAACTGAACAAAAATATAGCAAAAATTGAACAAAAAAATAGTAAGAATTGAGCAAGAATATAGTATAAATTGAACAAAAATATAGAAAAAATTTAACAAAAATATAGTAAAAATTGAACAAAAATATAGTAAAAATTTAACAAAAATATAGTAAAAATTGAACAAAAATATAGAAAAAATTGAACAAAAATATAGTAAAAAATTACACAAAAAATATGGTCAAAGATTACACAAAAAGTATACTAAAAATTACACAAAAGTATAGTAAAAAATTACACAAAAATATATTTAATTACGAAAAAAAAAACACAGTAAAAGTTACGTGAAACCTTGAATTTGACATTGCCCATACCAACAAATGTGGATATATATTTTTTTAAATACAACCGTAAAAGGCGAGCTTTGAGAAACTGACAATCAAAAATATCCTGAAAAAAAATTAAACCCTCTACCCCTTTTAAAAATCATGGATCCGCCACTGTATACAAGGTACCCTGTAGTCAAACCAGGCAATCAAAACCTGATAACCTGAAAGTGGAACGAATTCCCAGTAGCATTAGTCCATCAAGTGACTTTTTTAATAGCTTTAACAGAAGTTGGCCTAGGATATTTCAATTTCAGGATTTGATGTAAATCCCACATTAATCATAGAAGGTAACTGAAGATAGTTTAGTAGGTCAAGGATATGATCGTTAAAACTCGTAAAAATCGATCAATCGAATATTCGAATGTTACAACATTCTATTTTCAAATTTTGATTAGACAAATTGGAAAAAATCGTCCATTGTCGATTATTCGAAAATTTATCGCTTCGAAAAACATTTAATTGTTTGAACAAATGTTCGGTTCTAATAGCAGTTCAGTAATCTTTGAGTGTCGATTATTCGAATAATCTAAAAAAGTTTGATAGCCAATTGTACAAAAATCGAAAAGCGAAAATGGAATGTTCAAATATTCTATTAATCGAATAGTTTTAAGAGCCCTATTGCTTAATTTAAAAAATGTGTTTTTTTTTCACAAGTTCCGAACTCTTGTCCCCCTGAAGAAAACGAAGCTTGATCGTATAATTTCAGCTCAGTCAAAAAATTCTCTTTAAAAACTAGTATTTTTTCAGCCTGTTTTGGTATTTCACTGCCGGGTAGTAAATTACATGCGTGCGTTAGTACCATCACTTGTTGTAATAAGTTGTCTTGTGCGACATTATTAGCCAATTGTGCGTGCGGTGAAATTTTACTATGAACAAGCAGCCGGTTTTACGCATGCGCAGTGCTGATTTACAAAAAAAAAAAAATACAGGTAAAAGTATTTACATTAGAGTGTTCCACTTTAAATATATGTAGGAAATCTTTCTGGCTTCGCAAGTGGTAAATAAATTAGAGCTGAGCAAATATCGGCGTTATCGATAGATCGGGTGGTCTTTATAAGGTGCCGATATCGATTTTTTCAAAATTTTCGATTGTTAAGAAAAGCTACATTCATCGATCATCGATAAAATTCTCCTTAAAAAAAACTAATTCACGCTTTGTTTTAATGTAGTTTGATACTATCGATAGTCCAAATTAGGTAACGATAATATTGATAACACTATGAAAAGTAACGATAGGTTAGGTTAGTTTGAAGTTGCTGCCGCAGAGACACAATTAGGCCAGTTTTGTAAGGCGCGTTGTGATACCACCGACCCCAGAAAAAAAAACACCGATAAGTATGAATGCTTCTAATAGATTAATAGACGAAATATTTTATCGCTGACTTCCTCTGTCGGCATATTAAATCAAAGCAAATAAACACATTGTAAAGAGCGTTAACAAACCCATTATAATTGTATTGCAAAAATGTATTATGATGTACATGGTAAATTTTAATTTTGTTTACAGAACAACCACAATAAATTACGTTAAAAAAGTAGGTGTTAAGCAGAGAGCGCCGATAAGATAATTTTTTTTTTCAAGTGATCAAAAGTTGGGGGATGTCAGCGAAGTGTTTTTTTAGATTTTTTTTTCATGGCGCATGGGAACGTGCCAAGATTAGAGGAACAGCGCGCTGCAGCGCCGAACAAAATTACCCACTTTTCTATCCTATTTTTTGGTAAGCGCTATCCAGTGATTTCCCAAGAAATTATCCGAATTATAGAATTTGTGTTCATAGCTAGATTGTGTTGTTATTGTTGTTGTACTTCGCCCTGCATTGTCGATGACGCACTAAAAAGGGGTGTACTGATGTTGACACTCTTATGGTAGATACAAATATAATATAGAGCCTTGAGACTAAAATACATTTTTTTTACGTTCCCTGATTGTCAGACTTAGTGAGAGATAGTTATGTTTATGATATTTTAGTATTTGCACTAAAAATCAAACAATCATTGGTAGAACTATAAATTGAGATATGACATAGTGTTGAAGATAATAGTGATTAAGGAATTTGTTTTGTGCTATTTATCGTCACAATATAGATAACCAGTAATCTCCGGCGTGCGTTGCTACGTCAAAGGAAAACACTCGGAAGATACATTATCTCATATTTTATCAAGGTGAAAAGCTCATCGAGTCATAAATACGATTGTTTAGAATATATCGGGCCCTGGTCCACTTCCCGGAAGAAAAATTATACCATACTTTAACCTAAGCATAACGCTACCTACATACAAAATTTCAAGTAAATCCAACCATCTATATGATAGTTTAGAATAAGTCAGTCCTGGGTTCACTCTCCGGAAGAAAAGTTATCCTATATTTTAATCTAAGCATATAGCTACCTACACACCAAGTTTGAAGCAAATCGAGTCATAAATACGATTGTTTCGAATATATCGGGCCCTGGTCCACTTCCCGGAAGAAAAATTATACCATACTTTAAGCTAAGCATAACGCTACCTACATAGTAAATCCAGCCATTAATACGATAGTTTCGAATAGGGTGGTCCCGGGTCCCAAAAAATAACTTTACAGAAACACTCTCCAGGCTGCTACTAATCTATGCCGAAAATTTAAAGAAAAACGGCCGTGTAGTTTTTGAGTTCATGAGCTGCATATTAGGGTGGTCCTTATTTGTATGGAGACAATTTTATCATCAGATTTCCAAAGGCTCTAAGCCTAAATCGATAGTAATTTAGCGGAAGAAATCACACAAAAAATTGTATCCCGATGGGAGATATATACATATATACTAGGGTGGTCCCTGTAATCAAATGTAGTATTTTTTCCAGGCTTGAAGATCAGGAATACTTGGTCTTGTTGAAACTAGATACCTTAATATACTATGTATATTCAACTTTGAAGAAATAAAAGCATTCTCTTCTTGGTAATGTCGGTATTATTTTTATATTTTTTTAGTTTTTTACTTACTCATTTAATTAGGCCATTGTTTTTCGTTTAATGTTTGTTTGACAAATTCTTTTGTTTTTGTTTTTTGTTTACAACTACTTACTTTAAAGTTAAGTGTGTTTATGTGTTCTTGCCAAATAGCTCTCAATCTAGGTAAACATCATGTTATATGAGCTATTCTTTTTTGTCCCCTAAAAAACGGATAAGCGACGTTGCTTAATCTCGACACAATTTTTTGTTTATTATTATTATATATTTTTTTTAATAAGATAAAAGTTCCGTTAGTAACGTAAGTGTATTTCGCTATTTAACTGTCGATTATGATTATTTTTATTGCTGTTTGTTGACTCTGGTTGAGATTACTGTCATACTGTCTATAAAATTTTTTTTTCTGTATGAAGTAAATTTCATTAAATCAGGGCCCATAACCAATTTACTTAATATATAGGCGGCTGAGTAGATTCATCATGGGTCGCATACTTTTTCTGCGACATATCCCGGATTAATCCGAGACTAGTCGCCTTTTTTCCAGGTCATCTAAATGGTTCATCTAATGGTTCGATGAGGAGTAACGGTGTCGGTTTAGGAGTGTCAGTACCGGAATGCAGCCATGTGGAGTGTCCCGACAGCACTGGGATTTTCCATATGACAGTGTACCGGGACTAACTAGTGTTGGTGGTAACACAACAGGCCTTTTAAAACTGTGTGCCTCTGCTGTAGCAACTTGAATCTAACCCAATTATTTTTTTTTCACAGGGCCTACTACAAAATGTTTTTAAACATGCCCTCTTCTAAAATTTGTTTAAAGAACGCCTTATTTGAGACTGGTTTCTATAACGCCCATTTTCAGAATTTATTTCAAGAACTCTGTATCTCAGAATGATTTTCAAAAACGCACGATCTGAACATATTTTCAATATATCGCGTTGTTGAAAAATATTCTGAGATAGAGCGTTCTATATAACGACCCCTTTTCGCGAAATTATCGTAACGGCAAATTTTTTCGAAATTAACTTTTTGATGCAAATTTTTTTCAGATTCCTATATATCATATAGTAAAATTGTAAGGGCCGATGTTTATCTCTATTAGAGTGCTATCCTTAACAATAGTTTTTTCTGTCTTGGATTCGGCGCCGGTTCCAGCTGGGCTTGTTTACTTTTCCTAGCTTTGGTAAGGTGTTGAATCGAAGTCCAGCTCTTACTTTCCGGTTTCGACTTTGTTTCCAGTTTCGGTCTAAGTTACAGTTTGGGTTTCTCGGCCCGTCAAATAGTCTAGTATATGTATGGTCTTTTTCGCAGCGTCTGTTCACCACATGGTGCGGCTGCAAGCGGGTGTCTGTCTTGTAGCAAGCGGCTCGCTATATAAATGTGTGAATATTTTTATCAAAATCCCGGAGACGGGTTGTGCGCTGGGTTTGGGACCCGCCACGGAAAAACTTTCTTCCAATGAAAAGCAAAGAAAAGCCTCGGATGAGAACCCCCTTTAATGTTGACGACCCGGCAAAACGAAATAAGGACTACGAGAAGGATATTAGGGCATGTACCTGGAATGTCCGGACCCTTTCAAGGGATGGTACCGCTGCCCGACTGGTTGATGTCCTCGTTAACGCAAAGGCTGACATCACCGCCCTGCAGGAAATGCGATGGACGGGACAAGGAAAGACGACCATCGGACCTTGTGACGTATACTACAGTGGCCAGACACGCGGCAAAGCGCGTGGTGTAGGATTCGTGGTGGGAAAGAGACTTCGCCGCCAAGTACTAGCGTTCACCCCCGTGGACGAGCGTCTCGCTGCGATCCGCATCAAAGCGAAATTTTTCAACATAACATTTATCTGCGCCTATGCGCCGACTGAGGAGACGGACGACGCAGAGAAGGACTCCTTCTACGATAAACTTGAACAGACTTATGATCGCTGCCCCCAACATGATATCAAAATCGTGCTCGGCGACTTTAATGCGAAGGTGGGCAAGGAAGGAGTCTTTGGTCCAACAGTTGGAAAATTTAGTCTCCATGATATAACATCCCCCAACGGCACTAGGTTGATTGATTTCGCCGCTGCTCGCAATATGGTCATCAGTAGTACCAGGTTCCAGCATAAACGAATACACCAAGCCACATGGCTGTCTCCTGATCAAAGAACAAGAAACCAGATTGATCATGTCATGATCGACGGCAGACATAGCTCCACCGTTCTGGACGTGCGTACCCTTCGTGGTCCCAATATCGACTCGGACCATTATCTTGTTGCAGCCAAGATACGCACACGCCTCTGTGTAGCAAAGAAAGTGCGCACAGTAACGGAAGGAAAGTTTGACGTCGAGAAGCTGCGCACGACACAGACAGCTGACAATTTCTCCACTCGACTCTCACACCTGCTATCGGAGAGCAATCCTCGACCTAACGATGCAACCGAGCAATGGAAGCATATCTCTCACTCATTACGTACTGCCGCTGAGGCCACTATAGGGTTCCAGCGAGCCCGCAAAAACAACTGGTACGATGAGGAATGCAGCACTGCCTCGGACAAAAAGGACGCTGCCTACAGGGAGACGTTGCGAACGGGCGCAACCCGCAGTGTATGGCAACGCTATCGTGAGGCAAAGAAGGAAGAGAGACGCCTTTTCAGAAAAAAGAAACGTGAGGCCGAAAGGCGTGAGTGTGAGGAGCTTGAGATGCTGGCTGACAGGAATGATGCCCGAAAATTCTATGAAAAGATCCGGC
Source organism: Campiglossa producta (assembly GCA_964058755.1). NCBI lineage: Eukaryota > Metazoa > Arthropoda > Insecta > Diptera > Tephritidae > Campiglossa > Campiglossa producta. The sequence continues at coordinate 12,935,168 of CAXKVI010000004.1, read as the reverse complement.
GGATGACGGAAGGTTTTAAGACCGGGGCAAGTTCCTGTAAGGACAATAATGGCGACCTGGTAACCGACGTACAGAGTGTACTTAAATTATGGAGGGAGCACTTCTCCTCACTGCTAAATTGCGAGGGAGACGTCGAACCCGATACCCCAATCCCTGACGATGGAAAAGTCGTCCCACCACCTGACTATGATGAAGTGAGGATAGCTATATCCCGGCTCAAAAACAACAAAGCGCCTGGAAAAGACGGACTACCCGCCGAGCTGTTCAAACACGGAGGCGAAGAGCTGGTAAAAAGCATGCATCAGCTCTTATGCAGAATATGGTCAGACGAGTGCATGCCTCCAGATTGGAATTTAAGTGTGCTCTGCCCAATCCACAAGAAAGGCGATCCCGCTAACCGCACCAACTACCGCGGAATCAGCCTTCTTAATATCGCATATAAGGTTCTTTCTAGCGTATTGTGTGAAAGACTGAAGCCCATCGTAGACAAGCTGATTGGACCTTATCAGTGTGGCTTTAGACCTGGTAAGTCTACCATCGACCAGATTTTCACGATACGCCAAATCCTGGAGAAGACCCATGATAAAAGAATCGACACACACCATCTCTTTGTCGATTTCAAAGCCGCTTTTGACAGCGCAAAAAGGAGTTGCCTGTATGCCGCCATGTCTGAATTTGACTTCCCTGCAAAGCTTATACGGCTTTGCCAAATGACGCTGAGCAATACTAACAGCTCCGTCAGAGTCGGGAAGGACCTCTCTGAGCCATTTGAAACCAAACGAGGCTTCAGACAGGGCGACTCCCTTTCGTGCGATTTCTTCAACCTGATGCTGGAGAAGATAATTCGAGCAGCAGAGCTAAACCGCAATGGTACAATCTATTACAAGAGCGTGCAATTGCTAGCGTATGCCGATGATATTGATATCATTGGCCTTAACAACCGCGCCGTAAGCGCTGCCTTCTCTGGACTGGATAAAGAAGCGAAAAAAGTGGGTCTTGCGGTCAACGAGGACAAGACGAAGTATTTGCTGTCATCAAAGAAAGAATCGGCGCACCTGCGCCTTGGCAGCCACGTCACTGTTGATAGTTACAAATTTGAAACTGTGAGGGACTTCGTCTATTTGGGAACCAGCATTAACACCGAAAATAATATCAGTCTAGAAATCCAACGGAGAATCACTCTTGCGAACAAGTGCTACTTTGGACTGAGTGGGCAATTGAGAAGTAAAGTCCTCTCTCGAAGAACAAAGATCACGCTCTATAAGTCTCTCATCATACCTGTCCTGATGTATGGCTCAGATTCATGGACAATGTCAAGAGAAGATGAGATGGCCCTTGGAGTATTTGAGAGAAAAGTTCTCCGGAAGATTTATGGTCCTTCCCGTGATGCCGACGGCGAGTATCGAAGGAGATTTAACGATGAGCTGTACGAGCTTTACGCAGATCTGACCATAGTCCAGCGAATTAAAGCCCAAAGGCTCCGCTGGCTGGGTCACGTCATGCGAATGGACAAAGAAGCTCCAGCCCAGAAGGTTTTCCAATCGTCACCCGAATTCGGCAGCAGAGGAAGGGGGAGGCCTCGACTGAGATGGAAACAACAGGTGGAGGATGACTTGAACTCCCTTGGGGTTTCCAATTGGCGTCAGTTATCGCTAAAAAGGAATGACTGGCGTGCTTTGATAGGCGACGGCCAAAATCGCTTAGGCGGTTAAGCGCCAATAAATGAATGATGATGTATGTATATCAACCACTTGGTCCGCTATACAATATTTTTATCTTAAATATCTATTTTGCCAAATCATAAATCTACGGAAATGGTGGATCAAGCTCCATAAACCTCTTAACATATATTGTCTGCTAGACGTTGCTTAATCATGAACGTTATCATAGCTCAGACTTTTTCGCATTAGCTACGCGCGAAGCTGTTTTATGATGAGCCAAAACATTTAGAAATTTAACCTAGCCAGCTAATTTAGTTGGAGATCTCTGAAATTTTGATCACAAAAGTGTTGAAGTGATAAGTAAGACACAAATATGAATCTAAAAAACTTATAGGAATTTTTATAAGAGAGTCAAAAAAAGAAAAGCATCAATAAAAGGCCCCAAAAATTTTGAAAAAGGAGAAACAATTTACCCGAAGAAATTCCATTTTTTAAGAAAAAATAATTTTTTTTCCGCTTGGCTGGGTTTCGAACCAAGACTACCCACATAATGCCCGTCTGCTCTACCATTGAGCTACATCGCACACATAAATGCTGCGGCAAAAATTCGATCTTAAAAAAGGTTTCAAAAATAAATGAAAACCAACAAAAATTGTAGACCGAAAAGGTTTTAATTTTAAACCGAAAAGTTGTAATTTAAAAAATGTAGCACTTGGCAGGATTCAAACGGAAGCTCTCAGGAGTCACAGCCGACTGCTCTACCGCTGAGCTATGCCGCACATGAATTTTTTGTGGGCAAAATGCAATAACTTTGTGAAAAACCAAAAAAAAAAAAATAAGGGCGGATATCTCGACTCGTCGTCAATTTAGCGCTCACTATAAATTTTGTCTTCCAGTTCATCCTGCTGTTAAAATAAAGGGCAAATGAACTGGCGGTTAAATTGACAGTAAATTGATAGTGTACTTTCACGTTAACAGGCAGTCGAGAAATCCACCCTTATAGTACATTTACACCGCACCAAATTTCGTAAATTTGGTGAAAAATTGCAAACTTGGCGCTTTTTTCCATACAAATCTCAATTTCCAAGTTTGGAATTCTATCACATTTGGCCTCATTCGCCGAACTATACAATCGACAATTCCTCAAAATAGCAACCCTGCTTGTGTTCCACATTTAGAATTGCCCAGCAAGAACCTTAATCGGTAATTGACGTGTGATAACGTTTGCATTATGAACAGCTGTAAATAACAATTTCAACTAGTTTTTTTTTTTAAGAAAATGTACCAATTCTACCAAGAAAATATAGAAGCTTATTTAACTCTTCATTTATTGTTACTCTACAGGTGGTGAACACGGTGGTGCATTTTCTTTCGGTGGCTTGGTGGCTTCTGGTAGAAGATTCTTGCAGAGAATGTAGAGCCAAATGCAAATTTGGCAGTGTAAACAGGTTCGAAATGTGTAATTCGAATTCGCCAAATTTGGTGCAGTATAAATGTACTATTAGACTACTTTTTCATTTAGATGTTAAATCGGAAGCAAAAAAAAAATTGAAAATCTTTTTAGGTATTTAAAAGGTTTAAAATATTCAAAAAAAAAAAAAAAATATATATATAAACAATTTTAGTTTAATAACCCATTTACACCCCACCAAATTTGGCGAATTCAAATGTGCCAGTTCGACACCGTTTACACTAGCAAATTTGCATTTGGCTTCACCTTCCCTGCAAGAATCTTCTATATTTAATAATTTTTTTTTTTTTTTTTTGTATTTAGTAGACATAATTTTCTTTACCTCACAATTAATTTTTTAATTTTCTTATTCTTTTCCAGCTTAACCTCTCCTTGCAGCAATTTCTAACTGATCACCACTTCTAAAAGCATCAATATCGCGCACACTCAAACACAAAAAATTTTAATTAATTTAAATTCAACACTAAAAATTCTCAAAAATAGTCCTTCTCGTGTTGTTGTTGTTATTAACCACTATTTATTTTAAATGTTTTTATTTTAGTGTTTTCTTCTTTTATTTCTTCTTTGTTTATTTTCATACATTTATTTTTTTTTTTTGTCCGTTTTTATTTGCGATCTACTGTTTTTCGATTTGTGGCGTGTGTTGTTGACGGTAACGCGATTGTCGGATGACTGATATTGTTACAACGATGTTAACAAAAATTATGACTATCTATACACTCTTAGATGTGGCGAGGCTGTTAGTCTAACGGTGTACCTACATATTTAAATAATACACATATAGCAAGCGAGTAATAATGTTACCACAAAACAAGTGTGATCAAATGTTAGCAGTAAAGGTGCCGCTCAAATGGCTTAAGCATTTTAATGAGCTTGCTGGTTAGGCGGTTTGACTGGAAGATGAGTACATATGTAGGCTGGGTGTTGAGTTGAGTGAATGATGCATTATATGTTGACAAAAACGAGATAGTAAAGAGTATGTAAGTATTTGTTTATTGACGCTGACTCTGAGATTGGCTGGCTTTTTCCACCGGCTCTTAATGGAATTTCAAGAAAAAATAAAAGTTTTTTTTGCCATATTTTTTCTAAATTTTATGTCGAGCTATTTTTGGTTAGTAGAAGGTACCTAAAGTTTTATAATCATTAAAAATGCAGTCAAAGGTTAAAGCTTGCGTTACGCTGGTTGACAGCCCTTTTCCTGTTAAACGAATCAGTAAAACTGTATCTTAAAAAGGATACACTTGGGAATCAAATTAAAACCTTTATACCTAACATCAATTTGCATCACTCAAATTAACTAATTTTCTATGTCGTAAACGTTTTGTTATCACTACTTAATTTTATAATATTAAACATGGTTATTTTTTTGCTTGTCTTTGTAGTCATTATATTGTCATGCATACATATCTGCGATCTATTTAGAACAAGTGTGACATACATACATTATGTATGTACCTACTTAAGAGAACAACACGGCGTATGAGTGATAAGATAATTAGCTCAGATAAGCGCTGAAAATTTAGCGATGTGCACACAACTCGATATTTCGATGTTATAATCATAATTATTGGTCAATGACATTCATAAATCGATAATTACAAAAATTGATTTAAAAAAAAATTATTATAATGAAAAAAAAAAAAAAAACAAAAAAAAAAAATTCTCAATACCTCTAATGTCCGTATAACTCTATGTTTTTTCTGTGTATTTTTTCTATATTTTTCTTTCTCGATATTTCGATGCTAATGACATCCATGAAACGAGTTATAAAAAAATCGATTTAAAAAAAATATAATGAAAAAATTACAAAAAAAAATAATAATTATTTTTTCTCAATACTTCTAATGCCCGTATGACACTATGTTTTTTCTTGGTATTTTTTCTGTTTTTTTTATTTTTTCATAGAAAAACTCAAATCAAAAAAACAATTCACAAAAAATACAAGAAATATATAAGAAAAAAACCAATAAAAATTCGTAGTATCATACGGGTGTCACATAATTGCAAAAAAAGTATTTTTTTTTTAAATATATGCATTGGTCGGCACGATGTTTTTTCTTTGTATTTTTTCTATATTTTTCCTCTATTTTTCATAGAAAAACTCAAATCACAAAAATAACCCGCCTATGACACTATGTTTTTTCTTTGTATTTTTTCTATATTTTTCTTGTATTTTTTTTTTTATAGAAAAACTCAAATAAAAACAATTCACAAAAAATACAAGAAAAAAAAATATTGGAAAAAACAAAAAAGTTCTTAGTGTCGTACAGGTATTAATTAAAATTTACAAAATCAAAATTATTTTTCAATACCTCTAATGAATTGGTCAGCACGAAAAAGCGTCAACCATGCTAAAGGATTCGTATTTTCCCACCAGGAGAGAAAGAATCCGCCTATGCTCTTATGCCTTTGACACTATGTTTTTTCTTTGTATTTTTTCTATATTTTTCTTATATTTTTCATATAAAAACTCAAATCACAAAAACAATTCACAAAAAACACAAAAAAAAACTATAGGAAAAAAATAAGAAAAATTCTTAGTATTAATTAAAAAAATGGCAAACAAAAAATTAATTTTTTTTAATACCTCTAATGCATTGGGCGGCACGAAAATAGCGTTCACTATGCTAAAGGATTCGTATTTTTCTCTGTTTTTTCTTTGTATTTTTTCCATATTTTTCATATATTTGTCATCATCATCATCATTTATTGGCGCTTAACCGCCTAAGCGATTTTGGCCGTCGCCTATTAAAGCACGCCAGTCATTCCTTTTTAGCGATAACTGACGCCAATTGCAAACCCCAAGGGAGTTCAAGTCATCCTCCACCTGTTGTTTCCATCTCAGTCGAGGCCTCCCCCTTCCTCTGCTGCCGAATTCGGGTGACGATTAGAAAACCTTCTGGGCTGGAGCTTCTTTGTCCATTCGCATGACGTGACCCAGCCAGCGGAGCCTTTGGGCTTTAATTCGCTGGACTATGGTCAGATCTGCGTAAAGCTCGTACAGCTCATCGTTAAATCTCATTCGATACTCGCCGTCGGCATCACGGGAAGGACCATAAATCTTCCGGAGAACTTTTCTCTCAAATACTCCAAGGGCCATCTCATCTTCTCTTGACATTGTCCATGAATCTGAGCCATACATCAGGACAGGTATGATGAGAGACTTATAGAGCGCGATCTTTGTTCTTCGAGAGAGGACTTTACTTCTCAATTGCCTACTCAGTCCAAAGTAGCACTTGTTCGCAAGAGTGATTCTCCGTTGGATTTCTAGACTGATATTATTTTCGGTGTTAATGCTGGTTCCCAAATAGACGAAGTCCCTCACAGTTTCAAATTTGTAACTATCAACAGTGACGTGGCTGCCAAGGCGCAGGTGCGCCGATTCTTTCTTTGATGACAGCAAATACTTCGTCTTGTCCTCGTTGACCGCAAGACCCACTTTTTTCGCTTCTTTATCCAGTCCAGAGAAGGCAGCGCTTACGGCGCGGTTGTTAACGCCAATGATATCAATATCATCGGCATACGCCAGCAATTGCACGCTCTTGTAAAAGATTGTACCATTGCGGTTTAGCTCTGCTGCTCGAATTATCTTCTCCAGCATCAGGTTGAAGAAATCGCACGAAAGGGAGTCGCCCTGTCTGAAGCCTCGTTTGGTTTCAAATGGCTCAGAGAGGTCCTTCCCGACTCTGACGGAGCTGTTAGTATTGCTCAACGTCATTTGGCAAAGCCGTATAAGCTTTGCAGGGAAGTCAAATTCAGACATGGCGGCATACAGGCAACTCCTTTTTGCGCTGTCAAAAGCGGCTTTGAAATCGACAAAGAGATGGTGTGTGTCGATTCTTTTATCATGGGTCTTCTCCAGGATTTGGCGTATCGTGAAAATCTGGTCGATGGTAGACTTACCAGGTCTAAAGCCACACTGATAAGGTCCAATCAGCTTGTCTACGATGGGCTTCAGTCTTTCACACAATACGCTAGAAAGAACCTTATACGCGATATTAAGAAGGCTGATTCCGCGGTAGTTGGTGCGGTTAGCGGGATCGCCTTTCTTGTGGATTGGGCAGAGCACACTTAAATTCCAATCTGGAGGCATGCACTCGTCTGACCATATTCTGCATAAGAGCTGATGCATGCTTTTTACCAGCTCTTCGCCTCCGTGTTTGAACAGCTCGGCGGGTAGTCCGTCTTTTCCAGGCGCTTTGTTGTTTTTGAGCCGGGATATAGCTATCCTCACTTCATCATAGTCAGGTGGTGGGACGACTTTTCCATCGTCAGGGATTGGGGTATCGGGTTCGACGTCTCCCTCGCAATTTAGCAGTGAGGAGAAGTGCTCCCTCCATAATTTAAGTACACTCTGTACGTCGGTTACCAGGTCGCCATTATTGTCCTTACAGGAACTTGCCCCGGTCTTAAAACCTTCCGTCATCCGCCGGATCTTTTCATAGAATTTTCGGGCATCATTCCTGTCAGCCAGCATCTCAAGCTCCTCACACTCACGCCTTTCGGCCTCACGTTTCTTTTTTCTGAAAAGGCGTCTCTCTTCCTTCTTTGCCTCACGATAGCGTTGCCATACACTGCGGGTTGCGCCCGTTCGCAACGTCTCCCTGTAGGCAGCGTCCTTTTTGTCCGAGGCAGTGCTGCATTCCTCATCGTACCAGTTGTTTTTGCGGGCTCGCTGGAACCCTATAGTGGCCTCAGCGGCGGTACGTAATGAGTGAGAGATATGCTTCCATTGCTCGGTTGCATCGTTAGGTCGAGGATTGCTCTCCGATAGCAGGTGTGAGAGTCGAGTGGAGAAATTGTCAGCTGTCTGTGTCGTGCGCAGCTTCTCGACGTCAAACTTTCCTTCCGTTACTGTGCGCACTTTCTTTGCTACACAGAGGCGTGTACGTATCTTGGCTGCAACAAGATAATGGTCCGAGTCGATATTGGGACCACGAAGGGTACGCACGTCCAGAACGGTGGAGCTATGTCTGCCGTCGATCATGACATGATTTGTCATAGAAAACCTCAAATCACAAAAACCATTCACAAAAAATACAAGAAAAAATATAGGAAAAAACAAGAAAAATTCGTAGTATCATACGGGTATTAATTAAAAATTTGCAAAAGAATTAGTTGTTTTTAATACCTCTAATGCATTGGTCGGCACGAAGATAGCGTTCACTATCGAGAGACATCCCGCCCGTGCTCTAATGCCTATGACACTACGTTTTTTCTTTGTATTTTTTTATATTTTTCTTATATTTTTCATATAAAAACTCAAATCACAAAAGCCATACACAAAAAATATAGCAAAAAAGAAGAAAAATTCGTAGTGTCATACGGGTATTTAAAAATTGCAAAAAATATTATTTGGCCAATTCCTCAAATGCATTGGTCGGCACGAAGATAGCATTCACTATGCTAAAGGATTCGTATTTTTCTTCCAGGAAAGAAAGAACCCGCCTATGCTCTTATGCCTATGACACTATGTGTTTTCTTTGTATTTTTCTTGTATTTTTCGTAGAAAAACTTTAATCACCAAAAACAAGTCATAAAAAATACAAGAAAAAATAGGGAAAAAATAAGAAAAATTCTTTCTTTGTATTTTTTCTATATTTTTCTTATATTTTTCATATAAAAACGCAAATCACAAAAACAAATTCACAAAAAATATAGGAAAATACAAGAAAAATTCGTAGTGTCATACGGGTATCAATTAAAAATTGCAAAAATATTATTATTTGTCCAATACCTCGAATGCATTGGTCAGCACGAAAAAGCGTTCACTATGCCAAACGTCTCGCATTCTCCTCCCAGGAAAGAAAGAACCCTCATGTGCTCTAATGCCTATGACACTATGTTTTTTCTTTGTATTTTTTCTGTATTTTTCTTATATTTTTCATATAAAAACTCAAATCAAAAAAACCATTCACAGAAAATACAAGAAAAAATATTGAAAAAAACAAACAAAAATCGTAGTATCATAAGGGTACTAATATAAAAAATGCAAAAGAAAACCAAATTTTTTTTGTCAAAGCTGTGTTTATTGATAAAAAGAAACTTCCCACCAAAATTTTTTCGACGACTATTTGAAATGAAACGACCAATACATATATAATGAGTTTAGGCCAACTTTTATCGCCACGACTGTGTAAATTCGAGAACAAAGTATTTTCTGCCGGTAAAATGGGTCCTACAGATTGAGTCGAGACTCTAACAACACTTCGGTAAAAATTTTATATAATTCTATGCAGCCACTTTTGAATGCTGCTCAAACAAACATACTAACAGACAGACAAAAGTTTTTTAAACACTGCTGTTTTTGCTTATAGTAGATAGCAATTTTCTTCTAATACAATTTTATCATACGATGTTAAAGAAATATAATAAAAAACGCCAACAACAAAATTCAAATATGTAATTTTTTCCAACTGGGTCAGTTTTACATACAACAATTTAAAAAAAATAAATTAAAACGCTTTGGCGAAACGCTGACTAGCAATGCGGAGACATACATAAATTATAAAGCTATGAATGTATGTATGCATGTACATTCTTCAGCGTACCAGACGTCTTGTTTCGAGTTCGTTGAAATCCATCAAACAATATCAGCGGCTTTAACTGTTGAGTTATTGAGTGGTGCTCTCAGAGAAACCAGGTTTCAATCTAATTTCGAGAGACATCACAGCTTTGCAACTTCTAGCTTTCCTTTTGATCGTCGAAGAGATTTTTTTGTCTCTGAAAAGAGAGCATTTCTGAGGGTAATTTACTATAGTTTTCTAATCATTCTAGAGTCGATTACTAGTGTAGTTCACCAGCATTTTTCGAAAAATTTCTGTCACATTAAATTCTGCGTTTGCTGAGTGTATTATTGGACGAATGATTTAAGAAACGAACTCTATTTCCTTATGAAACAAAAGACTTGGGAAGGGAACTTATCCTTGTTCTCCAACGAAAGATTTAGAAAACGAACCCACTTTTCTTTTGAAACAAAAGTCTGAGGAAACGAACTTACCTGAGAACTAGGCCTTGTTCGCCGACGAAGGACTTAAGATTTGATCCTAATTTGCTTATGAAATAAAAGTCTAAGGCAACGAACTTACCTGAAACAAAAAATTCAGCATAACACGCAATATTTGCAACAAAGGCAGCACTAAAATTTTGACAACTGATGCAGTAGATTGATTTATAGACAGCGAACAAAGTCGTTTACACATCAAAAAGAGAAACTTCGATGAGGCCTAAACGAAAGCATAACCTTTGGGCTAGGATTTCTGAAAACATCATAATCCCATCCACAAAATTTGTTCAGCTACACGGCCTTAACGATTCGCATTCTTCTTATCCGATTTGAAAAGTAAGTGAAACCCCTCTTTTTGAGATGTAACGAATATTCTGAATTCAAATGAAGCACACCCTAATAAACACTTTTTGTTCATACAAACACACCTTTACCTACCTACATTGCTATTGGCAATTGTGTATGCAGCCGGTTATATGTTTGATCTATTCAATCATTTAGCCTTCTCTTGTGAGCCTATCAATTGTGCGCTCCAGCAATCTCAGCCCGATCGATTGATAGATCTAACAAACGTTTGTTAAAATGAACGTTAGATCGCGAGACGCATACTTAATTAGGCAATTAGATATTGTGCGGGTTAGACATGTAGGCAGATATGAGACTTGTATGAACATTGTAAACTTGTGTCTTTTGCAGTGAATGTGCGCGCCTTTAATTAATTGCTTTAAGGTGCAATCCATTACCTTTTTGCGCAGCAGCACCAGCATCAGTGTGAACCTGTTATTTGCAATAACAATTTAGGCGCTTCGTAGCCAGATCAGGTTCGAACGTTGACTATGCATTTGTATATACAAAAACACAACAGGGGTGGAGATACGAAAATATTTTTAGAAAGGTATATCGAAACTCTCTACTGTTGCAAAAAAAAAAAAATAATGGGATAAGCTGGCAACCCTAGGTGGCGATCCTATCAGGACATAATTTTGCTGAAACAGGACGTAAAATACCTTTCACTTGATATCCACATCCACTTAATTTTTTTAATTTCAAATATGTGGCAACCCTGTAAAAGCTTTAAGGTAAAGCTTAAGTGGGAGAGCTTGGAATTAAAGCACATTACCCATCTTCAGCAGTTCAAGCGGTTTTCGAGATGATAGCGGATATTCCAAAATATATAAGGGGATTAGGTGGCAACCCTAGGCTATAAATCTACAAAAAATTGTTTTGTTAAAAAACGAAGTTATTTTTATTTTCGTTTGATACCCACACCGATATACTTTTGTCAATTTTGAAAAGTTTGAAACAGGTGGCAACCCTGAAAAAACTTCCTAGTGGCAACACTCAGATAGAAAAGCTTGAATTGAAGCATATTAACTACATATGTTTAGAAGTCCAAACAAATAGGTCAAGTCGTTTTCGAGATAATAGTAGATATGCCAAAAAATAAGTATAATGGGATTAAGTGGCAACCCTAGGTGGTAACCATAGCTAAATATTTTTTTGTTGAAATACGACATAAAATAAATTTCGCATGATACCCATATAAGCATACCTACCTTAATTAATTTTTAATAAAGGTGGCAACCCTGTAAAGACTTCCTAGTGGCAACACTCAGATAGAAAAGTTTGAAATTAATCAGAATTGCATCCAAATAGGTCAAGTCGCTTTCGAGTTAATAGCCAAAAATGGCCAAAAAAGTGGTATGTACCTTCAACGGGATTAGGTGGCAGCCCTAGATGGTTACCCTACTAATAGTATTTTAGGCGAAAAAAAATTTAATTGGTGGCAACCTCACCAAAGCATCCTGAGTGGCAACACCTAGGTAAAAAGCACCATAGCTAAATATTTTTTTGTTAAATTACGACATAAAATAAATTGTGTATGATACCCATATAGGCATACCTTCCTTAAATAATTTTTAATAAAAGTGGCAACTCTGTAAATATTTCCTAGTGGCAACACTTAAATAGAAAATTTTCTAATGAATCATGATTTCATCGAAATAGATCGAGTCGTTTTCGAAATAATAGTCAAAAATGCCAAAAAGTAGTTATAAAGTGGATAAGATGGCAACCCTAGATGTTAACACTACCAAAAATATTTTTGGTAAAATACGGCGTAAGATACTTTTCGTTTGATACCCAAATTGACGGATTTCATATCGTTACAAAAAAAGTCCAATTGGTGGCAACCTCGCCAAAGCATTCTGAGTGGCAACAGCTAGATAAAATAGTACAGTTTTCGAGATAATCTGGATATACAAAGATACGATGTTGGCTCTCTTTGAGTCTTGATTCCTGAGGCAAATACCTCAATCGGCTCAAGAAAAATACCAAACTAAGATTTATGCTCTTTTTTACCCAAAATATTCTGTAACCCCCTAAACCCCTCTCTGAGAGCGCACTTGAAACCCATTTACGTATATAAAATGTGCAATGGAAAATTTTTTGAATGAAATCATCTGCAAGAGTAAAGACGAAAGTCGAGCGGTATGCAGGAAAGCCAACAAAACAGCTAATGCTGTGCAATGACAACAAACCATTGAGCTGTATTGAAGTACGTTTTAGGCATCCTAAGAAACAAATATACAAACGCACATAACCATGTAAGTAAGTTTGCATTCTTTTTCGGTTTTTTTTCGGTCACTGCCTTTGGCATTCTATGCACTTTACTATATGAGACTATTTGGATTTCGTTTTTGCCTTTTTTTTGTCGAAAAAGTGGTAAAACAGCAAACTTTTTGTACCATACATGCCAAGCGACTCCCCATAAGACCGATATTATTTTGTAATAATGCGTGGAGATTTGGAGATGTTGCTAGATATGTTTATGTGTAGGTACACAGGTGAGCAACTTTGGCCGTCTTAGGGCAAATAGCACATAGTTGTTCGGAATATTAAGCGATTAAGCATTTCGAAAGACGTAAGATTCCATAGGAGGTCGCTGCGCTTGAATTCGGAAGAAGTGTATAAGGAGTTTCCTATTACAAACGTGAGACAACGAAACACCAAATGACAGTCATCTCTGTGATATTCGTAAGCTCTTATTGATCAAGTAAGGGAGAGAGGGGGGGGAGGTCTGGGTTGATTGGTTGGCCAGCTCCTATTCTATAGAACTGTCGTAGTGGTGAAAGGGTTCGCGACTAGGCGCAGACTCTGAAGGGTGCTCCGCAGAGCTTTCTGTGTCATTCATGAGAAGATATAAAATACCTCGTTACAGACTGCGTCCAGCTGAGGGAGTAGCGCTCGAACTGTAACATAGGCTTTTATACCTCGAAATCATGTATGTAGGTATGCTGGTTTGGAAGCTGTGCTGGCAACTAAGGAGTTCCTCGATTGTCTTTCTCTAGTGTGGCCATGAGATAAAAACTACAGGCTCTTGGACTACGGCTCTCAAGTTATCTTCACTTTTTAAATTTCATTCCGGGCGGCCAGATTACTGTGGGGTAGTAATTGCCCATCTGGCTAGCTTTGAAACTTTCGATACCGTCATTCCCTCAAGGAAGAAATGTGGTGAGGGACTAAATTGACTCAATAGACCGGTGAACTGATGCTCGAATGGATCGAAAGTAGAAGGGAACGTTGGAGAGGAGTTTTCTATTAGGAGCTTGACTTGATCACTTAAGTTTCTTTCAAGTGGAAGTTCGATCAATTCAGAATTCAGTGGATGGGGTGCCACAGAGTACTATTTACTTACTTAAAATAGCTTTTAACAGCCTAGGCTATTTTAGCCGTCCAACATGTTTCGCCAGTCGGTTCTTTGTTGAGCCAACGGCTGCCAATTGGAGACACCGTGTGATTTTAGATCTGCCTCCAATTGGTCCTACCATTGGAGTGGTAGAGGGCTACCTCTACTTCCACCGGCGGATAAAGCCACCGGTCGATAAGAATACCTTCTGCGGTCGCCGCAGAGTACTACTACCGTTAGGGACTTCAATACGTACTCGGACAGCCAAGCACTTACCTGTTGAGGATCTTAATTCAACGCCAGCGCCGTCGAGGGTGGTTTAAAATCATCTGACCTCTCCCGTCTTCCCGTCCCGGGGCATAGTAATATCTCAGGCAACTGTCGGTAGGTATTTCGCCTGCTTTCGAACATTTGGACCACAAGTTGGCAGAGTAAGGTCTGACCTACGTTATCTCTTGCATAAAAGCGTGATCCTTCTGACGCAGGGTGGCACGAGCGATCTGCGAAGCTCATTGGATTCACGTATGCTCATGTATCCCTCGTAGTTGGTGCTCTGACTTCCCAAACTGAGTACACGAGCTGAACACATTGAATAACTCTTCCTGAGTCACTTCAAGGGGATGGAAGTTACTCGCTGGTATCGAGGCTAGGCCTATTCGGAAAAAGGGTCGAACAAAATCAAATTTGTTAACCTTTTGAGTTTATCTGCTGCTTAAAATTCAAACCATTTAGTGTAAACAAAACAAGTACTTCCCATTGAACTTCAGTACGTAGACGTAATTTATTGTGGTAAACATTTGCACTCAATTATCGGAAGGCCGTACTGCATACTTAATGATGTTTTGACGTAGTACGGTTGGGGAACCCCGTTAAAATTGCGCTAGCAAAATTAGTATTCATTGAAGAGTGAAGTTTTAGCCAAACGCAAAACCGCAAAATTAACTGGAACAAAGGATGTTGTCATGAAGAGGAAGAATAGTTGATTTATCACTTGTATATGTGAAAAACTTGTAAATGCATAATAAAGTTCCCTGTAGGAATTCAGACCAATTTCCTGTTTTAATTCTATCGTAACTATAGAAAATTTCTAACAAAGGAACACAAAAACACCATTTTGGGCGACATCGGGTCACTTCGGGCGAACAAAAGAACACACCTAAAATTGCTTAAATTACTTAAATGTGCGTTAATTTAGTTTTTAATTAGTTAACATACTTTTACTATGATACACCTACTAAATATGTGTAGTTCATTGGATCTCTAACATATTTAAAAAACTTGATTTAATTAAAAAATAATAAACAATTATTAACAAAGAATCTTACTTATCTCAATCATTTCCCACATCATCTCACGACTTCATCAAAACTTCATTACTACAAATCACTTTAATTACATTTATAAGCAATTATGCAAACACGAGCATAGAAAATGCAACAATAAATAATAATTTAATGAAACTTAGCAAAAAAAATGTGTTACATCAAATTTATGAGAACGAACAATTGTTGAATCATTGTCACGTACACGTACAATTTGGCTCCTGGTGGTTCCCTGGCTAGCTCAGTATTACGCTGGGAAGTGGTTCTCAACCCTCCACCCAGGAGCCGGACGGACACATATTTATCTCCTCTTTTTTTATCCACCTTACTTACCACCACACTTCTCCACCACAGGAATCCCGCCCTACCTTGGACCGCTCGTTAATCCTGTCCAGCGATCACCCATATTTCCACGCTCCATGCTCCCCACTTACCGCGTCATCATACCGTCTTCATCTCCCGCCCAAAAAGGAATTTAGCTCATCATTTTAAATATCAATCCACATCAAAATATATTAAACGAGTAAATAAAATTTACAAAATATAACATTATTTAAACGGAAACTTATCATATACAACAATTTGCTTTGTTACGACAAAACGCCCTGCCAATAGATTATTTATATAAAAGGGTTAAAAAATATATGAGTTTGCAAAAAGGTTCAGGGAGTCCTACCTAAAAGAGCTCTCTTAGATTTTGTATACCCCTACCTATGGATATGTGTCTTATAACACTTTGGAATTTAAATTTTAAGTTATGGGCAGATCCGCTTTGTACGGAACCGGAAATTTCAACAATAACAAAAATACACTTATATATATATCGACTACGAACTAACTTCCTCTTGTTTTTAGCAATTAAAATTTGATTTACTTTTACACGGATCTTATGAGCATCCGGTAATATGTTTGATTTACCCTATTCCTGACAACCAAAAGCAACTTGCTATAAAAAGCTTCGCTCGTCGCTATAAAGCTCTAAGTTAATTATAGAAAGTGTATTGCATATGACAGGCCCTGTAGGAATATTTAAGTGTTTGATAAATTTATAGAAATTTTGGGGTTGCTTTAAAAATGAGCTAAGTGCACAACTTTACATATAGAAATATATAGATAATACAAAATATGCGCGCGCAAACGTGCAAAAACAATTTTAACAAAATTATTACAGAAAAATATGTGTATGTATGTACGTATACCACATGATGGCTACCGCTGCTTCTCCCTTCGTGATTTCGGATCGCACGAATTTTATGATAATTTTGGCGGGGTTTTAACCTCGTCTTGGGACATGTAAAAAATTGTACTTTACGCCTATCCTGGGTCCCTCAGCAAATCTGTATACGTATGTATGTGTGTATAAAAACGTAGTTTGACCACATATCTGGGCCGCCCGGCGATATATATACGTATTTGTATGTAAATGTAAAAATCGAAATTAATCACTTACGGCGAGTTGTGCATTTTACCTCCGCGCCAAAATTTATTTGCACAATCTCGCCGCACTGACATCCACCAACAATAATATATATGATTCTGCCTGTTTCCTCTTTATCTAGGCGCGCCGGAACTTGTCCCGTCACTTCCTCTCCTCCAGAAATCTGCTGGATGCTTCTTCTCTGCTAACCAGGAACTTCCTTAATCCTCTCGACAGATTTTCAAAATCAATAGTCCTAATGTGGGGGCTTTTTGCCCAAAACGTACTTAAAAAAAACTTAAACCTTTTTAAATAAAACTTTTCACTGCTATATAATACCACAGCGCGGAGGCAGTCGTATGCCGTGACGGTAACAGTTCGATACTATTTTCGTAAGAACCTTTGGCATGCCCTTTTATGCCTTTTCCTTCCCCTTTATTATTCGCCTAACGTTAATATCACATCGCTTTTTCGTGTCCGCTAATCGCCTTCGGACAGTGACCCAGTGATTTTTGTTGCTATAAAGTGCTCACAATATATACGGCAACCCTAAAAAAGCTCTTTCTTCGATAAGTTCTTTTTTCCTTTATGGTATGTCGTTTTGACGTTTGCGAAGGCGACGCTAAAGCAATTCGCAGACAAAAACATCTGCCAACAACGCTGCACACCAAAAACCACAAAATTATAAAAATTAAAATTTGCATCGCTTGCGGAGACATATTTGGGCTTTAGGTGACTCCGCCACCTCCGAGGAACAGTGAGCCCATGGAAACCTTTCGGTTCCCCCTCAAAACCTTCCAAAAAGAAAATGCGTGACCAGAAATTTTTGTTAACATGACCTGCTATGCTTACCCAGCACGCCATTTGCAGTCATGCCCACCAGACAATTATATTAAAAAAGGTACAATTTCCTCAAGTGTGAGGACGCACTCTAGCTTTCCTTCACGCAGCCTCCAGAGATGCGCGACCCGCCGTATGGGTTTCTTCCTGTTTTCACCCCCCCGATCTCGTACAAGGCACATTCATGTGTAGAAAATTTGTGTAAGTATGACATGCAACATATACCCAGCAGACCATTCAGACGTATACCCTTCTTTGTATGTGAGACATCGGGTTCCACATTTATTCCTGTCCTTCTACCCATCAGAGCGGTCCATACTCATTTAGGTCTCAACATTATTTGTCAGCCCAACGTGGGGATCCCCCACCCCTGACACAGTCTCCTGCTTCGGAGCTACGCCGGGCATATGCAAAAAAGCGGAATATTAGACGACATTAGCAGTTTACGGGAAGTATATTCGATTAAAAGTTGTATAAAGGATTTTACTTTGTGGTTGTTTACTCTTTTTCAGGTTTTGCCGAGGTATATTTGGACACATCTCCGGACGACTTGACCCTCATCGCCGGAGATGCATCACATTAACACAACAACACCGCTCACGTAAGTTGGCTTATTGCTTTAAGTCTTTGGCATGCCAAGCGCCTAAACTACGCCCAGACATCGATTCAAGTAGATACATGTTTTTCCCTAACGGCTTTGTTACCCTACACTTGGTAAATTTTTTGCAGAATTTCGCGTTCACGTTATTTTTAAAGTCGCTTAATACGAAATTGCGTTTATAAATCTCCTGTCCAGGTACGAATCGCACCTCGCGTATCCTTTTGTTATATCGCGCCGCGTTCGTGTTATACGCCTCATGCATGTTCTCCTTAATCTTTTCGCGCATGATCCTCATCCTGTCATTATTATCCAACAGCAACATTTCGTTGTCGTTCAAGGCACTTAGCTTTCGAGCCAATGCGTAGTCGGCACCACTAGTAAACATATTCATTCCGAATAGGGCAAAGTAGGGCGATACTCCTGTTGCAGAATGCACTGCACTTCGCAAAGCACACTCTATCTCTGGCAAATACAAGTCCCAATCTCTGTGGTCCTTGTCCAAATACGAGCGGATCGCCGCTAAAACCGATTGGTTGACGCGCTCCGCCGCATTCGATTGTGGAGAGTAAAACGCCGTTTTCAGGTGCTTGATGTGATACGTCTCTAACATTTTGGCAAACTGTTTGGACGTGAACTGCTTTCCATTATCGGAGTGGATTGTTTCAGGTACTCCGAACTTATAGAAGATATCCTCGATAAGGAATTTCACGACATTGGTCGCTGTTGCTTCACGCATGGCTTTTAGAAATGTAAATTTGGAAAAATGATCGACCACTATAAAAATAAAAGTATTTCCTCTTTTCGACCTGGGATATTTGCCAAGAAAATCTATATAAAGTTTTTGGAAAGGCCGTTCAGTGACTACTTCTGAGCCCATACCCGGTTTCATTATGGCATTACTCGGCTTACTTTCCTTACAGACCTGGCAATCTCGAACAAAGTTTCGGACTTGTATGACCATATTGGGCCAGTAATACATCCGCCGTAAACGATGTAGCGTTTTGGCCATTCCCCCATGTGCCGCAGTTTCGGAACAGTGCGCGTTTTCAATTAATGTGGATGTTAACGCAGCCGGTACCCAAAGCTTCCATTCACTTTCCTCTAGCTCTATATCCTTTACTACCATTTTCTTGAAGACAAACCCATCTTCTATTTTTAAGTCAGGAAATCGCTCTACATTTCCTTCTATTGTGCCTATCAGACCTAAATACTCTTCGCTTTCGAATTCTACTGTGTCCATACCCGCAATTAGAGATTGTGATATATCTTCTATACACCGAGACAGAGTATCGGCAACTATATTTTCAGACCCCTTCCTATGTTCGATTTCAAAGTTGAATGCTTGAAGATGCAGGGACCATCTGGCTAGCCTTCCGCTCAAGTCCTTTAATGACATGAGCCATTTCAGACTGGCATGATCAGTCACCACTGTGAACGCCATAAGCTCGATGTACGGTCGAAATCTTTGTACTGCCATCACCGCCGCGAGGCATTCCTTTTCGGTTGTACTGTAGTTTCGTTGACAATCATTTAGCTTCTGCGAGAAGTACGCGATGGGATTTTCGCCACCATCGTCCGCCTTCTGATATAGTACCGCGCCAACGCCATAATCCGAGGCGTCACATTGGACGTAGAAGCGTTTGCTAAAATCGGGATGCTTTAGCACAGGTGCGCTAGTAAGCGCCTTTTTCAACTCATTAAAAGCCTCTATAGCTTGAGGTGTCATTTGGAACTTGGTGGTTTTCTTTAAGGTGTCGGTCAGGGGTGTAGCCAGTGTGGCAAAATCCTTTATAAACCGGCGATACCACCCAGCTGTTCCAAGAAAACTTCTGACTTGTTTTACGGTTTGGGGTAAAGGGATGTTAAGAATCGCCTTAACCTTTTCGGGGTCAGTTTTCAACATGCCTCCTCCAACAATATATCCTAGATAGGGTAATTCTTTAAAACAAAACATCGATTTTTTTAGGCCTATTGTCAACCCTGCTTCTCTCAAACAAACCGCGACTTCTTGCAACGTTCGCATATGTGACTCGAAGTCTGGAGCGATAATTAATAAGTCGTCGAGGTAAATAAACACGTTCGACTTTAATCTCTGCGGTATAACGCGATCCATCAGCCGACATAATCGCTGAGCCGCATTACATAAACCGAACGGCATAACTCTAAATTGATATAGGGGACGCCCCGGGACTGTGAAGGCAGTATAGGGTTTGCAGCTGTCTTCCAATTCTATTTGCCAGAAGGCGAACTTTAGGTCCACGCTGCTAATATAGTGTGTGTCATCGATTCGGCTAATAATACCCTCTATATTCTGTAACGGATATGCATCCTTAACCGTTAAAGCATTCAACTTTCTCGCGTCTAAACAAAATCGGTTTTTACCCGGCTTACGCACGACAGTGGTCCTATTACTCCAGGGACTTTCACTTTCTTCTATAACTCCTAACTCTAACATTTTATCTATTTCAGTGTATACAATGGATTGCATCGCCGGAGACAACGGATAATGACGGTCTTTTACGGGCACTGCATCTTCTACTAATTTAATCGAATGTTTTTCGAGATGCGTTCGGCCGAGCCCATCTTTTTCAAAGGTCATGAAACTATCCTTGACCTGTTGCAAACGTTGTTGTTGCTCTGCTGTAAGGTCATGCAACACACGACGTTCGTTCCTATCCTCTACCGTCACCATCTGCTGTTCTAAGCGCGACAAATCAATCTCATCGACACCTACTACGTTTGGAGCTAACTGAAAACTACGCCAAAAGTCTATGCCGAGATAAATGGCTTGTTCCAGGTTTGGACATAGATAAAAAGTAATATAATTTTCTAAATTGTTGTATTTTACAGGCAAATTAACTTTTCCTAAAACCGTGTGTGCACCGCCTCCTGCAGTTGTTACACTAGAAATAAAACGTTCTATTGGGACATTAAACTTTTCTATAAATTCGCGACATCCTTTACCCAAGATACTAATAGACGCCCCTGTATCCAGCAATCCGCGTACTCGTACCCCTTTAACTTCTATATCCGCGTATACTCGCGGGTCATTTCGGTCAGCCTTTTTTACCGTGGCCACAACCTGTCGACGCCAAAGCTTTCGTCGTTGATACCTTTCTCGGGCCTTTTGTATCCTACGTGATACCATGCGACGACCTAGTAGCACACTGTCGGCAAAAATTCGCTCACGAGCTTCGCGATACCTCCTCATTCGTTCTTCAAACGAAAGCTTAGCTGGACGCTGTAGGGTAATATTTTTGTTATCAGACGGTTTTTGTATTAATACAAGGGATTTTGCTTTTGTCACGGTTTGTTCATCTTCACTCATGACATCTAAATCTAAAGGTGTGTTTGTTGATGCATCTATTCGTGCGGGACTTGAGTGGAGCGCGATACCCCCGCTGACATCGCGTTCCGTTTCACGTTTCCCGCCGTGTTGCACACGGGGCATTTGGGAGTTATTACGTCTAACTTCCCACATTTAAAACAAAAAATACGTCTGTTCAATGACATACAGTCAGTAAACACATGACCCTCATTTCCACAATTCCAACATACTATGGTTTTACGGTTGGCCTGATCACGAGCTGGTGGAAGTTTCGTTACACGCTGATATCGGACCTCTTCCACAGAGACTTGACCCTCATCTCTGGGAGAGTCCTGCTCATCAGTCGGGGTAATCTCGTTTACCAGGTAGGAACGGGGTTGGGCAGTGAATCCACTATGCGGCATACGGTCTCTGCGAGGGAAACATCTTTCCACCTCTTTGCATTCCATGCGCAGCTGCTCAACCGAGTATACAGCGATGGGGTATACTAACTTCGCCAATGATTCCCGGAGATTCCCTTTGATGAGGCGAACCATCTCGTATTCGGGTATCGGGTTTCTAAGCCGAGCCCTAAGAATGCCAATAGCATGGAAATATTCATCAATTGACTCTCCCGGTTTTTGTCTGCGTTCATTTATTTCTCTCATCATTTCGAAATCAGTAAGCTGGCACGCGAACTGCCGCTGTAAGGCAAACTGCAAAGTTGGCCAGTCTACATTCCGGTTTGTGCGAATGAAGAGCCAATACCATTCGCGTGCTTCGCCCCCTAAAAGACGGTGGAAATCTCGTATTATATCCCCCCATGAACAGCCATATTTTTCTTTTAAATATTCAAGCCTAAAAATAAAGTCTTCAATGGTCATGGCATCTCGGTGACCTTGATAATTAATTCCCCACTTTTCAACGTTAATTTCGGATCGGGTGATTACATTCCTATTTTCGGGTGGAAAGCTTTGAGGGAATATTTGGTGGTTTATTATGGGTGCATCTCTTATGCGCCGATGTTGTTGTTGCGCGCTAACTGAAGGGAAAGGGGTTATTGGTGGCCTTGCAGGAGTATGACGTTGCATGTTCCTGTTGTTGGTGACGGTCTCGCTTGCGGCTTCATTATCTGGTAAGGAACGCCTTGACTCAAAGGACTCGCTGCTGATGTTGTGCTTCCTTTTCTTGTTCTGCATACGCTCTCTATTCCTTTGCCCACCCGCCGACAGCTCACCGTTGGAACTCTGCATGGACTTCATCATTTCTTGCATGCTTGTGCGCATTTCTCCCAATAAAGCCTCTTTCGCTTCACCCATCATATTTCTTAGCAAGGGACCTACTTCTTCGCGTATATTTTGTATTTTCGGCGGATTTGGTGCAGCGTTGTTGGCAGGGTTATGGGATCGAGGGGGAGGAAAAGACAACATTGGCGGCCGTAAGATCACTGATTGTGTGACCTGACCCCCCGGGTATTGTTTATGTACCGCACCTGTGCTACCGCCCGTCGCCGGTGGCATGTTTCTGGCACCCCCTTGTTCCCTACCTCCTACAGCACCATCTCCATTATCTTTCGACACTAAAATCCTATCAGATAAATCAATGAAGGATGCATCACCTTCGACCGGTGGTTCTTTATCGGGGTTACTTGTTGCCATGGCTGCACTTTTGAGTCTACTTCGGGTATTATACGCGGGTGGCGTGTGTTTCATAAAAAAAATGTAAATGTATATGTATCAACAAAAAAAAACTTTTTATTCAAAAGGATGATAACGAGGACTCTTCAAAACTATATAAGTCGGCTATATAAAACAAACAAACGTATTCGTAAGACGCTAAAAATTCATAAAAATAAATATCAAAAAGGATAGTTCCTTATGTATGGACTCAACTCTTGACACTTGTATTATATGCGGGAGCTCAGATGGCATGAGATTTGAGGAGGATTGTTAGCATGGAGCATAGTGTAACGTTCCTGTATGAGCTAGTGTGTGGACTGCATAATTAAAAATTTCTAAAAAAATTAAGTTTGGCTTCACAACCTTTGCACGTTGCCGACTGGTTGTGGTCTCAAAAAAAAACTTCTGTCTATGGAGCATCAGAAACCTCTTTGAAGATTTCGGTCTCCATAGATAGTGACTACTCTGCTGAACTAATTAATATGTACCCATATAAAGAAAAATTTTGAAAATTAAATATGTATTGCTCTATGGCGGTGCGGATAGGTCATCTAATGGTGGATGACTATGTCACCGAATGACTATTGGATACGGACAGACGGACTGACTCCTGCAGAACTAGTGCAATTGAACTTATTCAAAACTAGATGTATTAGCAAGCCACCTAGCTCGACAAAGCTGACAGTTTCATCTGACCTTTTTGCGATGGAAGATTTGTATATGAAGAAAAAAAGTTTAAATAAATTTATAAACAGCAAGATCTAATGCATAAGAAAATATTTATATATCCCTTTCTAATGTTAGGGATGTTTACTGCTTTTCAACGGGCGCCAATTTAAACTCTTTTTGGCGCTGATGTCTATTTTGAATGTTAAATGCTAGGTACTTTAGTACGCTAGCGAAGAAATGTTTACTATTTTCATTGGGCGCCATAATAAATATTGTCACGTACACGTACAATTTGGCTCCTGGTGGTTCCCTGGCTAGCTCAGTATTACGCTGGGAAGTGGTTCTCAACCCTCCACCCAGGAGCCGGACGGACACATATTTATCTCCTCTTTTTTTATCCACCTTACTTACCACCACACTTCTCCACCACAGGAATCCCGCCCTACCTTGGACCGCTCGTTAATCCTGTCCAGCGATCACCCATATTTCCACGCTCCATGCTCCCCACTTACCGCGTCATCATACCGTCTTCATCTCCCGCCCAAAAAGGAATTTAGCTCATCATTTTAAATATCAATCCACATCAAAATATATTAAACGAGTAAATAAAATTTACAAAATATAACATTATTTAAACGGAAACTTATCATATACAACAATTTGCTTTGTTACGACAAAACGCCCTGCCAATAGATTATTTATATAAAAGGGTTAAAAAATATATGAGTTTGCAAAAAGGTTCAGGGAGTCCTACCTAAAAGAGCTCTCTTAGATTTTGTATACCCCTACCTATGGATATGTGTCTTATAACACTTTGGAATTTAAATTTTAAGTTATGGGCAGATCCGCTTTGTACGGAACCGGAAATTTCAACAATAACAAAAATACACTTATATATATATCGACTACGAACTAACTTCCTCTTGTTTTTAGCAATTAAAATTTGATTTACTTTTACACGGATCTTATGAGCATCCGGTAATATGTTTGATTTACCCTATTCCTGACAACCAAAAGCAACTTGCTATAAAAAGCTTCGCTCGTCGCTATAAAGCTCTAAGTTAATTATAGAAAGTGTATTGCATATGACAGGCCCTGTAGGAATATTTAAGTGTTTGATAAATTTATAGAAATTTTGGGGTTGCTTTAAAAATGAGCTAAGTGCACAACTTTACATATAGAAATATATAGATAATACAAAATATGCGCGCGCAAACGTGCAAAAACAATTTTAACAAAATTATTACAGAAAAATATGTGTATGTATGTACGTATACCACATGATGGCTACCGCTGCTTCTCCCTTCGTGATTTCGGATCGCACGAATTTTATGATAATTTTGGCGGGGTTTTAACCTCGTCTTGGGACATGTAAAAAATTGTACTTTACGCCTATCCTGGGTCCCTCAGCAAATCTGTATACGTATGTATGTGTGTATAAAAACGTAGTTTGACCACATATCTGGGCCGCCCGGCGATATATATACGTATTTGTATGTAAATGTAAAAATCGAAATTAATCACTTACGGCGAGTTGTGCATTTTACCTCCGCGCCAAAATTTATTTGCACAATCTCGCCGCACTGACATCCACCAACAATAATATATATGATTCTGCCTGTTTCCTCTTTATCTAGGCGCGCCGGAACTTGTCCCGTCACTTCCTCTCCTCCAGAAATCTGCTGGATGCTTCTTCTCTGCTAACCAGGAACTTCCTTAATCCTCTCGACAGATTTTCAAAATCAATAGTCCTAATGTGGGGGCTTTTTGCCCAAAACGTACTTAAAAAAAACTTAAACCTTTTTAAATAAAACTTTTCACTGCTATATAATACCACAGCGCGGAGGCAGTCGTATGCCGTGACGGTAACAGTTCGATACTATTTTCGTAAGAACCTTTGGCATGCCCTTTTATGCCTTTTCCTTCCCCTTTATTATTCGCCTAACGTTAATATCACATCGCTTTTTCGTGTCCGCTAATCGCCTTCGGACAGTGACCCAGTGATTTTTGTTGCTATAAAGTGCTCACAATATATACGGCAACCCTAAAAAAGCTCTTTCTTCGATAAGTTCTTTTTTCCTTTATGGTATGTCGTTTTGACGTTTGCGAAGGCGACGCTAAAGCAATTCGCAGACAAAAACATCTGCCAACAACGCTGCACACCAAAAACCACAAAATTATAAAAATTAAAATTTGCATCGCTTGCGGAGACATATTTGGGCTTTAGGTGACTCCGCCACCTCCGAGGAACAGTGAGCCCATGGAAACCTTTCGGTTCCCCCTCAAAACCTTCCAAAAAGAAAATGCGTGACCAGAAATTTTTGTTAACATGACCTGCTATGCTTACCCAGCACGCCATTTGCAGTCATGCCCACCAGACAATTATATTAAAAAAGGTACAATTTCCTCAAGTGTGAGGACGCACTCTAGCTTTCCTTCACGCAGCCTCCAGAGATGCGCGACCCGCCGTATGGGTTTCTTCCTGTTTTCACCCCCCCGATCTCGTACAAGGCACATTCATGTGTAGAAAATTTGTGTAAGTATGACATGCAACATATACCCAGCAGACCATTCAGACGTATACCCTTCTTTGTATGTGAGACATCGGGTTCCACATTTATTCCTGTCCTTCTACCCATCAGAGCGGTCCATACTCATTTAGGTCTCAACATTATTTGTCAGCCCAACGTGGGGATCCCCCACCCCTGACATCATCTTGAGTGTAGTTATGCTTAGAGTCTAAGTGGATGAGTAATTTTAAAATAGGTAAGCTGTAAAAGTCACATAATTCACATAATGCATGTAATGCTTAAGGTTGTTTTACACGATATGTCTTGTCGTCTGTACCTGTGACATTTTCGATCCATTTGATTTGTCAACAGACCTTTCTCTTTTATGTTTAAACTGTTTGATTCTGTATACATACAAAAAAGTGGCATATACATCTGATAAAACATATCATGTAATACCCACTTTAGCAATAGTGATGGGCCGCTCTGAGCTTGAAATATAGCATATCACCTCTACTGGAAAGTTAAACGAAATTGGTCGAGTTGTTTTCAAGATAATCGGTGATATGTCAAAAAATAAAAACTATAGAATGAGATGACAACCCTAGTTGATAATCCTCTCCACGCATATTTTTGTTGAAATACCACGTAAATATGTAGCTTTCGTTGCAAAGTCATTTGACATATCTCACTCAATTTCTAATAAATCCAAATAGGTGGCAACCCCCTCAACAAATGCTAGTGGCAACACTTAAGTAGGAGTGTTTGAAATGTAGCATATTACCTATATTGAAAAGTGGATCCAAATTAGTCAAAATGTTTGCTAGATAAAAGCTAATAAGCAAAAAAAAAGTTAAAATTATACGATTAGGTGGCAACTTTTAGCTGTAACGTTACCTAGGAATAATACCTTTGTTGAAATACGACGCAGAATATCTTTCGTTTAATATCCATTGGACATATCCTATTTTACGAAAAAAAGATATGTGCCAGCCCCGCAGAAACTTCATCTAGTGGCAACTAAATAAAAGAGCTCCTCTAAATGTAGCATACTACCTTTATAGTAGTGTTGGCCAGTATTGATACCAAATGTACTCAGTACTAGAAATATACTCAGCGTCTAACAATTACTTAGTACATAAAAAGTACCCAATACCGAAAATTTATTCAGTACAGAAAAAGTACTCAATACAAAAAATGTACTCAGTACAGAAAAAAGACTCAAAAAGTATGCAAAAAGTATTAAAAGTACTCAATACCAAAAAAGTACTCGGTATGCAAAAAGTACTAAAATGTACTTAGTACAGAAAAAGTACTCAAAAAGTATGCAAAAAGTATTAAAAGTACTCAATACAAAAAATGTACTTAGTACAGAAAAAGTACTCGGTATGCAAAAAGTACTAAAATGTACTCAGTACAGAAAAAGTATGCAAAAAGTACTAAAAGTACTCAATACCAAAAATATACTTAGTACAGAAAAAGTACTTGGTATACAAAAAGAACTAAATCGTCGAAATTTTTTCAGTAGAAAAAAAGTACTATTTCTAAGTACTCAGTTACTTGTCAAAATTTCCGAATTCCGAATTTTATTTGTTATTTTAAAATTTTTGCCGTAACGAGTGATATTATTGAATTACAAAGTACTCGATACTGCCCAACACTACTTTGTAGAAGTTCATCCAGCGAGTCGTTTCTCAGATAATATCGAATTCGTAAAAAAAATCAAAATTATGGGATTAAGGCCCGGTTTTTCAGTGCAACTTTAACCACAGACAAAGTTGACTAGAATTTTTCCAATACAAATTTGGAGCTTAAACTAAGTTTAAAGGCGCACTGAAGTTTAAATTTGCACTGAAAAACCGGGTCTAAGTTGCAACTCTTATATTGCCATATCTTAATTAATTCAAAAACAAAAACAGTTATGTGGCAACCCCGTAAAAGCATCTGAGTGGCAACACCGGAACGCCGTGTTCGATTATCGGGGGGTTTTTCAAACATTTTAAGTACACATTTATGACGCATAATAGAATTATATTAAGGCAATTGACGCTCATGAATGAAATTACTATTTGGAAATTAGCTGACTCACCTTTAATTGACAACCATAAAAAACTATCTACTAATGATAATTAAGAGTACTTATGTATATTTTATTGATTTATAAACATCACACAAAATAGTAATGCGACATTACCGGATAGCGAGTTTGCAAATTAAACCATAATGTGTGTAAGAAAAAAATTAAAAAATTTATACAGCTGTGTGCAAAAAAATAGCACAAAGTGATGAATATTTTCAAATCTCAAATTTTAACTTGTGTAGTATTTTTTTTAGGATTGTGCTAATTTTTGCTTTAAATAGGAGCAATGGACAATGGAATTAAAAAAATATGTGTTTAGTTTGTTAATGAATAAAATTTCTCACAAAAAAATCTGGATGAAAATTTCCATTAGATGGCCCTTGCCAAAAAATCTATGTAGACAAAAGATGAACATAAATTCTTGAAAGAAAATCAATGGTCTAAAGGCTCATTTACACGTGTCGACTTTCTGGTCGATTTTTTTGTTGCTTCACTTGGTTTTCAAAGGTAGAAAGCAGTGGAACGGCAATAATCGAGCTGAAAATCGACCCGTGTAAGTTAGTCTTAAGAAAGAAAAATCTAAAAATTTCAAGTGAAAATCTATGCTATTTTTTTACCCACCACTGTACATGCGTAACTGATTTGTACATACGCTTCATTTTTTATACGCCCAATTAAACGTTGGTATGTGATTTTAAGCACTGTAATTTCCAAATAAACAAGTTGGCTTTTGTTTATTTTCCATGGAAAAATAAAAATAAAGGTGATAATAATTTCGCATTCAAGCTGTGATCTGAGGCATGAAATTCAAAAAAGTCAAATAATACAGCTGGACAAAGGGAATGATCGTCAATGAGAATATGATATTTATTACACATTCCAAGTTTGACAATTATGTATAAGAGTTATTTATGCCACTTTTTCGGTTACTTGACTTTTACAGAAACTCGTCTTTAAGAATTCGAGCTCTGATAACTCACATGAACTCAACTCAACATTGGTTCCAAGGCTTGGAAAATGCTCAAACTTCTATCAAGAATTTGTTATTAGCCGAAAATGAGTTGATTTTATCAGCGCTGTCACCCTCCTAATATGCGCTATGGCATAACGCCGCACTGCGTTACACAGTACTACTGCATTCCCAGCCTTAAACCTGATTTACACGGGTCGACTTTCTGGTAGATTTTTGTCGTTCCACTGCTTTCCACCTTCAAATACAAGATGTAGATAAATCGAATTGTTCTTTACACGATGAAACGACAAAAAATTTACCAAAAAATCGACCAGTGTAACTCAGCCTCAATTTTTTTTTACATTAGCGACTTGTATATCTAGTATTTTCATTTTTTTTTTGTCTGTCTCAACATTAATAACTCATTCATTTTCAAGCATACATTTTGCAAATTCTCTCAGGCTTATTATAGGCGCTACCAGCTGTCAACTTTAATATGAACAGTTAACTGACAGTTCAAAGGCAACCACACTGTCAATTGCAACGGCATAGGTGGCCTGTCATCATAAGCGGAAGTTGAGTAGCGGTCGATATGTCAGTTTCTCATTAACCAAAGAGGGAATGTATTAATTAAGAAAATTGTTGTTGTAAAAATAAGTAGAAAAAAGAAAAATAAAATATAAAGTTGTCTAGGAGGTAGTTGTAACAACAATTTTGTATGTTTAATGTCAATGAGTTGTATGCTAGCGGCAATTTGCGTGATATATGATTCATGCTGTGTTTAATTTGGTATATGCATTATAGTACATTTACACTGCACCAAATTTGGCGAATTTGAATGAGTCATTTCGAACCTGTTTACACTGGCAAATTTGCATTTGGCTTCACCTTCCCTGCAAGAATCTTCGACCAGAACACAAAGCCACCAAAAAAAAAATGAACTACCGTGACGTTTTAAACATCTGTACAGTAATAATAAATGAAGAGTCAAGTAGGGTTCTGTCTTTTCTTGGTAGAATTGGTCCATTTTCTTAAAAAAAACTAGCTGAAATTGTTATTTACAGCTGCTCATGTGCAAAAGTTATCACACGTTAATTACCCATTAAGGTTCTTACTGGGTAATTCTAAAAGTGGAACACAGGCAGGGTTGCTATTTTGAGGAACTGTGGATTGTATTGTTCGGCGAATGAGGCCGAATGTGATGGAATTCCAAATTTGAAAAATGAGACTTGTATGAAAAAAGCGCCAAATTTGCAATTTTTCGCCAAATTTACCAAATTTGGTGCAGTGTAAATGTACTATTAGACTGTTTAAAATTTTTTAATATACAGTAAAAGTTAGTTTTAGAGGTTTATCACTGATAGTTTAGACTTTTCAAGATATAGGCCCATATCCATAGTCGAAATAAAGTAGGCACTTAAGTTAGCGTCAGCTTTTTTGACAGATATGTACAGAGAAAAATGAGAAAATTGAATTTTCGAAATAGGGTACCCAAACTTTGTAAAGCAAATTTTAGAAAGTTGCTTATTATTGAAGTTAAAGAAAATAAAATTTTTATTTCTGACTTTTTTTCACTCAATAAACAGCTTGCAAAAGTTGGAACGCCCTAATGCTTACATTACTGTTCATAGTGACCTATTCTATTTTCTAATTGCACATGCGGAAAAAAATCACATTTAACTTCATTAGAAAAGAATGTTCTCTCATATTTTTTTTAAGTATTTTTTTTTTTTATTTCAAACACAAAATCAAGCGGTATGCACATTAGGGTGTACCATTTTCAATTATTTTTTTTCGTTTATTCAGAATGATTTCGTGGCAAAATAGAAAAATCAATTGAAGCAAAAATAAAATTTTCCCTTATGCCATTTTTACGGAAAATTGGAATTTTGCAAGAACTATCCCTCTTTCTGTGTACTTGATAAATGTTCTGTCTGGATAAATAACCAAGAAAAAAATGTTTCTTGTTTTTGACGCCAAATTCAAAAAATATAGCGGCCTTCCTTTCTAAATGTATTTTATAAAAAACACAAAAAAATCACACACTTATGTCAAAGTTGGAAATTTTTTTTTCAAAATTTTTTTTTTCAAAATTTTTTTTTTAAATTTTTTACAGCAAGAACAAAAAACATACGTACATACGTAATGTTGCGTCAAAAAAAAATTAAAATTTTTTTTTAAGGTAGGATGAAAAAAATAAACACCCTAATGTACATATCTACATAGCTGTTTGCTGCTGTCCTTCATCTGTGATGAATTTAGCGAGTTCTTTGTTACAATTTTTTTTGTATTAATGCCAATTATTATTAAATACTTCTGTTATCATTACCCAATTACATGCCTGCATACCCATATATTTATCCGCTAACCTAAATTTTTTTCAATTGCTTGTCACGCTTTTGTGGTGACGATTCAATATAATCGCATGTATGGATTAATTTTTTCAAGTGCTAGTAGGTGTGTCGAGGTTGAATGCAATATTCATAATTTGCGGATCTCTAAGCTACAATTAGAAGGTAACACATTATACCCATTTGCGCTGATATATTGCGGTATATCAGCTGTTCCAGAGAAACGGGACACTTGATAGACAATTTCGATAAATTTCGTGATTTTTTATGGAGTTTCCCCTTCCGACGGAACAGGCGATAGACCCCATTCTCTTTCTCACTCTTTCCCAGCTGTGATGTAATTGCGTTTTTTTTTTTTTGTTCCACCCTAGTTTTCAGAAAAACTTAACCTTGACACTAATTTAATATCTCAACCGCCTACGCAAGTTCAATTTCAAAATGCAATGAGATCACAGGAACCAAAAAACCCCCATTAAAACGTAGACAAGCGTAATAAATTTTATTGAGCCTCGTAAACGAATAAAAATCTGTAATTTGTAATGCAGAAAACGTAAATGTAAAAAATGCAGGTAAATGATTTAAACCCTACAGTGAAAAAGCAAAACAGCGAAAAAAGGAGCTAGTGCAACTGAGATCAAATAGGCCTGAAAATCTAAAGCAATAGAGATAAGTAATTTTTTATTGATATTATTTTACAGACTATCGGAAAAAATACTGTTAACATTATTTCTTTCTCTATGTCTACATATTCGCTAGCAAAAAAAAAGTTACGTATACGTCATGTCACTTTTATGAAAATTTTAAGTGAATTTTCGTCATTAACTCAAAGAGGGGCAAATATGGGCACAAATTTTTTTCCGGAGTCGATAGCAAATATTTCAAACGTTCATTTTGTTATAGTTAGAAGGTGTAGCATGCAGTAGCACACAAAATCTTTTTATCCAAAGCAGCAAAGGTTGAATTTATGAAGTATAATTTTTTTATGGCTTGCATTTGTTTGATAATTGGTCGATTGCGCTGTCTTTTTCTTATTTAGTCAAGGCAATGCTATATTGTGGTACAAAATCACACTAAGACCACACATTTTAAAGTTATATGCCAAATATGTAGCTAAGGTTTGAAAAAATGGTTATTAAGGAGTTTTATTTGAATACAATTTTTCTGACTTCTAATATCATTATTTTGTAAAAAAAAATGTTAACTTCATGGAAATTAGTAATGAGTTGTACTTATCTGAAAATTTCTTTATAGGACTGCATCACTAAAAAAAATCTGAAAATTAGATATTCATAAAAATGAATTTTTTCCGCATACTGAGCGAATTTTTCCATGGAGAACTTTTTTGCGAAAATTGCTAAATTTTATTTTTTTTGTTATTCTAATAAATGACTTCAGAATAACTTTTCTCTCCCAGACAAAATGCTTAAAGTTGACATCTTCTAGGGTAGTTGGTGGACTAGTTCGAATCAAACTAGTTTGGGGGTAGTTAACAACAAGATATACATAGTTTGTGTTTATATCAGGGGCGTATCCACTTGGGTGGTTTTCAGTTTCAAATCCTCCACTTCGGAATCCAAAAAGTCATACACACAGAAAAAATTGAGCTGGTAATGGATAAGAATTGACAGTGATTTGGTCATACCAACCGAAATATAGTTATATTAACAAAAATATCTGTTGATTCAACCAAAATATCGGTTGATTCAACCAAAATCACGGTCAATTCTTATTCATTCACAGCTAATTTTTCTCTGTGTATTTTTCACAGTAATACAACAAAAAGTATTGTAAAAATTACTCAAAAAATATATTAAAAGTAACACAAAAATATAGTAAAAATCAAACAAAATATAGTAAAAATGACAGAAAAAATATAATGAAATTACACAAAAAATATAGTAAAAGTTACACAAAAATATAGTAAAAATTGAAAAAAAAATATAGTACTACTAAAATTACCCAAAAATGGAGTAAAAAACTATCAAAAAATATACTAAAAATAACCCAAAAGTATAGTGAAAATTAAACAAAAACCCAGTAAAAAATTACCAAATATATAGTAAAAAATACACAAAAAATATAGTAAAATTACACAGTATAGTAAAATTACCCAAAAATAGAGTAAAAATTATAAAAAATATAGTAAAAATTACCCAAAAATATAGTGAAAATTGAACAAAAATATAGTAAAAAATTACTCAATAATATAGTTAAAAATACTCAAAAAATATAGCAAATATTACCCAAAAATATAGTGAAAATTGAACAAAGTATAGTAAATAATTACACAAAAATATAGTAAAAATTATCAAAAAATATAGTAAAAGTTACCCAAAAATATACTGAAAATTGAACAAAAATATAGTAAAAAATTACCCAATAATATAGTAAAAAATTACCCAACAATATAGTAAAAAATACACAAAGAATATACTAAAAATGACACAAAAATATACTGAAAATTAAACAAAAATACAGTAAAAAATTACCCAATAATATAGTAAAAAATACACAAAAAATATACTAAAAATTACCCAAAATTAAAATTAAAAAAAATTACCTGAAAATTGAACAAGAATATAGTAAAAAATTACCCAATAATATAGTAAAAAATACACAAAAAATAGTATAGGAAATAATTACACAAAAATAAAGTAAAAATTATCAAAAAATATAGTAAAAGTTACCCAAAAATATACTGAAAATTGAACAAAAATATAGTAAAAAATTACCCAATAATATAGTAAAAAATACACTAAAAATTACACAAAAATATACTGAAAATTGAACAAAAATATAGTAAAAAATTACCCAATAATATAGTAAAAAATACACAAAAATATACTAAAAATTACCCAAAATTAAAATTAAAAAAAATTACCTGAAAATTGAACAAAAATATAGTAAAAAATTACCCAATAATATAGTAAAAAATACACAAAAAATATACTAAAAATTACCCAAAATTTAAATTAAAAAAAATTACCTGAAAATTGAACAAGAATATAGTAAAAAATTACCCAATAATATAGTAAAAAATACACAAAAAATATACTAAAAATTACCCAAAAATTAAAATTAAAAAAAAAATATATAGTAAAAAATTACCCAATGATATAGTAAAAAATACACAAAAATTACACAAAAATATACTGAAAATTGAACAAAACTATAGTAAAAAATTACCCAATAATATAGTAAAAAATTACCCAATAATATAGTAAAAATTACACAAGATATAGTAAATTACGTAAGACACATAGTAAAAGTTATATGATACCTTGAATTTGACATTGTCCATACCAACAAATGTAGGTATATATAACCCTAAAAGGCGAGTTTTGATCAACTGCAAATCAAAAATGTCCTCGAAAAAAAAAAAAAATTGAAACTCTCCCCTTCCCAAAATTATCTGGATCCGCCACTGGTTTATATGTAGAATGCAAATAAAATTCAAAAATTATTTACATAAAATTGGTGTCCCTGTGACTGTCATGTTGCATGAGTGCGGATGCGCTATAACGACATCAATGAAATGTGCGCGCATTCAAATTAGCTGTGATAAATGTTCACCTCAAATTTGTGCGCTTTTTGCGCTACAGGCCTCATAACACACTCTTCACGCCTCGATAATTAATTAATGATGTGAAAATGGATGTAAATATGATTTCCGTGCTCGGAAACTTAAAAATAAAAACTTTTTTTAATTTTTTTTATTATCGGATTTGGTATACAATTTGTTGCGGGATGCATATTTAATTTTTTTTATAGTTAGTTATATGTAAAAAAGTAATTTAGTTGTATTAATATGCTATTAAGGAGTAATAAATCCTTTTTAGGTTCAAAAGCGGCCTTAACCTCAAAAAGAGGTTAGTGTTTAGCTTTTGATTTTTGAGGTTATGTCCGAGTTATTCGATTAGAAAAAAGTTTTATCTAGTATCGAAATAACAAAAAAAAATTGCTAATTTTAAGGTCTGCAAGTTTAACGATTTTTTTGCAATACTGAAAAATAAATAAAAAACATTTTTAAATCATGTATAGGCATATTACAAGATTTACTGCCTTCTTCCTAAGTACGTCATTACGTTATCGTAATAATTTCATTTAACACTTTTAATAGCATAATTAGTAGATACCCATCTATTTTATTTAGTTATTGCTTTAAAGCTTTTCGATAAGAATTACATTTTTTTTTATGATGACATTGTCGCCACAGTTAACAACCAATTAAGCACGTGCCATGAGCAATTGTTGAGCCTCTGGCGCTTGAACTTTCAATGAAACATCGCATCATAAGACAGTCAAGGGAAAAAACAAAAGATCTACAAAAGTGAGTAAAAATCATGGAATTTCATTGACAAAAATACACTTTTTTAAATGACATTGACAGTTTAAAACAGATTTTTGAATGGATGTATTTTTCCCGCTAGATGGCTATGGTGTCGCGATATTTGCAAAATCCGTATTTCGATTCTGTTCATTTTTGGCACGTGTGTTTAGCATATAATCAGAAACTTTCTCACAATTTTTAAAATTTTCCCGCTAGGTGGTGCTGTTGTCGAGATACTCAAAAGCCCGTATTTCAATTTTCGCAGCCAAAGACGCAGTTGTTGTTGTTGTTGTTGTTAAGACAAAAATACTCCGCGAAGGTTTTGGGGAGTAATGTCGAAATTGACAGTCCTTGGCCGGATATGAACCCAGTACGCTCCGGTACTCCCTTGCGGTACTGCCGACTGTCTCGACAGTGATTTGGTATGACCATTGGAACCTTCTAAGTCATGTCATCCCTCCATCCGTATGATAGGAGGAGATGGGTAATGAGAGGTGAGAGGCGTCATATCCTTAGATCAACCATCGAGTTCGCACGTCAATACCTGTGTGCTCTTACCCTCAGGTGCCAAAGTCGCAGTCATCTGCGAGTCTAAAAATATAAAATTGGTGCTCTTTTTTTGTCTTGTAAACTGATTAACGTATTTTACCAAAATTTTGAGGTTTGAACTGCTTACAAGTCTGCTAAAATACCGGTATCAGAACTGCTACGGGATGTCTCCTCATGTCTCCCGAGTCTCATCTCCATCAAGAGGAAAAACTGCTCAATGTAAGTGAGAACGCGGAAATGCTTAGCAGCCAATTCCTTTTGAACTGCCATAAGCCAGCACATCCAAACCGTCATCTTTTGCCTTGCCGTTTGATCTGCGGAATCATAAGCGGGCTCTAGCCGACATCCACACCGAGTCGGTTGACACTTTTGCCAGATCTCTACCTATGAATCCCGTTCTAAACAGTCTTCCATCCGATATTCCTGAAGAAGAAGGAGAACGCACCTTACCAAGGGAGACAAGAGTAACCATGGCACAGCTTACGCCTGGATACGGTGTGAGGTTAAACTCTTACTTATCCAGACTAAATAACACTATATCTGACATATGGCCTGCATGTGGTATGTCCCCCCATGGCACTTTACATCTCTTCAATTGTCCAATTGAACCTACTTTTCTAACCCCTCTGTCCCTATGGTCCAACCCTGTTGAAACTGCACGTTTCCTTGGACTCCCGTTAGAAGAGCTTGATGAAGATCTTCGGAATGATCATACACTCTAGGCAGGGCAATGCAACAACAACAACAACAACATGGTGCATCTCTATAAGCTTCGCGGGCAAAGTCGCTGCAATCTGCTGCTCCTGCAACATTCATACATATCTTCTTGGTAAATAGTTCCCTAAAAAGACAATTAATATCCATGCAAATTTTAGTTACTACTTTATTTAATTCAAGGACGAAGCGCTTAAAAATTTAAATCTAAAAATAAATGCTTTTCAGACCGAATGAACCCTCAGTATGTATTTGGACAAGTCAATCAATGGTCGCCTGAGAATTGTTTTTTACATGGATCTAAGCATGAATAACAAGTTTGCATGAATCTACTAAAATAATGAAAATATTCTGTTTAGATAACAAATAAGCTATATGAAATAATTTACACCTTACAATTTTCTGCGTTTATTTACGGAAGTTTTTCAAAGAAACATATCCACAAACTGCAATGTGATGTGATCAACAGCGCTATTGCATTCAAATTAAAATCCATAATCTCGACTCCTTCTTACTCCCCCTTGTACACCGGCTTTCGCTTTTCCGCAAACGCTTGCAAACCTTCCAAACGATCTTTAGTGGGCAACACTTGCGAATAGCATATCTCCTCAATCGAATAGCCCGTTGTCAAATCGACTTGCAAACCCTTATCTATAGCCAATTTAGCCATGCGCACGCCTACAGGACCATTTGGTAGTATTTCTTCAGCAATCTCCAAAGCTTTCTGATACGCCGCATCTTTGGTGTCGTTCTGTGGCACAACATGATTTACTATACCCAGTTCTTTGGCTTCTTTGCCACTCAACACACGCGATGTGAAGATTAGTTCTTTAGCGAGTGCTGGTGAGAGTATACGTGGCAGACGTTGTGTGCCACCAGCGCCTGGTATAATCGCCAAACGTGTCTCCACCAAACCCATTTTACAATCCTCAGCTGCAGTGCGTATATCACAGGCTAAAGCCATTTCCAAGCCGCCACCTAAAGCGGGACCATCGAGTGCTGCAATTGAAGGCATTGGTAATTGTTCCAATGCAATTAGCAACTCACGCAGATTTGTTACACATTCCAACACCTCATCTTCAGACATTGTTTTACGTTCTTTAAGATCAGCGCCAGCGCAAAAGATGCCGGGTGATGAGCTGCGCAGAATGACACAGCGTGAGCCATTATCCTTTTCCAATTCATCTAAAACGTTTTCGAATGATTCAACTAAGCTGCGACTAAATGCATTTCTGGCTGCTGGACGATTTAGGCTGATAACTGTGATACCTTTTTGTTCGCCATCGAGTCGTTCTACAAATATTTCCTTGGATTTGTCGTCGGCGCTCGCAGCGGAAGCAAAGCTGCGTAAACGTAATGCTTTCAATAGAGTGGGAGATGTGAGGCGTGTGAAATTGCGTAGCATTGTGGCTATTTAAAAATTCAAAAATATGAAGTCCTTTCGTTTAATTTTGTTGAGTTTTCCTTGAAATTAGGCAATTTTTTCTATTTGTTTAATGTGATTATAAAACAATTGCACGCACGTCACTTGTCACAGGCCGGTTAAATTTAAAGAACAAGGAGAACAAAACAAAAGATAAAAACAGCTCATCAGGGTTGCAAAAAAACTGTAGTATTCACAATAGTATGCTTTTTCGTATGGGCCATTCCACAGCGATATGAATAAAAGGTAAAAAGTTTGGGGGATCGTTAATAATTCCTTTGACAAAATTTTTCAACTGCAATCTGATACATTTTTACGTGAAAACGAAAAATCATGCCAAAATTTAAGGATTGAGTGCTCTAAAATAGTGGTCGAAAATTTGAACTGTGAGTGTATAATACACACTTTGCATTCGTAAACGGAATCGTAATTTTACTATAAAGAACGAAATTTGTTTGATGCAGATAAGGAACAGTGTTGGTCGTTTTTTAGCCCTTAACATCCCATGGTAGTGATTTTGTAAAATTTAACATCGCTCCTTACCAGCAGTGGATAACATCTTGGGAAATTTCCAGGTCGCGTTTACCAAAAAGGAGGGTAAAAAAGTGGTTAAGTTTGTTCAGCAAGGTGCCTTTTCTATCCATGTTGAAGTGCTAACTGGGCCACAACCGGCAAATTTTCTAGAGTTTATCCCATACAAATTGGCCGCTAAAACTAATTTTTAAACTCGCACCAAAGTTTAAGCTTGCAATGAAAACCAGGCCTTAGAATTGGAAATTTTCAATTATCGACGCATACCGAATTACTCGTTACTATTTCGATGCATACTTTTTCCCATGGAAGAAAGGATTACATTTTGAGTACTCTGATTCTCCCATTGGATTACTCTTTACATGCCGAACTGAGTAGTCACGATTTTTGTAGGGTAGGTCTGATATTTTTTGATACACACGTTTCGAAAGGATTAAAGTATTTTTGGATAAAAACTTAATTAAATAAAATTAAATAAAGCTTGAAAGTTAAAATGTATATGATAGAGTTGGGAATTTTAGTTCATTAAAGTGATCAGAGGTTGATAGGTTGATTGACTTCGCCTCTGCTCGCAATATGGCCATCAGTAGTACTAGATTCCGGCATAAACGAATACACCAAGCCACCTGGCTGTCCCCTGATCAAAGAACCAGAAACCAGATTGATCATGTCATGATCGACGGCAGACATAGCTCCACCGTTTTGGTCGTGCGAACCCTGCGTGGTCCCAATATCGACTCAGTCCATTACCTTGTCGCAGCCAAGATACGCACACGATTCTAACGATGTAACCGAGCAATGGAAGCATATCTCTCACTCATTGCGTACCGCCGCTGAGGGCACTATAGGGTTCCAGCGAGCCCGCAAGAACAACTGGTACGATGAGGAATGCAAAGCTGTGAGGAGCTTGAGATACTGGCTTACAGCAATGATGCCCGAAAATTCTATGAAAAGATCCGGTGGATGACGGAAGGTTTTAAGACCGGGGCAAGTTCCTGTAAGGACAATAATGGCGACCTGGTAATCGACGTACAGAGTGTACTTAAATTATGGAGGGAGCACTTCACCTAACTTCTAAACTGCGAGGGAGACGTCGGACCCGATACCCCTTCTCTGACGCTGGAAAAGTCGTCACACCACCTGACTATAATAAAGTGAGGATAGCTTTATCCAGGCTCAAGAACAACAAATCGCCTGGAAAAGACGGACTTCCCGCCGAGCTGTTCAAGCACGGAGTCGAAGAGCTGGTAAAAAGCATGTATAAGCTCTTATGCAGAATATGGTCAGATAAGTGCAAGCCTCCGAATTGGAATGAACTCCCTTGGGGTTTCCAATTGGCGTCAGTTATCGCTCAAAAGGAATGATTGGCGTGCTTTGATAGGCAACGGCCAAAATCGCTTAGGCGGTTAAGCGCCAATAAATGATGATGAAAGTGCTCAGAGATATCGAACTAGCTCACTAAAATGAACTAGTTCGTTTTTAGTTCAGTTAGTTTGTTTTTTTTGTATTTGTTTCCCTTGGGAATTAACTGCTAAGACACGTCCAAAAATGTTGGGAGGAGTATCAAAAGATGCATTTTGGTCTCATAATTCAAGGGCGCATCTTTTGATACCTCCTCCTACACTTTTCAACGTGTTTTTGCAGTTGAATCTCAAAGGAAACAAATTCCACCATGCTAATTAGCCGCGATTAAAATATTGGAAAATTACTGGGTGGCGCTTAACAAAAAAAAGAGTATAAAAAAGTGGGCAATTTTGTTCAACGAGGATCTATTTCTACCCATGTTGGAGTTCGTGTCAAAAATTATGGAATTATATCGAGTTAGGTATTTTCTTACTCTCAATAAACTCTATAAGTTTTATGAAGATTTGTTTCATAGCTCAAGTAGTTCATTTAAATTTGAAACTAGTTTCCACGATCACTTGATTGCATGAACTACCCGAGTCTATTAGCTGAGAGTGAGAAAACCCGCAAAGTGAAAAATTATTCAGAATCGGAATACTTTTTCGGTGTACTTTTTTTACACATTTTATTTCCTTCGCTCCATTGTGAATGAGTTAAAAGTCTTTTCTACTCCGTTTTTTGTCTCACTAGAGGGCGCGCAAATTTTCTACTCCTTTTTCTACTCCGATTTTTGATTTCTACTGCGTTTTCTACTCGGTTTTTTGATTTGTGAAATGGAAATATTTCTGTCTCAAACAAAATTTTGACAAACCCAATGTTGTGTGAAAGCGAGTAGAAAAGGAAGGACCATAAAACAAAAACAAAAACGGTGAAAAACATTTGCTGTAGCTGTCATTTAGCAATTTGAAGAAGCAGCAAGTGGACGGAAATTAATACAAGCTTTAGAGAAATAATTGTTTTCCGAAAGAAATAATCAATCGTTTGTTAATTATATCGACGTTAAGAGTTATTAAAAATGTGCTGCATCATTACAGAAACAAAGCAATAGGATAAATATACGATAACATCTTCTTTGGAAGCAATTTGCAAAGGCCTCTCGAAATTGTTGCCTGATGACGTAGTGCAGCTAGATTTTTAGTGGTTGGTGGGGGCTACTGCAGGAAAAAAAACAACAAATAATAAAGAAAAGGTATTATGTGCACAAATTATGAACAAAAAATATAAAAAAAGAGGATGCACTGATTTCCAAGAACTTTTTTTATGTTTTGTTAGATAAGAAAGGAAATCCGCCAGCCGAATATTCCCCAAGGTAAGAGAATTTTGCTTTTTTTATTTGAGTAAATTGTACTAATTCTGCTGCTTATTGTTTATTTTTAGTATTGACTAGCAAGCAGTATAAAAAACAATTTACGTGTACTATTAAAAATAAAAAAAAGCAAAAAGACGTCAGAAACAAATAAAAGCGTATAAATCTTTCGCGTCGTATCCTTTCAACTACCGCGCTGCGGTGACGCACTGCGCTCCATACATACTCTACCGTTGTAGTAGCAGCTGGGAGGCAGCATGCTGCCACGCACAGCAGAACTTGCGCGGGTGCTGCACTTGCGGCAGCGATTTTTTGGCAGACGCGGTTTGCATGGCTTCGAAAGTGTGGTCAATAGAATGCTGGTTGGTGGACAGGTGAGCGTTTTTGTTAACAAACATTTTCATTGCAATAACTAAACGTCTACTTGCAGTTTAATACGCGCGCATATGCTAATGATGGAATCCATTTGACATGCTTAAAATATCCCAGAAATCATGTAAGCGCATCGGCGGCAAGGCGAGCGTATTCCAAGAAGGATGCGAAGGTATTATAACAATTACTTCTGTTATACTTCAACTTTTATACTAACTAACTTTATTGCAGATCGAAGCATCCGCAGCTGCCCCTAGCAGTTCTACCATATCCGTTTCCATGAGCAATGATGCGACATCCAAAGCGAAAACCACTAAAAAGTCAGCTACAGAACCTAAGCAAGTAATGAAAACTACATCAATTCCCAACACCACCGCCAGCACATCTACACAACTTGAGCCGGTTAGCGAAACCAAAAAAATGGAAGTAAAAACCACCAAAGGCATTCTCTCAATCACGGCTACATTTGAAGATTCCAAACTCAATGATATTGTATTTGAAAAAACTAAAGAAAAGTCTAGAGCTGCAACAGACCTACCAATACCGCCAGCTAAAATATCTGTAAATGAATTGCTGCAGGAAACAGCACAAGAGGCAGCTGCTCAGCTGCAAACATCATCGACAATAGAAGCTGCTGCGACTGCAGCTACAGTAGCAGCAGCTACGGCAAAAGCTAAGGAAGCGATAGCGAAAGCAACGCAAGCAAAGGTCATTGCATCAGCCAAGGAAGAAACTGACAAAGCAGAGGCGTCAAAGCAACAAACGCTCGTAGAGCAAGCAAAGAAAGTGGCGCCAAAAATTGTAGAAAACATTGTGCAAAAACCTGTAAATATTTTTTAAGTTTTTGTGATATTAAGCGCAATTTAATCTCCTTTTTTTAGAAGCGCATTTTGGTCGATTTTAATCGCTCTTCCTTGGAGCGTAATTTTATAACACCAGCACGCGCTATGAGCGATTTTCTATTGAAAGATGCCGATCTTGATAGTCTATCGAAAATAAAACGACGCTCACCATACGAGCAAGAACCACCCATAACAGTGTATTGGCGCAAAGATGTTGAAGCGAAAGCGATAGGCGTTTGGGGTTCACGCGAGAATTTGCTAAAAGAGCAACTGAAGCGTGAAGTTGAACGCAAGAAGCATCAGCAAAGTATGTTTTGAAATGCTTTAAGTTATCATATAACAAATGCTTGTAATTTTTTTTTCATTACAGATCTCTTTACGGTAAAGCGTCGTTTGCGTGATTATAGGCGTGAAATTGGTGCGCGCACAGTTGTGGTCGATGCGGAGCCTGGTTTGACTGGGAAATCAGGCAAGGTGGTGCTCATCGCGATTGGCATGTAAGTTGGAAGGTGGTACAATGAGTTGAAAATGTAAAAGGATTTTATGTTCGAGAAATTCGAAGTTCACTTTATTGTCGTAAATTCGTTTTCGGACTTAAGATGCCTTGTAAAAATTGAACAAGACTCCGTTTTCTGTTGAGGTCATTTTGCATTTATTAATAACATATCTCTTTCTTCCACCTACAGCAATAGCTTAAATTTCCTTTTCAAAGCTTGCGGTTGGGTATACACTGGCTCGCATAGCATGTTCGCCGAAACCATACACTCACTGGCAGATACAATCAACCAGCTGATATTAGCCTATGGCATACATAAATCAACACAAATGGCCGATTCGGATCATCCTTATGGTTATAGTAATATGAAATATGTATCATCTCTTATATCGGGTGTTGGTATATTTTGTGTGGGCGCTGGCTTGTCGGTGTATCATGGCATTACCGGTCTTATGCATCCAGAACCCGTGGAGGATTTCTTTTGGGCTTTCTTCATACTTGGCGGTTCGCTAGTGTCCGAGGGTGCTACTCTCATTGTAGCGCTAAATGAGTTACAGCGTGCAGCCAAGTGTAGTGGTGTTTCGTTCAAGGAGTATGGTGGGTTTCACTTTTCTGATTGTAAACAAAATTGTAGTAATAATATAAAATTTTGCAGTGCTGCGCGGCAAAGATCCTTGTGTAAATGTAGTGCTAACTGAAGATGCTGCAGCGGTAACGAGCGTAGCTGTAGCCGCAACCTGCATGGGTCTGACATCGTTTACGGGTTTGCCAGTCTTTGATGCTGTCGGCTCTCTGCTAGTGGGAGGCATTTTAGGCGCTGTAGCTTCTTTTATTATTTATACAAATGCTGCTGCATTGGTGGGCAAGTAAGTCAGGCTATTTTGTGTTATTTATATGAGTGTT
This sequence comes from Campiglossa producta, assembly GCA_964058755.1. Taxonomy (NCBI): domain Eukaryota; kingdom Metazoa; phylum Arthropoda; class Insecta; order Diptera; family Tephritidae; genus Campiglossa; species Campiglossa producta. The sequence continues at coordinate 12,890,744 of CAXKVI010000004.1, read as the reverse complement.
TGTAACTAGCTTTGTGTGTATTTTTAGATCAATTTCGGAGGACCTGCTAAACAAAATAAATGCTGAGCTGGAGAGTGATGTTATGATACGCGCCATACATGATGTGAAAGGCATTGATATGGGCAATTGTTTAATACGTTATAAAGTATGTTATTGAAGGGATCTGCGGTTTTGTAAAACTATCAAAAATTAACTTAAGTTTTTTAGAGCTATTTTATATTAATTTTTCCCCATTCTGTCTTTCAGGCTGAGATGGATTTTGATGGTCGTGAATTGACGCGCTCCTATTTGGATAAACAGGACTTAAATGATCTCTTTAAAGTAAATATTTAACCTACAATTTCAAATTAGTTTCTACTAATTCTCCACTTCTCATTCTAGACGGTGCAATCATTCCAGAAAGTTGAAGAATTAGAGGCGTTTCTACTCAAACACGGCGAAAATATTGTTGACTTAATGGGTGGTGAAATCGATCGTATCGAAATGAAGCTGAGGGTGCGTTATTTCGTTTACCAAAAAAGAAATAATCATATGCTAACACTTCTCTTTCTTTTTTGCAGAAAAAATTCCCCGAAATGCGACATTGTGATTTAGAGATATTGTAAACTGTTTGTTTTTAAGCTTATATATTTATAACTAAAATAATTTTCGAATGCGTCAAAGACATTCGTAAGGCTCTCAAAAAAATTGTCGGGTTTAATCTCATTGTATCATATAGATGTTTATATGTATGACTACCCTCAATGTATTTGTATAGTACTGCACGTTTGTACATAAGCGTAGAGTGCTAATTTTAATCATTTTATAGATGTGTTATTTTGATGCTAGAAAAAAATCTAAGTTTCATGGTTTGGAACTATAATAAATTAACTTAACATGTTTGCTTGGTTAAACACCAAACAAAAAAAAAAAAAACTTAACTTATTTTTAATTAAATCACCTAGACATACGTGTATAAAGTTACTCAATTAGAAAATGAATATGCTCGCGCTTGAATTTTTGTATTTCATACTTTGCAACTCTAAATTGTTTTTATAATTATATATATATACTTATAAACAAAATTAATTGCTATATAAAAAATATGAAAATGTAAAGGTCACATAAATTCGAGTCCAATAAAAAAATTGTATAGTAATTGAAAGGAGTTTCAGAAAAGCGTATCGCACATTAATTATTCAAATGAAATTAACATATTTATTTTAATTATGTTTAATGTTATTTTAGGTAGAAATATGCATAATTTTATAAAAATACATTGAATAGAAAAGAGATTAAAAAGTTTCATTTAAGCTATCAAGCCTTAGTACTGAATGTATGTAGAGTTTGGCAGTAAAATTGTATAACAAAAAATAACACTTATTTTTCTTTTACTAAAAAAAAAGCAAAATAAAAAACAGATTTATTACTTCATTAAGCTGAAACGATTGGTTAGAAATAAAAAAAATCAGCTTCTTCGGAACATAAGAAAACATCTCTTTTAATATTACGATGACGCCTCTTAGCCCTTATTCCAGTTTTCTGGGACTTCTATTAAAAAAGATTGTTGGCAATATTCGTTAAGAAACGTGTCAACAAGGCAGCGCCTAATATCGTTTCTACAAAATCAACAAAATCAGCAGATCACTTTGCTTTAACAGTTAAAATATTGAAAATTCCTCATAGTATATTTCGGGCAACCCATCGCTGTTGGCTGTTTTGTGACTATAATGAATATTTAGGTTTTGTTAATTTCTTATCTTGCTGCGAACTATTTAGTAGTGGAAAATCAAAAATTTGTCTGAACATAAGATTTGTGCAGTCGAAAGTTTTGTGTCAGTTTTTGCTATAGTCGAACACGAAAAATTTTTTCTGCCCTTTATTTTTAAAACTTACTGGAAACTTCGTCAGTTCTTTCTTTTATAATTTAAGGCTATATGAGACAACGTTGAGAGGAAACAATATTTCTCCCTTTTAATTGAAAAAAAAACGAATGGCTTTAACTCAACAAACTTGTTTACCTTCCCTGCCATTCCCACCCAAATGAGTCAAGTAAGTAGATAAGACATTTTTGTTTTTCTTTTAATTCAAAGCAGCACTTGTTGGAAAGAAGCATACCTAAGTATCAAACGAAGAGCTTTGCTGTAGTCCAACGCTGGTACTAATTTGTGTATCAGACTATTTAAAGCATTGCGTTTGTATGTTAATACGAAAGGCTGCAAACCAATTCAATCGACGCTTTACGTTTCAGTGGTTCGTATGACTCGTGGAACTGGACACAATCTACGCTCGGTTATTCCAAAGAGAGGGTGCCGATAAGAGCAATTTCTTTATGCGCTCTCATAATATAGCCTAGCCGACGAGACTTCAATCCAGCTGGCCTTTGGGTATCAAAGCACGACAGACATGGCATTTTTACCAACACCTTTTTTTATTTGATTTTTTTTATTTTTGTTTTTTTGTAATTTTTTATATACAATTTTTTTTTCTTTCAATTTTTAACTTTATTTTATTTATTTTTTTTTTATAATTTTTTTTTTAAATTTTTTGTTTTTGTTTTATTTATGCATATATTATTTAATTTAATTTAAGTCTTTCTTAATTTAATTAATTGATTAATTTTTTTATTTTCTTTTTAACTTTATTTATTTTTTTAATTTTAATTATTATTTTTTTTTTATTTTAATTTGATTTATTTTATTTAATTTTTTATTTTTAATACATTTTTTTAGTTTTAATTTTTAACTTTAATTAATTTTTGTATTTTGATTTTTTTATGAACTGTATTTTATTTTATTTTGAATTTTTTTATTGTTTGTTTTTTTTTTATATTCATTTTGCCTTATTTTTTAACTAATTTTTTTTTGAATTTCTATTTTATTTTTTTTTAATTTTATTTGAGTTTTTTAGTTTTAGTTTTAATTTTTATTTTTTTTATATTTTTTTTATACATTAACTTTGCCCTATTTTATTTTCTTCATTTTATTATTTTATTTGTTATTATTTTTATTTAATTTTTTTTTGAATTTTTTTTTATATAATTTTTTGATTTATTTATAATTATTATTATTATTTATTATATATTTTTTTATTTTTTTTTGTAATTTTACTTATTTATTTAATTTTTTATTTTAATTAATTTTTTCTTGATTTTAATTTGATTTATTTTATTTAATTTTTTATTTTTTATACATTTTTTTTTTGAATTTTTAACTTTAATTAATTTTTTTTATTTATTTTTTTTAACTATTTTTTTTTTTAATTTTTAAATTATTTTTGTTTTTTAATTTTATTTGAGTTTTTTAATTTTAATTTAAATTTTTTATATTATTGTTTTATACATTAATTTGGCCCCTATTTTGTTTTCTTCATTTAATTTTTTATTTTTATTTTTTTTTTTTTGGAATTTTTTATGTATTTTTTTATTTATTTATATTTAATTAATTAATTTATTTTTTATTTTCTTTTCTGTAATTTTTCTTATTTATTTATTTTTTTTTATTTTAGTTATTTTATAAATTTTTTTTAGTTTTAATTTTTATTTTTTTGATTTTTTTATGAACTGTATTTTATTTCATTTTGAATTTTTTTCCATTGTTTTTTTTTTATTAATTTTGATTCACTTCTTATTTGTATTTGTTCGACTTTATTTAGATTGATTTTTTTTTATATTAACCGATTTTTTTAATTAATAACTAATTTTAAATTTTAATTTTTTTATTAATTTTTTTTATTTTTTTATATATTTTTTTCTTTTCTATTTTATTTTCTTAATTTCATTATTTTTTTTTATTATTTTCATTTTCATTTTTAAAAATTTTTTTGCTATTTATTTAGTTTAATTTTTTGTTTTTTTTTTTTTGAAATTATTTCATGTTTTTTTTAGTTTTAATGTTTGTTTAGTTTTTTTTTTAATTATTAATTTTTTTAAATTTTATTCTGTTTTATTTTATATTATTTAATTTAATTTAAGTCTTTCTTAATTTAATTAATTGATTAATTTTTTTAATTTTTTTTTAAATTTATTTATTTTTTAATTTTTTATTTTTTTATTTTAATTATTATTATTTTTTTTTTTTTTAATTTGATTTGTTTTATTTAATTTTTCATTGTTAATAAATTTTTTTAGTTTTAATTTTTAACTTTAATTAATTTTTGTTTTTTGATTTTTTTATGAACTGTATTTTATTTTATTTTGAATTTTTCTATTGTTTTTTTTTTATTATTGATTTTGCCTTATTTTTTTAACTAATTTTTTTCAATTTCTATTTTATTTTTTTTTTAATTTTATTTGAGTTTTTTAGTTTTAATTTTTATTTTTTTTATATTTTTTTTTTCATTTTATTATTTTTATTTTATTTTTTTTTTGCAATTTTTTTATATAATTTTTTTGATTAAATCTATTTTTTTTTATTTTTTTTTTGTATTATTTATTTAATTTTTAATTTTTTTTATTTTAATTAATTTTTTCTTGATTTTAAATTGATTTATTTTATTTCATTTTTTATTTTTTATACATTTTTTTAGTTTTAATTTTTAACTTTAATTAATTTTTTTTTTATTTATATTGCTTTATTTTTTTAACAAATTTTTTTTAATTTTTAAATTATTTTTGTTTTTAATTTTATTTGAGTTTTTTAATTTTAATTTTTGTTTTTTATATTATTTTTTTATACATTAATTTTGCCCTATTTTGTTTTCTTCATTTTATTTTTTATTTTTATTTTTTTTTTTGGAATTTTTTATATATTTTTTTTATTTATTTATATTTAATTAATTAATTTATTTTTTATTATCTTTTCTGTAATTTTTCTTATTTATTTATTTTTTTTATTTTAGTTATTTTATAAATTTTTTTTAGTTTTAATTTTTAACTTTAATTAATTTTTATTTTTTTGATTTTATTATGAACTGTATTTTATTTCGTTTTGAATTTTTTTCCATTGTTTTTTTTTTATTAATTTTGATTCGCTTCTTATTTGTATTTGTTCTACTTTATTTGGATTGATTTATTTTTATTTTAACCCATTTTTAATTTTTTTGTTATTTATTTAGTTAAATTTTTTTTTTTTTTTTTTTTTAGAAATTATTTTAAGTTTTTTTAGTTTTAATGTTTGTTTAATTTTTTTTAATTCTTAATTTATTTTAATTTTATTCTGTTTTATTTTATTTTATATTAACTTTATTTTATTATATTTATTTAAAAATTTCTTCTTTGAACCTGAAAAAATGAGCGGTTCACAACCGGTTTGCATCCCCAATAAATAATTTATGTTATGCGATTTCGACAGTATCGCCTGCTTTACGCTTGTCAGGGAAAATGCTCGTCCATTCAGTTTGAATTTAGCCGTACGCGCCAACGGCAGTGAATTTGGATAAGCGACTAACAAAATTAAATATTCGGTAATAAAAAAAAAAAAATAAAAAATAAAAATAAACCAAAAGTATTCAATTCAAAGTGTATTTTTGTTGGTCTCGCACTTTAAAGGTAGCGAGGCGATTGACCAAAGCCAAACTTTGTTTACGTTTGTGATAAGAGTCCCTTTTAGAGTGAGGCACCGTCTAGGCGCGGCTGGGTGTGTGTGCGTGTTTAAGCGCGCAAGAAGCGTGAGAAGCTTAATTAAGTGGTTATTTGCGAAAAAGAAAAAAAAAAAAAACATTAAAAAAGTGTGAAAATAAATGCAAACAAATAATGAAATCTTACTAAAAAATAAAAGAGTATTTTGGACAATTCTTCAATTTGTGTTGAATGAAACAAGGTATGAAACCGATTAAAAAAAAGTTCCGGTTTCGTTCTTCGACATTTATTTCGGTCCCGGCTACGGTGTCGTTCCGGTCTCGAAAAAAACATGAGAAACTCTAATTTACGTTTTGCTCGTAATTTGAATTCCTTTGACCTTAAACAAGGTATCAAACCGATTAAAAAAAAGTTCCGGTTCCGGTTTCGCTTATCGACATTTGATTCGGTTTCGGTTAAAGTTTCGTTCCGGTTTCGGGTTTCAAAGAAAAACACGAAACACAAAAAAAATTACGTTCCTGTTTTGTAAAGTGTTTCGGTTTCGGTTTCGGTTTCGCTTATCGACATTTGATTCGGTTTCGGTTACAGTTTCGTTCCGGCTTCGGTTTCCGAAGAAAAATACAAACAAAAAAATGACGTTTCGGTTTTGTAAAGTGTTTCGGTTTCGGTTCCGGTTTCGCTTATCGACATTTGATTCGGTTTCGGTTACAGTTTCGTTCCGGTTTCGGTTTCCGTAGAAAAATACAAACACAAAAAAATGAAGTTTCGGTTTTGTTAAGTGTTTCGGTTTCGGTTCCGGTTCCGTTCATCGACATTTATTTTGGTTTCGGTTACAGTTTCGTTCCGGTTTCGGTTTTCAAAGTAAATCACGAAACATAAAAAATGAAGTTTGGGTTTTGTTAAGTGTTTCGGTTTCGGTTCCGGTTTCGCTTATCGACATTTGATTCGGTTTCGGTTCCGGTTTCGCTTATCGACATTTGATTCGGTTTCGGTTACAGTTTCGTTCCGGTTTCGGTTTCCGTAGAAAAATACAAACACAAAAAAATGACGTTCCGGTTTTATAAAGTGTTTCGGTTTCGGTTCCGGTTTCGCTTATCGACATTTGATTCGGTTTCGGTTACAGTTTCGTACCGGTTTCGGTTTCCAAAGAAAAACACAAAAAATATGTTACTAACCCCCGAATTCTGTAAGCTGTCTCTAGTCACTAATAGAGACAATTCGTGTTCCAATTCCATGTGGTCCAATTACAAACCTCAAATGACAGATCTCAATTTTGTGACTTGAGATGAGACAAAATTACAGAATTCCGGGGTAAGGTCAAAACGAGTTACGGTTACAATTTCGGTTGGATCTCAACTTCAGAAAGGTTTGAGAAATAGTTAGTTGGCCGATGTTTTTTTGGTAATAGCCATTGTTGATTCGAGTTTAGTATTAGCGCACGAAAATTTGCGCCATTACCCAGCACAATATTGATATTTCTCATGTAATTAACTTCGTGATCAAAGATCTGTAAGTTGATGTAAAGTGGATAAGTACGTACCCAAAAATGTACATATGTACATATTAAGTAAACGAACCAATGTCAACGCCACGAATAAACATCCGTCAAGTAAATGTCAATAAATAAACGGAAATTTAAAATATGATGTAAATAAAAAATACACTGAGAGAAATACTAACGTGAATTATGATAACTTTATCTTTATCTTTATCTTTATCTTTATCTTTATCTTTATCTTTATCTTTATCTTTATCTTTATCTTTATCTTTATCTTTATCTTTATCTTTATCTTTATCTTTATCTTTATCTTTATCTTTATCTTTATCTTTATCTTTATCTTTATCTTTATCTTTATCTTTATCTTTATCTTTATCTTTATCTTTATCTTTATCTTTATCTTTATCTTTATCTTTATCTTTATCTTTATCTTTATCTTTATCTTTATCTTTATCTTTATCTTTATCTTTATCTTTATCTTTATCTTTATCTTTATCTTTATCTTTATCTTTATCTTTATCTTTATCTTTATCTTTATCTTTATCTTTATCTTTATCTTTATCTTTATCTTTATCTTTATCTTTATCTTTATCTTTATCTTTATCTTTATCTTTATCTTTATCTTTATCTTTATCTTTATCTTTATCTTTATCTTTATCTTTATCTTTATCTTTATCTTTATCTTTATCTTTATCTTTATCTTTATCTTTATCTTTATCTTTATCTTTATCTTTATCTTTATCTTTATCTTTATCTTTATCTTTATCTTTATCTTCATCTTTATCTTTATCTTTATCTTTATCTTTATCTTTATCTTTATCTTTATCTTTATCTTTATCTTTATCTTTATCTTTATCTTTATCTTTATCTTTATCTTTATCTTTATCTTTATCTTTATCTTTATCTTTATCTTTATCTTTATCTTTATCTTCATCTTTATCTTTATCTTTATCTTTATCTTTATCTTTATCTTTTTTTATCTTTAATTTTCGTCTTTATCTTTATCTTCAGTTCTTCAATCTTCTTTTTCCTCTCCTGTCTTGGTATACACTTCTCTTTTTTCGTTTATTACTTTTCTTTTTCCTTATCGTTTCCGAACTCTACAAAGAATTTATTTCAAAATTGTCATCCCTATCTTTTTTAGTGCTGACCCAAAATGAGACTTCGACAAATATATTACCTAATACTCCTGCTCTGTGATATCGGTCTCAGTTTATTAATTCATGGTCAAGAAAGTACTACACAAAAACGCCCACATATAATATTTATTTTGGCAGATGATTTGGTGAGTACTCACTAGGGATATTACAGATGTGAGTTTGCCAGCACCGGAACTCGATTTTTAAGTCATGCTGAAAGATTTCTAAATCGATTTTACATTCGACTGAAATCGATCGATACAAAGTCGCATATTGAAAGGACCAATTCGGTAACAAAAGTTTCGGTATCGGAGTCGAAGCTCTGTGGCATCTCTAGTATTAGCCCTATAGAAAACTCGTCGTCAAAATTAATATTCTTCTAATTTTTTAGGGTTTCAACGATGTCGGCTTTCACGGGTCAGCACAAATTCCAACACCAAATATTGATGCTTTGGCATATTCAGGACTTATATTAAATAACTATTATGTCAATCCCATATGTACACCATCCCGATCAGCGCTTATGACAGGAAAATATCCAATACATACAGGTGAGTGATTTCGTCTCAATGAGGTCCTTTCACATTGACACTCCTTTTTTTCCTCCATCCCTATTAGGAATGCAACATAGAGTCTTATATGGCGCCGAACCACGTGGACTGCCCTTAACCGAAAAAATTCTACCGCAATACTTGAACGAGCTCGGTTACTCATCTCACATAGCTGGCAAATGGCATTTGGGTCATTACAAAAGCGTCTATACGCCGCTGCAACGAGGATTCAAGACGCATGTGGGCTTTTGGACTGGACATCATGATTACTTTGACCATACCGCAATGGAACATGACATGTGGGGATTGGATATGAGAAACGGTAATGGACCTATAGGCAACACACCCTAATATATTGGGCTGAAAAGCTCATCCCTTTCATTTTACATTGACAGGTATGGACGTCGGCTATGAATATCATGGAAAATATACCACCGAAATAATAACCGAAGAGTCGTTACGAGTGATAAGAGAGCACAATGCTACCGCCCAACCGCTTTTCCTTTATGTTGCACATGCGGCCGTACACTCAGCCAATCCATACAATGCATTACCGGTGCCATATGAAGCGGAAGCTAAATTGACTGATATCGAAGATTTGGGAAGGCGAAAATATGCAGGTAAAGCGAATTTAGGACGGGGTTTGGGTATAGTTTTCTTCAGTTGCTTTGGGATCGAGGGCGGATTTTTGGGTATGTTTAAAATAATTCCGACTTAAAAAATCCCGAAACACAATCTTCCGAAATTCATAATTCGGGCGCGAGAAAATCACGACTATACGTCAATCGGAGGGAGGACTCAATACGCGAAAGCATTAGTATTCGCCGACATAGTCCCGACTAGGCACTATCTAGACTAAAAACAAATAAGAAATAACCTCGATAAAGCTCAGTATGTCCTATTTGAATTTCAAATCTAATGAAGCACCCCATGTTTCTTTGAAAATCGACTTAAGATATTGGAGTTCCTCCTTCATACGATAACCGTATTCTAAAAGCCAATCTCATATAAATTTCGGTATAAACACATAAGGTGAGGCCCTGTGCTCCAATAGGACTTAAGGAAAATTATGATGATGATGATGATAATGACGTGAGGTGAAATATATTCCGCATACATTGTACTTCACCAAAGGTCGATTCACTTTCCAACCAAAAGACCACATACTTATAAACAAATCATGAAGATTTCGGGATTGCCATCTCTAACACAAAGTGCATTGTTTGAAAACACGATCAGTTTGTTGGTGTTTTTCGCATGCAAATTAGCTACATAATTAACTCTCGTTTTGTCGTGGAATTTAGCTCAATTAGCCGTTTGGACAATTTGCGTGGTAGATATACGGGAAGTGTTGCATGGAGTAAAAAATGTTGCCAGTGTGTCTAGCGTAGATATGGACTATATTAGACGCTAGTGCTGTATATCTTCTAGGTAGAAATGCCGATCCCGAAATTCGAAAAATTTACAAGTCTAAAACAAATTAAAGGTATTTGATATCCTCAAGTAACGTCATGTTCTACCAATGCGGATACTGACCCCGTTAAGAGATTTCAGTTGAAAATCGAGAAATGACAGTACCCCCTCTCCAACAAGTGCCCGAAATTCAAGATTTCAGAAAGAAATATTACAAAATTTTTTTTCCGTCGTTCTGAAGCAGGGTTCCTACATATTATATTTTGGCCCAGTTTAACCAAAACCGGGTTCTATTCCCTACTTGTAAAGACTGGAAAAAGAGTAGTTCACTGAAAAATTCGGCATTTCCGTTTTCATGGAATTATCTAAAATGGCCTGTGGAGTAGGAGCGGGGATTTTAGCAGAACTTCCGTCATGTCCCTATCTATCTTCGACTCTTCTGATAGTGAAAAAAGAGAACTTTCCAGATAAGTTGCTGTGCTGACTGGACATTCGACTATTAGGACGTTTGCGTCACGGATGGGTCTGGAACAAAATCGCAATTGCCGCAGCTACAGCCTGCAGGGGGCCGAAGAAACGGTGGAGCACCGGGATGACGTTTCCAGGAAACCCACTATTTGAAGTTTAGTGACTTAAGGCCCGGGAGCTTACAAAATTGATTAACTCTAATATTTTAATCTGAAATTTTTTTTTCCCCAATAGAAAACCCGAGCAAGCCGCACTGGAAACTATGTAGAGACCTTCACTGGCATTTCGGAAAACGTCGAACTTAGGTAACGATTGAAGATCGTCCCAACTCAAAAGTTGGCTCAAGAACGATCTGTAGACATAATGGCATATAGGTGGCTGCTTTTCCTGCTATCAATGCCGCGATTCGGATATCTTCACCCCATGGCTCTCATGCTTTCCTTGTTTCATTTCGCTGAAAAGGGCAAGAAGTGATCTGCCATCGTCTAAGTACTCTCTGGATATCGCTCCATAAGTCGCCAGCTCTTCGATCCGGGTTTGAAATCGAAAGACTTTAGAAGGCCGCTATTATTTTCTCCTCTCCCACGCTCACTCTTTTCTTAAGTTCGATCTAAAAGTGACCGAACAGGCAACGTCCTTTATTTTGGTTTCGCATCGAGGCAAAATCGGTCGTTCGAGAACTTTAAGACGTTCAGGTTTTCTTTTCCCTGTAGGGGGGGGGGGGGGGTCTCAAATCAACCCACATACAGTTTAAATTCGTTGACGTTAGCACTGAACGGTCGTAAATATAATATCCCCGGCTGAGTTGAAGACATATGGTCTTATTAGGTACCAGGTCGTTTTTTACTGCAACAAAAAAGGATTTGAACCGATGTTGGATCCTGAGCCTGGTACCTAATAAGACCATATGCCTTCAACTCAGCCGGTTATATTATATTTACGACCCTTCAATCCTAACGTCAACGCACCTGAACTGTATGTCGGTTGATTTCAGAACCCTGGACTAACTTTATTACTAATTTTACTCTCGCTCACAAATAAAAAAGTGATGTCGCGATCAAGACCAGCCATTATACATATCTCATGAGCTCATCTACTTTAATAACCCTACTTTTTGTTTGTGACCCCCTCAGCCATGGTCACCGAATTGGATCAGTCGGTTGGACAAATCGTGCAAGAGTTACACAAACGCAAAATGTTAAATGACTCCATAATCGTGTTTAGCACAGACAATGGTGGACCACCGCAAGGTTTCAACTTAAATCACGCTTCAAACTGGCCTTTGCGTGGCGTCAAGAACTCCTTGTGGGAGGGTGGTGTACGTGGCGCTGCGTTGCTATGGTCACCACATCTACAGAGTCGAGGGCGTGTAGCCGAACAGCGTATGCACATTGTCGATTGGCTGCCAACATTGCTGAGTGCAGCGACTGGAGACGCTGATGGCGCACAACCACAGTAAGTGACTATGAAATCCACTATTTGTAAGATATTTGTGTAGCACTCACCCTTTCTTTTCACACACAGCAACATCACCGCTGCTTTGGATGGTGTAAGCATTTGGGATGCCCTTTCGCGTAACGCAACATCACCGCGTCAGACAATTTTACATAATATCGATGATATATTTGGTAGTTCCGGACTCACATCAGGTGATTGGAAATTGGTAATTGGCACAAATTATAAAGATATGTGGAATGGTTGGTATGGTCCACCGGGTGTGCGTAATGTTACATCGTACAATTTGAAGGCGCTGCAACGTTGTCCTGTCGGTGTCGCCTTGGCCAGTTTGAATATGACGCCGAGTTTTGCGCAGGCTATACGCATGCGTAGTGCAGCTACAGTGAATTGTGTGATGAAAGAGCCGCCAAGTGCGTGTTTGTATGAGGAAGGCAAGCCGTGTTTGTATAATTTGAAGCGGGATCCATGTGAATATTATAATGTGGCTAAGGAGTAAGTACGATGTAGAATATGGTAAAACTTTATTGGGGACTTTGAAAGCTGTAAAGGGAGCTACTTTCCCGTAGGTTACAACTTGATAGAAATCACGGAAATCATCGAAATTACATACCGAATTCCGATAATTTTCGAGACTCGACAATTTTCGAGAAACTCGAAAAAATTACGAAACTTATCGGAAATTGTTAGATAATTTCGATAGATTTAATGATTTCAATCGAATTTTCCATTCCATCGGATTTATAGATCCCATAAACAAAAGAATCGATAATTCAGAAAATCTAACCCATACCTACAAGGAATATTTTTTTTTACCAATGGCCTCGTCCTTAGAAGGCTCGTCCAAGGTTGGGGGAAAACATGCCCCGATTTATTTTTTTCGCCAAGAGTGGTCAATATTTATAGGGGTCCATTACCAATTCCGCCGGGACTGGCAACACGATAGAAATAACGAAATTTATCGAAGCTATCCACCGAATTCCGATAAATTCCGGGAAACTTCGTGATGTCTAACGAAATGAATCGGAAATCGATAGATAGTTAAAAATTTTGTTTTTATGAAAAAAAAAACTAAAATCACGAATTTTATCGGAAAAAGATCGTTGATTTCGATAAATATCGTGATTTTTATTAATTTCGTGATTTTTCATAGATACACGAAATGAATCGAAAATCGATAAATAATTCCACTTATTTTTTTAATTATGAGAAAATTTAAAGTCGCAAAATTTATCGGAAAAAGATTTCGTGATTTTTCATAGATATCACGAAATGAATCGAAAATCGACAAATAATTCAATTTGTTTTTTTTTTTTTTAATTATGAGAAAATTTAAAATCGCGAAATTTATCGGAAAAAGATCGATAATTTCGATAAATATCGCGATTTTTATCAATTTCGTGATTTTTCATAGATATCATGAAATGAATCGAAAATCGATAAATAATTCAAAATTTTTTAATTATGAGAAAATTTAAAATCGCGAAATTTATCGGAAAAAATCGATAACTACGTGATTTTTATCAAGTTTTGAATTATCGGAATTCGTATTGAAAAAAGATCAATAATTTTGATAAGTTTCGTGATTTTTATCAATTCTCGTGATTTTTATCAATTACGAAATGAATCTGAAATCGATAGATAATTCAAATTTTTTTAATTACGAAAAATTTAAAATCGCGAAATTTATCGGAAAACTATCGATAATTACGTGATTTTTATCGAGTTTCGAGATTTGAATTATCGGAATTCGTATTTGAAAAATATCGATAAATTTGATAAATTTCGTAATTTTCATCAATTTCTTGACTTTTCATTGAATTCCGATAAATTCCGGGAAACTCCATAGATATCATGAAATGAATCGATAGATAATTCAAATTTTTTTTTTTTACTTAAGAAAAAATTTAAAATCGCGAAATTTATCGGAAAAAATCGATAATTACGTGTTTTTTAACGAGTTTCGATATTTGAATAATCGGAATCCGTAATTTCTACCTAGGTTCCAGTTCGAATCGACAATTCAATAGTTAAAATTTTTTCAGACTATTTTTAAATTTGGGTATACTTTTAAATTCGATAACACTACCGATAGTTTTGGGGTTTCTCCTACTTTTGTGAGTATTGAATGACTAACTAAAAGTTTTAGTTGGAAACTATCGATGGTGATGCCATCGGCTCTTTTAAAGCTTTCTAAAGGAAATTCTGAAATATATCGATATCGATAAATATTTTACTGTTTTTAAATTTTTTTTCCTTTTTCGCAGACATCCTACAATACTCAACGAACTCTTAGAGCAGTTAAAGCGTTTCAATGAAACAGCTGTGCCGCCCGGTAATATGCCCGACGATCCTCAAGGCGATCCACGATTACATAATTATGTGTGGACGAATTTTGGTGATATTGTGGAGAGTAGTAAACTTATTTGAAATGGTGCGAGATACTAAAGGGGATCATTAATACAAACGATTATGCAGCTAATCGATTATTTAAAATTTTTTTATTGATTGAAAAACGAATAATCGAGTAATCGATAAAAAATTTTCTGACTTTAAAATAAAATTATGAATTTTGTATAAAACTTATTTCCGAATGCTGAACTAGTTCACTTTTAAAAAGTGAGTTTTAACTCTTTAGGAACGGAGTTTTTTGGGAATTGGGGGTAGTGTAAACAAAAAATTTAGTAAAGAAAACCAAGAGTTTCCCAATTTGCTGGGATATATAATACCAGTAGTCTCAAAAGGGTTAAAGCAATTTCAGGGTTAAAAAAACTGTGAAAGTACAGTTGTGTTTTTATTTCAATGAAAGGATTGGTTCGTTTCTAGTTCATTCAAAACAGTGAAGTAGCTCCTTGTGAGCTTAGTTCGGTCACCTTGTTGAACTATAGTTCAACCAATTGAACTAGTCCAATAGGTTGTAATATCAACCTAGCTTGAGGAAAGCAGTTTAAGTTATTTTTTTAATAACAACCAAAGTAAAAAAACTAATTATTAGGCTTGTGCATTTTTTGAAACTGAGAATTGAACTAGTTCGTTAGTTCGCTCAGTAAAGTGAACTTACTTTTTCTTTAGCAACTTTTCAGGTAAGTTATTCTAGAAACTAAACGAAATAGAATACAATTTCTATCAAAATCAATTTAGTTGTCTATTACAAACTATTGAACTAGTTCAATTGGTCAAAATATAGTTCAATAACGTGACCGAACTAAAATCATAAATCAATACTTTCAGGTCAGGGAGGTAAATAGAAACGAACTTATCGTTTCAGTGAACCAAAAACCCTAACCCTAAAACGGATTTTTATGAGGAGCTAGAAAAGTGATTTATTTAAAATTCATTCCAGGGTTAAAAACAATTATAATAAAACATATAATAACTATTCGATAGTCAAATTTGTCAGCTACTAAGTCGATTTTAAACGATTAGTAATTTGATCGAGCTGTTCTTGAAAAAACTTTTGCTATTCCATAAAACGATTAATCGGTTATCAACAGCTCTTGCATTCTAACTGAAAAATTGTTAAAAAAGAATAAAAAGTAAACATTTTTTTTTTATAAAACATTGAAATATTTTTGTGTTTTATTGTAACATTTGCTTGTTCGTTTCATTCCATTAACATAACCTTAAAAATACATATTCAATATAAAAATCGTTAATAGAAAATTATTTAAAAGTAAGGAGTACAACTTAGCATAGATTTAAAAATGAAGTTAATTATTTAAATAGTTTACAGTCAAGGTGTATGACTAAATTTTAAATGATGAAAAAGAGTAATGGAGAAAATAAAAGAAAAATAAAAAAAAAATACACTGAAAAAAAAAATTTTTACAAAAAAAAATTTTAAAAGTGAAAACAGATAATTCAAAATAATGAGATACAGAGCTGCTTCGAGTTTACAACTTAACTTTTTTTTTACTTATTTATATGCCACATGCATTTTATATACACTAAAAGCTAACTAGATAAATGCAAAACAATATTAATATATTTAAAAAAAAAAAGTCTAATGATAATGATTATGAATATTTATGTAATGCGTTTTTTATATGATGAGGAGCGTTTTATGTTTTCCACGCCCGCCGTTTTATTTACGTGGGCTCATTGTCCGCTATCGTTCGTCTCTAGAATTGCCTGTGTTTTTCCTTTGTCTTTCAATTTTTTTTCCATTTTCTACCTAATAACGATAACCATTGCCATCATTATCGCCATTTTGGCCACCGGCGCCAAATCCATTAGGGCGTCCACTTGAGTAACCCTCACCACCGAGATTATCTTGTCCACTGGGTTTGCCATCTGAGTAGCCATTGCCATTGCCATTGTATTGGCCACCGCTGCCATTGCCGTTACCGTTACCGTTACCATTACCGCTTGAGTAACCACCACCGTTACCGTTACCATTGCCGTTCGAGTAACCACCACCGTTACCATTACCATTACCGTTCGAGTAACCGCCACCGTTACCGTTACCATTACCGTTCGAGTAACCGCCACCGTTACCATTACCATTCGAGTAACCATTTCCATTACCATTACCACCGGGACGTCCACTTGAGTAGCCGCTATCACCTAAATCCTGTCCATTTGGACGTCCGTCGGAGTAACCATTACGACCGAGTCCCTGTCCACCATTGCCATTTCCATTACCATTGCGTCCTTTGCCGTTGCGTCCATTGCCGTTACCGTTACCATTACCATTGCCGTTTGGTCGTCCACTTGAGTAACCATTACCGCCTAAATCTTGACCATTCGAGTAATCGTTACCACCGCCGAGTCCGTTGCCATTTTGTTCGTAATCATAACCGGTATCGCCACCAGCACCGCCTCCAACACCACCACCACCAAGTCCAGTATTAGCTTCGCCTTCATAACGGATTTGTGGACGATAGCCACCTTGATCGGCTTCATAGTCGACAATCTGTAGAAGAGAGGAAATGGTTAGAATAGTGTTTACCAATTTGTCAAACAAGAATTGGTGAATCTTCAATGCCTCTGTGAGGGAATATTTGCCTTTGAGACCGATAAGACTATCCCTGATGAAGGCCTGGAACTGAATACTTTACCTTTGAGGCTAGTTAAGACGCTTCCTAATGCCAAAGCTTAAACCAAATCGGTCGAAATTAAATCTTTTTGAGATTCTTATATTTATCCAAGCCTAGAAAGGCACATCTTAATCGGAATTTTCATTCAAATTCAGAAAAGCCTTCTTTGTTGAAACTTCATTACCTCTAAATGGAAAATTTGTCTTTGAGGTGGGACAAGACGATCCCTGGTTACATGAAATGAGACCAAATTGGTCGAGCCTTAAACTTGTTATGAGTCGTATCTTTATTCAAGCTCTGAAAACCTTTTCGCATGCAACCTCATCACTTCTCTTAAGGCGATCGACATACGAAGTAGACGTGATTGATTCGGTCCTGCAGGATATTGAAGGCAAACATTCTTTGCATACCTTGAGATCCTAAAACACACCGGTCCCGTTAAGATTGTAAAAAATTTAGGTGGTCCTTTTTAATGCCCCAGCCCACAATTTTCCCCAAATAACGTTGCCTACTTTTAGGCTCTTAAAAAATTTACTTTAGAAGTCATTATTTTTCAAACAAAATATGCTTCCTTCAGAGCTAGAGTACTTTAACAGCGTTACATACTTTCGGGCTACAAAAAAATTGACTTTTTAACTTCAGCTCTGTCAAGACTAACATAGTTTTAGGCGGTCTTTTTAAGAACTCAAGATTTATCAAATAAAATATTTCTTACTGTATTCACGCAAAAATCTCGCATTTTCATAGTGTTGCATACTTTTAGGCCCTACAAGCATTCACTTTCTAACATTAGCTTCGTTAAGACTAACATAATTTTAGGCGGTCCCTTTGAATCCTCAAGCAAGTTTCACAAAAAAAAAAGAAATCAATATTTTTTTCAAATACAAAATTTCTTACTTGCTTCCTTCCATCGGGCAACAAAACATTGTACTGGCCCGTTGTCAAATCACCGTCGCGCATTTCTGAATGTCCGAAAGACAAACCGCTCGGCGCATCTTCGACTTCATAACTAAATTCGTATTGTGCTGGTTCCTAGAGGAATAATAACGATTAAGAAAGACCAAACTGACGGACAATGAGTAATGAAAGCAGAGTTGCGTGTGTGCAGCAAGCAAGAATGAGCCAATGTAACTTGGACGTATTGAGTTTTTAAAGAGTTTGGAAGGATGCAAGTAAGACTTTGTGTAAGCGTCAATTAACCCAAGGAGGCAGTGTTTTTGTATGCGAGATTTTTGCTTCTTTTTTAATGTGCGTTTTCTTTGTTGTCAGTAGTTTTTTCAGTGTACCAGCAACCCAGGTGTAAAGCTCAAAGACCAAACAGCTGTGAGCTGAAGATCTTGTAGCCTAGTTTTGAACTGTGTTTTTTGACCGGTGTAAGCTGTTTTAAGATGCTAAAAATGTTATACTTACACCACTTCCATCGCCACCACCGTTGCTGCCACCGTTGCTACCACCGCCCTGCGCGTAGTCATAACCATCAGCGCCACCATTTCCATTTCCATTACCATTACCGCCATTACCATTGCGTCCACCACCTACACCTGGAGGCAAGTATTCTTGACTAGGACGTCCAGCGCCATTGCCATTTCCATTACCATTCGAGTAACCATTACCAGAAGCTGGTGGTCCATAGCTATCGGATGGTTTGGAAGCACCACCCAATCCGTTGCCGTTTAAGCCTGGCGCACCGTATGTGCTTGAGGGACGTCCGCCACCATTGCCATTACCATTACCGTTGCCGCCACCCAAGCCTGGAGCGCCGTATGTGCTTGAAGGACGTCCAGCGCCATTGCCGCCACCCAAACCAGGTGCGCCATATGTGCTTGATGGGCGTCCACCACCATTGCCATTACCGTTACCGTTACCGCCACCCAAACCAGGCGCGCCGTACGAGCTCGAAGGACGTCCACCACCATTGCCGTTACCGTTACCATTTCCACCTAAACCAGGTGCGCCGTATGAGCTCGAGGGACGTCCACCACCATTGCCGTTGCCATTACCATTTCCACCCAAACCAGGTGCGCCATACGAGCTCGATGGTCTTCCAGCACCATTTCCATTACCATTACCGCCACCCAAACCAGGCGCGCCATACGAGCTTGATGGTCTTCCAGCACCATTTCCATTACCATTACCGCCACCCAAACCAGGCGCGCCATACGAGCTTGATGGTCTTCCAGCACCATTTCCATTACCATTGCCGCCACCCAAACCAGGCGCGCCATACGAGCTCGACGGACGTCCGCCACCATTTCCGTTACCGTTACCATTTCCACCTAAACCAGGTGCGCCATACGAGCTCGAGGGACGTCCACCACCATTTCCATTACCATTACCACCGCCTAGACCGGGCGCACCATACGAAGATGAGGGACGTCCAGCGCCACCTCCTCCTCCAATACCATTTCCATTAGCTGAGGGAGGTAGGTAAGAGTTCACTGGTGGTTCTGGACGCGCCAGCACTGCTGATGTAACCAGCAATAGACTCACAAAGCACCGAATTCTCGACATATTTGGTTCGAAGGTTTGGTTTCTCTCTATAAAATATTTTTTTGGTATGGCTTAGCCGTTCTGAGTCGCGCTTATTTCTTTTTGTTTAAACACTATAACGTCTCTTTTGTCAGGACTTGTCGTCCTGTCTGCCCTGCTGTGTTCCTTTACCACTATTGCACTATGTGCTGCACACTTCTCACTCACTAAACGGATGACTCGTATCGGAATTCAAATCAAATGATTAAAATCCAAATTCTGACTGATTTCGAACTAGCAATTGTTGGCATATTTATATGAAAAAGAAGCTCTGATGCTTTGAGCTCTGAATGCAGATGATCTCATAGTGGCGGCAGATGTGTCGCCCGCATTCGTACTAAACAAAAATCGAATAAAAAACAAAAAAATTGAAAAGCGAGAGGATCTTTTGCCACATTTGCCATGAGTTATGAATTTGTTGCACTCATTGTTTTTGTTTTTGTTGTTGCTGTTTATTTGTTGTCAATTGATGTTACATATGAGCTCCATAAGCGGCGACGGCAGTCAGCGCCTAAGACAAAGCTGCTGTTACAATTGTGTAGCGAACGTTTTTGCGCGCCGTCACTCGTCATTCAACTTTGTCGTCGAATCGGCTGCTGCTCTGCTGTTCATCTTCAGTTCGTCGTTCTCCTCCAGCTCTTGATGCTGGCGTACCGGGCTCGCTGTAAACTTTTTTCAAGGCAGCAGAAGCTCTAAAAAATATTCTCTGCAAGCGACATTCGTTTGTTTAATGAGCCTAACGAAATCAAAAGTACATCTCAGTCGAGCTACAGCAGATCGTGCGTGCCCTCAAGTGGGCATTGCAACAATAGGAAGACGGCGAGACGCCACAATTTGGTGTAGGAGTCTAAATTTTTGGCAGACAAGGATTGATTGAGGAACCGAGAAGCTAAGTCTTCTTTGGGCGAACTTAGATCAAGCTCTCATCACACCTGTCCTGATGTACGGCTCGAAATCATAGACAGTGTCTACAGAAGATGAGATGGACCTTGGATATTTTCGCAGATCTGATCATAAAGCTCTGCGATTTGGGTCATGTTATGCGAATGGACAAAAAAGCTCCATCCCAAAAGGTATTCCTATTGACAAACGAACTCGACATCGGAGTACGGGGTGGCTTCGACTGTGTTGAAAAGAAAACAGGTGGAGAACGACTTGACCCCCTTCACGTTTCCAACTCCCGCCAGTTATAGCTTATGCTTCACATAAAGGAAGTTCCAGGTGTCCTGGATCGGAAATCTTAAACGATTACCTACTGGTGCTTCTGGTGTAGTTGCCATCGAATTTCTTACGACAGCCGGTTCTATGGACTCCATCCGCCATCGCTTCGCCGAATCGGGAGGGGCCAGGTAAGCACCGGTCTCGTCACATTGAATTTCGTCCTAAAAACAGTCGGTTCTATGGACAAGAGAGTGTCAGTGTCTGCTATGTGGAAAATCCCAACAACTCAGGGATTTTCCATATGGCCGGGTCCCGGAACTGACTTTCCTTGTGTTCGTGGTATCACAACGGGCCTTTCAAAACTGGTCTGCCTCTGCGGCAGCCACTTAAACCTAACCTAACCTACATACCACCGAATTACTTATTATAGATCCAGTTCTGGTTCCCTGGAGTTCTCATCCAAACGGTTATATGAACTCCATCAGACATAGTTAGTTTCAACCGGCAAGAGATGATCAATGGGGCAGAAGAGTTATCGGCTAATCGAGTCTCATTCTCTATCTCTTCAACCGGCTTGGGGGAGGAGGGGGAGGGCTAGTAGAACTCTCGATTCATGTAATGACCGGAATGACTGACATTATAACCTACTAACCCAGGAGAGCAATGTGCAGAAATTTTATTTACTCAGGTTTTGCCACTTTTTATGGCCTATATCGGATGAGGATATCAGATGTAACTCCTCTCTACTGTTCGGCCATCCCAATGAAACCAGGATGAATCAAAACTGAAGAGTGCTCGTATGGATATTCAAACAAACAATTGTTTCCTTCCGGTTTCACAGCTGATCCTTGAGATCCCACCTCATCGTTGTAGGCTCGGAGATTAGGTAAATGGTTAAAGCATGCAAGAGAATGTGGCATGAGTTTCTGGTGTCGACTAGAGAAGAGCCTTGTCGAGTCCTAAGAAACATAAGCGGGGAGTCGAGAAGACAAGTGGAATCTTCTTACTTCAGAAAAAGAGAAAACGAGTTTCCAAAGCAATTTGGGATTAAGGAACTCAAGTTCTTAACGAAATATGAAAAGTTTCTCTGCATCACTGTGCGATTCTTGATGAAAAAAAAATTCCAAGCTCTAAGAGCAATTAAAAAAATCGGCAACGTACGCAGCTTCCATGTGGGTGCAAACACAATGCTCCTCAAGAAAATCTCAATCAATGAGTGAATGGTAGGCAGCGCGTGCGCCTGACCGCTTTTTTTCTTGACATCAGCACTAACCAATACCCTTCTACCCAGCATGCCACAATTTAGCTATGATCGGCTCGTAATATTTTTATTTTCTTGTATATCGAACTGCGCGTTATCTTGAAGGTGATTGCTGATGTGTGACATGGCGTGCACAGCAGTGGGTAAAGACTCTTTGAACTATCTTTAGTTTGTGCTGTCTGCTGTTGCCATATTGGTTTTTTTTTTTTTGTGTGTTTAAAGTACGATCGGCACGTGCTTGAGGATGGTTATGGAGGAGTGTGCGAGGTGTTGGAGTGTACTTGGAGTGTTAGTTGGGACTATTTCATTTCATTTTCTTTACTTCATTTTGTTTCATTTTAATTATTTTTTTATTTCATTTTATTGATTTAACATCAATTTTTTATTATTTTTTATTTTATTTTTATTTAATTTTGTTTTACTTATATTTATTTGTTTTTACTGTTTTATTTAATTTTTTTGATTTAATTTTTTTTATTTTAATAATTTTTTTTTTTATTAAATTCTTATTTTTTTTTGTTTTAGTTTTAATTTTTTTTCAATTTTGTTTTTGTTTTTACTCTTTTATTTAATATTTTTATTCATTTTTATTTTTTTAATTTAATTTTTATTTATTAGATTTTTATTTTTTTATATTTTTTACTTTTAATTTTATTTAATTTTGTTTGACTTATTTTTATTTGATTTTACTCTTTTATTTAATTTTTTATATCAAATTTTCTATTCCATTTAATTTTTTTAAATTTAATTAATTATTTAATTTTTATATTATATTTATTTGTTTTTACTGTTTTATTTAATTTTTTTTTATTTTATTTTATTTTTTTTATTTTAATTAAATTTTTTTTTACTAAATTCTTATTTTTACAAATTTTTTTTTACTTTTAATTTTATTCAATTTTTTTTTTTACTCATTTATTTAATATTTTTATTCAATTTTATTTTTTTAATTTAATTTAATTTTTATTTATTAGATTTTTATTTTTTTTATATTTTTTACTTTTAATTTTATTTAATTTTGTTTGACTTATTTTTATTTGATTTTACTCTTTTATTTAATTTTTTATATCAAATTTTCTATTCCATTTAATTTTTTTAAATTTAATTAATTATTTAATTTTTATATTATATTTATTTGTTTTTACTGTTTTATTTAATTTTTTTTTATTTTATTTTATTTTTTTTATTTTAATTAAATTTTTTTTTACTAAATTCTTATTTTTACAAATTTTTTTTTACTTTTAATTTTATTCAATTTTTTTTTTTACTCATTTATTTAATATTTTTATTCAATTTTATTTTTTTAATTTAATTTAATTTTTATTTATTAGATTTTTATTTTTTTTATATTTTTTACTTTTAATTTTATTTAATTTTGTTTAGCTTATTTTTATTTGATTGTACTCTTTTATTTAATTTT
This sequence comes from Campiglossa producta, assembly GCA_964058755.1. Lineage (NCBI taxonomy): Eukaryota > Metazoa > Arthropoda > Insecta > Diptera > Tephritidae > Campiglossa > Campiglossa producta. The sequence goes on along the minus strand of CAXKVI010000004.1, from coordinate 12,867,313 downwards.
TTTATCTAAATTTTTTATTCCATTTAATTTTTTTTAATTTAACTTAATTATTTTGTTTTTAATTTTTATTATTTCAATTTTATTTAATTAAAGTAAAGTACCTGGGTGACCGAGCCTGCTCAGTGCTATCAATTTAGCGCTAACTTTACTTACCCAAAATTACCCTAAAATAATCTCAAAATAAACCTAAAATTATCCTAAAACGACCCCAAAAAAACCCTTAGATGTTCCCAAAATGATCCGAAATTGAACCCTAAACGACCCAAAAATGATCCCAAAATGACCCTAAAACGATCCTAAAATCATCCAAAAATGATTCTTAAATGACCCCAAAAACACCTTTAAATGTACCCAAAATGATCCGAAAAGGACCCCAAAATTATCCAAAAATGATCCCAAATTAATCCAAAATTGAACCCATCTCAAAATAGCCCCAAAATTATCCTAAAGTGACCCCTAAATGATCCCAAAATGATTCTAAAATTATCCAAATATGATTCCAAAAATATACAATACAAATATAATATGGTATACTTGTATCCCTGGGCGGCAACCCTACTTGAAAATATTTTAGTTGGTATATCGGCAATAATACCTTTCATTTGATACCAATATTGGCATATCTCGGTCCATAATTTAAAAATATTGAGGTAGGTGGCAACCCTGTACACCCCCCAAGTGGCAACCCCCAATTGGATAGTCTAAGAATCAATCATACTATCTATGTATATGCCAAATTTCATCCAAACCGGCCAAGCTGTTCCCGAGATAATACCGGATATACAAATATATAAATATACTTCGGTAACGTGGCAACCCTAGGTGGCAACACAACTTGAAAATATTTTAGTTGGTATTTCGCCGAAAATACCTTTCATTTGATATCCATATTTGCATATCTTGCTCCATAATTTAAAAAAATTGAAAATATGGCAACCCTGTAAACCGCCCCAAGTGGCAACCCCCAAGGTGGATAGTTTTATAATCAATCAAACTATCTCTATGCCAAATTGCATTCCAATTGGTCAAGCGGTTCTCGAGATAGTACCGGATATACAAATATACTGCGGTAAGGTGGCAACCCTAGGTGGCAACACAACTTGAAAATATTTTAGTTGGTATGTCGCTGGAAATACCTTTCATTTGATACCCATATTGGCATATCTTGCTACAAAATTTAAAAAAATGAGATAGGTGGCAACCCTGTAAACCGCCCCAGCTGGAAAATCCCAAGTGGATAGTCTTAGAATCAATCACACTGTCTATATTCAAAATTTCATCGAAATCGGTCAAGCGGTTCCTGAGATAGTCCGGATATACAAATATACTGCGGTAAGGCGGCAGCCCCAGGTGGCAACCCTACTTGAAAATATATTAGCATATCTTGCTACAAAATTTAAAAAAAAATTGAAATAGGTGGCAACCCTACTTGAAAATATATTAGCATATATTGCTACAAAATTTAAAAAAAAATTGAAATAGGTGGCAACCCTGTAAACCGCCTCAGCTGGCAACCCCCAAGTGCATAGTCTTAGAATCAATAACACTGTCTATATTCAAAATTTCATCCAAATCGGTCAAGCGGTTCCCGAGTTACTCTGGATATACAAATATACAAATATACCTACAAGTTTAGCTCATTTAATGTTATAAGATATTTTTTATTTTATTTTATTTAATTAAAGTCAATTTTTAAAATTTTGTATTTTTTTAGTTTATTTTTTTAATTTTTTTTATTATTTTTTTTATTAATTTTTTTTTTTTTACTTATAATTTTATTTTACTTATTTTTATTTGTTTTTACTTTTTATTTATATTTTTTATTCATTTTTTATTTTTTTTATTCAATTTGTTTTTTTTTTTTAATTTTAATTTTTTTATTTTAGTTTTATAATTATAAAAATAAAAAGATTTAATATAGAAAAATTTTTTATGTCTAATACTTTTCGTTATATTTTTTTTAAATTAAAACCCAAAACAAATATCACAAATAAAATCTGTTAACCCATTGACCGCCAATCAACAAAAACAAAAGTTATAGAAAGTAATGTTGCTTTAGCTGCTACAGACCTTTACTGGGCAGCTCATTGCACATCGGTATGCACATCTGGAGGGACACTTTGGTATGCTGGCTTAGGAGTACACAAACAATGCACTCCGATTAAGTGCAACATATCAACTACCATTGTGTGCATGACGTTAATCTCATGCGACGGGTCAAAAAGCCACAGACGACTGATGCGATATTTGCTACCACCTAACACAATTTAGAGCGAGCAGATGAATATTAGGTATGGGGAGATTTTGGATTTTATTTGAAGTACCGAAATTTCAAGGTATTTTCCTCAAATTTACTTGAACTTACATCCTTTGATGATGGATAGTTTATGCTTTGCATAAGTCCTCTCATCTATACTCTAGATTTTTCCGCTAGATGGGGCTGATATGTATTAAAAACTCTGTTATAAAAAATAGGACCGCTAGGTGGAGCTGGATTCTAACTACGAAAAGAGTATTCATGATTCGTTTTTGTAATCTTCGGAGACGAAGTCGCGAGCATCAGATAGTTATGTACCCAAGGACGCACTGGTTAGTCAAAACCGTCCATTCGGGATCCCGAGTTCAGTTGATAGACATCACACTCATACCGCTTGTATCTTTAGTTTGTACCTTCTAAGCAAACTGTATTACTACATCCTCATAGATACGTGGTGTGACATGCACGTTAGTAAGTGTGTTGACAAATTAACGAAATCGCTAGCGACCCTTCGACCTCCAGCGAACAATCACTAAAACTCTACATAACAAACTAAAATTCTGCAACAATTTTTGTTTGTCTCTACGCGAAAATTTATATCCGTTTAAGTGCTGTTACGAGCGCAGATCTCCATTCAATAATTGTTGTACAGAGTTCAGTGAATCCGGCAAATCACGCATTCTAGGTACATAGTACCGCTGAGCACCTACTCACTTGCACCCTCTCCCCTTCGCAACCCAACAATAACTGTAAATTGCTTGAAAAATATTATGCAATTAATTTTTTTAGCACGTTTTGTGCGGCACTTCGAGTGGAAGAACGGTTGGTTGCATGAAGGCGGTGGAGGATCTTGCGTTGTAATCGTCGTTGTGGTGGTGGTGTTAAAAGAGTTGGTGGTCGTGCGTGCAGCAATTTTTGATCTTTTTAGATTTAACTTTTGATTTTGTTGTTGTTCTTTTTTTGTTATTGTCAACGCCAAGCACGTGTGTTGTTCTGCTCATTTTTTTTTTTTTATTCTTCGTGTTTTGGTTTTTCATTTACAATTCTTGTGCGTTGATATTTTAATCACGTTTCTGCACAATTGTAGATCCTCCGCTTTGTTTGGAGGTTCTATGAAAATGGTCACCCACGTTGTAAGTCCAACAACGAATCAGCTCTTACAAATAAGAGTATAAGAAAAAAAAGAAAAAAAAAAAAAAAAATATAGTAGATACCAAAAAAAAAAAATATAAGAGAAATTAAAAAAATTTGAAAACAAGACAAAAAAAATAATTAAAATAAAATAATATAAAAAAAATAAAAAATTAAGTAAAATAATATTAAAAAAAAAAGATTTAAAAAAATAAAATAAAAATGAAAAACAATAAAATAAAATAAAATTGAACGGCCGAACTAGCTTAAAACCCAGCAAACAATTTATAAAAAATTTGGCCCAAACAAATTTCCACGAAATAAAATAAAATATAGTAGATACCAAAAAAAAAAAAAAATTTAAAAAAAAAATAAAAAAAATAAAAAAAATAATAAAATGTATTATATACAAAAAATAAAAACTAAATAAAATAAAGTAAAATAATAAAAAAAAAAAAACAAAAAAATGAGTGAAAAAAAATAAAAGTTAAATAAAAAAATTAATAACAAATTGAATTAAAATAAAAGAAAAATTAAGAAAAGAAATAAAAATGAAAAACAATAAAATAAAATCAAACGAAATAAAATTGAACGGCCGAAAGAGTTCAACCCAGCAAACAATTTATAAAAAAATTGGCCCAAATAAATTTCTATATAAAATAAAATATAAAAAACAATAAAATAAAAAAATTAAATTAAAAACAAAAATAAAATAAAATGTAATACAATAAAATTTAATAAAAATTAAATAAATAAAGTAAAATATTATAAAAATAATAACAAAAAAAAAAGTAAATAAAAAATAAATAAATTTCTATATAAAATAAAATATAAAAAACAATAAAATAAAAAAATTAAATTAAAAACAAAAATAAAATAAAATGTAATACAATAAAATTTAATAAAAATTAAATAAATAAAGTAAAATATTATAAAAATAATAACAAAAAAAAAAGTAAATAAAAAAAAAAATTAAACAAAATATTAATATCAAATTAAATTGAAATAAAAGAGAAAAAAATAAAAGAAAATTTCAAAAAAAATAAAAGTGAAAAACAATAAAATAAAAAAAGTAAAGAAGTCTGAGTTCGGGTGAACCGAACAATGATCTTACCGAATTATGTCATTTTATGTGATATTCGAAAATTTCCATATCGAAAGTGGGCGTGGTCGGGAAGCGATTTCGTCCAATTACATCAGGTATGCTCCCTATTACGCTAGTATACCTCGTACCAATTTCATCGTTCTACCGTAATCAGTTTAAAAGTTATGACCCGTGAAATTTTCAAAAATGACTATCTTAAAAGTGGGCGGTGCCACGCCTATTTTTTTTTAATTTATCTAAAACCAATTTATCTACCAAACTATATCGTTTTAGCCATTTCCGTTAGCGAATTATGTAAATTTATGAGATTTTCGACTTTCCTTATCAAAAGTAGGCGTGGTCGGAAAGCAATTTTCGTCCAATTGCATCAGGTATACTCCCTATAATGCTAGTATACCTTGTGCCAAATTTCATGATTCTACTGTAATCAGTTTAAAAATGTCCTTTCGAATTTTCAAAAATGACTATCTTAAAAGTGGGCTAAGCCACGCCTCACTTTAATAATTTATCTAAAAATCATAATTGAATGACTAGGGGGTTCATCCTACCAAACTATATCATTTTGGCCATTTCCGTTAGCGAATTATGTCAATTTATGAGATTTTCGAAATGTTCGACATCGAAAGTGGGCGTGGTTGGATGGCGATTTTATCCAATTTCATCAGGTATACTCCCTAAATTGCTAGTATACCTTGTGCCAAATTTCATGAACCTAAAGTAATCAGTTTAAAAGTTATAACCAGTCGAATTTTCAAAAATTACTATCTTAAAAGTGGGCGGTGCCACGCCTATATTTAAAAATTTATCAAAAAATTATTATAGAATAACTAGTCGGTTCAACCTACCAAATTATATCATTTTAGCCATTTCCGTTACCGAATTATGTCAATTTAGGTGATTTTCGAAATTTTCGATATCGACAATGGGGGCGTGGTTATCATCCGATTTTGCGCATTACTATTGAAGCAACCTACTTTGGCCAGATAGTAACCTGTATACCAAATTTCATGCAGGTATCTCAATTTTTACTCAAGTTATGTCAATTTATGTGATTTTCGAAATTTTCGATATCGAGGTAGGGGGCGTGGTTATCACCCGATGTCGCCCATTTTCAATGGCAACCTACCTTAGCTTGAAGGTAATCTGTATACCAAATTTCCTGCAAATATCTCAATTTTTACTCAATTTATGTCAATTTATGGGATTTTCGAAATTTTCGATATCGAAAAAGAGCGTGTGGTTATCATCCGATTTCGCCCATTTTCAATAGTAATCTACCTTGATCAAAAAGTAACCTGTATACCAAATTTCATGCATAAAACTAACATTTGCATAATATCCTTCTTCCACCTGTTGCACTTACTGCTAGCCATCAGAGCTTTCAGCTTGAGCAGCTGTCAAAGCAACTAATCATCAAACAAGAAAAACAAATGAGCTTCTCCTGAAGTCGCATAAATTTATTTTCAGCCACCCATCTCCATATTTCCCGCGCATGCGCTCTAAAGTGCACAGCTGTACAACACCGCCACCCCAAACACGGCTAAATGTGAAGCAGGTGATTGCGGCAAAAATAATTTTTATAGCAGCCAATCTTGATTTTACGCTCTGTGGGGGTTAAAGTTCAGGCACAATCATTTGCGATAATTTGCCAAGAAATTTTTCGTTTAGAATTTAGTGTTCTCAAACGCATTCATGCTAGAGTTTATGTAGCTCAAAAGATTTGTGTGTTTAAAAGAAAAATTTCAAAGTTTTATTTATTAGAAAAAAATAAACCGCAATGAATCCCTCGTTTTGGCGTTTACGCATCTGCTGCCTGGTTGGTCTACTTTTGTCCGTTTATGCCACCTACGTCGAGTTGAGAGCAGAAAGCGATGCCGATTACGTGGCAATGTGCGATTTGAGTCCGAAAGTTAGTTGTACGGCAGTGTTTACATCGAGGTGAGCTCATGAATTTAGATTTTTTTAAGTGTAAACTCATTGCTTTCCCACAGTTACGGCAGGGGATTTGGTCTTACACAATATTTCATCAGCTGGAGTCCGCCGAATGGCATTCTGGGCATTGCTTTTTATATTTTGTTGCTAATATTGAGTGAGTGACTTTTTTTTTACATTTTTTCCTTTTAATGAAATTTATAAAATTCGTTCTCTTCTCTCTTCCGTAGCTCCATCACGCCATCGCCTTCTCTCTCTGCTGCACTTGCTGCTTTGCTTCGCTTCAAATTTGTTATCATTTTACTTGGCATATTTGTTGTATTTTGTCTTAGAAGATTTGTGTGTTGTTTGTGTATCAATTTATATTGTTAATTTCTTTTGTTTACTGGAATCTTGGAAAATTTATAAACAACTTTGGTGTGAGCGAGATAGAACGCTTCAGAAAGTGCAAAAGGGTAGTGATAAGAAAAATTAAAAATTAGAAATGATTGAAAAATAAATAAATTGAAAAAAAAAAAACAAATATAAATAAAAATAACAAAAAAAAATTAACTAAGGTGTGTTATTTAAATTTTTAATTTTTTTTTAATTTATTTTTTACTTTATTTAATTTTATTTTATTTTATTTTATTTTATTTTATTTTATTTTATTTTATTTTATTTTGTTTTATTTTATTTAAGTTTATTTATTCTATTTTATTTTATTATATTTTATCTTATTTTTTACTTTATTTTATTTTTTTTTGTTGGAATTTTTTTTTTTTTTTCATTTCATTTTTAAATTTTTTTTTTGTTGCAGTAATTTTTTTTATTTTATTTTATTTTATTTTATTTTATTTTATTTTAATTTTATTTTATTTTATTTTATTTTATTTTGTTTTATTTTATTTAATTTTATTTTAATTTTATTTTATTTTATTTTGTTAGTATTTTATTTAATTTAATATTATTTTATTTTATTTTATTATACTTTATTTTATTTTATCTATTTTATTTTATTTTATTTTATTTTATTTTATTTTATTTTATTTTATTTTATTTTATTTTATTTTTATTTTATTTTATTTTATTTTATTTTATTTTATTTTATTTTATTTTATTTTATTTTATTTTATTTTATTTTATTTTATTTTATTTTATTTTATTTTATTTTATTTTATTTTCTTTTATTTTATTTTATTTTATTTTAATTTATTTTATTTTATTTTATTTAATTTTATTTTACTTTATTTTTTTATCTATTTTATTTTACTTTTATTTTATCTATTTTATTTTATTTTATTTTTTAATTTATTTAATTTAGTTTTGTTTTATTTTATTTTTTATTATTTTTCTTATTTTATTTTATTTTATTTTATTTTTTCTTTACTTTATTTTATTTTATTTTATTTTATTTTATTTTATTTTATTTTATTTTATTTTATTTTATTTTATTTTATTTTATTTTATTTTATTTTATTTTATTTTATATTATTTTATTTTATTTTATTTATTTTATTTTATTTTATTTTATTTTATTTTATTTTATTTTATTTTATTTTAATTTATTTTTTATCTATTTTATTTTATTTTTATTTTATCTATTTTATTTTATTTTGTTTTATTTTTTTTATTTTTTTATTTTATTTTATTTTATTTTATTTTATTTTATTTTATTTTATTTTATTTTATTTTGTTTTATTTTATTTTAGTTTTTTTATTATATTTTATTTTATTATATTTTATCTTCTTTTTTACTTTATTTTATTTTTTGTTGTTGTAATTTTTTTGTTTTGTTTCATTTCATTTTTAATTTTTTTTTGTTGCAGTAACTTTTTTTATTTTATTTTTCAATTCAATTTATTTTAATGTATTTTGTTTGATTTTTTTAGTACCTGGATTTTAACATTTCCCAATTTTCAGAAAAAAAAATCAAATAGGTGGCAACTTTATAAGCCGCAGTGGCAACACCGAAGTGCGCAGTCTTAAAATCAAACATACCACCTGTATGCCATATTTCATCGACATCGGTCAAGCGGTCAAAATTACCCCCAAAATGTTCTCACAATGACCCCAAAATGATCCTAAAATGGCCCAAAAATTAACCCAAAATTATCCCAAATGGATTCGAAAATGATCTAAAAATTATCCTAAAATTATCCCAAAATGATTCGAAAATTACCTCAAAATTATCCCAAAACGTTCCCAAAATGACCCCAAAAAGACCCTTAAATGATCCCAAAATTATCCTAAAATGACCCCAAACTTATAACAAAATGATCCAAAATTGAACCCAAATAATCCCGAAATAGCCCCCAAATTATCCCAAAATTATCCATAAATGATCCCAAAGTGATCCTAAAATAATCCAAATATGATCCGAAAATGACCCCAAAAATATACAAAGACAATACGGCAAAAAGAGCGGAAACCCAATTTGAAAATATTTTAGTTGGTGTGTTCGCGAAAATACCTTACATGTGATACCCGTATTGGTATACAGTCAAAACTCTTTTATGCGGGGGATAGGGACCGTACAAAAAAAAATCGCACAAAAAAAATTTCCCAAAATTCAAAATTTCGAAAATTCAAATTTTCGAAAAAAAAACTTTTTGTGTGATGGAACGGGATCGTATAAAAAAGTTGCCCTTAGAAAAAAGTATGTATGTATGTATGTTGCACCATAATTAAAAAAATTGAGATATGTGGTACCCTGCAATCCGTCAATCGGCACTCCAGATGGTACTGCATATACAAATATACTGCGATAAGGTGGCAACTCTACTTGAAAAAGGTTTAGTTGGTATGTCGCCGAAAATATCTTTCATTTCATACCCATATTGGCAAATCTTAGTCAATATTTAAAAAAAAAAAATTATATAGGTGGCAACCCTGTTTTTATATTCGCGTATATCAGCTCGAACTCTGGGCTAATGGCCATTATGAACTCCAACGGCGATACCTAATTGCAAAATGCAATATAATCACTCTATTTATAGTTTTAGTACAAAATATTTGTTTTGTTTTTACTGCAAACTTTTATGACTGTTACGCGTGAAGTGATGACGCAAAACAAGCATAAAAAAGTCACGCAGAGACCAACTCCAACTCAATTCGCAACAGGCAAAAAGCTGCAGAGCAGATGAGTAGGAAAGTATAACTTAATTATTTTAAAGCGCATTGGCTCATTGCATTTGGCAATGCTGCATGCAACAAAAACAAACGGACAGACAGTCGACAAACGGTAAACGGATGAGAACAAGACAAAGCTCAATTTTAGTTTGAACTGATGAAATAATATTTATCTACTCGCTTGCAATGCATATAAATCATAAAGTCTGTATGTGAGTATGTAAGTTCATATTAGGTATTATTAATAATTTTTTGGGGGTATTCAAAAAACATGACAGGTTTGGGCCCAAATTTCTCTACGAGTCTAAAAGAAGCTACCCTACCTCAGCACTTAAGTTGCTGATGCAACATACTGCCCTTTGTGAGATTCAAACCTGTAACTACTATAACAGAGGGTCACCGCATGAGTTCAGCTCGTCGAACGCCTACAAAATTCAAAGTGCCGAAAAAAAATTATTTGTTTGTATGTCCTTGTCGAGAACGTGCCGCTTAAAGTAAATGCAAAATAAATCATGACGCGTGCAGAAACAGAAAATGCTCGAGATCCCATAAGAAAAGAAGTAAAAAAAAATTAAAAAAAAAAAAAAAAAAAACAAAAGACTTAAGCAAAAAACTTGCAAAAATCAAAATAAAAAAAAAATCGAAATAAAAAAGCTCGTTGCCAAAACAAACAAAACTAAGCAGCAAATCGCAATGGTCTTAACCGCGTAACGGATCTGCTTGTTGCACGTGGTCGTCTGTTGCTGTTGTTGTTGTTTTAGTTGCCACAGAATCTTTGCTTGCGCGCTCGCTTTATGACTGCTTCAGCCTTCACAACTGCTACCAATTTTTGCTTTAGCACTCAAACGCTGTTGTATCTGCCACATTTAAGTTAAACTTACTTTCTAAGTTAATAAATTTAAATATATGTAATTAAGCAACAACATTTTTTACACGAGTATTTTGTAGTACATGAAAAATTATGTTGCAAGCAGCGTATCTAACAAGTGGGCAATGTGAGCAGGAAAGAATGTTTGCTATTTGTTGTATATATTACTACATAAATCGTTCAAATTTAATTGTAAATGAGAGGGGAGTAAGCAGTCCAAACAAATCTATAGTATTTCCATTTCAAGGTTGATTGATGTCGCTATTTGGCATTGACGAGGCGGAAAATTCATGCCACATAAAAATGAAGTTTTTTTTGTGCTTGTTCTTGCTATTTCTTGCCCTATGGACAATGCCCAATGAAGCTCTACAGGCCATTCTTAGAATTTTGGCACTCGATCTGGAAGGGTTCCAGAGCCAAGCAGGGTACGACCAAGCAGGCGCTGAGGCATGCACTAATGTTGAAGGAGCACACACATTTCGCCAAGATGGCTACAATCCCTAGGGTGCCGGATATCCAAACAAACCTAACCAAAATGGGATCATAAAAGATCTAGAGACATTTATGCCCTAAGAAGAAGAAAATATATCGCCAGGTGGGGAGGAAACGGTGGAGCACTTTATCCGACCTTAAGCGTCGCGAGAATGTGCTTTGTGGGAGTCTCCTTCCTGGTTAGCCTACGTCGCTGAGCTGGACATAAAGGGCTTGATGGCCTTCATCAAGTCATCGAAATCGTTCGAGGAGCAGTAACGGTGTTGGTTTAGGAAACATAAGGATTTCCCATATGGCCGTGTCCCGGGACTGACTTTTCCTAGTGTTGGTGGTATCACAAAGGGTCTTTTAAAACTGGCCTAAGTGTACCTATTTCTTGCATGCTTTGCCGTTTGGACGGCTTTGATCTTCAGCCCCTTTCGTCTGATGATAGCAGAGCATAACAATTTTATTTTTTTTTTTAATTTATTTTTTTATTATTTTTTTTATTTTTTTATTTCATTTTTTTTTAATTTTATTTTGTTTGGTTTTGTTTCATTTTATTTTATTTAAATTTTTTTTTATTCATTTTTTTATTATTTTTTTTATTTTTTTTATTTTTTTTTTAATTTTATTTTTTTTTGGTTTTGTTTCATTTTATTTTATTTTATTTTATTTAATATTATTTTATTTAATTTTATTTTATTTTATTTTATTTTATTTTATTTTATTTTATTTTATTTTATTTTATTTTATTTTATTTTATTTTATTTTATTTTATTTTATTTTATTTTATTTTATTTTATTTTATTTTATTTTATTTTATTTTATGTTAATTTATTTTATTTCATTTTTTTTTAATTTCATTTTATTTTTATTTTTCATTTTATTTTATTTTATTTTATTCTTTTTTCATTTTATTCTATTTAATTTTTTATTTTATTTTATTTTATTTTTTTTTATTAATTTTATTTTTTTTGATTTTATTTTATTTTATTTTATTTTTTTTTTCATTTTGTTTTATTTTTTTATTTTATTTCATTTTATTTTATTTTATTTTTTTTAATTTTTTTTTATTTCATTTTATTTTATTTTTTTTTTTATTTTTTTTATTTTATTTTATTTTATTTTATTTTATTTTATTTTTATTTTATTTTACTTTATTTTAATTTATTTTATTTTATTTTATTTTATTTTATTTTATTTTATTTTTATTTTATTTTATTTTATTTTATTTTATTTTAATTTATTTTGATGAATGTATTTGGCGACCTTTGTTTATCTAAAACTTTGTTGTTAGGCTGGCTTTAGGTCAATTTCCGCAAAAATAAAACACAAGTGTTTTTTCTTTTTAACCAATATATTTCGGTTACTCCACGGTAACCGTCTTCAGGGTAAAACTGTTAATAAAAACATAAATAAAACACAAATTAACAAACTTCTAAACATAAATCATAATAAAAATTAGAAAATAATAATGAAAATACATTATTTTTTATTATTTTCCTACATACATTATTGTTCACGTCTGCCCTGTATGACGCGGAGTTTGGTACTGCTTATTGTTTAGTAAATGTTTATATATATGCGCGCAGTCCGAGATATCACTCTTAAAATTCAGTCGTATGTCCGACGGTGTGTTTACGATATGTAACATCTCCAATGTAAATCTCTTATTATAATTTTGTTCTTGTTGGAGAATTTGCGCGTCATCGAAATTTGGCGAATGCCCACTAGATGAACAGTGGGCCATTAACGCCGTTTTTGGGTTATTAGCTGTATGGCAATATTTGTAATCTGATTTATGTTGCGAAAGTCTAGTTTTTAATTTTAATTTTGTTGTACCTACATAGAAATATACATTACAAAAAATACATTAGAGTTTAAAGAAAGAGTAAATGACACAAACATATTTGACAATGAAAAATTAATTTCCTTTGACGTGGTTTCATTATTTCCCAGTATACCGATACAACTCGCACTTGACGTAATACAAGAAAAATGGACAACGATAAAAGAATTTACGAAGATACCGAAACAATTATTTATGGAAATAGTTCAATTTTGTATTAAAGATAATAGATATTTTAAGTTTAATGACACTGTATATACGCAGTTAAAAGGACTGCCAATGGGCTCACCTACTTCCCCAGTGATAGCGGACATTGTCATGGAAAAATTATTAGAAAAATCGATGAATAAATTGGAGCAAAAACCAAGATTACTCACTAAGTATGTTGACGATATATTCGCTATAGTAGAAGAAAACGAGGTTGAAAATACACTTAACACATTGAACTCCTTCGACAAAAATATAAAATTTACAGTGGAACTCGAAAAGGATGGAAAATTGGCTTATTTAGATTCAACAGTAAATAGATTAAACAATAAATTAAAGTTAAAGTGGTATAGAAAGCCAACATCATCAGGGAGAATTATTAATTATAATTCGAAGCATCCAAAAACAATGATATTAAATACAGCAAAGGGCTGTATAAAGCGGATGTTTCAGACTTCGGACCGAATTTACCACAAAGAAATAAAAAAGGAAATTTTTTCAACTTTAAGGGACAACGATTTTCCAACACAGACAATTAAAAAATTATTAAGTAGAGTAAACAACCCCATTAGTCAACAAAAACCACAAAAGTCAGTTATTTTCAAATCTCTGACGTACGTACCTCAACTCTCTGAGCGTCTTGCAAAATCGGATTGCTACAATAAGGAAAAGATAAAAATTGCCCATAGACCAACCAATACATTAAAGCATTTATTCAATAAAACGAAGTCAATAATACCACAAAACGAAAAAAGCAATGTTGTGTACCAAATCTCATGTAAAGGAAGTGACAGAGAGCCATGTAAGAGTGTCTATGTAGGTACAACAAAATTAAAATTAAAAACT